>JALDNG010000015.1:4655000-5855000 GCA_024349245.1 Neodontobutis hainanensis
TTACATGTTATCACAGTTTGTGACACAATAGATACAATGTGTCAAGTGTAGTGTCAAATAAAGTCTTGCCTGAAAAACAATAGTAATGGTGCAAAAAAGCTTGCAGTTTCTGAACAGTTTTTGCTTATGTTTAACACATTATATTGACAGTAATTGCAGTGTTATAACCTGCAAAGTAAGTAATATAAAACCCTGGCTATATCTAACATAGTTGCAAATAAGAAACACTTCTAAAATCAAGCTACAAAGTTTTTTTCTAAGAACCTGAGTTCTAACCCCAAGTACAAGACAAGCTTCACGTGAGATAATGCTGCACTTTTGATTGTTATTTTTTTTATAAGGATTCTGTATTGTCCAATGAACAGACTGCAGTGTTTAGCTGCACACACAACCATCCCGCTCCGGTAGAAACATTCTTTATGCCATTTAGAATCATGTGCACCCTTTACACAGCGCTGTGACAGCTGAATTGTTTTCCAATTTTCCTCACGCCATTAAGACTCGACAGTTAATGTTAGGCGGTGGACGTTGTCATTTACAAAGAAATGGAATGCAACATCTCGGCTCAATCATCTGAAAACAATTGGCAAAAAAAAAATATCTCTCACTAAAAACCAAGTCACTGACCAAGCACTAACCAGAACAAAGAAGAGTAAACTCGACATGAGGTCTGGGGCAATGTAGAGGCATCGACATAAGGTACACAAGCAAAAGCAATCATGAGACAACAAGAGAGCTGTACGCAGGGCCAGGCCTCTGTAATCCGCTTGAGCAATAACCTATTTGTTCCATCTTCTGCGCTGTGTCCTGCGGGCTTTCTTCTCTGATGACTAGGGAGCAGTGGTGCTGGCGTCTAATGTAGGGAGACTGGTGGAAAGCTACACTGCGCTTTGATGTGGATTCTGCTGTTTGAACAGCGTAGAAAGAAAGTAGAAGTGGTAAAGGTCTGATAAATCTCATATAGCATCCCAACAACAGATAAAAGGTTCGGGGGAAAGAATCCCGTAGTGACCTCAGAAAACAGGAGGAAAGCGTTGAGAGACAAACTAATGCAATCCGCATTTGTTTAGGGAAAAACAGCCGTATAAATACAGTTCACTTGAGAGCTGTGAGGATTTTTAGTCTCACCGAAACACAACACACTAAGCTCTTATAACACTACACTGCGGCATGTTCAAAAGGCAACAGCAGCCACCCCAAAACAAATCGATTGCTTTTCCCATAAAGAGGGTGTGCGGAGCGGAGAGAGGAGATGACAAACAGTCCCCGCAAGAATAATGGTAAAAGCTTATGCAGCTGCCAATGTCATCTTTCCACTGTGCGATTATTCAAAAGGGATGATGATAAGCGGCATGTTAGCACCAGGGCTGAGAAAAAAAAAGAGACAATGGTGGTAATGGGAGTGACAGAGAGCCGATTACAGGAAGGAGACATGGTAACAAGACCAAAGCTGGAACTGACTAATCCAGAGCCAACCTTTTCTGTTTTTAACCATTTCTTGAAATGTTGATTTTTTTTATTTTTTTGCCAGGTGCTGATGGATTTTTCTCCCTTGTTTCCATCAGATGGTCTTCACAAACCCACACACTTAAACGGTGATGATTTTGGCACAGTTTGCCTGAGGTTTGATTTCTGTTAGAAGTAAAGTGGGTGGGAAGGTATCCTAGCAAACTCCTGCCAAAGACCTGATCGTCACGCAAAAGACTCAGGTTCAAGTGTGTTGTTAACTTGAACTGTGACCTCTGAATCCTGCAGGAAAAAAATACTATTCTGCCAGGAGTGCCTTTATCTTTGAATTAGACACAAAATTCAATAGTCAAGGTATTAAATAAAAGCACAGACAATTCTTGGTTGATTTATGCTCACATTTAATGCTTTTAATCCTAGAAAGACAGAAAAGGTACTCATTTATCTAAGAAAGAGATCTACATCTGTTTGAATGTGGCTTAATGAGACTATTTGCTCACAGTAAGATTAGAACCTGGGTTAACTTTTCTGAGTTGTGCTTTGTGTTAAGGCATTGCTACCAAAACTCTACTGCAAAAAACATTTGACAGATGCGGTTTTCTTTATTCAATTTAAAGGTTTTAATTGCAAACCTATCATGATAAGCCGGAAAGTTTGCAAGAAAAATAAACTCGACTCTGCTACCAGAGTCCAGTGTACCAAGTCCTTTTTATGCACCTTCTATTTGAGCCGTAATGCGTGTCACTCACGTAAATCTCTTACAAATCAAGTCCTCATCCCGGGACAGGAAAGTTACACTGGAGGTTTCTGTCCAGCTGAGGGCACTGGGTCAGTGAGATAGACATGATCCTAACGATTTCACGTCTAACACCCATCAATATGATTTTGAGAATTTTTGATCAAAAAGTTAGGCCGTGCCCTTTTCATAACACTATTGTATATTATACTATTATAAATATATACCAATGCTTTAGAGTTTATTAGCACTTCTCCAGTAAACTCCAGGATAAAAAAAAGGGTATATATTTGAGAGCACAGCCAAGCTATTACTTCTTCTTGTGTGCAATGACTGTAGTGGCTGTGTTCACTGCTATAGTCAGCCTGGTAAGCCACTGTAATTCTTTACAAAGAAATCATCTGGTCCCCGTTGATTCCAGTCTGATTTCCAGGGAGCAGAACAAACAGATGCAGATTAGAATATATGCAACTAATATGCAGAACTGCTGCAGGACCAAGGCAATTTGAAAAACATACAACAAATCAGAGAAACAGAACATCGCATAAAGCCCTTCCTGTTTTAGACAACCTATTAAAACTGGTGATAACTGGTGGGAATAGAAGGGGTTCTGGCCAGGCTAGACTGATCCCACAAACTTCTTACTGTGTAGTTTTTGCCCCTGTGTACATCATTTAAAAAAATATAATTAATTAGTCTTGAATAGATTTTTTCTGGCTTTACCAGGATGTACAGCGCACAAATACTTTATCGCTATTTTGTAAATGCAATCAATATATTTCCCACAGTTGCACAGTAAGTTCAGTATGAACTTTTGCTCTTCTGTATACTCTCTTCCAAACTTCTGCAAATCACTCCACAGTCCAGTACTGCATCTAAAGCTAAAAGAAAATCACTCTAGTTCTCTGCCATTTGCCTCTGTTCATTTATTGTATATTTCAGGCATTTCCAAGCAGATCATCTCCCATTTGAGCACTATGGTCCTATCTAGCTTACAGGCAGAACCCTCTAAACCCATATGCTGCCCAAGCCTTGTTAACATCCATTTTACCTGACCCCTGACACGACTGGCTTCAGTAAATGTCACCATATCCCACTAATGATGTCTTGAGGCTTTGGCGCTTGTCAGACCACATCAGTCCTCAATTCAGCCAGCTCGGCTTGTGCTCTGGGAAACAGCAGACAACCTAATCCTTCGGCTGTGTTTGGCAATGCCCTTTTTCTTTTTTTAAGCTACAGATGGCCATGCTCTGCTGTCACATCCTCAGTGAACCCTTTACAGCACCAGTCAGGTACCACTTAAGATGCTTTTAAACAGCAGCAATTACAAGTGCAGGAGTGGACGCGCCGCCGGGTCAGGTGGCAGCAGTGTTGAATGAGAGGGCGGCATTGGCATTCTTTACGACTGGCTCCCCAGCCGGCGTCAATTCAACTGATCTCTCCTGCAGGAACAACGATAGCACAGGGGGGTCAAGATATTCAAATACTGTTCTTGTTTTTGCGACTCCAAACAAATCAGCTCTTTTGTAACATCTCTGAAAATCATTCTGTCTGCACCGGGCATCGAAACATAACACTTAAAAACAACATTGCCACCTCTTTTAAGAATCAATGTCCTTTTTACTCTGTGCTCATTGTCATCAGAGCGCCTCTCCTCTCTGCATTGTTTACCAGACAACAATAAAAGACATTCACGGCGCCGTTTAGGAGAATATCCAACTCTGTTCCTGTTACGAGGAGCTGTATGGCATTTCGCCCACTCCCAGTAGCATTTCCACTTCCTCGGTGGCTCAGGTGTGAACAGAAGCAACGGACGCAGCATGCAAAAGGTTATGACATTCTACCAATCCAAAATATAGCATATTAACCTTTATGTTTGTCACACACTGTGCCCTTTACACACAAGCTAAAGATTTCAGCTAAGATACTTACTATTTGTTTTGGTGATCACATAACACTCAATAATGTCAGACTATGATTTTTTTTCATAATTGGCTCTTAATAGCAAATCCCAGTTGGCATCTGTAAACAGATGCACAATAATCTGTAAAATTCACATCTTAATTAGCATTTATGCTAGTCCTTGAGTTTTTTGGGAAGGTTTTTGTTTAGAAGTTGGTGGGTGGTGTAGATAAAAAGACGTTATTTATATCGCACCTTTCTCAGACAGCAGTCACAAGGTGCTTCACATATAAAAGACATAATCATGTATATTATTATATATCAGTTCTGAATCAATGCGTTAATTAAGCAGCGGATGTTCTTTTACTAGAAAGAGAAACCTTTAAGGTGTTACTGCCATTTATGAAACAGGGACATAATTAACTTTTCTTTGTGAATTTCCTTTTCTTATTTTGTGCTCCTAAAAGACATGTCTTTGGAAAAGCGGCCTCTTGCTAATTTGTCCAGTGCTTAATACTGGTTTGCGAAACAAAATCAATACAGGCCGTTTTTTCACCTTCAGCAGAAAGATGCAGAGTTCTGCCAGCCATTTCTCCAGCGAAGAACGCTGCAAACACTGTAGAGATACAAGCCTGGCAACATCCAAATACTCGCATCTATCTCTTATTTGGCTGTAAACAAAACCACAGCAGTCTCCTATGTATTATGTTATCTTTGTGTGAAAACACACTAATTATCTCTGGGACTTAGACTTCAGACAAATACCAACATTCAACAACTTTTTACCAGTCTATTACTTATTTAACAGAAATTAAACTCAAATGAAAAAAGAGAAAATGAAGTACCCTTCATACAACATTATCTTTAACTAATTATTTCCTGCTTTAAAAAAAGTATTTAGGCCCATTCTCCTTTGCAACATTAACTGTGGTCTAGTAAACGCTGCCTATTTTTGAAAAATGTTCAGTGCATTTTCTTTTGAAATGTTAATATCACAAGAACAAGGAATGCATTTCAGTTTTGTTTTTCCTTTCACTTTCTTGTTTTTGCTCGAGATTATTTATTGTCAAACCAGCAGACTCCAGTGTTTAGCTCCACTTTTATGGAAAATGTACCATATATTCCCTTACCCACCTATACTGTACTGCCTCAGTGAAAACACCCCTCATGTCTTTCGTTCTTCACTAATTCTAGTCAAGATTTGCTGCAGATCATTGTCCCATTGCATGACCCAATTTGGTCCAAGCTTTAGCTGTGGGACAGATGGCCTCAGCATTTGGCTCAAGAATACTCTGATTTACAGATAAGTTTTGAGGTTGACTCCGTGACAGCAAGGTGCCCTGAGTCCTGTGGCTTCAAACCAAGCCCAAACAATCGGCCGTCCAGTGCTGTGCCGTTTTATCATGTTTTTATCTCCCTTCTTTCGATCGCTGTGGAGCAACCATTGCTTCTCTAAACCCATTACTTGTGTCTTTCCCTCTGGACATTCTGTTAACACACTCCTGAATGGTTTAAAATCATCAAACACCTAGAACTGATCCTTTTATGGGGTTCCGCACACCTGCTGATGATCAGTTAAGCTGGGTGATGGTGATTAGCAGCACCTGGCTACAACTTACTCTCTTAACTGCTATGAAAACAGTTTCTGCCCACTTTTTTCATTTTGGCTTAATTTTATTTTATTGTTTAAATAAATGATTGGACATTGATGTTATATGTAGTAACTTAACTATAACACAAATCTGTTATAGTCAAATCATTTTGTTAGTATCAGTATGTTTTTACACAAAAAACAATACATTCAAAAAGAGGTAATAACTATACTTCACCATTGAAAAAAAATTTTTTCTTTTTTTTTACAAGGCTAAGAAAAGCACAAGGCCGAGAGAGAAACTCTGAGAAGCTCTGTTGGTGATTTCATTTTGCATATTTCTAGCTAACTGGTACCTTAGATGGTACAGATGAAAGAATCGGTGTGGACTGCAAAAAATACAACATTTGATGAGCCGTCATTGAAGCTGGCAATCTTTTCTCTTCCTTTGTGCCCTCTCTGTGTGTAATCCAATCTGTCACTGGCCTTTTGTAGCCAAAGCATTGCATCGCAGCGAGCTACGTGGGGGGTGACAGTTTTACCTGCGGTTCTTTTTGTAGTCGGACGTGTGTCGCCCTGTGGCCCGACAAAGCCCTCTTCTCCACCGCGTGATGCTTGAAGTGATAATAATCTCCGAAAACCTGCGAACACACAAAGGAGGGGGGTCGTGAGTTCACCTGCTGCAATAGGATGGTGAAAAAACACCCAATGCCCACCAAGGCATTCATGTGCACACCAGCAAATACACATTCTGGAAAGAAATCGAAAATAGACCTATCCGTTTGGGGATCAGTGTCTGGCATATTTTACCCCTATTCAGCGCCAAATGAGCTCAATTACTGTACGGGCTGGTGTGCACGAGTGCCTTTCAGTTTCACAAAGATAAAACAACTACGTCGTCTCTCAAGTGCCACTGAAATAAAAGAGCGGTACAAACCTCGAGGGAGTTACAGCAAACCCTTTATAGAAAAAAAAACAATCTCACTATATAAATCCTACGAGTGATATTTCAATAAGTTAATTTTAGTCACGTCACAATGCATTTCTTTATACATTATTCACATTTCACAGCAATTATATGACATAATTGGTTCCATTCACTTCAGGAAAATAGAGGTATTATTTGCTGACAGTTTTCCCTTTTTTCTGCATGAATGAATGTGCTATATAATGTCTTGCTAAAATAGCTCTTTTCAGGCTTGAAAAGAAATAAAAAGAACCCTGTTTTTTTAAAAGAGCTACAAAGCAGGGGCAAAACTGAAAGAAAGGTAAAAAAATTACAGCTGGCTGTATTCAGCAAAAAATACTCATCATTATCATTGAAAGTAATCATGAATTCAATGGCATTATTCAAAAAGCACATTTGCAAGTTATTAGTGTACAGCAACGTTTTAATGCAGTTCACGTGGCTCAAATTTTTAAGTTTCCCAAGCTTCTATATATATTGTGTTGCATATAAAACTCACACACAGCAAAACAAATATGGGGTCACTGCTGAGTTTTATCTGACACTTAAAGTAACTTGTAACTGTGCTTTTAAAAAGGTCTACACTGTATCCAACCACGCCATATTCAACAAAAACTGTGCACTTTGTCCAGAAGTATGGTCACTAAACTCTCCTCTGCTGGTCTCAGCTACAGCTTTTTTCTGCCTCATTTTTTTGCCTCAACCTGTTGCTGCTCATTCTGGGCTGTGACAGCTCGCCCCAGTCAAAGTGCAGTACATAGTTATATTTGCTATTTTTTGTTGTTGCTGGAAATGTGGAAAAACGATCCATATCTGTGGGCAAGTTTGCCATTAAATAGAGCTAAGCTTGCTGCACTTTGTAATAAAGGTAATACTGAATGAAAGTATAAATTGTCATGTGTTATGAATACCCGGGTTTGCCTAAGTTCATCTACATAACATATTCCAAATATGGTCTTTTGCACACAAATGGTGAGATGACAGATCCACCCCTGGCCGTATCCAAGCTCGCCAACAGTAAGACAGACATTTTATAACTGCAGAAAGCCTTCACAAATGATTAGACACATCCATTAAAAGACAGTGGCGCATCTGTCGTATTTCTGCCACCATCCGTTTGCACGTCTTGCTCATAAAAGAGCTTTTAAAGAGAGCGGCGAGTGGTTGACAGCTGTCGGCAATCTGTCCTCAAACTACAGAGAGTGCTGTTGTGTTTGTCAACCTCATCCTGTAGTGACACACGGCAGGCGGCATGGCTCTTGTCATTGAAAGGGACAGATGACCTGGGAGCAAACAAGAGGGAATATTATTACAGATATTTTAAAAAGCATTTAGCGACGGCGCAAAATACCAGGAGAATGTGCAGCATTGAACGTCTTTACAAGGATATATTCACAAGCGGCTTTCATTTGAAGAAGAAGTATGGCAATCTGTACAGTAGTGTCACTGGGGACTGGCTCACCTTCACAAGCCCAGTGGAGCGCAGGAAGAGTGGGGGAGAGGGGGGCGGTGTTTGACAGGCCGACCAGGCACGATGGATGTGTGTGGCGGGGGAGAAGAGCACACGCAGCAGGATGGAAGGCTCTCCTGGGGCTCGGGGCTGATTCTGCAGGCTGTCTGTCTGCGAGCTGACCAGACTGCAGCCTGGAGCTCTCAAGATCAGTCTGGCAGCGCTCAGATATAGCTCCCAGCCTGCTTGGCTCAATTTGTCAAATATTGGTAATTAAAGACTTTGATTTTGAATCCCCTACTCGTCCACACTAGAAAACTCCGGGCAGACTTATGGTTTTTGATTGTAAAAATAAAATGGATATCTTAAAAGACATTATTGACAGGCTGAGATTGCGTTCATAAAAATCTAATCATCCATCTTCTTCTGCTTATCTGGAGCCAGCTCAGGGGCTGCAACAGTCTAAGCATAGATGCACAGACCTTTCTCTGCCTAGACACTTCCTCCAGCTCCTTAGGGAAAATACTTAGATGATTCCAGGACATCCGAGAGTTACAGTCCCTCAGGTATATCCTGGGTTGGTGTTTTGAGCATTTATTTAAACAGAATACAAAAATTGTATACAGTCTTTTTGCTGAAGCATCCAATGTTTGCTTGAATATGAATATAATCTAATGTTGTTTTTGCATCCGGCAGCCGTCTGTGATAATAATTTGATGGCATGAATCATTCTTTACTACAAAATAAATTTATATATTAAGTTAAAGTGTATTATTTTCCAAATTTATTATAGCACTATATAGTGTAAATATTAGGGCTGTATTATCCATTACAATTAAAATCTGCTATTTCCTTATAGTAGTACTATTTGGAAAAGTAAAAAGGACATATAGGTTTACAAAATCAGAAATGACTATGAGTTAGATTTAAAGCATTCGGTGACTAATTATCTGACAGGCACAAGAATGCCATAACGTTTTCAGGAATACAGCTCTTGCGATTGTTGATATAGCAACAACTAGACATTTGCATTAGATTCTGTAGTAGTAAATTCAAAACTCTGTGCTAAAGCCCCGCCATGGATCAGCTTTTTACATTTCAGAACTTTAGTTATACAGTTCAACCTGTTTTTTCAGCATATCATTTTTTATTATTTCACTATAAATATAAATTAACTGAAGATGGATCAGCCCTTAGTCACTTTATAGGAACATTTCTTTGACACGAGTCTGACGGAGTAAGATGAATATGGCTCTGAGGAGACAGCTTTGCAATTTATTAAACGGCATGGAGAAAATGTACAAAATCCTCTACGGACAGGTGAGGATTAAGTTGTTAACAAGTAAAGTCAGGCTGATAATATTGCTTAAGCTAGCAAACGTGAAGCTAATGTCAATAAGGTAACAAGTAGAAGGCAACAAGAGGAGAAAAAGATAAATTATACAGCTATTATGGCATATTTCTCCAGAGACACAGCTGTGCACAGTTATTGCTCAATTTATGACATTTTTACTAAATTACACAATCTGTGTGGCCGCAACCTTACAGATCTGGGGATAAAGTCAAGGCCACACAAAACGGATCATCTTGGAATGATACAAGATTTGGTGCGATGAAGGATGTGACCTAAGAAATTAATGAGACATACTTTCACATTGATTGCGGCGGGCCAGAAGGCTAATTTGTGCTGCTCTGAGGTGGCTTTTCTGGGCGACAAACCTATTTCCTGGAGTGCTGATGTCCACGTTTCGTCCACAGCTCTATGGGTTCCTTGGAAATTGAGTTGGAGATGGAAGTGTTGGTGAACATGCCCAGGAGAGCGGCTGAGTCATGCCTCTTCACGTCCTGAATCACGCCGACCGTGTGAGTGTGTGTTCAGAGTGCACGTGTGTTAAAGCATGCCACTGCGCTCTGAGTCGCCATTAGTGACTTGCCCTCCAGACTCCTCGCTGGTGGCCACAATCTGCAGGCTTACTTTAGCTTTTATTATCATCTCCGTGCCATTTATTCTGTTACCGCTAGCATTTGTCATCTAATTAGACACACCTTCTGGGACCACCGGCTGAAGTAAGAAAATTGTTTTTGATTTGAGTAGGTCAGCCTTTGCTTCAGAAGTTAAGGTCAGATGCTGGATTCCATTCTCAGCACAGGAGAAAATGAAATATTCCATTAAATAACACAATAGAACTTTTACCAGAAAACACATTTAAATCTAAGTACACATAAATCTTATTGGTATCTAACAAGAAAAAGTAAGAAGAACCCTTCTTTGATAGACACAGTGTCACTCAATACTTATAACTAATACTGGGAAGTTTTGTGCTGTCCTTAGAGCTAAGACGAGTCATTAAAATGATAACCTGGAGACTTTCTGGATGTCTTAAGCAGGGGAAGATTATTAACCATTAACACAGGAAAGAGAGTCAGTTGAACACTCAATACATTATGACATTACTGACCATTCAAGTCTGACTTTGCTTCCCGAAAGCCTTGGCAAGGAAAGATGTTTACCCAAGAGTTTGTACCCATGAGTTATCTGAGAATCCTCGAGTTGCTGTTGGCACTGTGTGTATGGTGTCAGAGAAGAGGAGGCCCATATAAGCTGATGATTTAGGCCATAAGTGAGGGTAAACACTACATTAGAATTTAAGTAAATACACTTTGATTAAATTCTTTCAATATGCTTTTATTTTTAAATAAAAGGGAAAAATACCCAAAATAATCTTTAGAAGTAGCTTAGCTTATGACAACCTCAAGAATGGTTGCATTTAGCGAGTTAGGGGAGTTAAAAATGAAGAGCAAGTGCTCAAAATTGTAAATGTATATGATGCACACTGAACTGTTTTTCAGTCTATTGTTGACCCTGCTCTTATCACTGGGCTAGCAGAAAGGACTATGGTGATGGCAAAGTTTGTAAAAATGTGTTTAACAAAAAGTTGAATATGACTGTGTAGAAAACAGACCATTTTTCTCTTTGGCTTTCACATTGTGCCTGTGGGGAAAATACTGTGCACACAACACAAGGTTGAGTCAATAACCAATAGACTGAATAACCATGGTGTATACTTGACATGTTTTAATGGTCAGGGGGTGAATTCTGGTAAAACTGAATGCTCATGTTAAATTTATGCAAATTATGTTATTCTAAGGCAGACATGCAAACACACTATAGTTTAGGAGTATCTAAAAGAGTTTTTTTTTTTTTTTCTGAATCTTTTGATCGAGTTGTCCAGAAAGTACAACTGTCAACATCTTGTCACAGTGCCATTCATCAACTGAGTGCGCTTGACAGTAAGAGTCCAAATTATAGCCCCGTCAGAAAGTCTAATCTCCACTAATTTTGGTTGTCAGAGGACATCCTGCAGCGAGCCGTGCCAAACATCTTTGATCAATGTCAATTATCAACTGATTGTGCTCATCAATGTTTTGTCCAAATTAGGCTCAGCTTGGGGCCCAGCGTTTTATCCTGTTTGTGCTCGCTCACTGGGTTGCAACATCTTACCCCATTAACATTCCAAAGCCCCAAAAATTGCACCGACATTCATGTCAGATGTGAATCACATGGGCAAACTCCAGTCGTGTAGAACTGTAAAATGCTCAAATAGTGACGGTTAAATGTGTGAATTCATTTGATGGACTGAAAGGTTATACAAAATGAATGATTAATAATGTGCAAAGCTTAAAATTCAAGCTATGCTTTTAAGTACAGATGAAAAAAAGAAAGAAAAGAAATAAAACATTTTCAGGTTTGGAGGTTTAGAATACTAACTAACTTCTGTGTCCTCTGGAAAAATTTCTTGGGGCATGTGTGTAAAGCAATTATGAAAAAATGAACAAGACATCAGCAAATGTTGCTCAAAAGCGCTGTATATCATGCAAGGACAAGCCAACAGGAGCGTGAAAAGATATTTCTATTTCTTTAACCTAGAATAAACCATGTGAGGTGTAGAGAAGAAAAGAAAAGAACAGATGTGTATCCCGTAAGCATGATGCTTTCTGCTTCTGGTTCAGTGCCTCCTAAACCACAGTCACAAAGGAAAAAAAAAAGTGCACCTTCTACTTTACAACCACCAGTTTGTAAATGTGTACAGTATTGTTCCAAATAATAGCAGTACAATGTGACTAACCAGAAAAATACAGTTTTTTTGTATATTTTTTAATGCTACATGGCAAACAAGTTATCAATAGGTGCAGTAGATTCTCAGAAAACAAACAAGACCCAGCCTTCATGATAACACTCTTAAGGCTGTGCAATTGGGCAATTAGTTGAAAGGGGTGTGTTCAAAAAAACTGCAGTGTGGCTTTCAATCACTGAGGTCCTCAATTTTGTTAAAAACAGGTGTGCTTCAGGTGGCCCCTATTTAAGGATGAAGCCAGCACTTGTTGAACATGCATTTGAAAGCCTGAGGAAAATAGGTCGTTCAAGACATTGTTCAGAAGAACAGCGTACTTTGATTAAAAAGTTGATTGGAGAGGGAAAAACTTATAAAGAGGTGCAAAAATTATAGGCTGTTCAGCTAAAATGATCTCCAATGCCTTAAACAGGAGAGCAAAACCAGAGAGACGTGGAAGAAAATGGAAGACAACCATCAAATGGATCAAAGAATAACCACAATGGCATTTGTGTCCAAGGGCCACAGACAGTTTGTAAGACGACCCCCAAACTCTGAATTCAAGCCACAGTAAAAAGTGCTGACAGTGAAGCATGATTGTTCAAGCATCATAATATGGGCATGTTTCTCCTGCTATGGTGTTGGGGTTATTTATCACATACCAGGAATCATGGCTCAGTTTGCATTTGTCAAAATACTTGAAGAGGTCATGTTGTCTTAAGCTGAAGAGGACATGCCCTTGAAATGTTTGTTTCAACAAGACAATGACCCCAAACACACAAGTAAACCAGCAAAGTCTTGGTTCCAAACCAACAAAATTAATGTTATGTGGTGGCCAGCCCAATCCCAGGACCTTAATCGAGAACTTGTGGGGTGAAATACTGTTTCTGAAGCAAAACCTAGAAATGTAAATGAATTGTTGAATGTTGTTAAAGTACCATGGAGTGAAATAACAGCTGAGAGGTGTCACACGTTGGTGCCACACAGATGTGAAACAGTTTTAAAAATCTGTGGTCATACAACTAAATATTAGTTTAGTGATTCACAGGATTGCTATATCCTAGAAAGTTTGAGTTTGTACAGTCAACAGCAGACACTGCTATTTTTTTTTTAAACACACCCCTTTCTACTTTCAATTGCACAGCCTTAAGAGCCTGCATATCATGAATGGTGGGTCTTGTTTGTTTTGAATCAACTGCACCTACTGGTAACTTATTTGACACGTTGCAATAAAAAATATACTAAAAACCTGGATTATTCTGGTTAGTCACATTGTATTGCTATTATTTTGAACAATACCATACATTGTTAGTTACCTTATAAAAAATAAAAAAATAAAAAAATAATAATAATTTTTAATAAATCACTAGACTGTTTTTAATGCGCCAAAACCTACAGTCACATAGTACATTTCACACATATTAGTTCTATTAATAAAAAAAAATCATGCGACTCAGCTTGAACCAACAATTCAACAATAAGTAAAGAAAAAAAGTATAGGTCTAGCTAAAGCTTAAGCTAATGCTCATCTTTTAGGTTGATAACTTGTGATTTAATATTCTCACCGTAACAGCATAAATGTTATTTACTATTTTATTTTTACAGCCATTAATTATTAGGCAGTCAACAAAAAAAGCGACTTCATGACAACACTAAATGCTTGCCTAGAGCTACACAGCAGAGTCAGAAAACAGACAATAAACAACATTCCACTCAACAAAACTGTTTTAAACACAGAAGTCTACCAACATTAATGAATTTCCTACTCACTGTCAACAGAGAAGTTATGGACACTGACAAAGGTTACTTGTCTAACTTGATACTGCAAAATCTTCTGACATGGTTTATACATCAAACTCCTCACAGGGGTTGTGCTAGGCCAGGACAGGATTTGGAGAAACTGAATTGTGCTAACACATACAGCTTCTCCAGATAAACTCTGGAGGAAAGTACATGTATAAAAAGGGTTTTGGCTAAGCATTTTATTAGAGAATTCTTTGAGCAAAACATTCCATTTTTGATTATTTCATTTCTAGAAAAAGCAACTGACATTTGTGATAAGTGGAGAAGTACCATTCACAACAAAAGAAAGCCTTTGATGCTTCTAGGCACATCAGTCTGCAACTTTGTCTGCCTGAACCAGTAAAAACGGTGTTGTACAGACTTTCTTCATGCTTGGGAAAAGATGCTGAATGGCACCGTCTATGAAGTGCAATTTGTTCAATTCAACCATCTGACTTGAATGTCTTGTATTTCAAGCTTGTACTTCCAAACCTTTAAACTTGAGAGCATGGACAGACAAACAGTGAGTTGGAATGAATCACATTGAGTTTTATTGCAACTGACACTAAGACACTTATCAAAAGCCTTCTGTCAGTCCAAGAGCAATGGAAGGCATCAACCGGTTGCACTCCACTTCTCTAGCCCACACTCCGCAGAAATGTTTGAATTTTATTTCTCTAAAAACCCTGATCTCATTCAAACGCTTTTGGCATGCAAAGATATAAATGGCTTGGAGCACTAAGCTACTCTGAACTCCAAGACATGGTTGCATCAGGAGTTACACTATTGTAATATACAAGTTTAAAAAGACAGAGTGAGTCAGTGGAATTTTGTGTTTAACAAACAATGTCAATATCACAATTTGTGATTGAACTTGCATCAGAAGGAGGGACACACAAAGAGGCCTTATTCTTTTCAGGTGTCTTTTTGTGATATTGCGCCTCATTTGTTTATTTTTTTTATGTTTCTAAATCTAAATCTTGTAAATTGTTTTTTATTCCTGTAAAGCACTTTAGTTACCCAGTGTATGAAATGTGCTATATAAATAAAATTGTCTTGCCTAGCCATTCAAGCTGTGGCGTTATTGATTTTAAAGTTTATTGAAATAGTTAATTCACAATTTGGTAGTATCAGAGCTGTACAGAACATTACAGAAAATCAACAATGCATCAGGTGTCTTGCAGTAAATCTAGAGAAAACAGAACTGCGTGTATATGGTTTACAAGGTTTATGAGAAACTTTATTGGCATTTTCTCATGCAAGCAAACAAAATTTATTAGTTCATTTGGATGCTGGATTTAGTGGGGGCAATGTTTTACAGTTTCTGTGAAGAAGCTTAATTTTAGCCTCACTGTTCTGGCTTTGAGGCCACATAGCCTTCTGCTCATGATTAGATGCAACATAAAGGTGATAGTGGCTCTTCTTTTTGCTGTGGCCCTTGTGAAATGGACACAAGGCTGACTGAGAAAAGATATCCGTGTCATATATTCCCACCAACAGCACAGAACGGAGTGTTATAGAAGCTTTAAATAGTGCTTACTTTCTGACTTTAGGCCAGTAGGGGGAGTTGTGAGTTACTCTGCAGCAACAAATTGACAGTGCCACAATGGAGTGGATTTATGCTTTTACTGTGACCGTTTTAACTAAACTGCATTGACTGTGGTTACATGCAGACCGTACTCCAATTAAGTCTAAATTAATCCTTCGCAGCTGGAGTTCACAACTAGACAGAGTTTACATGAACGAGAGAGAACCGAAGTATGGTGTCCACTTGGCTGCATTCATGTGTCCTTAGTTTTTCACAGCATTGATTCGTTGTTACAAGGATAAAATTAACTAATGTTAAACCTAAATAGTGCTGCAGATATTGATTATTTTAGTAATGAAGTAATCTAACTATTATTGGTTTGATTTATTGAGTATTTGAATAAATAGCGTAATATTTTTTAAGTTAGCATGTAATGTAAAAAAAAACAAACAAAAATGCTAATGTATCAGATGTTTCTAGAATGACAATGCATTATATTGCACATCCACTATCATTGAAATTTACCTTTGTATATTACAATGCATTTCAAATGTCTAAAAGAAAAATATTCTCAGGCTCAGCCTGGCATTGAATACACATTTAAAATAAAATACAGTGGCATTTCTGCATAAACTCACAATCAAATGTGATCTGATCTTTGTCAAAATGACACAAATGAAAAAACAGTGTCTGCTTTAACTAAAACCCCTAAACATTTTTAGGTTTTCATATTTTTAATGAGGATATAATGCAAACAATGACAGAAGGGGGAGGAATAAGTGACCGAACCTTCTGCCTAAGAAGACTTTGGGAGCAATTAATACCAATTCTTGTACGTACGTACATACGTACACGCATATATATATAAAATGGAAAAAATCATTCAAACGTTTATCAGGTTGTTTTGCAGGAAAAGCTGAGGTCGTCTGTCAGACAGTTGAAACTAAAAAGACCCAAAATCTACTTCAGAATGGTTTCAGAAGAACAAAATACACCTTCTGGAGTGGCCAAGTCAAAGTCCTGACTTGAAACCCATTGAGATTCTGTGGCATGACCTCAAGACAGCGATTCTTGCCAGACAACCCAGGAATCTGACTAAACTGCAGCAGTTTTGTAAAGAGGAATGGTCTAAGACTGATCCTGATCGATGAGCCAGGCTGATCTGCAACTACAGGGAACGTCTGGTTAAAGGTATTGCTGCCAAAGGGGGGGATGGGGCAACCAGATACTGTGATGGTTCAGTTACTTATTCCTCCCCCTTCTGTCATTGTTTTGTTATCCTCATTAAAAATATAAAAACCTATAAATGTTTGGGTGGTTTTAGTTAAAGCAGACACTGTTTTTTCATGTATCATGTTGACAAAGATTTCAGATCACATTTGATGGTGAGTTTATGAAGAAATGTGAGAAATTCCAAAAGGTTCAGATACTTTTTCATGCCAATGTAAATAAAACTTAATCCAAAAGCTGCCTTTTAAAGTTTAGTGATGTGCATGTAAATTAAAACATTTCTATTTGCATATAACAATATAATAGTTCTCTAAATAGTTCAGTGGCTGTCCTGAGAAGCGGGGCGAGGGAAGAGCTCACTTAGCTTGACGGTGCAAACACAAAGCTAACAAAAAAATGAGCAAAGTCCTTCAGAGAGATGGTGATTATTGCGCTAATATTGAAACAACAGTAATTGGAACAGGTGAGAACCTTTACTTAACAGTTTAAAGTAAAGTTCAGACAGCTGCAGAGAGTGAGGTTTTGGCTCCAGAAACTCGGCCACTCAGCTCACCACGGAGATGCACAATGAGGCGCTCCGGACTTGACACTATGTTCCCTGGAGGATCAGGTACAGGTGTGAAAGTTTGGGGGATATTTTTTTCATACAACCAGGGCACGCGGATACAACCGGCGCACGATGTGTGGATCTCAATGGACGTTTAAAAGTGGCTTGAGCTGCCACAGGCATAGCTTGACATGCCCACTCGAAATATCAACACACACTATAATAGGGCTGCACAATTAAAATGTGAATCACTATTTTTTTTACATAAGAATTGAGATCACGACAGCAAAACATTTATTGCATTCAAGTAGAAAAAAGTGCTAAAAGGAGGAAAAAAATTCCACACAGTGTTATGTGCTCTTTTTTTCTGTACCAATATTGTTGCGTTGTCATGCTCACCCTTGGCCGGACTTTCCAACTAAAATATATAAATAAAAAAAAATAACTTTGCCATTCTTTTTTATTTTGTTTAAATATCTTTTCTTTTTACTTTCTTTTAGATGAATGGATTTAGACTTGGTTAATTATTTTGTATTCAATAATTAGTTGTTATTAACTTTAGCCAAGACCTATACCCACTTTAGATCAAACCCCATAATAAACACTGTTTTCCTAACACTAACACAGATTACTGCTCACATTCTCCCTGTTCTCCATTGGTGACGGGACATTTACAGTGCTTTTAGTCTATTTGAGAGAATAAAGCTCTGCCTCAGACACAGACTTGTTTTTGTTGCACGCTCGCTAAGTCCTGCTCGTTAAGTCTGCACGAAGCCAACTTGATCTTATACCAGTGCGTGCAGCAGCGGAGAGACACAGACAGTGAGCAAGTGAACCCTTTTGCTAAAGTGGATTTAAATCACTATTTCCATTGTGCAAAGTTTAAAATTGTGCTGATATTGTGCACATCCACTTCCTGAACTGACTCTGACAGTGACAGGAGGAAGGTTTTGGCCCGAGGGGCCATCATGGATCTCCTGAATGCAATTTTTACTCTACCGGGACAGTATTAGTCTCGAGCCCTGGCTTGGGGGCGGATTAAAAGCTGTGGCGGGCCTGATGTGGCCAGTTGATGATCACTGGAATAGGGTTTGGTTTTAAACTGTGTGAGTGTGACCAATAAATTTGACTTATCTGCACCTTGGATTAATTTAAAGTAGATATGTGAACATAGCATCTGAGGCTTTTTGCAAAGAAGAATGGGCAGCTCTACCATTTGAGAAAATAAAGAGCCTAATCCACAACTGCCACAAAAGACTTCAAGCTGTCATTGATCTTAAAGGTGGCAACATGATATAAAAAACTGGGGTATGTAAACTTTTGATCAGGGTATTTGGGTAATTTCTGTAGTCATTATAATTTAAAAAGAGTATTTACCCTAATACCCTGTTGAAGAAGAAGATGTTTTTATTTATATAGCTTAATGTCACTTGTACATTATATTACATTTATAAACCCACAAACACGCAATTATTGGCATCACCGAAAAAAAAAGTTTTTTGTGTTATTATTCATATTCTCTGAAAAATGGCCAAACAATCTCAAATTCTGCCAGAAGAACAAACATAGTTATGAGCCCAACCATATATTTATGCCTTCGTTGATCTAAAAATTTGTAAATTAGTAACGTTTTTTTTTTTATGCGTTTACGTGTGTGCCTTCGTGCTCCTGTCCGGCCCAGGTGCACGCTGAGTGCACTGGGTTGACCTTATTTGGAGTAAGCCATATATAAGCGGCAGTAATCCAACAACAAGCAGCATTATTCAGGAGTGATAATCCAATTGAGAAATTTGAATGACTGCGGAGTAATAAGTAAAGTGTTTACATGCAGTTTGAAACCCCGATTATAATCGGACTAAGAAAATAATTACATTTTTTCAACCTGCATGTAACCACGCTGATTGGCAGTTTGTCTCTGACAGCATACAGGGCCAGAGCCCGATGGGTCTAGATTTGATTGACTGGCATTTCATTTTTGAATGTCAAAACTAGCCACTTTAAAGAAGAACCCTAAACCTTAAACCCAACCAACCTTGTAGGCCGGCAACTGGCACTAGGCTCTCCAAAAGCCTAGTTGTGTTTTTAAGTCAATATTGGCCGGAGGGGATTGACTTCAGATCAGTGGTGCTGAAATGAGAAATGTAGCGAGACTCCACTGGCCTCCAACCTAATGTCATTCCACATTGCAGTGTTTGTGCATACGGGTGCTCAGGCAACTCTCCAACAGGAAAACTTTTATTTTCCAATCTCAGTAGACCAGTCAAGATAAACACAGTTCTTGCAGCAAAAAATCCTGGTGTTATTTTTGTGCCAAACATCCTGTGGTTGACGTCAAAAATGTGGGCGTAAGTGATTATATAACCACACAGCCAAAATTTAGATAAATTGAAGACAGAATACATATTTGAAAATCCATGGATAGGAAGCACAGATGCTGTAGACAATGGGAATATGTTTTTTCTCTGACAAACTATGCAGTGTGTAATTTCTGAATGCCTCAACACAGGGGTTGAATACAAATAATCAAATAAATCAGTATTCAGCAAGAAAGCTCACTATGCAGATCCAGACAACCAGTTCTGAGGTTAACTGTTTTTCTTAATGACTTGGAAAAAATACTGCATGTACTCAAACTGGCGTCAATCAGAGCTATCTTTTAAGAAAATACTCTGGGATTGATGGCTGGTTAGAGACATGGCAATAACAGTAATTCACTCTAACCATTGAGTGCTTTAATTCACTAGCTGATATATACCTCTGCGAACCCTACTGGAACATGCTGAAGTAGGCACATATGCGTGAGGCGAAAACAAATGCACACACGGCTGTTGTGCTCCTCTGTACAAAACCAAGACCTCTGTTGTGCTTCTAAAATAGAATTATAAGCAAGGCGTTGATTGCCACCGAACTCGCTGAACATTTCTTTCAGCTCCCCTGCTTTTATACTCCACTTTTATTGAGATTCTGTTTTTTTACACAAAGAACAAATCAATGGAAAAAAAAAAAAAAGCGTACATTCTTTTTTGCATCCAGGTGGCACACAAAGAAGAAGGTGCTGTTGGGAAAATAGACGGTTGCGTCCACTGAGCCACTGCTCTGCCAACCTTTGGACTAATTACAACCAAAACGCTAGGGTTCCGCTTAGTGGGGGAAGCTCATTATTTTTCGCTCTGAAATAGAGGCTAATTGAGTGTTTTCAAATGAAGGGTAATTATTTGTTTGCATCTTAGCTCTAATTCTGTATGTTGCCCGCCACAAATGGATTCAACGGCTCAGGGGACTTGCTGTCTTGGGGAAAAAGTGGAACTATACAGAAAAAGTGATTTGGTTAATTATGTGGCTGAATAGGAAAGATTTAACAAGCGGTTTAACATGCCGATGGAAATGGTCCTTCCAGTAGTGGGGAAGCGACAAGAAGCAGCGTTGCTGAAGGTGTGAAAAGGAATTGCGTTTGAAAATAGATTGCATCCATTTTCACTAAACCTGGAAGCTGGGAAAAGAAAATCTAAAATTGCTTTTTAAACTTAAGAGATTGGAAATCGTGACCAGAGAGTAAAATGCAGACATATACATATACTGTTTATAATATATATATATAACAATAAAGTGAATGGTTGCATCGAAATACATTGAGAGGAGTGTGTGGTTAATGACATTTGAATGTGAATCTTTTGTCTATTCTGGACAGTAACCTTTTTTTTCTTCTCAGGACAGATATTTGAGAGACTTTTGTGAAATGGCATGTCTCGACCTAAAAAAGTGCGTGGAGATTGTTATAATTATTTATGTTTTTTATGGTTTATCGACACTGCTATAATATATTTATTTAGGTTTTAACAATTTCAAGCTTTGATATCCATTTTTGTGAATGTTATAGAAAGTTGAACTTTAAATCGTACTTTTTGCTCAGGTGTGTTTCTATAGTAAAATTAAAAAAATAAACAACTAATTATTCCATCAGATTGCCTAGGTTGTGTTGAAAAAAAGGATATAAAACACTCAATATTGCATATATTCTTATAGCCTCTGTATATATGTTTTAACATAGCAAGGGGAAAAAGCAGCCAGAATACTGTGAGTTCTAAGGGTTAAGGAGCAGTAACATGAAGAAAGTTGGAAATGGAGCTTCCACTGATGTTGACCTTTAGGGGGATATTTCCATAAAAGTTAATTTACACAGTTCTGTTACTGTGGCTGACTGCTGCCTTGTAATTTTAATCAATGATGCTATCACGCTCTGCAATTCAGCGCGTGAATAAAACATGCCGCCTTTTACACAGTATCTCTTACACCGAGTAGCTTTACAGTTAGATTAGAGCAGAAAATTAAATAGCCCGGGTGCGTGAATCCTATGAACTTGCCACAGACACAAAAAGCTGAAAAAGAGGCATTCCTGATGTAACTTATCTGTGTGGCATGATTTTTCAGAGAACAGATAAGGCAAAGAGGCTTATCGAAACCACACATGCACCTCCGTGGGCACACATGCAGAGTAAAGCTACGTCATCACTCAGTTTAAGCTCACTTCGAGTTCAGGCGGCGTCTTGATGTTGTTCAAAGTGACATGGGCTGCTGGTGCACACAAACTCAGCAAGAATGATGAGCAATGGCCCTGAGAGAAGAAGGCTGAAGATTATAAAAATGACCTTGCATGAAATGAGATACATATTCCCCATTACATCTTGCATTTTTAATTTGAAAATTTCCCAGTGGGTAGCTTTCTCAGAACAAATCCATGTCCTGGTTGGGCAAATACAGTAAAAAAGTTATTACCCCTTATTAAAATCCCTGTTTTTGTGTGATAGCATTGAAGTAGTATCAGAATGGGGTAACACACACACACACACACACACACACACACACACACACACACACACACACACACACACACACACACACACACACACACACACACACACACACACACACACACACACACACACACACACACACACACACACACACACACACGCACACACGCGCACACGGCCAAATCGTCATTGTTAATGAGAATCGGTTGTTAAATGACCTACCTGGTAAATAATGAATAAATAAATAAATAAATGATAAATAGCTTTGACCGAGTTGGTCCGATTAGCGCAAGTACATATTCAGTTCTCAAGGGCTCAGTTTGGCTCGTAAGTAGGCTTTAATTAGCAGTAAAAAAGAAAAAAAAAAACAATCAGCTTAAACTGTCATACTCATACTGTCATATTTTAGAAGAACATTCAGGCTTGTGGTAGTTTTGTGCCATTTCTACCAATGTTATCAAGTGGGGTCTAATTTTCTTCAATTGTAAAACCTTGCGCCGTAGCTGGATTATTGCAAGATTTGTGAGTTTACAAACTTGCAAAAATCTATTTTGACCTGCTCCAAGCAAAGTATTCACAGTCTGAATTCTGGCAAAACCAGCTTGTTTTGTCCAATGATGATCTTCTGCTGGTGTACCTCTTGAGAAACAGAAGTTTTGGCAGCTGAGCAGTTCTGAAGCTTTCAGGTGTGCGTTAACACAAAGCCAAGAGGAATGACATGAGCAAAGGTTTTAAAAGAAGAATTGTTGCAGCACATAATATTTGAAAAGATGGTAATAACGTTTTATTTATAAATAATATTTATATATTTATTTATATTTATAAGACAAATTGGTAAAACACCTAACTATGCTTCATTGAGGAACACAGCAGTGGTCATTAAAATTAGCACTAGCATCAGCACCATGAGTCACGTTTCTCTTCCTGTACGTAATATCACTTTACATACAGTTAACCAGCTCTGATATTACAGGGCAATGGCCTGTCAAAATGGGGGACATTTCTCTACATAATGCTCCTGTTACCAGCCATTGAGCAAGAGCAAAAGACACGGAGCAGGAGTTTGAAGGCCAAGAATTAAGAGTGATCGACACTAGCAGAAAAAAAAATGACATGCCTTTTAATACAGCCATGAAATAATAAATAAAAAATAAAAAACAGGGAACATTAAACATTATATGGGTGTACTTTTAGCAGACAACTACAGCCAAGTGGGTTAATTTTGGAGCTATTGGAGCAGGTTAGACTAAAAGAGCATTTAGAACACCTGAACTGGATCAGTGCTCTCTGCATTTCGACAATCGACAAATGTGCTACCGTGACATCCAACAGAGAACTTAGGCAGTGAAGCATAACATTATGGAAATGAGGTCGGATTCTAAAGGCATAAAGGTGAATTAGAAAAGAAACACCTTGCATCTTGTGGACGGTGTTACCGTGGTGGTAGAGCAAAAGCTGCAAACCTGCGTCTTGCTGGCCTTTAGTTTATGCCTTCAGGCTCCATGTTGCCTTAATTGCCTTGTCATGAAAAATTGTAAAGGATCTCATGTAAAAACAACAAGTAAGCTGCATATGGATTTGACATGCAAAAAAACTAAACTAAACACACTTAGTTTTTTTTTAGCTGTATGTAATTGCCCTTTCATGAGTGGGCTTCAACATGCTGACCATAATTTGTGGTTGTGCACCCCTTATCAAGAAATAAAAAGCGGACTTCTTGTTGGTAAGGCAACTACAGTCCATGAAAAATCAATGTGAAAAGCACTCTGTCCTATTGATTTTTTATAGACTTGGATCAGTCAATCCATCAATGGATGCAGGGTGGGAGACGGGGGTGGGCGCCAGTGGTGTGCACCGGCAGTGACGAACTACCGAAATGAGCAAGACGTCCTCTGCCTCCTCAGCGTGGTATGTGCCCTTCACTTCAAGGGCTCAGCTTAAGAAAATGGAAGCTGCCAGCGCCTTCAGACATAAAGCGTGAAGATGTAACCCCTGCAGCATCAAACACAACACCCAGGAGAGGAAGACTCCCACTTAAAACATCATAGACACACCAGCGCTCACCGTCACACACCAGCACTCTCTTATCTGTGCTCTGTGTGATCTGGGGTCAATAAGAAACGTCACTCAGGCCTGCAGCAGTCCCCTCAGGCTTGGCCCTCTGACGGTGGCCTGTGTAAGAGCCTAGGACTGTGCAAGGCTTGTGGATTATTCATTTAGCGGAGTGTAACTTAGCTCGCTGTTCTTTTCCACATCACCTCGACTCAGTCCCCCTGGTGCCAGAACAGTCGCTGTCAGGCTCCATCACCCTAGTTTTCGAGAGTCTAAGTAAATGGGTTGCACTTCCATTCCCATTTCCACTCAGCATTCATCAGTTTAATTCCTTTACTCTCGCTGTCTCTCACTCACCCCCCCGCCTGCGCTTGCCTTCCTATGGTTCCATCTATTAATACAACCACATTCGGCGCATGCATTTTATCTTTCGTCCCGTGCTGATATTAAAATCATTCATGTCGTCCTATTTCCTAGGCATAAACTGTGCAGAACCCGACAGATCCAGGCTGCATATTAATACATTACAAAACGTGCTACATTTATCTATGTACAGATGCCTGTATACTGTAGATGGACTATTTTTGGTGTTTTTTTCCTGAGTGGCAGTGTTTTTATTTTACCTTGCCATGCCTGCAACGGTTTGGAAATGTCTGATTTTTCTATGCACAGCAGTGGGCGGGGAAGTGCACTAGGTGAGTGTCACAATCCGGCAGCACACTGCAATTTCAGTGTCAAGATTGTGCTGTTGGCTCTGGCTGTCTGCTAAGAAAGGCCACCATGGTGTGAACACCTCTGTAATCTTTTCTCCTGTTTAGGCAGAAAACAACTAAATGTTATTCATATTATGCTAGTGTTGTATAAAGTAAAAATGTTTTTTTTTTATGTCATTATTCAATCAGGAAGAAGTAATTTACACAAGCAATTTATTCTTCTTATCAAATGAGTCCAACAGAACAATCTTTTTTAATGCCTTGAATAGAGGGCAGTTATTACACAGGATTAGAGCCAATGCTGTAGGGGATTATTAAACAGCTCACAGGCAATGATGATGTAATCATGCCCTGATGACATACATGTTCCTGGTCTAACATTTACTGCCTGTGGCATTCAGGAAATCAAAGTTATGTCTACACAAAGAGCCATGAGAGTTGACTAAATCTGTGTGTGTGTGTTTGCTTTACTTGGATAAACGTGAATGCTGCCATGTATAAAACATGTACTGAGCAAGTTGGGTGTCAGTTTGCTTCCAACTGAACTCTGATGCAGAAAAAAAAACAATGTGAATGCCGCACAGACCACAGACAAAAGCTGTGGCAAGATGCAATGCTAAAAATCAGACTTGATACTGTATCTTCGATGTCTGTTGGAATAAAACTAAACAAGCAGAGGACGAACGTGGAGCAATGTGGGGATAAAATGTGCTGGACTCAGGTAAACATAATTGAGCCACGAGGGAAAGTAATTTACAGAAGCTCAATTGCACACAAAATACCTTTAAAAATAGAAACATTTCTGAAGATAGAATGGAATGACTCACAATAGAGCAATATATAGCCAAAAATATATATGAGATTTACATCACTATATACATGAGGTATACTAGATAATAAAGTGCATGTTTTTGTAGAGGTGAATAGCTTTTGGTGCAGATGCTAGTCAAGATCACAGGATGAGTGCATTAAGGCCACTTTCATCATTGTTTTGGTTTCGTCACAGTTAACTTCATGTACAATCAGATTGACTCATGATGCCCACTTTCTCTACTGACAACACCATCGAATCATCTAGTTAGCTCCTCTTAAGAAAAGCTCTCTCAGTTCTGTCATTTGGTCCAGTGCAGCGAATGCTACAGTGAACACCTGAGTGAAAACCAGGAGCTAACTGAACTAGATGTTCCCAACTACAAGTTCAATTGAACTTTATTTATAAAGCAGTTGCCTCAGAGGGCTTCACAGACCTCCTCAGACCCTCCATCAGGGTGAGGGTAAAAAAAAATCCTGCCGGTGGTTGGGGGTGGGGGTTCTCTGAAACCTCTGAGAACCACATCCACTTCCAAGACAGACATATCCAATACACCACTAACAACACAGGTAAAAGATGAAAAAAACACTAGCTCTAAATCCATCTAAAGCCACCATTCCCTCTGGTAAAACACCAGACTTAAGATGTGTCAGCCCTGAGATACAGGGTTTAGTGTTCTCATCATGTGGACTCAATAAAAAGATGTAACGTCAGCAAAATACCACACACTCTTTTCAAGAAAAGTCACAAGATCTAGCTGCGCCATACTTTAGATGCATGAACGGCAACACTGTTTCTGTTATTCTTTATGTGTCTGGTGCCTTGGAGACAATGCACAGAGACCACTTAAGAACAGCGGGGCATTTCAACCAGGCTTTGTTAAGATTCACAGAACGTTACGTGCTCTCCTTCAACATATGAGAGAAATGTGAGGAGTTAAAAAAGTCAGAGCGAGTTGGGAACAGGGAGTTAGAGCGAATCTTTGCGAGGGCCTGAAATAACCTTGCGAGGGAAGCTGTGTCCGTGTCTGGTGGAGCGACAATGTAAGGCTAGGGACCACTGTGACTCACTGCAGCGTGCCTGAGAAACAAACAGCACTGGAAACACAAGGAATACGTTAGGTATGCTCGAGGAAGAGCACCGCAACACAAGGGTTATCTATTAGAGTTAAAATAAATGTTCAGTCATTAGTCCTGGCTTACATGCATCATTCTGACATTAATTAATTCATTTGAAATTCAAAGGTATGGGAAGCAACAATAGCCTATACACATTTAAACCAGCAGCAAAAGCACAAGAACTAAACAACCACCCTCTATCTGTGTAGGGTCATGTGCATTTGTGTGGCAGCACAGAAAATATGAGAGAACAGAGCACTTATTATAAAGGACTCTTGTGCAAGGTCCCATGATAGCCTTCATAACAATGATAAATGGCTGGGGCGCCCGGCTAAGCTACATCATGTGACTTGCACCTTTAGGACTTTTTCCTATTATTCGCTTAGGACAGACGCAAACTGGAAAGGCCTTACTGCAAAACACAAGAGGGAATTCACTTCCGGGATCTATTCTAAGTGGTTAACCTAATTGTATTTTCTTGTCTCAGCTCATGAATTTAGAGCAAAGTATGTATTTCTGAAGACTAGAAAGAGCGATACAGGTTCACTGCGCTGATGCTCTTTCCCCACAATCGTTCTACAGAAGATAGACAACAATAGAGCTTTTACACAATGCTGCAGGCTTTTATGGAAGGATAAAAAGAGTGACTTTTAGTACAGTTCATTGTGTTAAAGTGTCTTGTTTATGTCCTCCAATTCATATACTATGAAATGTGGGCTAGGTAAACAACGCTTTAAATTGTATTGCGCTGAATAAGGGGTTGCTTGCAGCATTTATGTGAGGACAGCATAAAGGACAGTATATTTTGTCGATTTATGGTGTTTTTTTTCCACTAAAAGTCTGGTTGGGCCACTTAACCTTGAGGAACAAGCCACATTAAGTTCATTAGTTGCAGCAATTCTGCGATAGGCCAAATTAATTTTCATGAATGTACCCTGACATTGTGATGCACAGCGATGAGAGTCTTGAATCTTACTGAGAGTTAAATAACTGATGGTCAGCACTGCTGGTAATCGTGAATCTATATTGTTTTTGTGCATTTTCTCCCCGATGTTGAGATAAATGTGCTCCTTTAAATTGGTTGTTGAAGTACAATGTTGTGGCTAAGGTAAACGACGGCACTGCCAAAATGTTACGATTAATTATCCTGTATTACAAGATTCCCAATCAGTTTTACTGCGCCGCATCTGAGACGGAATGGCCCACTGTTTTTATTGCTGTCGTAATGCAGCACAGATGGAGCACAGATGCACGCTGGAGGGAGCTTTACAATAGCTACCACAGTAAACAAAAGTAGACATAAATAATGTAGTCATCTTTCCATTACCGCATAATGTAGACGACAAATTTATAGTGCTCGCCATTCCTTTCTGCCTCTAAATGAGAAAGCATTTAAGCTGTGAGTGGATTATTCCACTGCATGCCTCCATCCTGCAGCAACTAACTGAACATAGCAATAAAAATGTTACAAAAGGCCACATGTGAATACTGCCAGATTGAGCAGAAGGTTACAGTCCGCTCCCTTGCAGCCAATTTAAATGACTACATCTTTATCACGGCCTAAAAGGCAAAGGGCTGTGTGAACAATGTGAAGAGACGTCAATGGTGCGTTCTGGGTCAATTGGTCCATTTTTTCATGTCAGTTTATTTTAGAAAGTCCACTCTGAGGAAGGGCTGTGCCATTTATATTTTAGAGGGACCTTCTCAGGTGCATTGAGTCCAAAAGGAAGGAGAAAGGAAATGGAGAGAGGTGTTCTGTATTCATCTTAAACTATATTGTGAACTTATTCTTTCCACATGGTGGACCTTCTCTCTGCATTATTCAGGCTGCGAGGATAGGTCACCTCTGTATTGTATCTATAGACTCCTTGCAGTTCAATGTGTTAGTAAGCTATGAGGACAGATAAACGTTTGTATTCACACATAGTATACATTCATCCCCTTGAGTTCCCATTACATCAGTTTCATATATTCCTGCTCCAAATGCAAAACTGTACCGGCATATTCCAGAGTTACTTTTTCTTTGTAAAATGCTTCATTAATGATCACGTGGGGTGCAGTGGCTCAGGAGGTAGAGCAGGGCGTCCAATTACCAGGAGGTTGGTGGTCATTCATCCACCTTCCCTTCAGTGCCAGAGCTCTGGTGCATGAATGTGTGACTGTAGAGGTGAGTTTGATGGTGGTCGGAGGCTCTGAGTGCCTTGTGTATGACCCAAATGTGAATGTGGGTGAATGGGAGAATGATGCAAAGCGGTTTGGGTAAAAAAAAAAAGCTCTATATAAATGCATACTATTTACCATTTGTGAAGACACTGTTGCCTCACCTTTTAATAAATACCAGCATCAGCACTGCTGAAAAACAATGTTCCAGATGAAGGAGGACTTCTCAAGGAGATCCATACAAGCCGCATATGATCTACCTCCAAATTTATCCTCATATCTGCACATTTTCATTGCAGATGACGACTTCTTTTTTCATTTTCATTTATTAAATCGCTCATGGCCATACAAACACACAGAGCACAAACATAATAAAACATTGTAAAAAGCAATAGGGACTATGCAAGACTAGAAATGATCCAAACAAATTGACGACCTGTTCAAATAGGGACCTGATAAATATCTTTATTTGTATTATGTCACCTCCATATATTCAGTTAAACAATAAATGAAATACATCCCCTGATACATCTATCAAAACAAAGATTACAATTTCTCATTCTTCTGTCCAAGTCTATTATGACTTGTATCCATGATTTGCACACCACCTGCAGAAATCATTTAGTCCATTCACACCTAGCTTTATGGGCACATTGGATCTAGTCACTGTGTTAGTATTAAAATGCCATGAAGTGGGTCTATGGCACAACTGCTCTCTATGTGCTGCATGATGGTGCCCACCAGTCCATTAACACGTGCTCCCTAATGGCTTCACTCGCATCATTAGCTGCAAATTACAAAAATGGTAATATTTTGATTAAACCCATATGTTTAGACTTTAACTGTGAACTGTGACCATCATAAACAAGCACATCTGAAGCACTATTACTACTAGTTCAACTACACGGTAAAATAGTCTAACCTGCTGTGTTATTTTGAAATCACTTTGTGTCATGCCGCTGCTTAAATCGCATTCGTCTGCATCTGACCAAGTGTTACGCTTCACAGAAAAGCCTAATAGCGCAAGCCTCACGGACCTTTTATTTTACCATTCAGCTTTGTTCAAAAGGTCATTTATTTTTCACTTTTACAACAGCAAAGGGCACAAGCGAGTTGTTCTGCACAACTTTTCCAGCATCATAATCTTATCACAGTGTTGCGGGCCTGGGGTAAGCGTGGAAGAGAAAAAGTCACGGGGTGCCGTCTGGGCTCTGGCTGTGTATGCCAATGAGTCCTCGTAGAATACAAGGCAGCGTGCAACTTTGACGTGATTTATCTGTCACTTATTAATGGAAAATGAATACGTTAGGTTTTGCCTCCCACACTTTCAAGCTAATGAAAGGCAGCAGAACACAGCGGGGAAGCCAGGCAATGTGATCATGTGTTTGCTCATGCTGAAAAGTAGCTGTGGATTTCCTGTTCAGTACATTAAATCTACGTTGAAGAAAAAAAAAAAAAAAGATGGAATGCAGTTTGTTGATTGATGTGAAACTCCCATATGGAACATAACACTATAGTTTAGAAATCAAGAAATGTCACACACTAAAGAAATATATGAGGGAGTATTTCTACATGGCGCCTCATTTGGTCCATTAGTGGATACTTCACAGATGAACCGACGTCTGCTTTGATCCGACGCTTGATATGAATGTGTCAGAAGTGGGTTTTTGATAAGCAATATGTATGCAAATTCATCATTTTCTATTTAAGTTGGCCCTACCAGAAATGTCACTTCAAAGTCATTTTCTATAACCACTGCATGACATTTAAGAACAATATACCATTATCACTGCTGGCAATAACTTTTTATTATCACTGCAAACTTATAATAAATGCAGTGCAGGCAGATAATGCTACGCCCTTGCTGATTCCTTTGTCTATAACTGCCTTTTATCTAATGGACTGGCTTTAAATTTCATGGGATCTTAAAATATTCATGCCAATTTTGAAACATTTATATCAAATTAACTGGTTAAATATAGGGAATGTCAAATGAATATGTGCACAAAGCCGAAAAATTCCCTAATTTTGTAATAACTCGTCTCATATCTCGAGCCGCTGTCCTATTACTTTTTGTTTGTTCTGTGCCGTTTTGTCTCAAAGGATGAAAGGAGGTGCTTTCCCGGCGAATGTAATACTAGCTGAACACTAATCTGATCTTCTGCTTGTAGCTCTGGGTAACAATTTCCTCGCAACGCTCCGTTTTATTTTTAATTTTTGTTCCTCTCTGCCCAGCTTAATAACCACACATATTACATTTTCCGAAGCCAGGGACCTAAATGCCTGCGCGTGTAAGAAAAGCAGGGAAAGTCAAAATGTGATGTGCTTATGTTGCATCAACTCTGAGAGTGACCGCTTGGTGCCCTGCATATGTAAATGTGTCTGTCGTGATGAGCATGTTCGCCATTTAGTAACGAATTACTGAACCAAAACAGGTGGAAATCTTTCTGTTTAAATTGTCTTGTTGTTTGCAGAATGCTCGGTCTCGTGTGAGGAGGATCCCAAGGCTCCTTCAAGGTCCGCACATAGTTATTTTTTTCCTTTTTTAAAAGCCGTGGGCAGGATCAGGGAGCTCCCAGGCTCTGCAGAAGAACAGCCAGAAAAAAAAAATCATTCTAGCGTATGCTCAATAGTGATTTAATTTAATTATTCAAGGTGGCAAGCCAATTATTATTCTGCTTTTTCTTTTTTGACCGCTAATGAATTCAATTCTTGAAACCCAACATTCAGAGGTATTGCATAACAATACAACTGGAATTTAAATGAAGTTATGAACTGAATGCAGAGAAACAGCATCACTAGACGTAACATACAGTTTATTGTTTCAGAAATACAAAAGGCCCATAAAATAATCATTAGCACAGTGCTTCTGAGCAGAAGGAGGAAAGCTGGGGTTATGACAGTGGCAGCAGCACGCAGCACTAGTGACATTAACAGTCAAAACATTAATATTAAATATACAGACTAGCAGTGATGTGTTGTCAGTTTTAGCTTTCAAATCCAGCCTGCCTCTTTTGTTTCACTTTTTATATTTCACATTGTTTCATATTGATCAGCGCTGAAACCAGGGCAATTTAATTTGATTAATTCCTTTTGGAGATCAATGCATTCAATTGACTCAATTTATCACGGATGTGTCTGGGCAGAGAAATTAATGGTTTGCACTGTAGCTTTCTCGGGGCTAAACGGTGATAACATAAATATCTGCAGACAGCCTGACGTGACGTACTGAATCTTACGGCATATCGTACCTCCTGCACAAAGCTGTCACTGCCATTTACTGGTGGAAAAATGACTCTTTACCATTTACCACACAGTCATAAAGAACAACACGCATCACAGACATAAGGAAACATCTATCTCCTGTGGTGTAAACCTCTAGTCTGAATTGTGCAGGGTAGTTCAGTCTATTAGAGTAGAAACAGATCATTTATATTGAACCTTAAATGAATGCATAAAAATTGCGATAGTTAAAAAAAGCCCTACACATATTAGCACTCATATAATTTAGGGTTAGGTTAGGGTACGAGCATTACGAGTTCCTGTTGCACTTTTTCCTCTCTCTGTGGCGTCGTTTGAAAATCATTTCATGTAAAGGAGATGATAAAAGCAGAGCAAAATGCACAGAGACAATATTCAATAAGTGTAGACCTAAAAATATATTTAAAAAAATTGATGTAGCACAGAAGTCAGTGAGTGATTTAGAAATTGTGAGTACCTACTCAATGTCTCAGTATCGAAATTTTATCTACAATTTTTAAATTGTACTTATTCTGGACATTTTGGCACAGTCATATCATAACTCATAACTAATTACAATATAGGACCTAATGTCGGGTTTTTTTGGCGACATCTGGTAAAAGAACAGATTGCAATTGCACATCTCATATTTCATCATACATTTCCTGGACCTTCTTGAACAATGTGTGCTCTTAAAAAAAGTGTGCATCCTTAGCGTTGCTGTTTGTCCCCTCTGTGCACTTGTATGAGGAAATGGATCTAAAATTTGTCCTTCCACTGGTTTCTGGCTTTGTGCCCATGTCAACACTGTCCTCAAAGCATTTTTAATGTTTTAATAAGAAATCACTGTCATTAATTTATCTAATAATAGATGCCAATCCGTCAATTTGTTAATGGAAGCCCTGAGACCTTATTTGTGCCCAAACATTTCCTGTTTTTTTTTAGCTCTGAATGATCTGGAAAACATTGGTAGGACCATTGCTTTAGATTTATAGAGCTGCATGGGGGGATTACTCCATTTATCAGTATAATATATGGCGGTGACCTTTTAGTTGTATAACAATGTGGAAATATGTGGCGATTGCGGTATCAAGGGTCTCTTACAGTTACAGTTACATTTCTATTAAAGGGATTTAGAAGTTTCAGAACATGAGACAGATTAAACAAATGAGTTTTAATCGAAATGGAGAACCTCTCAACATATTATATAAAACAGAAGCAGCGAGTGAATATGCAGAAACAGCCTTGTGCAAACGAAAATCAAACTTTAGAAAAGAAAGGTTTCTTCAATTTACCCGAAGCCATACTAAGTCAATAATGGCCAGATTATGAATGTAAGAGGCCTTAAAAAGCCTTGCCTGAAGAAAAAGAAACTGAAATAAAGGCAGGCAACACACACACATGGCTGGCTCCATATCTCAGAGGAACAAAGAGCAGTCTGATAAACGTAATCCTTTTCCACACACTTGATCTACACTTGTCCTTAAGTTATTCAGGCACTTTTCATCGAAATAACCACCTTTCCACCACTCCTGTCCAAAAGCCGGCTGTAAAGCTGCAACCAAAGCGCTGCGAGTAGTGCGAATACTTCGTCTTAGAGTTTTATAGGTCATCGCTTTAGTTATAAAGCATGGATTTGAGTACCTTTTGAGTAATGATTTCTGTGGATCTTTGGCTCAGCACCAACCCATTTGTAGGAGACGCTTTTGGAAACAGCTAAAAGGTCTGTGGCGGCAGACTGCAGATAATGAAGTGGTCCATTTAAATGAGAGGCAGCTTTGGGACGGGGAGTACGCTTCAGTTGGAATGGCAAACAATGGAATCGAATGAAAACTGGAGAAGAGGAGAAGAGGAGCAGTGGAGAAGACGTGGAGCAGAGAAGGGTGAATGGCTGGAGAGCGGACCTGCAAACAAGCTGCAAATATGCACATTTCAGAGAGGATAAGGCGTACTAATGAAGAGGAGGCACATAGGGACATGAGAGAACTCAAAGCTAATGGATTTTAAAAGGACACTTGGATAAAGCAAAGCCTCCAATATGTTTTACTTCACAAGAAAGTTTGAAGTCCAGACCAATTGAAGTTTTCACATTCAAAAGTTTTATGGAATATTTTAACCAAAGTTAATTCTTAGAAGGAAAGTGCTGCTAGAAAAAAATAAATAAATCACATGCTGCAAACTATAAGTGGCCCTTTTTTATTCAACCCTTTGAATATATCAAATATCAGGCAAATTTCTCCATAGCAACCAACTGCTGGCAGTAGATGATGGTTGGGCACATTGTCCCAGTAGTTTTAAATGTCCTCGAGGCAAAAAGGGGGAACAGAAGGTTGTACCCGAACCTGAGAGAAAATTCAAACCCAAATATGTACACCTAGTAAAGATTGGTTCTTTGTATAAAAAAAATTCACTCTTTCCTACAAGGATAGATTGTGAGTTTCTTGAAGGTTCAAGGATGAAAACAGGCAACACCAACTGGGAAGCCATCTTAAGTGTGGCAACTTCCCACAGCTATCAAGGCATTCATTGAGTATAACACTGAAAAAACATTATCACCAACAATAAACATTTAAGGCAGCTAAACATCAAATCAATAATACATACCGATTCTAGTGCATAATCAGCACATAACAAGCTGACAGACATTACATACTGTCCAATGTGTCCCTCAGCACTTTTTTAGATTTGTTTATTTCAAAGGGGACAATACAATTAGGTTATGAGTTAGCAAAAAGGCTATATTTCATCTGCATTCCCCTGGCCTTGATGTTAAAAAGGGCTGAAAATACACATAACTAAGAACATGGACAATTTAACAGAAACACAAGACAGAACAAACCAGGTTGTTACAAACAACTGAACATTCATTTTCTTCCACTTGGTCCCATTAGGGGTTGCGGCTCGTGGGTGACTGGAGCCCATCCCAGCAACTTTGAGCCTGAGGCAGGGTACAACTAGCCTGGCCAGCAGTGATTTACTCTTTTCCTATTCTATACAAAGAAGTTTTTCTGGTGCTCTGTTGCTTGCATTTAATTTCTAGGGTGGGGTTTACAAGAGAAATATTAACCAATCAGAGAAAGCCAGACGTGAAGCAAAAAAAAGGCAAAACCACACAGCTGTTTGTCAACAAGGAAGCCACGTCAGTGCCACTAGTTAACATGGCCAGCAGTAGCGCGCACACCAGAGCTGTTTCATAGTTTTTATTCTTATTTTTTTCTGGTTCAAAACCAAGGCGAAAGCAGAAATAAACTGCCTCTCGGTAGCAGCGTCCACCATGTTGAATGCTTTGGACTAGCCGCCAAGCAGAGTCACTTATGTATGACGTGGCAAACCACAGCCTGCTGCAGACAAACGACTTGTGACTGGTCCGTCTGCAAAATTGCAGACCGTCCTGCTTTCGCGTTCACTAGGGACACTTTATTTGCCAATTAATCCATACATAATATTGTAAAAAGACATAATAGCCTATGGTGTCCTCAACTCATTACTACCAAATGTTAAAACTTATTTTTAGATTTTCTGACTTCTGGAAAACCCCCCCCCCTTTAAATAAAATGTCCAGTGTTTCTATTCCCTGCCCACAAATAAGTGGAGAACGTGCACAAATGCTGGCATAATTTTATGATTGAAGGCATTATGTCATTTCTGCATGAATCTTAAATTGTGTGTCCTTTTTCAGAACTTTTTCTAACTGTTTATTCAAGTGGTACATACTGTTGCACAAGCATATTGGGGAAAACGGCAGAACCTCATTAAAAATCATACACAATTTGAGTGCTCAAAAACAATTTGCATATGTTTAATGGTGGTGCAGTAGTTGTGGCAGTCTCATTTTCCCTTTCAGGGAAAAGAAAAAAACAGGCTAATGATTTTGGAAGGAAATAGAGCGATTCTCAGCCAAAAATAAGGTGCAAAATGTAAAAAAAAGTGGGACTGTGAACCCCTCTCTTGAATTGTTTTGGGCTTTGAGCGCTCCTTTCATCGGGCTTAAGGATGTTTGTGCAAATGACGCACTGTGAGCATAAGTAAAGGACAGTAAAGTGTGTCAGTGAAGATTAAAGATGCATTAATAATCACAAAACCCACAATACATCACTGGGCTTAAGGGTGAAATAATATGATTTCAAATATTACTAAAAAGCTAAGTGGGGAAATATGAAAGACTGAACTAACAGATCATTTTAACTTTTGTATTTTTTTTTTTTTATCTGGTTAAAAAGGGTCGGTGAGATTTGCATCATTGTGGAGTCATCACTTCTAGAGGTGGCTCAGTTCAGTCCCAAATCAACTCTGGAGCTGTTTGTTTGCAGTGGCAACCTGGTCTGACCAGTTTGAGCCAAAATGCCTCCTGTTGCCAGGTGTGATTTATATTCCTGGATGTGGCAGGAATACAAATTGCCACCTGCAGTATAGAAATATTACATTCTAGCCGGGGATAGAACACTGTTCCCAAACCAAAGTTACTTACCACAGAAATATTCTCTATATAAACACAGATAGGCCTTTCCAGAATAATCTCGGCACAGACATGTAGATTGAACATTCAGATGCAGCATGTAAGATGTGTTCTGGTTTGCCTCGGATTTTTGTCTCTAATGAGACACCAAACCAAGGAGGGAGTGCAAACTTTTCAGGAACTGATTGAAACCAGAACAAACAATGTGAGCAAATACATCTACTTACATCCTTTGACATTTAAAGATTTTACAAACCTTTTCAGAGAGCCAAGGAAACAGACATGTAAAATTAAATAAACTTCGAGATTTTATAACAAATAAAAAGGCTTAGAAATGAATGATGAATCCCTTTGATAAAACAGTAATAGATAGAACTTTACAAAGAAAGGAGAGGCTATTCTTTCCTGTTGTAATCTCTGGGTACCATTACAATATATTAACACCTCTACAGGCTTTTTCTACTGAGATTACTTAGTGCCAGAGGCAAGACTTCACAGCTTTTATTCAAAGAGGCACTTCTTATTTTCCCTTCAACGTCCTGTGGGAAATCGACAGCAAATACTGCAGGTGTGCTGTTTGTGTGCTGCAGAAAAGTGTCTTATGGGTTTGAGAGTGAAACTGTAGAGCTCTCACCTGTCTATACGAAATGAATAGCTTAGAAGAAATATTCACTGGTGGGAACACACTATGGAAAAGTGAAAAAAAAGTGCTTTTGACAAGTCATTATGACCTTAAAGCGTAGGATGATTCATTGTTGTCCGGTTGCAACAAGGTTTCATTTTTTAAACTGTTTATATCATGGTAACTTTAAGCCCCATTGTACCAGGATTTAAACTGATCTGTGAATAGCTGTCTTTTTTGGATAAAATAATATACCATGTTATAGTAGCATATCAGGATAGATGCTATACTGAACAACATGGACTATCCCCAGAATTTGTCTTTTGAACAACAGAGAGCAGCCAGTGGACGTCTAAGATTAGTGAGCTGCAGGACAGAACGCCACAGGACCTCCCTCTTCCCGACTGCCACAAGGCCTTACACTTAATTATTCTGTGGAAAGATGAAGTCTGAATCAAATGATTAGAAAAGACAATTTAATTTTCCAATGGAGATTAATAAAGTGATTTGAAAATTTTAAAATGTTATCATAATAGGTGTATGACGCTGCTGAATTTCGTTTTAGACAACAATCTATAACTTTGAACAGAATGATTGTATCAGGGTCAAACATGATGAGCTGTAGTGCCACTGCTGATGTGACTGTAAGGAATCTGCCTGTGGTCAGTTGTCAATAGATCAGCTACAGACTGGACCATGGCTCGTCCTGCTCATTTGTTGGACATTATATCCTCTTTGTAAGACTGATATTTCTGGCACAATTAGGTCAATGGATTTTGTCACAGTGAATAAAAAAAAAAAGTGTGTGGTAAACAGTTTCCACGAGGGGATTAGCAACCGCAGATTGCTCTTCTACGTACCCCGACTGATTAAACTGGGCTTAATCTTACCAAACTCCACTTTACTAAACATAATTAAGATATGCATTTGTGCAACCAAACTCCGCTCAACATTAAACCTGGTATAATGAGTTTCAGTAAACTCAGAATAACACTAATTTTAAGTTGGTGCATTGGACCTATAACTAATTTCTAAACTTTTTGGTTCCCCTTTATATCATCTACCAGACTTTGACTGTCAACATGCTCATCCATTAAAGCTAAAGATTTAACAAAGCATTTTCACACATGCACACTTTGAAGCCAGGTGTCCCTTTGAGATTGAAAATCACATATGTTAAATACATACTATTTGTAAGCCTATAGTATCGTGCCAATTTATCTACTTTTAAACACACAAATCTAACAAGGTCTTCTTTAGGCGCAAGAGAGTGGAAATTGAAATGATTCCCTCAAGGCATGGGCTGTGATCATCAGATTGGGATGAATAGATGGACAGATGGAGCCGGGCGCAGTAGCCTTCACAGATGCATACTATCCGATATAATCAGTCTATCAGTCTGTGCTCGGTTTATAAATCACAATTCATTACAACCGAATTCCACTCCACCAACAGAGCATGTTGAGAATGCCTTTGTGCTTTTTTAAAGAGATTTTCAGGTATTTCTTAATAAAAGACACAATTAATCTGGAAAGGAATCTTACATTAAGTCTGTGAAGGTTGGACAACAAAATGCTGTGGTATTTCATAAATATCAGGTATTCGGTGAAAATGTTGGTACATGACATGCCAGCTCATTTGAATTGAATTGAAGCTTACATTAAAGGAAATGAGCCAGTTGGATGGTGCATTACAGAGTTGGCCAGTGTACAGTAACGGACAATGGCACCAGGACGTTTCACATTACCCCTCACATAAAAGTAGTATTCGTGTGTTTGGAAATAAAACAAAGAGTGTTCTGAACTACCAAGGCGAATGGAAGATACAATATTGGGTGAGAAATATGTTATGGCACAATCCGCAGATAAAAGGAAAATGCAGTCACACATTTGCTCACTATGAGGCCTTTTAGCGATGAACTACGAGGACCAGTAGACTGTTTATTCTGCAATTTGTGAAGAGGGCCAGCACCCGTGCACCAGACAGGAGAAACAGAGGGTGCATCCGGCATTAAATGTCTACTCCACAGAGCGGGGTCATTTCAGTCTGTCAACGCCCACAGACCATATAAAAACAATGATTCTGACTCGCCTCCCCAAAAGCACAATATGACATTTAGCTTCAAACTCTGGTCTGGAACTCCTACGCAGACATAAAGGCATTATTGACAAAACCACAAAACACAAAATGCTATGAAACAATTTACTCTAGAAATACAGAATAACAAACTGTGACAACTTGTAAGATGTGAACAGGTCAGGTCTAAAGAGGCTGTGCACAGGAATGCAGTGTCTGGTATGTTACGCAATATCTTACAGAGTTTAGATGCATTGTCTAAAAACAGTAGATTATTTTATACATGTTTCACCCTCAATAACAGTTAACAGAGACAGTTATAATATGAAAATATTAAAATCCTGTTCAGCTCAATACAACGTTTCTGTGTTAACATGACATATGTGCAGTTTCTGTGTCATTTTAAAGGAAAAGGCAGTTGAAAGGGTCATGAAGACTAAAGAAAAACTAAAGCAAAAAAAACACATAAATTATGTTTGTGCGGAAGAGGATTAGGACCACTTTGAGTTCTGAAGGTTGAAGTCAAAATTCTAAGAATAAACTCACATGCCTGTTCCTTCATTTTCCAAAAATAAGAAAGACAGCAATTGTGACTACACATATGTTTTATGTAAAACGTTCTCAAAAACACAGTATCGGCCGCTAGCTTAAAGACAACATCAATATATACTGCTCGAGATTTTGTAAAATCTCCAATTTATCGGCTACACCTTTAAGTTTAATGCAATGTAGACAATGTGTGCATTGTTTTTATTTTAAAAAGAAAGGGCTATAAGACACTGATCTCATTTTGTATTTTCTATACCTAGAAAATGACTTCAACTAAGCTCTACTTTTTTGTAACCATATCATCAAAAGCTGAGGGGTTATCGTAATAGTATGGTAGGCTTGGGTTACGTCATACACTTTTGACAATGTACATGAATCTGTATTGATTCAAACAGTAACGTACTGTTCAAGGGGAAAAGAAACTTAGGAGAAAGAGACATTGACTTGCACTTAAGTATGCTTTCATCCCCTTCACACCCACTCAAAGATAATTATACCCAGACATAATGAGATGATCTGCCGATGTATACATGCAGACAATCATTTTTGAGCACTGCAGTAAACAAATAAGCGGCATTGTGACGATCCCATAATCACATTAGTGATAAAAGCCCATTATCTCCTAATTACACATCAGCTTTCTTGCTCTTGTTAAGCACAAGGATAATTAAAAAATGACAACTTATTATCTTTGTCTCCCTTAGCTCAACAAAAGGCATATCCTTGCAAAGAAATAAACAGCATAAACATTGCACAGATTTCCCCCCCCAAAAAAACCACACTGGGACTGGGAGGTTTATTTTTTACAAAAACAATGACAGAATATACAGTTCTCCCACAAACTCTAATTCCAGGCAGTGGATAATACTAAATTTCATCCTTCTAGCAATCATGCTTTTCAGTCCGTAATACCATACTCCATTAGCCATCTTTTGTTTTTTTTTCCCACTAGACTCCCACATGCCCTCATCACAAACCTGCCATCGTGTCTAAATCTGGCACTTTTTCAATAAGAAATTGTCAATTACCCACATTCTTCCTACACTCCGGTATTACTTTCATTATCTTCTTTGCCCTTTTGTAAACTTTGTGACATCCGCGCATATCTAATGTAGCGAGCAGAATCATGCATACACAATTTCATTAAGAAAAAAAAAAAAAAAATCTGAAAAATGACAGCCATCTTGTGGGCTGCTTTCTCTCATGCTACGTAGAGAAAGATGCAGTCGCTGGCTGGGCTGAGCCGAGTGTTTAGTGTTTAGGTGCCACTCTATGAAATAAGACTTCCATTGCGTTGCTGAATGCCACATGCATCATTGTGGCAATCTGCCATATGGCACCAGGTATTTTCCAACAGGCAGCCAAAGAGTGTTTCTGGCCTATGCCTTAATCACTAATTAACAGAAGGCGAGAAAATAACGCTTTACATCTGGACATTTATCTAGTTGTTAAATGGACAGAATGGCAGCTGGAGGTATTTGGCTATTATGAGTGAAGAAAAAACACTGTCTGCAGAATGTTTTGTGTTTTGACCAAGAGAAGATAAAAAGAAAAAAAAAAAAAAAATAGAAAAAAAAAGAACATTTTTTTCTCCTCCAGAGCACTGTATCCTTGCGATTGAGAATATACACTCAACGGCCACTATATTAGGTACACCGTGCTAGTACTGGTTGGACTCCTTTTTGCCTCAAAGCTGCCTTAATTCTTTGTGGCATAGGCTCAAAAAGATGTTAGAAACATTCCTCAGAGATGTTGGTCCATATTTACATGATAGCATGACAATTTTTCAGCTGCACATCCATGATGTGACTGTCCCGTTCAACCACATCCCAAAAGTGCTCTATTAGAGTGAGATCTGGAGACTGTGGAGGCCATTAGAGTAAAGTGAACTCATTGTCATGTTCAAGAAATCAGAGATGATCTGAGCTTTGAGACATGGTGCATTATCCTGCTGGAAGTAGCCATCAGAGGATTGGGTACATGGTGGTCATAAAGGGATGTTTAGCAACAATACAATAGGCTGTGGCGTTTAAACGATGCACAATTGCTACCAAGGGACCTAAAGAGTGCCAAGAAAATACCCCACACACCATTACACCCCCACCACCAGCCTAAACTGCTTTCATGTTCTTTAGACCAAATTCGGACCCTACAATCTGAATGTCACAGCAAAAATTGAGACTCGTCAGACCAGGAAACATTTTTCTAGTCTTCTATTGTCCATTTTTGGTGAGCCTGTGTGAATATTAGCCTTTGTTTGCCTGTTCTTAGTTGACAGGAGCAGCACCCGGTGAGGTCTTCTGCAGCTGTAGCCCATCTGTTTTATGGTTTAAACTTTAACGTGTAGTGTGCTCAGAGATGGTTTTTGGTAAACCTTGGTTGTAACGAGTGATTATTTGAGTTACTGTTGCCATTCTACTCTGACCTCTGACATCAAAATCAGCAACTGCCGCTTGATGGATATTTTCTCTTTTTTGGACCATTCTCTGTAAACCCAAGAGATGGTTGTGTGTAAAAATCCCAGTCGATCAGCAGTTTTTGAAATAATCAGACCAGCCCGTCTGGCACCAACAACTATTCTACGTTCAAAGTCACTTAAATCTAGATGCCTTAATGCAGTTGCTCAGTGGGTAGAGAGGCTGTCTTTCGACCGACGGGTGAACGGTTCGATCCCCGCTCGAAACATCCCAAAAGATCATAACATCCTACTCTCCCCCACATACTGTCGTTGTGTCCTTGGGCAAGACACTTTACCCACCTTGCCTCCAGTGGTGTCAACTGTAACAATGGTAAGCACTTTGAGTGCCTACTAGGTGGAAAAGCACACACACACACACACACACACACACACACACACACACACACACACACACACACACACACACACACACACACACACACACACACACACACACACACACACACACACACACACACACACACACACACACACACACACACACACACACACACACACACACACACACACACACACACACACACACACACAGTATGTACCTGTATGTCCTGTGGACAGAATATGAAACATTTGATTTTTGCCAATTGACTAAGACATTGATTTTATCTCTCCTGAACTCACAGACATGATTAAGAGTCTATCAGTGGCTGTTATGTTGAAATGAAAAGATTTTTTCATAACGCAGTACATGAGTTTTAGACTTAATCTCAACCATTTAGATCAATATAAATGACCCCTATGTCAAAGTCGGATACGAGTCCTAATGACAACCTTAACAAAGTCGAACGGTGGATTTCAGAAAATGTGTTGGATTGGACTATAATGAGTCTTAAGTAGAGACATGATTCTGTGATAGTCTATATGTGTGGAAATAGGGTTGTGTACGTACGTGGTATGTATAGTATATTAAATGTATTTGATTTCTGTGTGCATGTGCCACAATGACCAGTATACATATTACAGCCCTTAAAACATTGTTTCCTGGCTATTATCCAAACACAATACAAACCACAAGGCGAGGGGAAGAGACTGACCCAAGATAGACTACAATGCGGCCAAGAACAGTGCGGTTACACGTGTGGTCTGGAGAGCAGGCCAGACTCCAAAAAGCGGCGCACAGCAGTAAACAAACTACTTTTAGTAGAAAAAAAGCATATTAAACAAAATACAAACCCTTTTTTGAACAAATAAAAATCTGTGTAGCAGAATGCCACATATGCCTTTATACAGTACACTACTTTCCTAACAACCTTGTATACAGCTGTAGACTGCTTCTCTGATGGCCCTTCTATACAGTTGTGGGGAAATATTGTTTTTTCTGTGTGTTTTAGTGTTTCTTTTAAAACACTTGCCAGAGTAAAAACTATTTGAGCTTTGTATTTCATTGCTGTTTTGTGATATCCATGGAAGCAACATAAAGGATAATGGAGAATGGTTGACTATAACAAAATTACAGCCTACAGTTTTTATTACTTTTTATTGTAACACTGTTAAAGCAATTAAAACTCATTGCCCATTTGCTAAAATTAATCAATTTAAATCAGACTGTTGAAAATGTTGTAAAAAATGCCTTTGTTTGTGTGCACATGTAGGTGAACTTTGCTTCAGGTTGCATCCACAAGTACCTCATACATCCCTGAATCTCACTTTAAACCTGAAGTGCTATAAACTCTGTGCCTTTCATTTTGCTTTCACAACAAAAAGCCTAAAAACATCTGGCTTTGCTTCCCAAACAACCTGCATTAAAAAATAAAAAGAGCAAAGATAAGCCTGATTTAATTTGCGAACCCCCTTTTTCTGAAAATCCTCTTTGTTTGAGATGGAGAGGAGAGGGGTGGGAATAGGCAAAACCTCCTACGCATATTCCTGAGCCGTAATCCAGAAGGCTGTTCAGTGGTGTGTGTAGCACTCAGCAAGCTCCACAAAGAGGCATGCAAATGAAGTTGACTCTCAAGTGGAGCAACAGGGAAAGATGGGACCAAATTGCAACTCACTGTCAGCAACAATATGGAGGAGCTTAGCCCAGGAAGTGTTCTGATATTCTAAGGACCCAAGACTAAGAGTATGTGAAGTCCTTTGTCTTATTATTCATCCCTCCTGACAATAGATACCCATAGTTTTCTAAAACACAACACAAAAACTCAATTATTTGCAATAAAGTTGGCAGTAAAGAGGCAGCAGTTAAACGAAAGCATGCACATAATTAAATAAAGCAACGTCACTTTAGATGATGGAATAACAGCCTTATTATGCCTGTCTGTTTCTATGTTGCAGACACAAATGTCTGCCAGTGTGTATAGGGATGTCTGCTTCATTTAAGCTTAAAAGCGTTGAAGGAGGCCACACTTTTCCAATCTATTGTGCAAAGAGGACGGCCTGGAGGAGTCATGTCAGCCGCTCAGATGATTCTCTTTGATGTACAACTTCATATATAGAAACATATGCAGCAGGGATGGCTATGAGGCTCGTTTTTCTTTTTTTTGGACCATGTCAAAAATAGATCTATAGTGAGACTGAAAGGAACAGAAACCGTTTTCTAACCACTGATCTGTACACTCTTTGAATGCTATGCTGCTGGTAGTATAAAGAGCAGCTAAAATAATGTCTGTGTGACTCTACAGTTGCTAAAGATGACTGATAATCCCCAGAGAAAGGAAGTTCTATTACCTCTGTAATGTCTCGTTTAGGGGCTGTTTACACAACGCTGAAAATGGAATAGCCGACCTGTAGTGTACTCAAACCGATGTTCACACGATTACAGTCTGCTGTCAGACAGAATATCTGCCAGGCCAGTGGGGGCGCTGCGAACTCTGCTGATACCGTCACTAAACACAAGAAGTAGTAAGATCTGCACTGCTTTTAAAGCTTAAATTGTGAGATTTTCTGGAGAAGCTCTAAATTAAATTATAAATAATTGCAAACAATACACTGTGTGTACAATTATTAGGCAAGTTGTATTTTTGAGGATTATTTTTGTTATTGTACAACTACAGTGCTCTTGGTCAATCCAAAATGTCAAGCCAAACTTTAAAACCTGAACATTAAAGTTTTGGCTTTCTTAAGAGAATATCTACATGTACACCATTACTAGGCAACTATTAGTGTGCAGAATTATTATGTAACTAAATGAAAAACAGAGATTTTCCCATCTCACTTGTTTATTTCACCTGTTAAAGTGAGAATAATTAACAAACTCAAAATTTACAAATAAACATTTCTGAAATTAAAAAAAATAATAATACCTCAATTCACATTCACAGAGTCAGTCTGTTTCTTGATCTGGTCAGAATAAACTTTTTGTGCAGCCGCAACCACAGCCTCCCAGACACTGTTCAGAGGTGTACTGTTTACCTTCACTGTAAATGTCCTGCTTAAGAAGGGCCAAAAGTTCTCAACAAGGTTTAAGTCACGTGAAGAAGGGGCCATGTCATTTGTTTTTCATCTTTAAGGCCTTTACTGGCCACGCAGTGGAGAACTTTGATGCATGTGATGGAGCGTTGTCTTGCACCTTGCAGATGCAGACTTTTTCCTGAACTACTGCTTGAAGAAAGTGTCTTCTAAAAATTGGCAGTAGGTCTGAGAGTTGATCTTGAGTTCATTTTCAACCCAAAAAGGTCCAATTAGCTCATCTTTTATAATACCTGCCCATACCAGTAACTTACCTCCACTTTGCTGGTGTCTGAGTCGAAGTGGAGCTCTGTGTCCGTTACTGATCCAACTACGGGTCCATCCATCTGGTCCGTCAAGAGTCACTCTCATCTCATCAGTCCACAAAACCTTTGACAAATCTGTCTTCAGATATTTTTTGGCCCATTCTTGATGTTTCAACTTATGTGTCTTGTTCAGAGGTGTTCAGGTTTCAGCCTTTCAGGTAGGTTGCAGCTGTGGAATCTGGCAGCACTGGAGGATAATGGGTCCTGGTAGCTTCACGTTTGATTCTTCGCAAATCTTTGCAGTTCATTTGCGTCTATTCTTCTCGATACGTTTCTTGCAACCTTATTTACCATTTGCTACAAAACGTTTGATGGTTCTGTTATCACACCCCAATATCTTAGATATTTCAAGTGTGTTGCATCCCTCTGAAAGACTTTTTACAATTTTTGACTTTTAAGAGTCAGTTAAATCTCTTTTTTGGCCCATTTTTGCTGAGGAGAAGAAACTGGATAATAATTTTGCACCTTGATATAAAATATTGATTTCCTTAGGCCACACCCTCCCTCGTTACACAAATACACATCACCTGATATGCATTAAATCCAATAAGGATCCATGTTTATACAGCTTGGAGTTAAGTTAAATTGTGGATAAAGTACAGTATATGATCAAACTACAAGTATTTAAATCACTAAATAATGAATGAATGAAAAAGGATGAATGATAATTATGCCATTGTTACCAGCAGCCACTGTCTGTATGGGAACTGGGTTAGGGTTATGTCGTTTTCAGTTTAAACAACACCAGAGCAAAGGTGACAACAACAAAACATAAACACCCACTCGGCTAGATTTATAAGTTTGCGTTTCTTGTGTTCGTGTGAACAAACGTTTTGGGCAAATGTGTTGTTGTGTAAACAACCTCTAAACATCAATAACTTTGATGTAATATGCTGTAGCTCTAATAACATATGCAAATTTTAAAAATGTATAAAAAAATATAAATAAGAAATGGCATACAACCTAACCTTCTGTATTTTCAGTCAAACAGTAATGCACACTGTTGCTCCAAAAGAAAACAAAGATTTCAATCCCAAATTGAATGCAAAAAAGTAAACATTTAGATTTTCATTTTAGCCATGTCGCCCAGCCCTAGTACATTTTGAAAAGAGTCTTACATTGCCGAGGTTGATAAAACCGTGTTCCCTTGCGATCCGATCAGCCTTCTCTGGCCCCCCGTCGATCTGGACAGCCCAGGTGTTGGTGTAGACCTCTGCCGCATCAATCCACTTCAGCTTCACTGACAGGAGGACACAGGCTGTCCATAGGTGCAGCAGGACCACCCTGGCATCCATGAAAAGGAGAAGACTTCACGAACCTGTCGATTCGTCTGTCTGTCACCGCTTCCTCTGCAAGAGTGGGGCTGCTCTACCGCACGGCGGCAAAGTGGAACAGTGGCCTAGACACGAGAGGACACAGCCAGTTATAAACACAAACATGGCCTTCTTAAGTGGGTCACGCTTGGACATGGGTTACTTAGTGCAGAATCTTTTCAGAAAAAACAAAAACAAATGAACAGCCATTTGCAGAAATTGTGCTGCGCTTACTGTCCACTGTGAAAACAGACACTCAAGTTTCCAGCAGAAAAATAAGGTCTAAACAGACATGGATGCTGCCAAAAGCAGAATTATTCTTCAATCCTCCCTCAGACATAAAATGGTAATATATGATAATGAAAAACAGTATGCATGTTGCTGCAGTACAGGGCAGACTCCAAGCAAACGGTACACAGCCTGTTACAGCAGGCTCGCAGGGAAGCTAATATTTAAGAGGAATATTCAAATTCTTTCTCTAACTTTGCTCATAATTTGGAACGATCTGAATAAGGTATCAAAGGAGTAATGCATTTTGAATGAAGGGTAAAATAAAAACCCTGATAAAAAGTCCTAGAGTGAGACACACTGGCAGTCTTTGATTTATGGCTGTTTGAAAGAATAAAACTTGATAGAGTAAATCGGCCATTAAACAGAGGTTGTAAGTTAACCTCATCAAAAGAGAGATGACAGTCATTTCAACACAGTTAAACTGGAGCACACTGTGGCGCAGATGAACTCTTTTTATTGGAAATAAAATGACACAAGCTAGGGCTAACTATGTTGAATATTACAATAATAATGTGACCTGCCATAGACAAATGCTACTTTTTTAGTAGTGTGAACAAATTAGAAATAGGCTCTCAGGACTGACTTTCTCTGGGCTAACTCACTTTCTCGCAAAATGAAACAGCTAAACAGGGAATGTTTTCAAAGTAAATGTAATAATTTAAAACTATATTATAGTGAATAAAAGGTAATTCGAATGTAATAATTAATGCAATCCTTTAAGACATTCTTTAAACTAGCGTTTTCACCAATGCTTGGTATTACTGTCCTATTCATTTGTCCATTTCAACAAGTTTCTTTTTAGTAAGAACTTTGACCGAGAAACCTCAAATCCACTGTACAAAATTTTGATCATAGAACATTTTAAAAGTGGTTTGTGTAAAATGTGTGCTCAAAAAGAAACATCTAGACTCTGTACTTTAAATCCAATAGTGCTCATTTTGTCCGCTCCGGGTATCTGCACTGGGAGGAGAAAGAAATGAAACCAAACTCCTTTCACATGCTTCTTAGAGCTTTTAAGTTATTTTTTTGCAAGACTGACATATGCAAAGATTGTTACTTTGATGTGAATACTGCTAATAACAGTTTTGACTGAACTGGTTTAATTTTGTTCAACTATACAACATTTTACATAATGCATCTTTAAAGTGCAAAGAATCCTCAAAGGAAATCTCAAGATATTTAGTGAGAACATATACTGTATGTGGACTTTCGCTTAAGAAAGTTTGATAAGAAAGTTAAGAACTGGGAAAACAAACGTCAGTGTTGTTTAATGCAAATGTTCATTACAGCCGATTGTGAGCAACTGGGAAACACAGTTCAAAACTTTTTATCTGATGATGCCTAACAATTATTCTCTGCTCGAGGGTACCAGCTTGTATTCCTGACTATTCAAAGAGTAGAATGCATCTGTGGCCTCAAAGATAAATTTAGGAGTGGGTGTGATCAGAGCAGAGCAAGAGAGAGGTGATGAAAACATGACCAGGGGCTGTCACTCTTCCTGCGGAGCAATTCTTCAGAGCTCATTAGATGCCATGCTGGAGTCCCCCAAAAACAAGGGCAGGAGTTCTGTTGTCATTGTGGGCCAACTGAGGAATGAAGAAAGAAAGATAGAAGGATAGCACTCCATTTTACAGCGGTGTGGGGAAAATAACAAGCATGTAATCACACAGCAACACAAAACACAACCTTTGCGCACAACACAGCCTGGAGACGATTTAACAAGAGGCTGCTTACTCTTACAATATACATCAAAGCAACAAAACTGAGATAAAACTTCAACCTTCAAACTAAAAAAATAAAAAAGGTTGCACAGCCTCTTTGGAGATTGAGCCATACTCAAGGAGTAAAAATGCCGTGGGTGGATTAGTGACCTGTGATGTTCAAAAATAACATGACAGCTTTGCATTATTAATCCACCTCCCTCCGATTCAAGATATTGACAGACCCCCCAAATGTGGCTCTACATCTCGTGGCGCTGAAGAAATTTTAATCAAAGATGACTATTTTTCAGAAGCTCTTCCTCGGGGAACAGAGCGGCAGCGTTAACAGGTTGGTCATATCAAATCACTCTGCCTGGCCCCACCGTCTCAAGAATTAATACGAGCAATCTGTGTTTTTCTTTTATCTTTTTTGTTTTTTTTCAGTCTTGTGGAGTGCACTTTATGTCTGCTCTGGGGAGGCTGTTCCTTGTCTTGTGACACCCTGTTGCTATTCAAGAATGTGCGAAAAAGAAGATGGACTAACAACGGATGACAGTAGCTGTTAATATCACACTGATTTGCACTGAATACCTCTACATTGCTGTATTTAATAGAAAAAAGGTCTATGTTGAGTAGGCCTTGAGTTGCTAATCTATCACAAAGAACTGCTTTAGCTGCAATGATATAATACTCTATGTGACAGACACTTTGCATGCCAAAACATTGTTGAATCAGACCATACCATAACTGTTCACATGCTCTCAAAAGGAGTACATGGTGTGGAAATGCAATCTGTACTTTTGACACCAGATCTTACCACAAAGGCCAAAAGCAACACACCTGAACTTTGGTGGTATATCAAAACGTCAACTTTCTTTCTTTAAATTAAACGTTTAACATACCAAAAGGGAGGACGGACATATTGTTAACCCAATTCTCAAAACAGTTATTTGTGTGATATATTAAATTTGTCTTTGGATAGGGATAATTCTTTATACACTGAACTCATTAACCTTTTCTCACGTAGATACATTGTATTCGATAACATGAGTATGGTGGCTGAACTACGCATTCCAATTCATTTATTCTTACCGAATAGGATTTTTGGCAAGTTGCTGTGTGAACTGGTATAGGCTGTTTACTGTGTGTTTTCTGACACAATTATTGGAATGCTGAATTGTCTTTTGCAGTATCTCTTGAGTCAAAAAGAACAGCAGTGAGCACATGGACATGTTCATCTTGCCTAATCAACCACATTCAACCCAAAATTTCAGACACTGATTGAAATAAACAGGCCATTTGCACTGGTGACTATTAGCCCATGAAGCTGGGATGGACCATATGCAGCACTCCAGCTCTATTTCAGGCTGCCCAACAGCCAAATCAACACCCACTACGTGCTCTCGGCTGGCCTCTCATCGAAATCCAAGGCACAGGAGAGAACTGCAGCATTTGTTAAGTACCACTGATAGCCAAGCATCCTCTGCTGAAGGAGAAAATTGCTCCACGTTAAAGTGTGATTGCAAAGCGTGAAATACTGCTTGTGTGTGTGTTGTGTACGCTCGGGACGGCAGTAACAAGCTGGGAGGGAGCTTGATGGTGATCATTCGAAGGCTCTGGGTAAAGTGAGAAAGGACGTCATGACCGAAAACTATTGAAGCCAGATCCACTGTCTGCCAGATAAGAAAAAAAATTGTTAAAATGTGGTATCAGGCACCTTTCAATGTGTCCAGGAGAAAGAAAAATCAATTGTGTGAGTAATGTCACAGAGGCCGATCCAACACAATTTTGAACAGCCATCTCAATCTTGGCATTGTTCCTCATGTCAAACTTCCCGTCGTCCACAACCCTCTGCTGGTTTACAGATGAGTTATACTGTTGACAAGTTTGTCTTCCCACTTCTTTCTCCTCGACCGCATACTTGTTTTATGTTTCTTCAGGTGAAGAATTACTAGTATAGTTAGGGCCAGTGCTGGCAAGAAATCAATAGAGGCAGAGGGTATGGATATAAAAGAAAGTCAGTCCAACTTATTCCTCAGACCTGAATGGCTTCTCATCACAGCTCTGGTTTGAAGGCAAGATACACAAAGAAATAAGAATAAAAATACTTTTACAGGGTAATCTTTTCATGTTGTAAAAAAAAAAAAAAAATCAAAGTCTTGGTGTCTCAATTGTCAGTGACCTTGACTTCCTTTGTTGTTTAAATCCCAGTGTGTGTTTCACAGCAGATACAAGCACAACAGTAGCCAGAGGGTAAAACTACATAATTACAATCTGTTAAAAGTTCAGCCAGACTGCACTGACTAACGGGGAGTTCAAACAGAGAACTAGCGCACAAAAGTCTTAGTTCTTAAGTCACTCTGCCTTGCTCGAAAAGCTGAACTAACTGGAATTTATTACAGAAATTCCCACCACACTAGGATAAAAGAGGGTGATGGATTTAGTCTATTAAGGCTTAGGAGAGAAACAGAGAAACAGAAAATAGAAAGTCTGTGCGCAAAAGAGACAGAACTAAACAACAGTAGACTGCATTAACACAGTCGAGCGTCACATGCTGCAAACACTGTAAATCAACAAAAAAGATGCTGCATTACCTTAGCAGTAATAAACTTCAGAGAGGAGGCGCCCGTGATAAAGGCTGGTCCCGTACTGGCTTAAGTCATCTCGTTTAAAATAAATTGGTCCACCTCACAGAAAGCGCAAAGCCCCGTTATCCATCCACAAGAAGATTCACCTGACTGAGAGCACAGGACAGGATTTCTTCCTACTTTATGCAAAAAGCACCCATGCTCTCAGCAAATAGACCCATTGTTCCCACCCACTCCGCTCCCTCCCCGCTTTAAATAACCCCAACTCGTGCTTTATCCTAAAACTACAAGCAGCTGCAAACCATACCGTAGCTGTCTTTATCAGATGCCAGGCTGAAGCAGGACATCATGCCTCCACATCCTTTCTCTTGTGTGCGCTTCTCCGGGCGGAGACTCCCTCTTTCTCCTGCGGCTTCACTTACAACTTTCCATCCAACCCGGCGCTGTAGGTCCGCTGCTGAGTCCGGGACACGAACGATACTGCTATCCGCGCACACACATTGTTTTACAAAAGTGGAGAAGACAACTATCTATCTTTGTGTAAAAAAACGTGACCAACTTGCCAGCGTTACCATTGTTAAATGCAACTTCGTTCATGGGTTTCGCGTCTTTGTCGAGTTACCGTATGCCGCTAAATACCCGTGCTGTGTCTTATGCTTAGGCAGAATGAGTAATTAAATGCACCGTCAATAAAGGAAAGCAGCACAGTATAGCCGATTCTTACTGGTCGGAGGTGTCGGTGACAACAAACTGCCACAAACCCTTTTCTCCAGGAAATACGTCACGTTTAAAAGCGGCGGTATTGAAGTGTACTTGATTTACTCACCACTGTTGTCAAAGTAGGCGGTGAATTTCTTTTAGAAAGCTTAAAGCGTTTAAGTGAGCCCATAACACTTCAGATCCACTATAGACCTGTAGTTTTGCTGTAAGAGCGATAATTCTAGCAGGAACCTTTTTACAAATGTTGAACGCCCCCGACACTGCACCCAGAGGCTTCAACACACAATTCAGCTCCTACAAAATATTAATATTATTATTATTAATTTTTTAACAAGACAATTAAATAATTCAACCGGTGTTTGGTAAAATACAATCAAAAATGGTATGTAAAAAAAATTAACATTATTATATTCCTCTGCATCCTAACATATATTACTTCAGTAATAATAATATATAATTAATGTAACACACAAAAACAAGGTAAATATTATTATTTACAACCAAATTAAATATTCCTAGATTAGTGTTTGTTGAAAAGATGTTCTTTTAATTTGTACAGTAACAAATCAAACAAAGGTAGCGGGCTACGTCGTTATCTAAAACATGCGCGCCCTTTGTCCAGACTCATTGCCGATTTGTTACACAGTCTTTTGGCGCCATCTCCTGGTCACGTGTTTAAATTACACAGGTGAAGACGGCTCCGAGTGTGCGATAGAGGGTGCTATAACTTCCATAGGGGGTCAGGCTGACTCGCCTGGTTTTGTCTACACCGCTACAGCCTGGAAGAAGTGAAAACCAGCTTGCTTTCAGAAGCTAACACGGACCAAAGTTATCCCGGAATAAGGACAGCACGCATGTGCCGTAAACCCGGATGTAGATATTTTTGTTCGCGTACAGTCCCCATTTTACCAACTTATGAAAAATATTTGTCAAGAATGAATTTAGTGTTTTAGCACCGGTCTGAACAAAGCCGTGTCGGGCCAAACCAGTCCTGGCCGGGTTAAACAACCGAGGCATGAATGCTAAACGCTGCTGTCAGACCTCAGTCACAGCTTCACGGGAGAGCTTTTTGATTTACGCTGAGACGAACACCTTACTGTAAAGGTAACCGACTTAAATACATTTTATTATAAACTTACCATTAGCAATATGTGTCACTAAAGCCCAAATCCATCATTTTTCCCTTTGCTATATTGTTATTAATTTGATAACTTGCCCTTCTCCTACTACTATCTCGTTTGTTTGCAGAGCACGTGTGAGTTAAACATGGACTTTCGCAACAGGAGGCATGAACGAGGCAGTAACTGGACGGACCCGGAGATAGTGGAGCTGCTCCAGTTGTGGTCCGATGAGTCGGTCCAAGTTGAACTGGAGAGCTCCCTGCGCAACCAGCGAGTCTTTGACCGCATCGCCCGTGTCCTGCAGGAGAAGGGCATCTACCGCTCCGGGGACCAGTGCAGGGAGAAGATCAAGAAGATGAGACTGGAGTATCGCCGAATCAAGGACAACCACAAAACGAGGTCCTGGAAATTCTATGATGTGATGGACAGAGTGTTGGCCAACCGCCCGTCCATCACCTACTCCTCACTGGGTGGAACAGTCATAGCTCAACAGGTGTATCAGAATCCAGGTGGGTCTGACGGGTACCAAGCCACTGCTTCAGCTGGCTCCTTTGGTCCAGCGTCCTCAGGGGGGTTTCTGTTTGGGCACTCCCTCAAACCTGAAGACCCCCATGACATAAAGTGTGAAGATGTTGATGAGAGCATGGTTAACTCAAGTGTACCACCTCCAGAGATGTACTACGGATCAGGGGATGACCATGAGACTGATGGACAGTCTATGGGGGTCCCAGAGGAGGCAACAGGTCAAGACGAGAGAGCAGCAACACCAAGGATTTCACCTTCAGGTTATATAAAATAGATTCAATGTATTATTTGAAATTTAAGCAATGAGTCTGAGTTATTCTATTCATTTAGATACATTTGAATATATGACACTGTCTTCTTCTATCTGCAGGATTTAGTGACATGAACACATCTGGCTCAGCTGCCACTGGCACACAAGCCGACTCTGTGTCACATGAACGTCGCTTTACACAGGCCCCTTATCCCTTATCAAGTGTAAGACAAAGGAAACGTAAGCTGGCTGGTAAAGTATCACATGCCCATAAAGTTAGTTCAAGTGCAAATCAGTCACGTCTGGACAGAGCTTTAGTGAGCTTCTTGAAGTGGCAGCAGACAACAGAGGAGCGGCTGCTGTCCCTGGAGGAGGCCCGGCTGGAGAGGGAGTTAAGGGCAGAAGAGCGCAGGGAACAGCAGGAGGAGAGGAAGGCAGAACAGGAGCGTCAGCATGAGCTCCGCCTTTTCAGCATGCTGACAGGGACACTAGTGACTGCCAAGCAGGGTGCTCAGGCCACTGAAGTAAAAACAACTGAGCCTGTGCTCTCACAGCCAGTGTCTGGCTCACAAATGACCTCAACTGGGCTTTCTGTCACATCTTTTTTACCTCAACCCCTTTCAGAAGATCCGGCTTTTTACACCCAGCAGAGAAAGTCACATACATCTGTCAAGGCTTGTGAAATGTCTTCCAAGATTCTGGCCACTCTGAGAGGTGCTGAAACACCTGAACACAGTGTGTACCTATCCAAGCGAGGTAACGATATTCGACAGCATCAAGGCATTCTTCAAGAGGGCTTAGCGCAGTATGGAATGGACAAGTTCCACGACACGGATAACCCCAACGTAAGTGCTTCTGTGCTGCTGCTGCTGTTTGTATGCTCTGTAAACATATGAATATTTAGTATTCATAAGTCTTGTCTTTTCTTAATCGTAGGGCATTATCAACATGGGCACAAGTGAGAACAAACTGTGTTATGATCTACTTTACAAACGGGTAAGAAAAATAAAGTACTATTTAAAATTGAAAAGTCATTTAGCAGGAATTATTCACAAAATATTCTGCTTGCTTGCAAATGTAAATGTCATTTCTCTTTCACAGTTGACCAAGCCTGACATGTTACACATTAACTCATCATTACTGCAGTATGGAGACTGGACGGGACATGCATTGTAAGATTTTATAGCCATCTCAATATCACATTTATGGCATGAACTGTTGTAGTTACATATTAAGAGGTCAAAATTAACATTAACATTGTTCTTTAGCCTGAGAGAGGTGGTTGCAAAGTTCTTGACTGACTACTGTTGTTCTCCACGCCCACTGAAGGCTGACAATGTAAGATTTACTGCTTTTCTTGTTGTGTATGAAAGCAAATAAGAGCGAGAGAGAGCCCTAAGATAATTACATCTTTTGTTTCCTACATACACTACATCAATCACATGTTAAGATGAGTGCACAAAAATATTTAAATACATGCTTTATACAGTATGTTGTTCAAACACAAGTGATTAGCAACACGTTTTCCTTTTAGTAAAACCTAAAGCAGGGGTGGGCAATTATTTTTCACCAGGGGCCACAATAGGACCTAGGACTGTTGTGGAGGGCCTGGCTAACACGATGAATTTAATCATGCTCAATAAAAACTGTGATTGAACTGTGGGCAAAAGAATATTCACAATAAATATATGTATATGTATCTTCAACACCACAGTCACAGTTTTAGATCCACTCTTTACAGTTTGTTCTAAAACCAGTAAAAACTATCTTTGAGGGTAGAAATGATCATTTTAGTAAAGGTTGTTATAGTTTGGAGCATGTCACAGTGAATCAACGGACCACTGCTGAATATTGACGAAAAAGGAAAAAGATAGATATGTAATGTTTAATTATCCATAAAATATTAGTAAATGATTGGCGGGCTGGATTAAATAACCCCACGGGCCGCATGTGGCCCCGGGCCTTAGTTTGCCCACCCCTGACCTAGGGGGTTACATTGTGTTTTAAACTGCTGAAATTTCAAACTTCTGCTTCTGCTTATGCTATGATTGCTATGATTTTACAAAAATTAAGGTTCAAATATAATATATACATTTTAAGCTCAAATATATCACAAATATACATTTTGCCATTGTTCTTATTATGGAAGTATTTTTGTGAAATTGAATGACTGGTTCTTTTATTTGCCAGATGAAGGTTACTATATTTATTGGGGATGTCCTGTGCATAATTTGGTCTTTTATAACCTGCTGGATGTTCGCGTTTGTGCAGGTTGTGGTGATGAATGGCTGTGGTTCCCTTTTCTCATCTCTTGCTGCAGTAATTTGTGACCCCAAAGGTAGGTTACATTGCATCCTTAGATCATGAATGCAAATGGACTAACATATTCTAGGATACCACAGCATAGCTGTAAAAGTGGGGAAAAATAAAAATAATGTTTTGCTTTTATAATCACATTCAGCATTTTATGTGTCACTGCGAGCAAGGCCTTGATTTAGAAAATGTGTTTCTGCTAATAAGAACGATGAAAAAGACACTGTTTCCAAATTAGCTCAGAAGTTGAATCGAGTTAACTATAAATTACATTTTAGAAATAAACAATTACTTTTTATTTGTTGTCACTAACACAAGGCCCATCTCTTTGCTTAATGAGTTAAATGAATGAAACCTTTATCACCCAGATGGGAATTTGTTTTCCACTAAGAGCAGAAAAAACATACATACAGTATATTAAGCATTAAAAAAGACTGAATAACACATTACATATTACGCAATGATGAAAGCAAAACAAAAACTGAGACATAACTAAATTAGGCGTCATGTGATAACATTTAGAATGTCAGTGAGTGCAAGAGAAAATGTTCTGAGTTCACTGACCACCTGAATACTTCACAGAAAAAAGTATGTGATGTTTGTCTTGATCCTCCTGTGGGGGGCACTTTATGTGCTTGTGTCCTGTCCTACCCACTCTTGAGTAAGTTTTGTTTGTAGCATTGTACTGTCTACGTTGAAAAGAGCAGGGGTTCCCAAAACTTTCAGACTGCAACCACATAAAATAAGGGTGCGAGAGACCCGCGAGCACCCACACAGTCCCCTTTATGAAACAAGCATAGCAACAACACCAAGAACACAACCTACAATCCATATTATCATATTAGTAATACAAGAGTGTGAATACATCAGTAAAAGGAGTCCCAGTGTAAAAACAGAACTAACAGTGAACACCATATGCATAGAGTGTCTAAATGCATAAAGCATGGACATTAAGCATAAATGTCCCTCTGTGCGTACATAGTGCGTTGCTGACTCCTACACTGTAGCCTGCAAAAAAGGTAGACGGCCACTCGTAGATTATCCACCACGTTAAGTCGTTATCTGTATTTTTTCTTTATGTAAATCAGAGCCAAAAAAGTATTTTCACATTTAGACAAATAACCAAATGGCATCAGTACATCCATAGCGGCCTTGGACAGCTGTGGGTATTCACTTTTGAACAAAGTCCAGAACTCAGCCAGCGTCATGGAATTAAACTCCGTCTTTAAGGTTGAAAGTTTAATATTTTTTACTTACGTGGTTTATTGTGTTGTAAACTGCATTAATGGTTAGATATGCTATTGATATGATAAGATCATTTCTGTAAAATGACAAGTATGATTAGTGTGTTGATTTGGACAAAGCCAGAGTCAATGTTTAATGCAATGTGGTCAGAAATTTTGGTGCACCTAACTTTTACCACACCAGTGCAATCAGTGCAAAAAGTTAGTCTAGTGCCCTGTCTGAGTTTTCTTTAAAATGTAGGCCTTTGATGGGCTTTAAAAAAATCTACCATTGGTGATGGCAATCCATGTAAATAAGTGCCAGTATGTCTACCTACCTATTATAGTACAGTATCAATGGTTGGTTTAATGCTTCGGCTATCGTTGCAGATGCCCTTCTCATTCCAACTCCTTTCTACGGTGTAATCACAGAGGACCTGGAGTTGTATTCTGATGTAAAACTCTTTCATGTGCCTCTTGACTGTGAGGTAAGACAAAGGTACAAATTAAGGGTACTTAATCTGAAATGTTAAACACAGCAAACTTCGTTACATCCTATAAACCACAATCAAGAGACGTTTTCATTTCCAGGATAATGATGGTGGCCATCGACCCTTCCATCTTACGGTTGACAAATTGGAAGAAGGACTAAACAGAGCAAAGCAAGAGGTAACCTCAGCAAATCCTTTTACTGGGCTCTGAACCATTTCGATGTAATGGCTGACACTATTTCCACTTGGATACTTTTTGTTGCAGGATTAGTGCTAACTTTCTTTTAAGATGACTTTGATAACTTGCATTACTTCCCTTTTTTAAAAAACCTAGACTATCTCTTGCAGGGGTTTATAATCCGTGCTGTTATACTGATGAATCCCCACAATCCCCTGGCTGAGATCTACACCCAGAAGGAGATGATTGCCTTCTTGGAGTTTGCCAAAAGGTACATTTGTCTCACAGTTATTTCATGCTGTGGCCCATAATCCGCCCTATCTGCAGACATGCTGTTTTTTTAAGCACATTTCTATGGCACAGCATACACCCCTAGTTTGAACTCTTCATTTTATGGATGAGAGATCTGACGTGTGTGGAATATCAAGCGTCTTTTGGCGTTTTCTTACCTCTCTTTATCATCAAGTGCGACCATGTGACAAGGCGTCTCCTGCATCAGCTATTGTTTACAAAATTATCTCCTCTTTGTGAGAGTAATGCAGGCGCCGAACTGTTGTAACCATAAACCACTGAGCTTTTATTTTGACAGTGAAAGCAAAAGGATTCATTCTAGTGATGGATTGAAACTTAATTTCCTCATTAGTAAAATAATATATTTATATGTTCATAGTCAGAGGATTCATATTGATCAGATTTTGTTTTATCTGTTGATTTCATTTTTTAATAGGAATGAACTCCATGCCATTGTGGATGAAATCTATATGCTGACAGTTTTTGATGACACTTTTACATTTTGTAGTGTCCTCAGTCTGGACAGGTACAGTGTTAACCTAAACTTTACCCTTATCAGTCAAAATATCAGAAATGAATTAAATGACTGTGCTCACAGACTGACAGCCTACTAACCATTGATGCTGTTCTCATTTCAGTTTACCAGACCCTAAAAGGACGCATGTAATGTGGGGGATGAGTAAGGTGTGTACGTCATTGTAGGCTTTGACTGTCACAGTAAGACAGAAAAGTGCTATATTAATGCTGCAGCAGCCCAGAACTATTTCTGACAGTCCCTGCTTCCTACAACCTGGCTGCTTTAGTTATATAGATCAAATAAAAAAATCAATATTTCAAGTACCTCAGTTTCACTTTGCTTTCCTGGTTTCAATTTCTGTTTTTTATTAATAAAGCACAGAGAAGGTCATAATGTCACTATGACAGAATGGTCGTAACAATAATCAGTCAGTATTTGGTGGTTAAAAGTTTTTTTCTTACTTAGCCTTTTTTTTTGCTGTTGTCACTTAAATATTGCTATTCTTGACTTTTTAGGACTTTGCAATGGCAGGAATCCGAATAGGCACTCTTTATACTGAGAACCACGACCTGGTGGAAGCTTTGGCCCAGCTCGGCTCTTTCCATGGGATCCCTGGATCCACTCAGTACCTGGTTGCACAGCTGCTTCAGGACAGAGGTATGGTTCATTTATCTATCCCCTAATAGTTATAGTATATTAAATAGATTTTTATTTGTTTTCTAGTATGTTGTTAGTATTTAAACGTTCAAGCATTTACATTATTGCTTTTGTACAAATGTTTCATGATACATGTGTCAGTGCCTATTTAATATTAAGTACAGCATCAACATGCCACATTAATTTCTCACCTCATCATTAAACTATTTTCACTTCTTTGCAGAGTGGATCAACAATGATTTTTTACCTGAAAACAAAGGCAGACTGAAAAGTGCTCACAGCCTCCTGACAAAACAATTGGAGTATTTGGGAATCCCCTACTTGAACAGACCAGCTGCTTTGTTTGTCTGGGCTGATCTCAGGAAGGTACTGTCAACTTAAAGCAACACTATGTAACTATTCACAAAGTGTACCCACTAAAGTACAAAAGGAGACAAATGCTGCTGCAAACTCACCTGGGACTGTTATCTCAATAAATAGAATCGAAGTACATAAACACATCGCTACTTAACCTACCTTCAAGTTCACGTTATTGTACATAATGCCAGAAATGTATCTTTATGATAGGTAATGCACTCACATAATGTTACAGATATCTTTTTTTCTATTTACGTAGTACCTCAGGGACTTAACATTTGAGGACGAGCTGTCTCTATGGAGGTGCTTTCTCAGACACAAAGTGGTGCTGAGCTGCGGCCAAGCTTTTTCCTGCTCTACACCTGGATGGTTCCGCATCGTGTTTGCAGACCAACAGCACCACCTTGAGCTCGGTTAGTAATACAACACCAACACGCGTCCTCATCTTTCTGTTTTCAGTTCTTAGTTCAAAACACTTTGTACACACTATTTTGTACAATTAGCCTCTGTTTTCTAATTTAAACTAGGTAAGTTGAAATTGCATTTATTTTTTTCTTTATTTTTCTTTATTCTTCTTTTTTGCTTTGAGGTTTAAACTAGTAATAATATTTTCTCATTTGCCCTGCTGTGTATTGTGTGTTATTTCAGGCCTGAGGCGAATTAAGGAGGCTTTGGAAGAAACTGAAGAAAAGCACGCCTGCCCCAGTTCAAGCTCTATCAAAGGGGCCATTGAGAAGAGCAGAAACTCAGAGAAAGAGGACAGTACAGATTCAGACAATTCAGTGTTTGTCAATTCCACACCGTCACCCCAGAGCAAGTCATCAGACCTTCGGAAAGAGAATGACAGCCCTTTTCCTCACATTGACTCTTTTGCCACCGAGGAGCATAAGCCCGCAGACAGCCTGGATTCCTTGATTGGTACACTACGACATCAGATACAATCGTCTGATTGGCTCCAGAAAAACAGTCCAGAGCTGACTGTTGGGGAGGACCCAGACATTCTTGATGTATTTAAGGCTCTGCTGCAAAGAGCCAGAAAGTAAGCTAAGAGAAAGAATAGGATAAATGGACAAATGCATTTTTAAAAGACATTTCTGAAGCATTTAGTCTTGTTTATACACAAATACTTGACACAAGGTCAAGTCTGATTGTCGAAGTGAAGAGGAGAGAGGATAACCAAAGGCAAAGAGAGAAAGAAGACAAAACAGGATAAGAAGACAAGAGAGGCTCTTTTTGTGTCTGCATTTTAATGTTACTGTGGCAGAAGGCCTTGCTGTGCTTGATCTTTTTTAGACTGATTAATGTTTTCTTGCGTAAATGCTGACAAATACCAAATGAAAACATGACCAAATTTGACCTTTCACATGTTATTTCATTGAATTTATATGCCTTAGTTATTTCATTATATGCACTTTAATTTATCAGGATGTAATCGGCCATTAATTTACAATTGTCATTGAAATCTTGAAATATACTGTATATTGTCAGAAAAGCTATCTTTGTTTGCTGTCTGCATTTTTCACTTCAGTGGGCTGTCATTCCGTTGCTAAAAAGGAAAGTGAAGGAGGTGTTTTTTTATATGACGCAGGGAAAACCTATTACAGAGGCAGCCACAGCTCGGTGTTCCCCCACTGTGAGAAATCAAGAGTGGGCTCTCCTTACCTGTTACGTTATGCATAATGGGTCGCTCAGACACTGCGATAACCACATTTCTACCCATGTGTGCTGTTATTTAATACAGTAAAAGTCTTTGTACTTTTAAGTCAGTTTGCTGGCATTTCATCTTTCATCTGTACAAACTGTTACTTCCTTTTACAGTTGTTTTCTGTACTATACTTTCGCTTTCTTTCACTTAGAGTGTGAATATGTGAGCCCCAGTGGAGACCTCAAAGGGAAACTTAGCTGGTGGCTGGGGGAGTTTCCATTATTACGGTGGGGGTGGAGTAAAGAGAAGCGACAGATAAGCGCGTTAAGAGTTGAATAGAGTATTATTTAGAGTGAGTCTTAGAAGATTGCATAGTAGTATTTGTATTGTAGTTAACACTTCAGTCTAATCAGTTGCTGGCTTTAGTAAACCTTCTGACCCACATCTTTCTTAGGTAAGTCTACTTATTTGATTTAGACTAAGCCTGCCACTGTTTGTCATTAACTCCACAATATTAAAAGCCTTTTGAATCCTTTTTTTTCAGTCTCCACTACTATGAAGGTGTTGAAGCTTGGGGATTCCAGCAGTCGCTTTAGGTTTGCTCAGTCGTGTGTGGGGCTGACAGGCTGCCTGTGTTTGTGCTATGCAATTTGGACACCGTTCTGGCTGAAGGACGGGGGACTCTGGACCGAGTGGACTAACACCGAAATTGACCCGACAAATATAAAAGATGGCAATGTCTTCAACGGTAAGCAACAAGACATATTCACCTCCCGACAAGTCCAATGTGTTATTGTCAAGTCTCTGACAGCTGACAGCTTTGGCAGGCGCATGGCGTGAAGCATAAAATGTTTCAGGCAAAGCAGAGTATTTAGTAATGCGAACGCCATCTCTTTGCCGTGCTAGGTGGGTGAAGCTGAAAAGAGATCAGCTTTAGGCAGCTTTTATGCATCTCTGGCATCTCCAGAGAGAATGCACATCGTAAAAATCCTTGGAAAGAGCTTCCCGGCAGGAGTAACAAGTTTAAACTTGAGCCGGTTGCAGAGAGGAGCATTCTTTGTATAAAAGCCTCTAATAAAGGAGAACATGATGAGGCAAAATCAGCTGTTACTTAACAAAGTAAGCTTTATTCACTAACTTTGGTCGTAATTCTTCTAAAGCATAACAAACTGTTTTCCACAAGATAATTAAAACTAGGAGTCTATTAACTCTGCAAAATATACTTAATTTAATACATGAATGCATCAGATTCAACTGTGTGTGTGTCCTTCAGTGTTTTTAATTAAATCTTCTAGTAATAGTGGTTAAACTAATAGATTACACACAAAGAAAGCTTTTAAAGGCAAGAGAGCCAAAAGTTTTTGTTTATTAAGGTCGGTAATGTACTGCCATTTACACTTATGCTTACCAGATAAATATCAAAATACTATTCGAGATTTCCAGGTGAATGATTTTAAATGACCTTGGCCCATGTGACTAGTCAGTGAACAAGTAAAAGTGAAATTCAAGTTTTCTTCCTCATTTTTTCTTATGACATTACAAGAATATTCACAAAAATACATTCATACAATTATCATCCATTTACAAATTTCTCATAACAGGACTTTGACATATTGTAAATGTGTCTATTTTTGCTACAAATGTGTTTCATAAGTTGACACATTAGTGGGCTCGCTTAAGCAGGGTCCAAACAGTTGTACCTTTAAAATGCTGATGTAAAACAATTCTCAGGCAAACGTGCTGACATTGTCTGTTGGTGTGTTGTAGCGCTGGATGCAGAGAGAGTCTTTGCTGCCTTGTCCTTCCTGATGGCTGTAAGCACCGGTGCTCTGTGCCTGGTGTTTGCCTTCTGCTGGACGCCCGATACGTTGTTCTCCTACTCCAACACACGCTCCCTCCTCATGGCCAATCAAGCTCTGTATCCCACCATGCTACTGCTGCTCACAATGCTCTCTACAGGTCTGTACCGCCACTGCTCTTTGTTCTTTGAGATATGGTCAAATAGAAGGGCTGTTTTGTTTTTTATGTGTCATCTGCTTTTGGGTTTTATCAAATGTAATTTTTCCATGTCTACATACTACCACTGAATTTAAATTTTCCTCTCTTTTCTCCAGGATTCTTCTTCCTTTTCAGCTGGTCTCTTTTCACCTACAAACATCAGGAAGAAATACGCAACGACTTCTCCAGTCTGGGCTCTTCATATTGGATTGGGGCCTTAGGCTGGTTCCTGCTTATGGTCATAGAGCCGATTCTGTATTTAGTCGAACAGATAATCGTACCGGACATCCTGCCAGATTTGGAGAAGTCTGTGGAGGCGTGGCACAGTGCCTCTCAACTCATGTCTACTCAACGCACTTTCAGCGATGGTTATTACTCCCGCAGCAAAAGCAGTCTGATTCCAAAGAGATACATGTCAGCACCTTGAATGAACAGCAGGAATTGGTCTTTACGAAAAAATGAATGTGACTGTAGAGGTTCCACTTGAGCACAGACAGGACTCTACTCTAAGGAAACCAGGTATTCCTTATCGCTGTAAGTGACTGAAAGTTGGACAAATGTGTTAAAGAAGAGTAAATGGGCTCTATCTGTGTGACTGAAGGGTTGGGCTTATAGCAGGTCTGCTTGTCAGCTTCTCTGGGGCTAAATCATGCTGAGGCAAACCAAAAACACTAAGGTCTTTGACTCACTAAGAATGCAGCATTGGTCAAAGTAAAAAGAGTTTGTCTTTTCTTTATAAAAAACAAAAACTACACTGAGGATCCACGCTTGATGGATCAATGGCAGTTGCATTAACGGCGATTACCAATTACTACTAGTATTGTTTTGTTAAACCAAAATGGTGGGGGTTAAATGTGTAGCTGCCATTTAACTGACAAAGAACAAAACCTAATTCCAAGTACTGTAATTATACTGCTTTAAATAAAAAGACTGTGTCACTTTGTTCGAGACACAGAATAATCTACAAAAGGAGAGCTTGTTTTCTTGTACGCTGTTGGCTGACTTTGATGCCACATCTGTCAGGATAAAAAAGGCTTTCTTTTAGCTTTTCAAGGAGTACCAGTCCCAGTCCTGCACAGCATCTGGACCAGCCGACAGCAGACCCCCTCCAAACGTGTAATTTTACTTTTCTTTGCCACATTCCCAGGAGGACAGGAAATGCCACCATGCCGGACTGCTTATGTTTATGTTCGAAACCTGCCAAAGTGGTGGAGAATTAAGTGGCTCTGGCTCTGTTAATTGGGTGTTAATCAGGTGTTGCTCTAATTAAAAGGCAGTTCCGCCCTGTTGGGCCCTGGTAATGAGTTTGTTATTAAATCCGCAGAGGATTTTTGTCTCTTTTTCAATTTACCAACAGGGTAGTGCTTAATTGCTGGATAAATGAGAGGAATGTCCTTGAAGGTTGTCTTGCAATGTCACGCAAACCATGAGAGGGATTGTTCGAAAGAGCATCTCCATGTTCACTTCCAACCCATCAGTTCACAGTGTGTTGACCTCTTTTCCAGCTGTGCCTCACAGCAGCTGGTGTTATTTTAGACTGCCACTCTGTTTGCCTCTTATCCCTAACATAGACTTGCCCAAAGTCCGGCTGTTGTTCTAAAGCTAAACTGTATGAAACAAAATCAGCAGTATTTCATTGAGACACCCATAGACTATATATCATAGAGAGAAACTGTCAGATCTGAAATAGAAAGTATTTTTAGCCCAGCCTCCTCCAACTGTAGAGCTGCACTACAAAACAGAATCTGTGTGTGTGTGTGTGTGTGTGTGTGTGTGTGTGTGTGTGTGTGTGTGTGTGTGTGTGTGTGTGTGTGTGTGTGTGTGTGTGTGTGTGTGTGTGTGTGTGTGTGTGTGCGTGCGTGCGTGCGTGCGTGCGTGCGTGAGTGAGAGACTAGGTACAAACAATATAAAACAGCAGCTACAACATAGTACTCAAAAACAAGTCGACTTATTCCACTTAACATTTACGGTATATAGGCATAAGCTATTGAAGCAGCTCTATTTGCCATAACATGCATAGCCTCAAATCATTAATATATGTAGCCTTTGATTGTTCAAGGCATAGAAAAGGTAGAATAATTTGTCTTTACCAGGCACAGTGCTACATATTAAACTTGACACAGTTTGAGTTTGCAGCAGTGCAGTTGAGTATTTTGGTGGGTGCAAATTCTAATAAAGCTTTAATTATATTTATTCATATATCAGTACAAACAATAAATATGTATTTAGAAAAAAACCCACCATTTGTTCCAATAAAAATGGTAAAATATGTGAGTGGCAGCTTCTTTGTTCCTTTTGTTTGGATTGTTTGGAAGACTGTAGATTGACAGAAAACAGGGTGAGAGAGAGAAATGACCAAATGGACCCAAACTTGAAACAAGCCTGGGTCACCTAAGTAGCCTATGTGTGTGTGCTGTACCAGGTGAGCCACTAAAACAACCTGACTGACAGCTATTTTGTCCAATCCGGTCTCCAAGTCGAGTTCAAACATTTATGGTTCAAAATGTCGGGATGTTGACCCTTGGACGTAACCCTTTTTGAAAAAAAGTTTGGACACGCCTGTTAAAGAAAAATGTCACTATTTCTAAAAAACTTTTCAAAATTGATTCCTCCATCCTCACATTTTTATTCCTTCTCCCGTGTTAAAAGCCTATCACATTTTGAAGCTGCCGTAACTAAAGTATCCCTTTACACATTCTATAGCTTCGGCAACACACTTTCTTCTTCTACATCTGTGAAGAGAGACAGACCAAAGGTCAAGCATGCCTTCAGAGAAAGACCGATCGAATCAGCGTGGAGATAGAGAGGTGGAGATAGTGTACGCACAAAAGAAGAAATGACACATGAATGGGCAGAGATGCTCCACTAAGATAGATTGATGGAAAGCCAACAATTGTGAACGCAGTTGAAGGGCATTAGCTACAGAGACATCAATCAGAGAGATGTGATAGAGACAGAGGAGGCCGAAGGAATAAAGAGTGGAACCTGGACCAAACCATTGCACTTCACAGCAATTAGACCAATTACACAAGCATGTCCTAGTAAATATGCAGCGCTGCCTGTGTGCCAACCCCATACAAAGTGAACACTTGTGTTTGTCTGTGTGTGCTCATTCACATAAATTAATAAATAAACCACACTGGTGCCAAGCTGGAGCATCCTTAATCATATTTTCAGGGCTTCAAATTTGTGTTTTGGAGAAGAAACACAAAACATGGGGGAAAAAAAAATTACAATAAAATAAAATGTTATCCACTATGTAACCATTTGGTGGCGCTAGTGTCACAGCAAAAGCTTGCATTGGACTCAAACTAAGGTCTGCATGTGTGCATATATTTCTGCACAAGGTGTGATTCATAAACATTTATCAAACCCTTTTAAGACAGAACACAATGAATTATTAAATAAAGTAGGCCCATAGATGTTACTTCAGTTTAGTTTGTCTGTGGTTTACATAATTCAGTCGGAACATTTGTAACTTTACAGACAGCTTAATACTGTAAGGGTTCAAAGTCTGAGGGAAATGCAGAACAAGAACAAGGCAGCATGGGGGAAGTAGACAGGAATGAGAACAAAAGAGAGTGGGGATTTAAGAGGGCACAAAACAGCACCACAATCCGGCACAGCCTTTTTCTGTTGTCGAATTAAGATGCACTTTTATTCTTTTCATCTCTTCCCCAAGCCAGCTCCCTATCGCTCTGATTGTTCTGATATGATCGGAATTTGACCACTGCAACAGGGTGCCCCTCAACTTCCATCAGTTTAAGTGAACACTCTTTGAAAATGAAAAAGTCAGGAAATCTGAAGTCGGTACAGTCACCCACGCAGAGGAAAAGGCTATGTAAGGATATGGGCGAGAGTACACCTTGTGTCCTTCAGTCATTTTAGCAGAGACCGGTTCATGTCGCCTGCAGAATCGTCAATCAGCCGCTGCTCTTTCTGACTGACATCCCACCCGGACCACCACGCTGATTACATTTGTTCAGCAGGAACGACTGAGCAGACAGAGTGACAGACAGACACAGAAAGAAAGAAAGACTGTAAAGAGTTTTCTGATTACATGCCTTTACATTTAGTCTGAGAGAATCTTTGCTTTAATCTAGTTTTTATTTAATGCAGCATGTATTTTTTGAAGAATATTGAAAGTACAGTTAAGGTCTGCGACCACATTGCTCCAAACACCAGTAGTTATGGGAACCAAAGTAAAAAACAAAATAAAATAAAAAATCCTTAACAATAAGAAGACTATCCATGATATTTTCAGAGGGAATACCTGATAAGTACAGTCCTGAGTTTAAAATGGTATTTGTTTCTAAGATTAATCCCTGAGTCTTAAAGTATGAACTCTCTAACCCCTGCATCTGCCCGCTCCTTGTGACTGCTGTCGTCTCGGACATCTCAGCGCAGACAACAAAGTAATCGCCCTGTTCTCATCACTTCTATCTTTTCATCCTTGGCCAAGTGTAAAAGCTCCCTCCTCTTATCGCTGTGTAACTAAGGAAATTAAATTACAAATATAATCACTTGGCAGTAGCTTCTTTAACGGGAGCAGCTCTGCTTTGCATATAGAGTGCGCCCTGCCTTGGAGACACGTGTGAAGTTACTCATTGGCCTATTTACAATAATGGGCTCAACTCTTCTAATGGAGTCACGCACACCTCATGTTGTATCAGGCGTCATGTAAAAAAAGGACATGACTATGTGCCTGTTGTACATCCTTTAAGAATAGTAGGGAGCTGGTTTTGAGCTTAAAATCTTGAGAAAGATACTAATACATTTGCCCTTGGTTTTGAGAGAAACAAATCTTTTAAATAAACCCCACTGGGAAGAAAAACTGCTTTTAATTTCTGTACAAATAACCTAACTTTTGCACACTCTTTTATAATTAGTAGCAAATTATGTGCCACTTTTTAGAAAAACCTTCGAGCAATTCAATTATAATGAAACAAAGGACGCATAAAATAAAGTGTTTGATAAGTTCTGCATGAATGCAATGTATAGAAACAGCCATTAACGCCCATACTTGGAGCAAAAACACTCTCTGTGCAAGTAAATATATATGTCCGAGGAAATAACAGTCTTGCCAGTCATCATGGCTTTACGATCACGTAAAGTCAATGTTTAATTTTAATCCCACATATTTAGTAATTCATGCACACTACTCATAAAATAATGTTTTCTCATTTGTATAAGAATCAAAATAACCTGCTGTTTGTTTTACACACAACATGCTTTTTTGATAGGTTTGTCCATAAACAAATGTCCTGTTAGAGCCAAACATTCACTGATCACACACACTAATACCTCTATTGCCCCACTCTGGTGCAAAACTCGCTAGCATTGGTTTTGCACCAAATACTTTACAAAATCACACCTATTGATAAATAACAACTAACCATCCAAAGAGCTGGCCCAGAGTGGCTCAGGTGGAAGAGCGGTCATCCTATAACCAGAAGATTGGCGGTTAAATTCCCCTGGTGAATCCTCCCCAGTTGTTGTGTCCTTGGGCAAGACACTTGTCTCCAGCTGTGACACTTGTGTGTGAGTGTGTTTGGTGGCTGCTACGGACGTCTCTATCTCAAGTGTGTGACTGTGGAGTGAATGAAAAATGGACTGTGTAAAGAGCTTTGAGTCCTTTGGGAGAAAAGTACTATGTAAAAAAGATGTACTGTATGTATATATACCCAAGAATAAATGTGCAAATAGAACAAATACATTCACATGAACATTTTACAGCGTTTGTGCCAATGATTCGACAGGATATAAGCAACGCAATAAACAAGTTTACAGTCCACTTTTGTGACTGAGCCCATATGTTGAAAAAGCTATTTCAAAATCCAACATAATGAAAGGTGCATTGTGAAAAGCCCTTGAGCAAAATAGAGCCTATTATTAAAAAACATGCTTTCAGCAGCAGTATGAACACTCTTTACCTTTGAAAACAACCAGAGGATTAAATAAAAGTTCAAATATGTCCTGCTCCAACAACTGCCCAAAACAGACAAACTGAGCACTGCTGCAGGTAAAGCACACATTGTTGCATAATAGTTCAGGATATTTTGACCTTTATTAAATTTAGTTTCAGTTGTCTTTACAGTGCTGCTCACATTAAGATTGTATTATGTGCAGATGGCAGAGAGACGGAATGACATATAATAGGTGTAAAACTATTCCTAATATACTATACAGATTAGCCTTGTATAATTTAAATAGTAAGAAAGTACTTTTGAGCCAGTATTAGTCACTTTTGCAAAGAACCATTATGCTGACAGCTTCCTGCTCGGCTCACATCAATTCCACACACGTTTGACCATCTGTGCAAACAAACACACACCTCTCTCCTGTCTCTCCTTCACAAAAGAGAAAAGACCAAAAACTTGTGTATATTAAAATGGCTTCCAGCAAGTGAGTTGGAGAGGGAAAAAAAAGTTGGCAAAGAAATAATGAATTGAAAAGGCCATTGTGAGCCTCCTTTGCCTCTTTCCAGTTTTCCTGAGTCTATTGGGAAGTTATTTACTTATGCAGTCGCTGTTATACCCACTCGTACAGGCAAGCCAGTAAATGCAAAACTGTATCAATGTGTTTGGATCTCCACAGTCCCAAAGCTCTCCCTGAGCAGGTAGAAGGTGTATTTATTTGTCCTTGTTATGTATTCAGTTACTCTGCCACTCCAACCACAGGGACCACATGTTTGTCAGTCACTTCCTCAGGCATCTCACTGAACAAACGCTACATGCCTGCTGTTGAATTCTTTATTGATGTATGGCGCATCCTTCAGACAGCAGAATGTACAAGATCTAGGCATGGGCCGATAATTAGTTTTTAGGGTATACTGAGGTTTCAGAATGTGACGATAATAATGATATGAAAACCAATAATAGTGTGGCGTGAAAACTTTTCAAAACGACTTTTGGCTTTGAATTTGCAGTTTGTCAGACAGCCTATACTAGAGACCATACAGAAGACTGTTTTTCTTTATTATACCAAATTCATGTGACTTTGAGGCAATTTTTATTTTGCGATGGCAAGAACATCTTTACAAATATTGGAACATCAAAATTGTCTGCCTATTTGCTTCTATTCAAATCAGTCTGTCCTCTGTGGATTAGTGTTGAATTTCCAGTGGGCAGTGCCAATTAAATTAATCAGAGAAATGAAGATTTACTACGCACTATTTTAGATAAACAGTTACAATTGGTGTAACAGGATTTGTGTGGAAAATGCTGTGAAAGGAAGGGATTACAGAACCATGTCCCTCTGGCAAGTAGTAAAAGTGGAACTGGACAAATTTGCCAACGCAAATTACCAGACATTACATCAAAGTTTAGTTCTTACCTTAAACGTCTAACTCTGAGTTCAGTGTCAGACCGTTATGACCCTGATGTTACCTGATGTTGCAACCTCATATGAATGCATTACCAATATTTACCCATGTTTCACTGTGTCTATATACTTTTATGTCTATTTACATTTTTCTCTTTTGTTTTTTTCTTTGTGCAAACAAACGTGGCCAGGGCAGCAATAGACACTTTCTCTGCTGCTCTGAGCATTTGATTGGCCAAAGCTTCCAGTATGTGCATAACATTATCTTCTATATAAATCTTTGATAATAAAGCCAAGATTAAAACAAGAAAAGAAAATGTATTTATTGCAGTTAAAGTTTTGCATTATGCTATTATAAAAACTGTAAAAATTTGCTTGCCTTTCATGATCTAGAAATTAAACCGTGGGAGTTTTAACTGTCCTACTGTAATAATTTCCCCCAGTCTTTTTATACCATCAGAATCTAATACTGTCCCATGCCTCAGTTTAAGAAAACTATAGTTCACCACTGATTACTATATACATCCGTTTGTGTGCTTGTGAAGCCAACAGCTATCACCATCCTCGCCACAAGCCGGTTACTTCGAGTGACCCCAGCGCTAAGGTAATGGTTCCCTGCTGGATGGTGTGAATGATTGCGATGACTGGTTGATAAATGCTCCGCCACCCAGAGCTCTGGCTCTGTTAGTCATTTCTCTCACCGTCCGGACTGGCTGCCAAACGACAACAAACAACCTATCTACAGTACGCCACATCCCCCCACTCCCTTCCCATTTGCAGTCACCTTTTATAATTACTGTACCCGATATGTCCCCTTTAAGAGCAGTCAGTTGAAATCGGCCCTGAAACCGACGTTTGACTTTGCCCATTGTTCTTTTGTCTGAGCTTTGACAGAGCTAGTGCAGAAAAGGCCACGGCTGTCCTGGCATTTCCTATAATGGACTTTTTAGTTAAAAGACAGGGAAATAATAAGCAGATCTAGAGGCCTTTTGTGTTTGGTGGGAGGTTAAGACCAGGGACAGTTGGCGGTTAAGAGTTGACAGACAACACCGCTGCTCTTTTCACACGGCTTGACACATAATAGGACCAATTTCTCTCTACATCTCTCCCTTGTGGCCGTGATTTGCTCATTACATTGATGGAGGGCGACTGGGAAAAAAGATGGGAGGAAGGGAAAGAGCGGGAGTGACCATTTAACTGATAAATAGTCGAGTCAGTAGAGCGTTCTTTTTTGGGGAATATCTGTTGTAACTTGCTCTTGTTTAAGTGTTTAATAACTTGTCAGAAGTTTTTTGCATGCTAATAAACCTGAATGTCAGCCTTAAATGTAAGTCAGTGGGACTTGCACTGTTAATTTTATTTCACAAAATACTATATATTTGTCTCATTCCTAATAGTTTCTCTTATTCGCTGATGTCTAATTGCTTGTCCGAAGTCTGGATCAGTGTTGGTTCTCCAGCATCTCCCTCTTTCTTGTCCTTGCAGAACTCTAAAAGAAATGTGCTACTAGTCCCCTTTTTTTGTTTGACTAATCCTTATGGGGCATAGATCAGTGATCCATCTTTACCTATATACTCTACTATATATGAAAGATTTAAGAAGTATTGTTGTCCAAAAAAAAAAGATTGTAATGACAGAAACATGTTCTGCCAAATGGCAAAGTGCATTTGAAAATGTTTACAGCAAAACTGTATATAATGTCAAGATATAGCCAAAGGAGGACATCTTCACCATAAGGCAAAAGTTAGAAGGAAAAAAACAGAATATCAAAGCACTCAAAGCATTTTAGATGGATAATATATATATATAGAAAATGTTTACATACAGTATGTTTAGTCATATGCTCACTGTGAGTTGGTTTCACCCAATCAATAAATGTGTCAACAGTCAAGATATTGTAAAATAAGTCAAATAATAATAATAATAAACAAGAAATATTACTCACATTTATATTTATTGCTGTCCTAGTGCAATTGCAATTCTGTTATTGCTGTTATCAAGTACATATCAAGGACTGAGATATACATATGTTACATGTTTTATTAAATATTTACTCATAACTATTATGTTATAATCCTTCTGGACAAAGCCTGGGCTGAGGGCATGTGCTACTATGCTAGTATAATAACATCAGCAGTATGAGGTGTCAGGCAGGAGTGGGCACATAGTGGTTAAACAGAGGATGTGTCTGGAGGTCCCATGGCATTAAGGAGACTGCTCCTCAATCAGGGAAATCTACATTTAATTATCACAAAATTAAAGAGCATTGTTGTTTTGATTAAAGACACTGGTGGTGATTCTCCACTTCACTTGACTGCCTCGGATTCAGCTTGGGCTCTAATTTTATTTGGTTTACCTCAAGTGGCTCAACATCAGTCTGGCTTGTCTGCAAAAGTGCATGTATTTTTTTTTTTACAAGGCTTTGCTCTCTTTAATCTTAGATGTTTGGGACTGATTTTTAACAAGTGCCGTCAGTGGCTGCTCACTAACATATTGTAATATTGTTGTAACAAAAGTGTGTGTAAAAATGCATCTTTCTTGCCACTTGACACTTTTGAGGTGTCAAGTGACACCTCAAACAACACCTGAACAAATTACGAGACTTTAAAAAGCCACATTTGTATTGCAAAAAGGACATTAACCATGAAAATTTGCAAAATATGCTTAATGTGTGTCATAAAGATCTAATGACCCTCAAGCAGAAACAATGACAAAATACAAGTCATACCAAACTATAATCAGTGAATGCTGGTGGTTCCACACGCACAAACACACACACACACACACACACACACACACACACACACACACACACACACACACATGCACACGCACACTCACATTCATGCATTTTAGATAATGTGGTGTTAAAAAGGGTCTTTTATAGTAATGATAAAAGTATTAGGGGTAAAGAAAGTTAATATATGAAGTATTTACAAAATGTTAGTATTTACAACATTAGTCAACATTTGTTCTTGGTTCATCTGTGTGGAAGTGGGTTATGATTGCTATTGACCTCCGTTGACCTCGGTGTAAGCTATGTCTGTTTCTATGGAAGTATCATTAGGTTGGACGTATTTCTGTCAAATCTTGCCATTCTTATAATCTGACTCAACATAACACACAAGATATATGGATATAATATATATAATAGATAACTGTTCCAAAATTGAAAATAGCACTGTGACCATCCAAAAGCTTGGAATGAATGGATGCCTCCAGAAGACTCGACTATCCAATAAAAGAATATTTGGATAGCTGGACATGGACGATATTGTGGTGTCAGGCTGTCAGCAGATTGTGGGGGGGAGTTGTTATTTGCCGAAGCTGTGATTTTGAATTGTGTCTGTTCTCTCCGTTGAGACGCCATCAGTCAGTACGAGCTGACAACAAACGCGATGGGTCACCCCGGGCCACAAGACGGCATCTCTCTACCGAGCCGTCCCCAGCTGTCACTGCACCATTATAAACACGTTAACCTGCGCCGCGCTAGCAAGGGAGAGCTGGTAATTAATCACCTCATTGGAATAATCACATAATTGATTATTAGGCAAAGCTGCGGAGAGGGACGAGACCGGGGAAACAAGACTTTGAGGGTGACAGACAAGGAGAGATGAATGAGGCCCGGTTGAAGAGTGGGGTACCGGGTTTGTTCTGGCACCTTTCTTTGATGAATAGCTCTGAAATGAAGCTTGAGTATTAATCTACAAAATCCAAGATGAAAGATGGAAGAGGCTGACAGCAAAAGAGAATAGGCCCAAGGTAGGAACATCCAACATACATTTGAGTAATCGCTGATGAGAACAGGTAGGTAAGCTTCATGACCTTGACCCAATAGTACTGGATTAGGTTACCAAGGTAACTTTGGGGGTTACCATGGGTTTTTGGCGGCACAAAGCTGCTTCAAATCCTATTGAGGTTGATCTTCATGGAAACTTAAGCTGAATGGCCAACCTTTAAGATTCACACAGCGAACAGAAACAGTCGACGACAAACAAGCTGCTGGTGAGGAGCAGGGGAAAAACACTGCACAGAGTAAAAAAAAAGTATCTGCACATGCGGCTGACTGGAGAGAAAATACAGGAAGCATTAAATCAGACAAGCAACAATTCCAAAGTGACATCCTTTCAAATTAGAACTTACAGTTTCATACACACTTATACTGAACAGCAATTTGCTTAGAAGTTTTTTTAATTATGGGCTTTATATTGAGATCCACTGGTGAATGTACTCATGGTGACAGTAGACTCCACACTCGACACAGTGTTGTCTTTTACTTTGTGCACGCTATGCGCAGTTCAATCGTTATACTGTGCTGTTAATTTAGCATAAGTTTAATCTTTTGTGTTTGTATTCAAGTGATATATTTCCTCGCCTGTTGATGGGATTGGTCATTAAATGTGGACTCCACTTGTTTCACATTTACTGCTTCACAGAGAAACCCAGGGTTAACTGAATGAGTTGCTGTCCAACTTTGTGATACCACTGATCCATACCACTAACTGAGTAGAATTAAGAAAGAGCTTGCATTAACAAAATGAAAGCTTGGTTTTAAAGGTGTGGTGTGTAGTCTTTAGCAGCATCTACAGGCAAATGGCAGATTGCAACAATACACCCACACCCTTTCTACAGCCTGTGAGCCCTTATACCAACCCTTCAGGAACATGTTGTGCTTTATGGACATAGAAACAAATTTATAGTTTATGTATGTCTTAAACCTTCATGAAAGATAGGGTGTGAAAAGAAACGGAAAAGCAGTTTTTCACCAGCAGATGTGTGTTTTTGAACTTAATTTTGATTTGTAGTTTTGGGCACTCACAAAAGTTTTGACAGAAAACAACCCAATGAACACATCAGACAAAGGCCAAAACAAATATCTAAAGCCAGCTGACAGATACCCAGTCAATGTGGAGACTGGTAAAACAAGAAATGTCATAAATAATAAACTTAAAAATATGAATCACGAATGTCAAACAGAAACATAAATGAAAAAAACGTATAAACTTTCAGGGACATATTATAAATACAGCATTACAGCATTGGCATCAGATCAAACCATTTATTTTTTTCACTACCGCTATAGCACTAAGCATTTAAAATAAAATCATGTACGACCTGAAAATCCTGTTGAAACCTGTAACTTGTAATAATGAACTCTCTCTTTACGCTGAATACATTCACAATGATTCTTGACATTTCTCAAATACATGCTCCAGGTTTGGCTGCCTTATTCAAATGCAGACAATGCTGACATTTTATCTGAGTGACATTCAGATGGTGCAGTGCATTCCTTCATTGCCCAACTCTTTGCTTTCCACACTTGTTCCTTTAGCTGGTATGTGACTAGAACTGTCTTTGGGTCTCCTTTGGACCTTTTGCTTACATAGTTCTGCGTGGCAGCCTTGATCTCTTTCCCCCTTTCCTTGTCACAGCTTGCAATCAGCCTTAAGCCCTTTTGTGTTCTCCACTCTGAGTTAAGCCTGTTATCCTGTGCCACTACTTTACACCAGACCTCTCTGTCACCCCTTTTTTTGTCTCCTTCCTCTACACCTTTACTCTTTGTCTGTATATAATGATTCTCAAAAACACTGTTTTGTTAGACTGACTAACATTTGACTTCAAAGTTTTCACAATGATCTGATAAAATACTCATGCAACTGGTATTCCTAAAGTTACAGAGCAAGGTGGATGATTGTGTCTTCACTGGTGCACTGGTGCATACTACAAAAAAACAACAACCAATAAACATTTTGTAATTTTTTTTATATATTGTGTATTCATTAATAGTCTATCTATAGTCAGGACACCAAATTAGGAAAGGGTCTGTATTATTGGCATGGCTATACATAACAAAAGGAACTACTCTTCTAACAATGGTCGGTTTTGGAATTTTAGTCATTGCACATAGAGAATAGAAAAGCACACATGATAATCATGCTGGACTCTCGACATCTCCCTCCCACACATGTCACATTCCCACCACACACCTGCTCCATACAAATGACCCACTGATGTTGTTTGGATTCACACTCACTCCTTTCCGGCTGTAAAGTGTCAGTTCAGTGGTGCATTGCAAACTCCTCTATGTCCTCCTAAACTGCAGCCCCCTGCGTCCCCAGAGATCCACCACTCACATTCATAACGCTGTGCTCCATGCCAGGTGGCTGTCTTCGCGGGTCCTCTTTCCCATAAATCAGACTGTCTTTGAGTTGATCAATAACAAGTCAATTAGCAGGCGCAGAGAGATGCCGGTCTCAGGGGGTCAGTGCTTGTTTGTCAGACAGACATCTGCAGCTTTACTGCTTGAGCAAGGCGTATTGCGTGCTGTGTGCTTTTCATCAGTGTGATAGTAGAAATAGACCTGGAACTTCTACAATATTATTTTACTTATTTTTGGAACCAATGTATTAAGCAGTGCTCCAAATTTCTGAAGGTCTAGAAAACACAGTTGCCAACAGCTCATTCTTGCTTGCATCAGGACAATATGCTTTGCACAAAGACTGCAACCTAAGGTCACACATGACCATATAAACCAAATATAAACTGTGCACCGGCATTCTTCTTGCTGTTCTGGTAGGTCGACATGAGTGGGAGAGCCCCAACTGTTGTTTGGTACTGACTGTGTATCTAATGACTTGGGTGGCAAATCCAACACTACGGAAAGCGGCTCCTGTGGAGAATACAGCAGATTAATCCCCAGGATAATTACAAACAAGAATGAGCTTGGGCAAATACTCCCTGTACCTACTGCGATATCACATCAAATGTTGCAGTCTAATTAAAATGCACTCTGATTCAGAACAGAAAGACGCTGTTGAGTGAAATTTGTTGGACTGTCCCTATAGCAACAGGAATAATTTTTATAGTGATTATGCAGTGCATGTGATGCTGTACTAGAGTCATTCAGGAGCCCAGGATACACTACATTGTTTACATTACAATTAATAGAAAAGTAGTAATATAGTAAATTATTGAATAAACAAAGGTGGGAAGTAACTAAGTATTTGTACTTTGTTAATGTAGTATTCAAGTATCTGTACTTTACTTGAGTGTTTATCTGTTGACTTTTTATTTTTACTTCCTTCTTTAAAAACACAAAAATTTGTATTTTCTACTTCTTATATTGTCAAAACAGCCTTGTAACTTTTACAACCTCTACAGATGACAACATGATGTCAAAGACATAACTAACATGAGAAGGAAAGTTAAGTGCAAAAATAAGAGGTGTCTGGCCAGTGTGGGGTTTTCAGCAGTGAGATAAATGAAGAAAGAAAGACATTAGCTGTTCATGGCTGTATTTAAGAGAACTGTTCAAGGTTGTTAGTTTACAACGTGAGCAATGCTATGGGAGAACATGGTTTTGAAAGATAACACTATAGCTAGCTGGCTCTCACTAACTTCTAATGTGTTAAAGTAATAGTTAATTATCTATAAACTTCCCACAAAGACAACATTAAAAAGGTAACTTAACAACACAATGTGAATATTTTTGCCACCTCTGTGAATAAATGAGTGCCAGGTTCTGCTGAACACTCAATAGTTGATTACTTATTTTATTATTATATCACAATGCTATGTTCTCTATTCCCCAAGTTGTAACAGTTCAGAGTAAAGAGTAAATATACAGTCCTTGGCAGGGAATTATGAAGAAATAGTCTTCAATTAACCATGATTTTTGAGGTATTTGAGGTATTGTTTGTTGTTTTGACCCCCCACAATTTTAAAAAGTATTTCAGTAATGCAACCTTTTTGGTATGTATAACTGGATCTCTGCCAGAATGAGACACCTGGCTGAGGTGAACCTGCAGATGGATATGTGAAAGGGGAGATAAAAGTGCACACTATCCAGCTGAGGATTGTTTGTGGTTGTTTGTTTGGGGCGTTATAATGGATTCAATACATACAGCACATGTCTGCAACTGTTACGGTTTGACCTTGTTTTTTTTTTTTACAAATCAGCTGCTACTATCAGGTGGCAGGGGTTGACTGTTGATCCCGACGATGGAAGGGTATAAATACAGGCAGACACAGACAATCCCACTGTATGGAGCGACGTCTCCTTGGTTACACATGCTCCAAATTGTGACAGCTTCCACATATACGGTACATGTCAGTGAGCCGGGGCCTGGCTTTAGGGCTTCCCTTGTGCTCCCATGCAGAGAGAACCCCCGAGGGAGGTGACGCCAGCTGAGAGAGAAAAACAAGGTAAGAACCCAGCTGACATGCGTGTGCACACAGGCTCAGCTGTTTGTCTCAGAGGAAACTTCAGGGTACAGACACTGCCAGGAAATGTAGGAGACTGCCACATTTTGAGCCTCAGTGAAAAAGATGGATGAATGGAAGCCTCTACGTTGGGCGCACGATAGGTGTGCAATGGTAAGCCTTGACAAAAGATGTAATAGTTTGTAAGATTGTGCAACTGCTTTATTGTCTGAGCTGATAATGGAAGTGAGATAGTATTGGAGGAGATGAAATAAGGTCTGTCACAATGCTGTTCGGTGCGGCGCTATCATTGATCTTTGCTGTGCCATATCAGAGTACTTGTCGGCTGAAATATGACTCCTAAATAAAAATCTGTTGTGTTTAAAATAATTCTTTGTGATCTTTATTCAATATGCTGCTTCTTGTTTTCTTTCGGCCCGTGTTTGGTCAATATCTATGTATTATGAAGTGAAGTTTTCGATGTCTCTATTCTATTCCCGCAAATTCAAAATGCCAGTCTAAGGCTCCCGTGGCTCCAATTCTCTCTGCAGCCAAGAAAATGACTAATATAAATGACTGACAGCCTTGCAGGGATAAGGTTGCCCATTTAGCAAACTCGCCGCATCAAAGGGAAAAAGTCACGGCGGCTCCCTGAGTGATGAAATTGGAGAAGAGAGAAATTAAGATTTTGGTGGCGTATCGATCCCCATTGCTTGTCTTATGCATTTTACACTAGATCTAAATGCCACTTATAGTATAACACAGCACTAGAGCAGGTCTTACCATTCTTGCTACAGAGAATTAGGTGTTTAAAGTCAATAGGAATAAAGTAAAGCATTTAGATTGTGTCATGGACTCAACAGAGAGAAGAGAGTAGGGACACCAAAGACTTGAAATCTCTTCCATTAGTGGGGGTTTCAAAGGGAGCTAAAATTATTTTCACACTTTTGCAATGCTCCAAACTCACTCCTCTTCTCTCCATTACAGGATCAAATATATAGGATCCAAGATGACAGAGTGGAGCCAGGAGACAGATGGCCCCAGATCCTCTATGCCGGCTGAGCTGTGCCATCCCCACTCTAAATACTCTCAGTGGAAGTTTAAACTGTTTAGGGTGAGGTCCATAGAGAAAGCCCCTCTGCCCAGTGAGATGCTTACTGGAAAAGAAGCCTTGTCAGGGATCTTGCCTTCTGCTGCTCCAAATATAGACGTAGATAATGGTCTGAGTCCAGGGAGTGTTATGAAATTGTGCCTCGGAGGGAAAAGTAAGGAGAATGTGGAGGGCCCTGGCCAGAGGGTAGATATGAAGCTGCAGGAAATGGACACCCACATGAACCACCTCAGGTAATCAAATATATCCATACAGAACACCTTAACCAACACTGTTTACCATTTACTGAGTGCTGCTCTGTGTAATTATCAAAGCCAGTCTAATTAATTTATTTTTAACAAGTTGATGCACTATATTAATAGGTTCTTCATAATATTATAATAAAAAGACAAATGGTGAGCGGTTGCTTGGCAAATTGTTAGCCCAGACTCAACTTTACCTGTTCATCCTTGTTTTCTATGTTTACTGTAGTTTCGGCTCACTTTTTTCTAGCAACTGGTCACTTTTCTCTTGTAATGTATGTATTATAGAGTCTCATAATTTTCAGCGATACGTTGAAAATTGTGTATATACATTTATGAACTGTCATTGAGTTTAATATTAACAGTGTAAATGTGCAAATTTATGTTTACTTTCCAGATATCTCTGTCGTCTGTGTGGGATAGCCCAGAGAAAAGTCAAAGGACCTATGCATGATGTCCACAGCAATCTGGATGATGTGAGCAAGCGCAACCTTCGTAAAATGGGATGCAAGTTCACCACCTGGCCAGAGGTCATCCAGAAAGTCTTTAAGGTGGACGTGACTGAAGATATTGAATCAGTGCACCCTCTTTCTTTCTGCCATCGCTGCTGGATGGTGGCCATGCGAGGAGGGGGCTTTTGCAGCTTTTCCCGCACCAGAGTCCCAGAGTGGAAGCCCCACTCCTCCCCATGCAACCTTTGTTCCCCGAGGAAACCCTCATTCCAGCGGACTGGAAGGAAGAGGAAAAGAATTATCCCGAGGGCCCAAAGCTTGTCGAAGAGGACCAGGTGGGACCGTGGTGACACTATTGTAATTAGTGAGAGGCGAGTTTTGAAACCATTTGGTGAACAAAACCATAGCTCAGTGCTCAGGAACCGTAAAAAAGCACGTGTCCAGAAAGCTCAATGGGTCCAGAATATCACCCACTGTCAGAGAGACCACCTGAGTACCAAGCTGATCTCTGAGAGCCTTCCGGTTGACTTCCTTTTTTCTTTTACCTGCTTGGTTTGTGACCACCTGCTCTCTGACCCGGTTCAGTCTCCCTGTGGGCACCTTTTCTGCCGCAGCTGTATCATAAAATACTCTCACGTGCTTGGCCCTCGCTGCCCGGCTTGCAACTTGTCCTGTACCTTGGATGACCTCTCCTCGCCTGCCAACGGCTTCTTATCTGCACTGCATTCTCTACCTCTGCTATGCCCCAGAGGCTGTGGAGAGCATGTGAGACTGGACTCATTTAAAGCCCATTGTCGGGGTCATGAACTTAGAGATCTGAACCCCATCCAGCAGCCTTCAGAACTGGACTGCCTGTTAATCAATAAAGGGGGTAGACCCCGTCAGCATTTGCTATCTCTAACCCGACGTGCACAGAAGCATCGGCTGAAGGATCTGAAGAACCAGGTGAAGGCATTCGCTGAGAAAGAGGAAGGGGGCGACCTGAAAGCTGTGTGTCTGACATTATTTCTGCTGGCGTTAAGATCTGGAAATGAACACAAACAAGCAGATGAGCTTGAGGCCTTGATGCAAGGTAAGAAGCTATTACACGCCTTTTGTTCAATCATGATAACCCCGCCTAGCCAGAAAAGTCAGACACAAACAAATGATAATGATGATAGTGTTTGCTCATTAATTTTTCTGCCTAACTTGATGGAATACAGTCATCTCATAAATAACAATGAGCTGAAAAGTTAACAAATGAGAGGAGATGAGAAAGTTTGCTGTGATTTGGGTTGAAGACAATTTTATTGTTGTCCATGTCTGTCTTTTGAACTCCCTCACAGCCTCACTCTTCCTACTCAGACTGGCTGTCTCGCTGCCTGACTGTCACTCTCTCATTCTCACACTCCCTTTAATGCACAATAACAACTCTAGTGAAGGGCCTGTTAGAATCAAAACAACATCAGCAGCGCTTGTATCTGCAAATTACACAGACAGCGGCATCGTCCTCTCTGGGGAATAGAAGCCAGCTGCTGTCTGTTTTCATCTCAAGCCAATACATCACTTTTGCCAGCTTCACTGATTCACCCTCTGTCCCCTTATAACATTTGGAAATTAGGAAATATTGGATTTTGTAATCATTGGCTTGTGGGCTTCTGACAATGATACATTTGCGTTTATGTGTTAAATTTGCTTATTTCTCTGTCTTATTGTATAAATGAGTCCAAATGTAAGATATTAAATCAGGAAATGCTGGCTGCCTCAGTTTGTTTCAAAGCACAAGAAGTGGGCCTCCACTGTTCAATGCTCTGTGTTAAATTATTCTCTTCATGTCTCTGTCTCTAAAACTTTTTTTTTTTCATTTCTCTCTCCACAGGCAGAGGCTTCAGTTTGCATCCAGCTGTGTGCTTGGCCATTCGGGTCAACACTTTCCTGAGCTGCAGCCAGTATCACAAAATGTATCGCACTGTCAAAGCCACCAGTGGCCGCCAGATCTTTCAGCCTCTGCACACCCTGCGAGCAGCTGAGAAAGAGCTTCTGCCTGGCTTCCATGAGTTTGAATGGCAGCCAGCTCTCACCAACGTGTCTCCATGTTGCAATGTGGGCATTATTAATGGGCTCTCTGGGTGGACGTCTTCACTGGATGATGCCCCAGCTGACACAATCACCCGCCGCTATCGCTATGATGTGGCGCTGGTGTCAGCTTTAAAGGATCTTGAGGAGGATATTATGGAGGGGCTGAGAGAAAGTGGACTCGATGACAGCGTGTGCACCTCGGGCTTCAATGTTATGATCAAGGAATCCTGTGATGGCATGGGTGATGTCAGTGAGAAGCATGGTGGTGGACCAGCTGTTCCTGAAAAAGCGGTTCGCTTCTCTTTTACTGTAATGTCTGTCTCTGTCATGGCAGAAGACAAGGAGGGGGAGGTCTCCATCTTTACTGAACCCAAGCCAAACTCAGAGTTGTCCTGTAAGCCACTCTGCCTCATGTTTGTTGATGAATCTGACCATGAGACCCTAACGGCTGTCTTAGGGCCAATAGTTGCAGAACGTAAAGCCATGAAAAAAAGCAGACTTATTCTATCCATTGGTGGTCTACCTCGCTCCTTCCGCTTTCACTTCAGGGGCTCAGGATATGATGAGAAGATGGTGCGTGAGATGGAGGGACTGGAGGCTTCAGGGTCCACCTATGTTTGCACATTGTGTGACTCCACTCGGGCTGAGGCCTCTCAAAATATGGTTTTGCACTCCATCACACGCAGCCATGAAGAAAACCTCGAGCGCTATGAGATTTGGAGGGCAAATCCATTTTCTGAGTCCGCAGACGAGCTTCGAGACAGAGTCAAAGGGGTTTCTGCTAAACCTTTCATGGAGACCCAGCCAACACTGGACGCATTGCACTGCGACATCGGCAACGCCACTGAGTTTTACAAAATCTTTCAGGATGAAATTGGAGAGGTGTACTTAAAGGCCAACCCGAGCCGGGAGGAGCGGCGCAGCTGGAGGACGGCCTTAGACAAACAGCTGAGGAAGATGCTGAAGCTCAAACCGGTAATGAGGATGAATGGGAACTATGCCCGCAAGCTAATGACCCAGGAGGCTGTAGAGGCCGTGTGTGAACTGGTGCCCTCTGAGGAGAGGAGGGAGGCCCTGAGGGAACTCATGAGGATCTACCTCCAGATGAAGCCCGTGTGGCGCGCCACCTGCCCAGCCAAAGAGTGCCCCGACCAGCTGTGCCGCTACAGCTTCAACTCACAGCGATTCGCTGACATCCTCTCCTCTACATTCAAATATAGGTACAACGGAAAGATAACCAATTACCTGCACAAGACCCTGGCCCACGTCCCTGAAATCATCGAAAGAGATGGTTCCATAGGGGCTTGGGCAAGCGAGGGGAACGAATCTGCAAACAAACTGTTCCGGCGTTTTCGTAAGATGAATGCTCGTCAGTCCAAAGCTTTTGAGCTAGAGGACGTGTTAAAGCACCACTGGCTTTACACATCCAAGTACCTGCAGAAGTTTATGGAGGCTCACAAGGACTCAGCCAAAGCTCTGCAAGCTGTCATTGACCCTGAAGACATTCAGGACGAAGAAGACATGTCTCTGGATGTTATAGATTTTGCGTAATTATTTCAAATGATGCACTGTTCTTCTGCATTTAAGTATTTCTAGGAGTCAGCTAACAAAAATAAAGCTGCTTTGTACATATTATTTGTGATTGTATTAATGTTTAATGTGCTTAACTGATAAAGTTGCAATGTATTGCTCAGTTAACTTGGTTGAGAGCAGATAAAGGGCAGCACAGACCCTTTTCCTCATCTGTGAAATATGACATGGTTTATTGTATTGCAACAATTGACACATTTATGAATTTATGGAAACAGATGAAAGTGCTGTAAGTCATGGAGAGAAATTGTGTTAAACAGACCATATTTGCGGCCACTGTATTAATATATCATGCGAGCTGAAGCAAAATGCATTCACAGAGGCACAAATGTTCTTTGTTTCATGAGTGCCCTCTGAAAAAGATTACTTTAGTGTTTTATCAGAGAATCCCTGAGGGCCACAATAGATGTTAGGTAACTCTGAACCAAATTATTATTTTTTCTATCTCTTTTCGGTTTTGCACTGTGGAGGATAGATGATACTTATATTTGAATTCCTCACACAGAGCAAATATACTGACCTTTTGTTGATATAATAAAAAAAAAAGTAAGGGCCATTATGGCGCTTTATACCCACATACTTTGTGGCAGAGTGTTTTTTTGTTTTAAATACCTGGTTTGTTTGAAGTTATTTCTTTATTTGTAAGCCTGACAGAAAGAGGGATGGGCAGAAATTCAAAAGACTTGATATAAACTGAATTGATTGATTGATTGTATTGTCTTTTTCTGCCCTCACCATTTTCAATTGTGACAGGCAATTTTGCATTGAGTATTTGATTGACTGTTTTGTTTTATTGTACTGTCATAATTTAACTCACATGACAGCAGTGAAATATATTTTTGTTGTCCCCCACAATAACTTCATGTTTTGGACTGCATTTAATTACAGCAAGTTTTGTGTTTAGTTTTTTCCGTTCGCAAAGTAATGATGGAAACGATGATGGATGAGTCACTTGTTCACTTTTCAATGTCTATTGCCTCATTTTGTTTTGCCATACCACACTAAATAACAGTTTACCTTGTTGCAGAAGTAACATCTTTATTTGCATATTGATTTTACAATGTTTATATATTGCACAGTGTACATACCTGGCTGTGTTATTAATAAAATGTAGTGCATTAAATTTGTTTAATATGTAAAAAATAAAAGTACATTTGACACAAGTTTTTGAGTTCATTTTTATTGCATCTTACATTTTAATATATGATTTTTTTTTAGCAAAGTAGCTGGTAAGACAGCTTTAATAAAGAACTTGTGTGATGTAAGATGACTGTAGCATAGTGGTTTGAGGCATTAACCATGAACATTAATGTTTTTCTTTTCTGTTTCATCTCCGTTTTATCATATAAAGCACACAATACATATACACCTATCCACTGAATGGATGTTGCTGTTCGCATTTCCATAAAAATATGAATACATGCAAGTGAGGCCTTCAAAAGTGTCCTCAGATAAAGAATACGACTAAGAGTGCTTTCTAACTCATTTCCACCTTGCATTAAAGCTGGTTATATTACTCCTAGGTTAGAATTAAATGAGCTATGGTGATTTATGATTATTTTAATTGTGGCCTTCATTGCTTCTTGAAGTCCGTCATTGGTTACTTCCATTAGTCACGATCGATACGTCACCATTATTGGATATTAAGGTTAACAGCATTTACTTAGCCCTGCTAATATGAGTGCACTTGTACTCTTACAGTTATTTGCACAAGTCATTAATAATTGTTTTATATTTCAGTAATTCAACCGTTCATAAATCTCAATGTAATTAAGATAGACTTTGGTAACACTTTATTTTACACTACAATTTGTATCTACCTTATTAAGAACAATGTAACACAGTGTGTCACAAACTGTAATAACATGAAACTAGTATACATACCCTAACCCTAAAATATGTAAGTACACAACACTATTTTCTTTACACAAGGAGGTAGATACAATGTATCAAGTGTTGTGTTAAATAAAGTCATCTACGCTTTTATTCATCATATGTACATGAAATGTTTCTGTTTTTTTATTTTTTATTTTATTTTAAAAGGCTCTAAAACAGTATCTATAGAGTTATAAAACATGCTACAAATGTTCCAAAAACACATCTTTATTTAAAAAATTCATGTTGAATACATATATTTTCAGAGATGTAGAAAAACTACAGGCATATTTTAACATCCAATTACAATATTAGCTGGTATTGTTCTTCATTCAAATTCTCACACACTTTTAAAAACATTTTTTTTTTAATCAAGACTTTATTGACACAGATAACCATAACAGAAATCCATCCACAATAATAATTTTGCTTTACTCTTTGTACAGTTAGTCAGTAAAGAGCCTTTTGCAAAAGCTCTTTTTGGCAGGTGACATATTTATAGTGAGGGGTGTTCTCCTGAGCTTCACTTTCATCGGGGTTTGCTTTAGGGGTATGGTGTGTCGAGGTGGGGTGACCTCCTGGTAAGGCAGCCCCCCGTGGTCCAGGCAGAAGTACTTCTTGCCTCCCTGGGAGAGCTTTAGCAGCAGCGTCTCCGACAGCTCCATGCACTGTGCGTGGACCCAGTGGCCTTCTTCGCCTCTGGAGCAGAAGATCATGGCTGGACGGTGAAGCTCAGTGGAGTAGTACGGCTCCCACGTGTTTGGATCGATTTGACAGCCCAGACAGCATTTGATCCAGTAGCCTGTTTGTGACTCGTCCTCTTCATCCCCCTCATTATATGTGTCCTCCTCCTCGTCGCTACTGTCCTGCAGCTCATGAGGCTCGCGACCGAAGTACAGTTCCTCAGAGTCTTCCAGAGGAGGTGAATCATCATAATCTGTCGACTCTTGACTACAACCCTGTGTCCCATCCTCTGCTTTGCCTTCTGCTTCTTCTGATTCAAAACTCACTTGGTATAAACAGTGTGTCTCTGTTTGGGATGCCCTTCCTTCCGTTGGTACAGCTAGTAAGACTCTTCCCTCCCCAGCGCTGCCACCAAACCAAGTGCGACTATGACTCACATCTGGGGTCCACTTTGGTGTTTCTAAAGCTTCTAAGTGGATCCCTTTTTCATCTACAGTCACGGTGTTACACTCCATTCTTTTCAGAGAATCATACTTATAGCCCCCTAAGATAACATACTTATGCATAGGGCCTGTGCGAGTGATAATAGCACTTGAGATGGAAATGCCAGTCTCAAATGTTTCACAGGAAAGCAAGGGACTGCCTTGTAGGAGTTCAACATGCAGGCGGAAAAGTCTTGGCGACCTAGAGTCAGAAGTAATTGAGTGACCGCCAATGAAATAGACACAGTCTTCTCTTGAAATTGACAAATGGAAGGACTGTCCATCTATGAGCTCAGGTACGGAATGAGCAGAAACACACCCAAATTCTAAGTCAAAAAGAAATACTTGAGGGGGACAGTCGACGACACTGTTCCAACTTTCCGTAGTGCGCTCAGTTGCGGGCATGTACGACCTGCCTCCAAACAGAACATAGGCCGTCTTGCCTCGGCTCTGGACAACATTAACAGTGTGACCATATCTTGCACCAGGAACCTCCCCTACCAATTCCTTTTCTTTGCAGCACAGGGTCAGTTTGCGATTGCAGCCACGGCTGTCTACACTCAGCATATACAGACTTGATGAGATCTCATTGTTTGGGGTACGTCCGCCATGGATGAGGTAACTCTCCGGTAAACCGTCATATGGGTCGAGGCGGCAAATGGCAGGGCATCGTAATGGAGGAAGATAGCAGGAATTATTGGAAAACGAGATGGGCCTTAACTTCATCTCGCCTTTTTTAAACCGCACGCCGAATATTCCCGTTGGACATGAGCGTTTGGGCCAGCCCTTTTGTCCGAACAGGAGAACTTCACCGTCCAGCTGCAGCAGAGAGGAGCCGGGCTGTAAAAGGCCGGCACAGTTCACTGGAGTTAATGGTTGCAGAGTCATTTTACGCCAGGTGCCTGCAACAACACAAACATGTCTCAGTCAGCTGGTGGTTGTTTTCAAGACGGCCTTTTAAATTTTTACTTCCTGTTATGATCCCAACACATGCAAAACATTCAATTTAAACAACAAAAGACATTTCTGCAATTTGTCTCTTGACTGGTCATTGTTTCCTGCATCATATACAAGAATAGAATTCAAACAGCAGGATGGAAGAAGAAGACAGATCAACTGGTCCCACTTAACAAAATAACAAGGACTTTAAACTTATGATGTTTCTTTTTTAAAATTTACATTAAAACAGTGTAGTTTGGAAAGCATTTAAACCGACTAAATAACTAAGAGGTAGATGTATACTAGATAGATTATAGGTTATGGCTGCTGCTTTAGTGGCATAGTAATAAAAATGCTGTTTTTCCCTGAGGATACAAACATATGAATGAATGTTTTTTGTCAAAGTGAGTTACTGAATCCATTATCCGTATGGAGTAATATAACCTATCTACTCTTTTCCGTTTTGATGTGACATCATTATACCCACTGACTTGTAAAACAGCATTTTATTGACAGTAACAACCTCATTACCCGAGTCTGTACGACTCGGTTCAATACTATCAGTGTTTGACATCTTTTCTAGTCAGCTGCTTGGTTAAACAGACAAGACAATCCCCGAAAAACATTTAATATATGACAATGGCTGAGTTAGAATGTTCTGTTTGCTTACCTTCCAGCCAGAGTCAGAGAGCAAGGATCGCTTTAGAGTGACAGATAAACCGAAAAGAGCTCTTATGTAGCGTCACTCTGACAAAGGAAGACAGTGGGAGAATTTGTAAAGCTTGGTTAACTCACAAACACTTCCAGACTTTGAGGTTAACTGTCTGTGACTGCAGCTTAGTGGCAGGTGCCGCCTGAGTGCGTTTAGAGAGTCAGCTCAATGATATCACCAAGGATCACTCGAGACCCAGGCCATAGCAAGAGTCCACTTATGTGTTTTCTTTGTATAAGGCTCTATGTGATGATGACTAATGATTTGAAATGGGAAATTAAACTTAAACTGCATTGTATTCATCAAATCTCTGCTCTGGGTCTGAATTCTTCCCACTGTCCAAAGACAAGCCTGTATATTGAATGGTAATCAAATTGGTGACTCTAACTACTTTGAAACCAGAATTTCTAGTTTTAACATGATGTCTACCCTTCAGCAGACATAAGCTTTTCAGCACCAAGGTCATAGAGAAAGTTCTGTCTGTACCAACGCATTTATATCTCTATTTGTGGATAAACCCTCAAAGCCTTACCTCATTTGACACTAATATTTTGTACTTGCTGACTTATACTTATGGTATATATGGGTCAATACTGTCTTACTGTGCAGAGTGTTCACTGTCTCTGGCTCTCGTATTGATGGTAACTGACCTTCTCCTGCCCAAGACATCCAGAGAGTCTCCATCTGAATGAGTGTCAATAAGTCCTCTGGTGAACTGATGATTGTCCAAGCATGAACGTTTCGTCAATTAATATTTATGCAAGTGGTGTTCCATGTGGCTAAAAGAGTGTACCTGTTTTTTTGTTTTTAAATTGTACAAGATGAAACTTATTTCTTCATTTTAGTACTGACTGGAAATTTTTAGTGACCTAAAAAAAATTTTTAGGGTGACAAATGTTTGGGTTCTGACAGTGAATGAATGGCAAATATGAGGACCATATAAATAAATCCATATATATAAATCCATATATATTTTCAAGCTTTATTACAATTCAAATCTTGCACAGTGGAGCAGCTTGTTCTTTTTGAATGTTCTAAAAATGGCTCTGTTTAAGCATTCAGGCAGTTGTGTGCAAGAGCTTATTCTTTTCATATGCGCCATGCGTGCACACCTGAACATTAGGGAACAAGTGAGCTGCAAGCAGATGTCTATACACATTCATCAGCGTAGTGTTTTTGTGCTGTGCGCCCAGAGAAAGGCTGAAGAGTGAGCAAAACACAGGCAGAAACCACAAGTGTCTGCGAGACCGTTATGGCTTGAAAACACAAAAGCAGAGCACCTGTGTCTGAGCCCGTGCTCACAGGGCTGAGCTGCAGAGGGAAGACCTCACTTGTGTTACCAGACAGGGTGTAATGCATGAATTCATATGTCAGTGGGATATGCATAATGCTCTTTTCATTTTAGGAGAAATCTTCCATCTGTATGAATTCATCTTTAGAAAAATAGACCTTTGGAGGTAGCTCAAGGCGTTCAGACAAAGCACTTTTAAAGAGTGCGGCTGCTGTGAAGCCACAGCTGGGACAAAGCAGCGAGTGGGAGGCACAGCAGTGTGTGGCGGACCCCGGGCCATCTAAGGATTTGTACATAATTGATAGAACAAAGTAATTAGAATGTACTGCAGCACCTGTTTCTATCCCTGGTAATGTATCACTACCTGACTGTTGCCGCCCTGAAGCCTGCGTTTGACAGATGACACAGTGACAGCTCTGATGTTCTGATGATCACTGTGCAGCCGACTTTATCACTATTTAATGCTAGGCTAATTGCTCCCCTTGTGGTAATTGGTAAGACAATGCCAGTGGGGCAATTCTACCACACTCTGGTTAATATTGCAGCACTTCTTTGGTTATCATTGTGTGACAAGTAACTCGTTTTCACCACAGAGGCCTTCTCTGCTCAAACCCCAGTGGTGTCTGCATGTTTGAATTTGATAAAATTCCACAAATCTTGTTTCAATTTTGTTCTCTATGGATAAATGGAGACTGTCGTATCACAGTGCGTATTCACTGAAGGATTAAGCGTCAGTTCACTGTATCTAGGCAACTTATTGTACTTGATCTGAAACACTGTTTTGTGCCATCATAAATAATGGTAGACACATTAAATATAAATACATGGCAATAAATTTTATGTTCATGAGAAGTAAACTACATTTTCAGCAGCTGTCAGAAACTGAATGTGACGCTAAAAATGCATTATGCAGTTATGCTGTAAAGGGACTCTCGAGTAAAACAAAATGAAAATATGCAAATGGTTGAAGTAAGATGGCACACCTAGTCAAAAATATTGGGCTCATTTACAAATTTATAATTTTGTTTTGAAAGTGTAATAAAGTAGGATTTGATCAGGGTTTGTAGGTTATGGAAGTATTGCAATACAATTTCAACTGGTGTTAGATATTTCATGTGTGCATAATGACACAAGTGTGTTCCTCATGTCCAGAATCAGAATCTTATTTTATGGCAGAAAACCCCACTTCACAAAGATAAGATGTTGGAAATGGAGGCAAGGTTTTTGTAGCAAATTATTCTACCTTGTCTTTAATCCAGAATGTTGTGAGATTTTAAATTAATCTTGCCACAGGAGGTTACAAGCCAGTGTACATTTTGTGCTGGTCCCAAGCACGGATAAATAGAGAGAGTTGTGTCAGGAAGGGCGTCCAACGTGAAACATTTGCCAAATTTCTTATGCGAATCAGTTAGAGAAGCCATGTTGAGATGGTTTGGACATGTACCGAGGATGCAGGGGACAGGGCTAGATGGAGGCAGATGATTTGCTGTGTCGACTCCTAAAGGGAACAGCTTAAAGGAAATAAAGAAGTTGTGAGATTTCTATAATAATAATAATAATAATAATAATAATAATAATAATAATAATAATACATAAAACTTATATAGGGCTTTTCAAGATAATCAAAGATGCTTTACAGAAAGTTTTATTTGTCTCTGTCCTTGAAGTTTCCATTTTTTTCTTTACAGAAAATTCCTTATTGTTTAATGTAGGGTGCTTGGTTTCTGTGTGGCAAAGCAGTTTAGATGGCTTCAAAGCCTTGTTGGATAGTGGCTCGGCAGATAATACTGCAGCTTTAGGCTTGTTTATCACCTGTTGCTATGTAATTTTTTTATTTAGAGGGGAATGACATTGGGCATTTGAACTGGGTGTCTTGTGTTTTAGGGTATTTGTGGGTGATCTACCAACTGAGCTAGGGGCCAAAACTTGTTTTTTTTTAACAAATAACAATGTAAAAACATACACAAAAAGCACAGGTCCAAAATGAAGACAGAAAATAAAAAGTGCCAGCAGAGCAAAGGTATAGGGCCCATACTTCCAAAAACTGTCCCTTTTTGGGGTGGAGAGAGTGGGGGAAGAGTTCCAGTACCAGTTTACGCCAGTTCAGTCTCCTGGGGGGCTTTTCACTGATTCAGGACAGGAGAATATTCTTGCGTGCAGCATAAGTCAGGATGTCATAAAGTCTGCTGGTGCCTGAAGTAACCTAAATGTCTCTATAGCCCAAGAGCAGAGACAGGGTCAGATTCAAAGTCAGTAGCACTTCTGTTATTTTCTCTTGTCTTTTGCTGTCTCATCTTTGTCTCCTCTACCTCTTAACAAAGGTCTCCAGTGATAATTGTTTTTTGTGCTCATTTTAGCCGGGTTCAGTGTGTGGCACATGGAAGAGTGTAAGTGAGTGAGTTAAGTGGAGTCAAGTGTGGGAAAGAGGCTCTGGTGGAAGTTTACAAAAAACAAAAAAACATCAAGAACATTGTGAACACTGACCGGTGGTTAGGGGCCCCTGTCATCGCTCACAAACCATTCCAGCCTTTTAATTTTGAATGGAATCTATTGGTTTAAAAGGGAATTTATTTTTTACATTAGATCTGTATAAAGGGATATTAGACACATGTCCTAATTGTGACTCCTAAACTGCAGATATATGTAGCCTGTAAGGTGTTTGCAGTCCTAGTCTGTCTTGTTGCTGAGAAGTCCAGTCCAGAAACCCATGTTTAAATTAGAAACATTTTTCTCTTTTATCAACATTTTCAAAATGGGGCAAAATTGTAAAATCCTATGATCCATTAGCTTCTATCAAGCATTATCTTCTTGTCAGAGGCCCTTTGTGCTGCTTAAGGAAAAAACTCTAATGAATTTTACACAAACAAATGTATATTTACCAGACAGTAATTGTGAATAACCTTTAGAAATGGAAGTGATAGAGTGGATGGAACAAAGGGCTTGATGTAATTGATTATATTTTTCTTCTTTCTTACTTTTGGCTTAGTTAACCCAACCTACTCAGCCTTATTTGCGGTCACAGCAGGCTCCTGATTCCAGTGAAAATGTTGTAATAAATCTACAGTGCATTAGCTTTCCGGCATCACACTGCTTTGCCCTTCAGTGTTTCAGTGGCTTAAACCAAACAAATGGAATGCAGGTTGCCAAAGCTTTGTTTTGTTGCCAAAGTCATTTGCCTTCCGTCTTCTCCCTGTGACTTCTGGCTGAATGTCTGAACTGAAAAAAAAACTAAACAAACACATTGCACCATAATCCAACTAAAGCTAGTATAAATAATACAGAGGAATTCGGAATTGGAAGTGAATAAAAGAAGAGAAGAAAGCAGATACTTTTCATGTTCAGAGCTACATAGCCTCAAATCCCAAGTTCCTCTTTTCACTATTGTTCTCCTCTAAATGTTGCTCTTTTGTTGTCCTCTGTGTGTGGAGGTGAGCTGAGGATTTGGGAGCCTTGTTGCGTGGCACAGTGCCAGAGGTACAGGCTGCCTTTTCTTTTCTGGCACTCCAGTAGTCGAAAAAAGACCCATAGTCATTCTCCACTTCTCCTCGGTGCTCATTCCAGGCCAACTTTGTTTGGTTTTCTTCTGGCCAGTGTCAGAGTTCATGCACTGCGGCAGTTATACGTTGTAAAGCTATGTTTTTAAGCCAATAAACTCAGTCATGCCCTCAGCCTGCCTGTCTGTTCTCTCTTACAGGGACAGGGACAGGGCGGTGCAGCTTGTTCCCCGGGGAGATGGGACGAGTGGTCAGAGCACATTAGCTGGATGGGACATTGGTGGGACAGTTTGGCAGCAGGAGTTTTTATTAAGAGAAGGTTGATGGCAGGGACTTACTTATTTTAGCCTTAAATGTGGATAGATAGATAGATCAATAGACAGTAGTTGGTTGCAATGACATACACATAAATTTTGGCATCACATTTGTGATTAACCAGATGAGTCTAATTGCAGATCGCATCGGTGTGACACTGAACACTCAAGGTAAGCTCTAAATGTCCGTCTAATGCTCCTCAACACTTGTGCAGCAAACCACACTCCAACAACAATCCAAAGTGACAAAGAGAAAAGCAGAGCAAAGTTCCCCACAAGTGCAGTCCTAGATAATGGAAATACAAAGCACCCACATTAAGATGCTAAACAAATGTTGCATTTAAAAAAAAGATATCTGGATGAAAGTCTTTTACGGGCAAGTTGAGTATTCTTCTTCCAGAAGATACCTGCCCACAAAGAAATGTGTTTTTTTTTGTTGGAGATATTTTTCTGCTTGTACCTGGAAATAAATTTTGAACTAGCATGTAAAAATTCAGGCAAATGGGGAAGAAAAGGTGACCCCTGCTGCCTGCACGACTTACTGTATGTTGTAGCATAGCCCTGTTCTTCTATCAAAAAGCTGTGGTGTTTCAGCACAGTTGAGTTGACTTCAGATGTGCACACCGAAGCATGAACAGGACCTCCGGTAACGCCAGCTATTGATTTTACCATGATTCTGATTAGAGGGCTCTCGCTTGCAATCGATGCCATACATCAGTGAACTGCACAGTGAAAGTGATGGTCCCAGATAGGCTCCTAGAGTTGGTTTCCAATTAATTCGACTGTTGATTATTTTTTTAAGATTAAAATGCACTTGAATGAGCACAAGATCCCTTCGCATTCAAAATTATTGCTTAACACTTTGGATACTACACATAACAATTGTAGTCAATAACACCACTGGATCTACAATGACTATTATCTTACTGAAATGACAGAATGATAGAACGGCTAAAAGATCTTGGCCTGTTACGCTCAATAGGAGAGGCACACACGCAACCAGCATCCACTACTAGTGCGACCCGCTTTTAGAAGCAATAGGAAGAGGAATTAGGATTTCTGATTTCTTGCTAACAGGCTTGTGGTCTGGAGGGCTGACAATTGTTTTGATCCTAATTCACTCTCCATAAGTCTTCAGTCACACACAAACATAAAGATCCAAAATGTTTTTTTTTTCCCATCCAACAACGAAAATGTGCCCAGTGCCAAAACCCTTTCAGAACTCCTAATAAAATCAGAATTTTGCATGTTGACCAGTGTGTGGGAACCTTTTTTTATGTGTATTGGGCTGCTGACTCTTCTCCTAAATACCTGTCCTAAGAAAGTTTTTAAAATGATAGTCAACATCAACAAAAATTATTTTAAATTTTAAAAATTAAACAAAAAACAATAATACTAGAAAAAACATCTGATATCAATTCAACCTCTCTAATAATCTACATTATCCAGTCCAGTTTCTTTAGCTCCACAAAGCATGATTTATTTATCAATTGCTCTTAGTCTTTTGGTGCTGTTACGTACTGTAGATGTGGTAGCATAACTAGCAGGTATGTCTGCTTCCCTGCTCTCTAAACTTGTCCTGTCAGAATTTATCCAAAGAAAAGTTTAACAGGTAAAGCACATTAATGGCATTCTTGTTGCTACAAAATAAGAATGTTTAATTGCACATCTTTATTTATGGAAATGTACACTCATTTTTTTCTGATTACACTGGAATTTAAAAGGAAGTATTTTGCCACGGCGTATTGACATGAGCCTTTGAGCTGGCCACAGTGCTATTTCACGGAGAATGATTCCTTTAATCGAGACTCTGACAGTAAATTACATTCAGCCAGTTTGAACAATTTGTACGAAAAAGAATGGAAAACTCAATAAAAGTCAAACATTACTTAATCTGAGGAAGAAGTGTCTAGACAACAGTCCTGCAGCGAGAGACATTTATGTGTCCACTTATAATCTACTAGACTATAGATACTATTAAATGCTTATTATGCATGTTATTAAGGAAGTCATTTATTTTTAAATAGTCCGCATTATCATTTTTATGCATAATCAACATGCAGATTGTGTAGCTGTCCTGCTGTTCCTGCTGATTGTACTGCTTTATCTGGTTTCCATAACAAAGACTGTGCTTTTCTCACTGATATGAAAGACCAGAGTATGCTCGGTATGTCCAGAGTAGGACTGTGTTTGCTAATGGAGTTGGAACAAGAGGATGGCCGCGAGGTGGGACTTTTAGATTTCCGCCAAATGGTACAGCAGTGATTTGGCTGTTGCCACTTTCAGATGCTGACATAATGGAATGGCTTACTGTGAACTCCCATCTTGATTAGCATGTGCAATTATGAATACGCTGCCGTAAGCGTAAATCAGAGTGAAAAGAGCTGTTCGGGAAAGTTGCGATGTCTCTCTGACACAAAGCAGACTGTAATTACCTTCAACACAAGATCGATGACTACTTGGCATCTGGAGGAATCAGCCCGGCCTGGATTAGGTTACAGGGGTTTTTAAACCACAGACACTTGGAGAATAGTGGACCAATGCTGGCAATATATAACCAAATCCCATCTTATTTAAAATATATAGAATATGAAAAAACACAGATAAAGCAGAGCTTTCAACTGCCCACACCTTATAATAGTGTAAAAATCTTGTCTTGTTCTTGTGAACCCTATCTCGTCACACCCATATTAATGATCAAAAGTACAAAAGATTTTGGATGCCTTACTGTGGAGGTGTTCATGTGGCATGTCCCACCAGGTCCCGGAGAAGATCTAGGACATGCTGGAGGGACTATGTCTGTATTCCATCGGAAACGCTGGAGGAAGTGTCTAGGGAGAGGGAAGTCTGGTCGTTTCCGCTTATACTGCTGCCCCAGTGGATAAGCATAAGAAGATGAGATCAGATAATGATCAGAATTAATTTGAGGTTATTATTTTCAGGATTTTCAGGCTCAAAATTTTGGGGAGAAAAAAATGACATAGTGTTGCTTTATGTAATTAGTGAGTGGATATAAGAGCAAATAAGAGTGGATTGCACTGATCCATGAAAGTTGGGTTATTCTTTCTTTTTCATGTCCGGGAATAATTGAAAAAGCTTTGAGAGTACATATTTGAGTTATTTTAGGCTATTTTGTATGTGGTAAAAAGGTTACACAGCATTGCTTTAATACAGCACAGCTCTAGAGTACTGTATGCGGAGGATGTGCTACAAGTTCCGGCCAACTTTTCACTTGGAAAGTTTGTAGACATTTGAGATAAAGACAGATAATAATTTTCAAATAAAGAGAATAATTTATAACTGAAAAAACACTGAGCTGATTTTTAAATTAATGAGTGATTAGAAGATATCTCCTCCAAGTCTTCTACTCAAGCCTCCCTGACCCCATTATTCTTCTTTCTGTCAAACCAAATTAAAATACCCATTGTCATGCAAAAGTGTATTTTTAGCGAATTTATATCATGACAAAGACTGTGTGACAATTGAACTAGATTTATAAGGGCCTTGTTAGTCTACATCAGCCATCCATCACCCTAATAGTCACATTGTGAATCCTGAGTGTAAGAAGTTTCAGAAATAGCTATATCTCATTTACAGTCCTATAATGGATGATCAGGAACACTTCATAATACCCAGACATGTGTAGATGTACACTTTTTTCAACCGTGACACTGTTTCCTTTTTCCCGACACAGTTAATTCCTTCTCAATTCCTCCCTCCTGGGCAGGTTGGATGTCATGAGCTGATTGTCTCCCCCGGCTTATGCTGATGATCTTGAATGATAAATGCAACGTGTCTGGAAGGAGAATGTTGTGTTTGTAAAGACACCGATAACAACTAAGCCAAACAAACTGGATTGATAAATAAATCTAAAGTTTTTACACTGTCGCGCCGCTTCCGCCGTGCTTCTGTGCTCGCTGCAGCCGAGAAGCCATTTTTAGTGTAGACAGCTCATCAAAACAAGTGACAAGAGAGACTAACAATACAGTACGCTCCCCTGCTTTAAGGTGAAAAAGTGCATATATACTGAGCTCATCACGGCACAATCCATCATCCACAGGCCCTTTGTCACTTTTAGAAAAACAACCTCTACTGCTTTTCTGGGCATCTCCAGGTGTTAGAGCCATATACTCTGCCCTATAGGACTCTTCTGTTAGCTCTTGGTGCACTTGCAAAAATAAACTTGCCTCTTTTTTAACTCATATCATAAAACCCATTACTGTAGTCCTTCCTTTTTCCAGTTTTAGGTATTTGTTGATTTTCTTGCCCTTTACATAGTGCTCTGTTTTCTTCTACATCATTTTACCTTTTTTTTTTAAACCCTCATTATGTTTTATTCATTTTAAATAAATAAACACTTCAATTACCTTATAACAATGTTCTATGTACTATGTTTTATATCCATTATTATTAAAATAACTCACAAGAGTATGATGCACACCCGGACATCGTTTGTTTATCAGTCGGTCAGTTTTATTTGTCCAGAATTTAAGCTTTGTTGTTAAAGCTGCAGTGATCATAAACTCCTTCTTTTACACTCCCAGTTGCCAACTTCACCACATGGTCTGTTTTTTATTTTTTAAAGTAAACTGACCTCAACTGGCCACCAAAAAATACCACTAAATGTATGATATTTAAACCTCTGGCTCTGAGTTCAACAATAAACCAATACAATCTCAGAATTATCTCTATTATGTCTTGTAGATTATGACATAAATACATTGCCAATATTTGTTTTCCTTTCTTTTTCATTGTTTTAGTTTTTCTTTTTCTGGGCTGTTTTTTCTTGTAAGCAGAAGTGTTATATATAAGTGTAATTTCTACTTTTCAAATGAATGTTTCTGCTGCCATTGTTTCAATGTTGACATGCTGTTTTTTCCAACTGGTGCATCCCTTTTCCTAGGATCAGCTCTAATATGGGCCTCAATGGATCATGAATGCTTTCAAAGAGACTGGATCTTTTGGTTGCATGGATCTGATGTTTTTGAATCTCTGTGGATCCCTTCTGGTGATGATGTGTCTTTCAGCCAAAGCACAGCTTATACCAGCAGCCTTTGTATTTAAGCTTCCACTGTGGATAAATTGGTTTTGTTGGACTCCAACGAGGGGAGCTCCTCTCTTACCTGGATATAGATACGACTGAATAATAGATTCAGCAAAGAGGAGAGCATACATTTTATCCCTTTTTAACATAAACAGCTGCTCACTTTACAATAAACCTTTTTTTGAGTGGGTTTCACTAAATACATATGAAAAAAGATAGACATATATTGTTATTGTGAGCAAAAGCAAGCAATATTAAATATATCTGTCATGAAATGGGCAACTTGGTAAAAACTTGCACATTAACTTAGAATGACTCGACTTGGACTCAGACTCAAACACTGAGGACTTGGACATGACTGGGGACTCGCCTCAAACATTGGTCCTGATAGAGAAAAGACTGAAGGAAATAGCTTTACCATTGCAACACTTGGAACTTCCTCCTCCCACTTATTTCAACCTTCTTGTCGTGCAGCGTTCGTTTATGAACCGCCGGTGACATCCCCAGCAGCCGCCTTTATCTTGCAGAGAAGATAATTTTGGTAACCTGATTAACGGCACAAACAAGTTCAGAAAGAACCGAGGGCTGCCTGTTTAATTATGATCAACATCGTATCTGTGATTGCCAAACTAAAGAGAAGGAAGGGTTCTCCGGTAAGCAGGAGGGGAAGACTGTCAATATTTAATAGTGTTGTCTCCTCCAAATTGATTGAAATTCCTTTTATGAACACGGCGGAGTACATAATCGTATAGCTTGGCTCTGACAGTTGCCTTCTGTTCTCTTTTCAACATTTTTGCAATTTATGAGCTGTTTCTATCTTTTATGTGTGTTTCTTAGTTTGTGCGTTGTGCTGTTTCTGCCCCTCTTTTTTTCTCTGTCATGTGTTATCTGCCTTAGGTTTCCATTAGTAAAGTGACAGAGGGGTGATTACAGATGGCCCAGGTCTTTTAATACAGATTAGACATCTTCGGTGATGCCTTTCATATGCCTGCCATGATCACACCATTCTCAAGTTATTGTCTGCGCCCTTTTCTCCAGCTCTTGATAAGGCACAGCGTACAATTCTCTCTTGCTATCTGTATTCTGTGCACTTCGCCACGGCGAATATCAGTATTTCACACAACTAATAAGGCCTTTCATTTTGATGCAGTTCTACCTGTGCTTGGCGCCGCTGGCTCTGAAGCCTGTGTTTTCACTCAGCGAGGAGCTATTTGCTTTGCAGTGGGCGGAGCTAAAAAACAGTTAAATAAAAGTGTATAGTTGTTGTGGGTATCCTTCTCCACCTTCTATTCCTAAATTTGAGATTGGTGTTGGTCTGGGTGTTTCTAGTTTATTTATTTTAGTTGTTCAGTTGTGGTTTAGAAAATTTATAAAAGAGAGGTTTTAAATAAAAAAACAAAACAAAACATAATTTCTTTGTTTTTAGAGGACCTGAACATAACTCTATCACTGTTTTTGTATTTTTCTTTTATGTCTGGAAAAATGAATAAAAGATGTGCATCTAAAGTTTGACTTGTTCAGCACAAAAATATTGGTGCATTCTGACAGAAATAACCTTTTTTTGGTCTTCAATATCACTACACATCTCATCATTTCAGAAGATGACAGTCCATTATGTTGTTCAAATATGGGGCTAAATCGCTATATAGACATACATACCAGGTCACCCAGGTATGTATGTCATTTGAACTACAGCCACCAAGTCACCCTAAAGTTTTGTAATTTTAAGTAACAGACCAGCCCAGTTTTTTGTTAACAAAAATAAAATAAAAATCCCCACAACAGATTGTATATGTTTATAATATCTAGATTTGTATATTAATATATTTTTTTCCAGTGATTTAAAAAAAAAAAATACCGTTGTATTTCATCAGTATGCTTATGTTTTACCTAAAGCTCTGTTTGCAACAGTGGAACCCAACTGATTTCTTTTCTAAACTACCAACCTGTCTATTTTTGTTTTTATCTGTTTATTAAGCACATAAATGCAAGTCTTTGCAGTGTTAGTTGCTCACTAATGAGGCCTGTTGATGCCTTTAGCTGAATCATGGCCTATGACACATCCTAGCACATCTCTAATTGCACAGTACGACAAGCATCAGAATACAAGTGGTAGCCAATTTAAGTTTCACAGTGTGACATATAATAATTTGATATGACTGCAAAAGACGCTTTAGACGTAGAGTGTTGGAGAGTTTGAATTGTTTATATTTCCTAGTTTCTTTTGCTACCTTCTCGATCACAGTCCATGCTTTGTCACACAGCTCGTCGTGACCTTGTCCTGGTGGGTGTGGTCTTGGCATCAACACTAATGCTAAAAGGAATATTGCGAAGTTTCCCATTTGCATATTTACCAATGTGAAATAGCCACTTCACAGATGATCATTTCTCTGCATGATTTCCCGATGATACAATTCAATCTCCGCAACAGGCCAACCCTTTCTGAACAAGTGGAGCTTGATTTTAATTGAACAACAAGTCAGCTCTCATTTCCACTAATTTGATTGTGACACTCATGAATTGCATTGGATGATTACACAAAGCAAAGCCAACAAGATAATCATCTAGAGAGTAAGGCCTTTACTTCTTTTAATGTTACAGAATAGGAGAGTTTTTGTAGGACACGCTGTCATTTCAAATCAGGCCAAGCCACTGGAGCATCCAAAACCAGGATGGGAAAAGCTGGGAAAAGACTTAATGATTTTGTCTTTCCACATTTTGCCTGTCTGAATGCAATTAAGTCTCCTCATGTGGCAGCATTCATTACCAAATCAAACGGCTGCAACATTTCTGGGAACACGCAAGACATACAGCATGTGCTCTGTGGAAGTAAAGCAAAAAAATACAACACCTTTACATTCCCTTGTTCTACTCGAGGCTAAGGTTGTTGAGGGTTAACGATCCTCACTTGCGTCACCTTGGAGCTGACCCGCTGCCATCCAGCTGCAGACAAAGACAGAAATATGATTCAATTTTAATGGCAAAAAGTGATGTGCATGTTCTTGTCTGTTTTAATCACACACGTAAGATTCAAAACAAGACTGCCCTGCTTATTTAAGAAAGATGCATACCTGGTTGAAACAGCAGCCTCCCCTAGTTATGCTTCCAAAACAACTGACACATATTTTGTCTCCTGCAGATTAAGTGCACCTCCTAATTGGTTAAAATGACTCTTTAATAATTAAGCGCTCTTCTGCAGAACAGATGAGAGTGCGTGAGCTTGTGTGTCTGTTGTGTGTGTAGTGTAAGGATAAAGTGCTAGCTGGATACAATTGTCAGCTTTTTGGTGTTTAGAGCCCACTGGGCGAACATGCGGCAGTGTAATTAATTTCATGGCGGTACAGTCTGTCTCTTTGCGCTCTCGCTGTAAAAAAAACAAAAAACAAAACAAATGACTTACAAAGACTTGAAACCAGGGAGGTGAAGGCAAATAGTATGTGTAAGCTAATTTAACAAAGGTTTGTGTGTCAGTGCCTCCTTGATGATCTGACTTTGCGGTGACTTTTTGGTGCTGTATATAGAAAGCTGTGCGGTGGTTCTCCCCAGTGCTGTATGGAGCCAGTGCGCTTTGATCTTTGCATGAGCTTTATGTGTCAATCTCTGATGCTATTTCTGATGTTCCTCAATGTACACATGTTGTGTTTGTACAGCCGGCTAAACAAATTGAACTGTTGTGCTACAAAGAGAGCGCTAAGCATGCGTGACCGGATTTGGCAAGAGTTTACACTGCGGAAAATCGAAAGGCACGTCTTCGGAGCGTGCGTGGTGGTGTGCTTTTAAACACTACATTCCATTTGGCACTTTTATATCATGCATATTTAATGTGTGCCCCTGTCACCTCATGTTTAATTAGCGGATGTCCCATTAGAGCAAAAAGACAGGACTTATTCTGGATAATGTTTTAGCTCTCACTCCCTGCTAAAAAAAACATTGTGCAGAAAACGCAGATGTTAAGGTGATACTATAAATGTTTTGCAACAGAATATCCTCAAAATCAGTCAAATATACAGCCTTGAAGTCATTTTTATAGGCTCCTGACATTAAAAACAAATACATTGTCTTTCATAGACCCAATGCATAAAGCTGACCAGATTCTATTATCTATCATGTTTACTTCCACCATATGCTCCAGGATTAATTAAGGCCCAATTCTAATTCTATCACAATACTGTCCCAATACTCATTTGGATCAAGGTGAAGGGCCGAGGGGACCACACTAAGAAAATTTCCCCACATGCAGTGCGAGAAATATAAAGATTTAAAATTACAAGAGTGCTGTTTTATGTTCCTTTAATCTTTAACTTGTTTTTGCACTGATCCGTTTTCTCCTCGCGAAGGTTTCTGAAAAAAATCACTGTTTGCTAACACATCAGAGTCACATCAATCTTTTTTTTTTTCAGAAGCTGATACTGTTAAAAATTTCAGTCACAACAAAACATACATCACACAGAATTCAGAAGATTGCCTGGAAATAAACCATGCACCTAAAACAGCAGCAAAGTTTCTGCCTCTACATGTTTTTGTAGTTTCATGACATTAGAATGTTCCAGGTTGAAGGGGCAAAAAACTAAAATGATATATTCCTAATCTTGGTATTTAAGTAAATAAAAGTACTGGGAAAGAAAAAAATAATGTTACTCTTTGTCTCTGTCCAGGTCTCAAGCATGCTCAGAGAACTTTGTCCAACCTATACAAGACACGTATTCATTTGTCACATGCCTTACATAATGCAGCACATTTGAAAAGAAAGATTTCCAATCCCAGTGTTGACTTTCATTTTTTTATTGCTGCTTCTACACAGACAAATAGGCTTTAGCTCTGCTGCATTGCACTAAAGTGCAGCTCACTGTGACCCCCAGGCGGTGCATGCTGCCTGTGGTGCGCAGAGGTAAGGGCCGTGACCACAGCCTTTCAGTTGGTGCTAGCCCCAACAGAACAGATGTGGAGGGAGATAAAAGGGGCACCCCTCGCCTCAATTTGCCCCTGGTGCTGTTTGCAGGTGCGCTGTTAGTGGGGCACTAACAGAAACTCACAGGTGACAAGTCTTTTCAAACAGAGGGAACACATACAGTAGGATCTCCTATTAGCACAGCTGTCGGTTGTTGCTCTTTAAATTCAAATGCTTTTAATATGTCAATAATGTTTATACAACTCTATGTTGTGGGCAAAAGAACTATTGATATTGTGAACAAAAAACTAACATAGCTCTAGTAACACAAACAGCTCTGCAAAGTACAGCAACAACAGCTAATAAAAAAGCAATCTGAATCCTCTCAATTTTCTGGCAAAAGAGAAGTTTTTGGATTAAATTAGCAGTGTTTCCACAATAAAACAGTGGGAAAGTGTGTTGACAAAAGCACAGCCGCTAAATTTCCCACAGCAGAGAAACACAGGGCCTTGGCTTGTTGCAGGACTATATTTACCACTCTGATTCAACAAGCACCACGGCCATTTAGCCAGTTAAGCTCGATGTACTGCCAAGCAGACAGCAGCTGGACTACAGGCACATCGGAATTGTACAAGCACTATCTGGCGTTCGCAGGACATTCACAACACAACAACACATTCTGCATGGGTAATTGAAAAGGATCATGGTAATGGGAGAGTAGTGCTTTTGTGCGACATGTCACTTCCAAATGTCTATAATAGGGATTGAAACAGGGATGCCATGTTACCTGAATGGTGTTATCGGAATAGTGGCTATGCAATAGACTGTTGGATCCTGGGAAATGTGGTGATGATGCACTTTTCATTTTGCTGACATACACCAGACATGGTTCTAAAATAGCAAACTCATAGCAATGCAGCATTGTTTAAAATGGCTATTTTTACATTGCTTAAAGTTATGTTTCATACATTTTAAAGTGTTTTGACAGAGTGAGGTTTAAAGTTAAATATTCTAATTAGCAAAAATGTTTTCAGCCAGAGAAGCATACAACTTTAAACTATACCTCATATACTCATATAACTTGAAGTACATGAGATGAAAATGTCAGATATAACTTTATAATCACAAAGAGACAATTTATGGATGCACCATGTAAAATGTGCTATTTAGTTAAAAATAATGTCTAATAAAGAAGTTGATCCTATTACCTGCACCTGTCAGTGCATGGACTACTGTATATTACAGAGTAGGTCTTGAAGTTGATATTGGAGGCAGGAAAGAAAAAGAATTGTGTAACTTTGACAAGAGCCACAATATGATAGCTAGATAACCAGTGTTGGGAGTAACGCATTACAAAAGTAATGCATTACAGTAATATATTACTTTTTCCTGTAACGCAGTAGTGTAAGGCATTACAAATTATTTTTTAGTAATATTTTACTCGTTACATTTTCAGCAAAGCTTGCGTTACAAAAAAAAAAAAAACTTTTGCGAGATTTCATTAATGTCCCTCTTGTTGGTGTAACTTTGTTATTGCGTGACAGGAGTGGCGCGAGGCATGATTTCTGCCCCTGCTGTGCTCGCGGGTTGCGCTTGCCAGTGGAAAAGCGGCTAATGAAGATGGCAGAAGACGACTGTACATTCACGAGGTGGACGTATGCTCCACCTCGTGAATGTTAGTCTTTTTTAGAGGCAAAGGCCACGGTCCGGAACCGAACCCCGAGAGACTTTGATCTGGACCGCAAGACATTATTCATAATTACAAGCGCATTGTGTAAAACATATTTTTGAACCGGCACTCCTAGGACAGCTACGTCCACACGGGGGTCCTCAGGTTATTATGGGTTACGGACAGAGCGGCGGGAAATTCAACATGTTTAGCGTAGCCTCATAATGCGTTAGAAACGACTAAAATCTAAAAGTTGAGCCTTGGCAAAACATAACGAAGATTCACTGCCGTTATGGACGGAGAGGGAACGTTTATTTTAGTTTATTCATCTCCTAAGCTCCGTGTCAGAGTCAAAGCTGAACAACAGCCCTTTATCGTCCAGTCCAGGCTGCTTTGATAATCAGAATGAATCCAGAACTGAACCAGGACTGGACAGTTTTCATGTCTGGATTAAAAAGACTCAGAGGAAAGTGAGGACGTCTAATAATGTGGTGAGTTGTACATTTGTCTGTCATCTTCTCTATTGTGTTGTAAGTGTGGTACTTGACTCGTTTGTCGCATATTAGTAATAGTATTAGTAATAGCTCACGCTATTCGCGTTCATTTGAACCCAACACATGTTCATTTGGGAGATTAAATACAGAAAATGTGTTAAAGAAGGGTTCGAGATGAGTGACATGCTATTACAGCATTTAGGATTAATTAAAATGTTACCCCACACGGGGAAAACAAAGGATAAAATACAGAATACAGTGGACATTCATCTCCAGATTGTTTAAGAGGCTGTAGGTGTGGAATAAATGAGACTTTACTTTAAAGAATTATATTCAAACCCATATCCTTTTATTTTAATTTTCCGGACCCCTCACTTGAGTAAAGTTAACTAAGTGGACTTCTGCTGATTTTAATTGAAGACCCCTGGCCTAAGGGTTTTTTCTTCTGTATTATCTTACTAAGCAGTTAGGTTATGTTTAGCTTGTGGACTAAAACGACTGAGGCTAAGGGGTTGGTCCTCCAAGTGCACTTTATACTTGAGAAAGCACAGCCTAAGCTATGTTCATCATGTGCACTTTGTGCATGACAGTTTGTGTTGTGAACCTCTTGAATTCAAAGAGAATAAAGTAAAACAAATGTGCATCTTGTCATGGCATTAGAGTTTAATAATTTTTAATTTTATATTTATATAGCACCTTTCTCAGATAATTATCACAAAGTGCTTTACAACAGTGTTTTTACATGAAGTTTCAACTCACCCCATTTACACACATTCTCTCCTGGGACAGACAGAGAGGCGGGCAGCCACACAACCGGCGCTCACAACCTTCTCCTCCCACCACCAAACACAACTCCACAGTCACACACATTCATACACCAGTGCTACGGACACTGGAGGCAAGGTGGGTTAAGTGTCTTGCCCAAGGACACAACGACAGTATGAACTGTGGGGAGAGCGGGAATCGAACCTACTACCTTCCGGTTGAAGGACGGCCGCTCTACCACTGAGCCACTGCCGCCCCGACTTTACTTACTTACTTATGTTATGTCTAATATTAATAGACCCAAGCTATTGCCAGATAATAATTTTACCTCGACCATACTTTATACAGACTTTAATCATTTGTGATTTTGTCTGTCATTCTTTCTTGTCTTGAGCCTTCACTTTGCCAATTATATGCTTTATTGTTAGTAGCCTGATAGCCCACAGTCATTATGGAACATCAAATGTCTTCTACTGGATGTAAAATGCTCTGTATTACATTTTGTCATTTTCGAATTTTAAGTTCTACCTTATAGTTATTTTCGTGAAAGTAACTCAAAAGTAATACAGGAGTAATGTAATGTATTACAATTCTGAGACAGTAATATTGTAATGTAAAGTATTACATTTAAATAACAGTAATAAGTAATCTATAATATATTACAGTTTGGAAGTAACTTGCACAACACTGTAGATAACTAACATCTCTAAAACCAAAACTCTTGTGGTCTGATTGGGCTCCACAGCATAGTACCTACTAAAAGTGGTGTTGAAAAAAGCAGAGAGCCAGTGACCATACAAGTCAGGTCCCACTTCCTAACACAAGAATCGGAGGCCACAGAGGGGCGCCAGATACTGCAGGACACTTTTACAGCACAAAAGACACTATCAAGGTAGGGCTACAACTAATGCATTCCAGTAAAAACACACGACTGTGTTTTGCACCCATTTACACACACATTCACACACCAGTGTCACACCTGGAACACCACTGGAGGCAAGGTGGGTTAAGTGTCTTGCCAAAGGACACAACAATAGCATGAACTCAGTAGAGCAGGATTTGAACCGCCAACCTTCCGGTTTTAGAATAACTGCTCTACCACAAGATGAAAAGAAGACCAAAGCATGACTTGAACAAATATAGACAGAAGTGTTCCGTAATATTTGTTGAAAAGCAAATGCACTTCTTCATGATGAGGGATGTTTAAGTCGTGACGCTGTGGGTATTCAAACTTGTTCTAAAACCCATGCATATTGTCGACTATGTCCCAAAATAAAGGAAGCATTAGTTACTCACATAACATGTGGGTCTTTTCCTATCCAAATCAAAATCTTCTTCCTTTCTAGGGCCTTGTAAAGCCTTGCAGCATCCGAGCCTTGAGCTGCAGCTTAGCTTTTTAAACACTCTTTATATTCTCCATTCCCATTACTTCCTTAAAAGTGTTTTTCTTTTATTTTTATTTTTAAACCAAATGATCATTTTCATAAAACAACTCCCGTTGTGTGTCAGACGTGAGATCACAAGAATCATCAGCTGGGAGTGTTTCCTTTGAGAGCGATGTGGCAGATAAAAGAACGCGCTTGCTTTGTGTGCAGAGGCTGTATGGCACAAACCATCCCTGCTACCAGTCAAAGCACATCATGTCAGAGGTAATTGCCTAGCTGGAAAAGTTTCCTCTTGGCTTGTTTAAGACAATGGTACAAAAAAAATATAGTTTTATTATTTTGCCCTTGCTCGGACTGTCTCCATGAAGTACCTGCACCGGGGGTATAATCAGTGAAGGTAGTGGGGATTTGTTGCATGAAGGTCGATATATTTCTCTTCCTGTGGGTGTCACTGTTATCACGTTTGACGCAGCCAGACTCTTTCCTGTGGTCCCACTGCGCTAATGAGTAATGGTGGTGACTGCACACAGACCACCATATTTCTGCAACAGTGAACATGGCCTCGGCAATCTCCACAATTGTGCCATGAAAGTCTGTTAAGGCTAATGTTCGCTTTCACTTGTTCAAAACACAAAAAGACAGGGCAGCTGGTTCAAAATAGCCACAGCAGGAGGTACATTTTAAGCTCTAAAGATTAAAGCTGGTAAGTAAGCTTTGTATTATTCTTACAAATGGCCTTACTGCTTCGTCATGGTTTTGAATCGACTCCTCCTTTTTCTACACAGTGCCGTTTTTTCTTCTTCGTAAACAGAAAAGGTTTGTGTTGTGTGATATATCCTCACACCTGACACTTTTAGATGAGGCGGCTGTTAGTTATGTGGGGGTTTAATGATGGGGCAATAAAAAGGCATGACTGTAAGAGACATCACGTCCACTGGGGAGTACAGGAAGTTTGTGACAAAGTGAGTGAGAATGTCACACACACATAACACATGAATAATTAATGATAATGTAACATACAGTAACTGACTTTGGTCTTTAAGCTTTTCACAAAACTTCTGGGTTTGTTTTTGTATTTCTTTGATTTACACCTGAGCCCTGGAGTAAAAAAAACAAAAACAGTGATTTCATTATTTGATTGTACACAGGTTTGGAGAATAACATTGAGATTTAGGCCATGATTCTGACATTTAGTTCTCAAACACTGCATGCGTAAGTGTGGAAATGAAAATGATAGTGATACAACCTTAACAATTACATTTTCTAACAATTCATTTTTAAAGTATCCTTTCTAGTCCTAATTTTCTTACCAGCACTTTTAATTACATATACCTGAACAAATGTTTTTGGAGAGGCCATTTTCTTAACTTTCAAAATTTTGGTCCAATTTGTGTTGTGACAAAAAAAAAGGATGTTTTAATTAAATTTTGCTTTGTACCTGTAGGTAACTTCAGGCCAGTTAATGGGTGCCCCACCAATGAGTTTATTTAATGTTCCTGTTGGATTTTTGTAGGTCTAGTTTACAGTGGAGCTGAACGTTTTTCTTGACATCTGATAACCATAAGTGCAGATTTGAAAATTTGAACATGTGAACAGTTATGTTTGGAGGAGACATGCTGTTAAACAAAATCAATATTAGGTCTTATTGTTGTTATTCCCCTTACAAATACAAATTCAGCTTTTGTTAATAAATGGTCCAAACCTTCCACAGGATTGCGTGCACAAAGAGAAACACGAGTGTATTTCACATGTCTGTTTTTTCCTAGATTGTCAAAAAATGGGGTTATTTTGATGGCACTATACATTATAATAAAGTTTTGCCTGATGTTTTCTATTTTCTTTAACTGTATATTAACATTAACATATTAGAGCATTAAGTGTGTCCCTGTAGATTCTTGCTTATGGAGTATATCTACTGCCTTCCTTTTCATTTTAAGACCCACTATTTAACATAAGGGAAAAGGAAAAATGCTGGGGACACAAAACGCTTCAGTATGCCGAGCAGCAGATCTCAAGAGTAATATTTTCAGGAGTTACCCCCCTCCGCTCCTCTCCCCTCCCCACCCCTGTGTTCCAGACAGTCACCTTGCCAATACTCGGGACGGCACCACCTGTCAGGGCTTGCCTTGGGCCCCAGACAGAGCCCTCTGCGCTCGAGACTGGATTTTGCGGCGGATCAGTGGGATTTATGGGGACAAACAGACTGCCACTGTATACTTCTATGTATGCGGCAGAAAACTCAATTTGCTTGTGCTGCTCCTCATCTCTACTTTACCTGCTTGAATCCTGGCCGACAACAGGACAGAAGGGAGGAAAGCAACAGAGGGAGGGTAATTCAAGCTAAAGCCGGCATCTGGGCTCACTCTATTCGGCGTTTTTATGTGCTGCATGCTCTGTCAGACAATATATAATGCAGACTTTTAACAGCATATTAATGTATTTCCTACTGCTGATGTATTGAATGTAACAAAGTTGACCTTTACATGCAAAAGGGAGCCTGTCTTTAACGTGGATCAAAGGAGAAAGTGTGACAGCTGTTGCAATGGCATATGACGCAACCTTTTCTTGACCTTGTCTTTTTATGCGGGAGTATATTTTATAGAACACTGTATAGCAGGAGTGCATCTTAACTCTGTACATCGCAGTGTATGGAGCATGGCACGTCATTCAGAAGAGGGTGAATCCTTGTGTTTGCCCTTGCTGAGGTGTTCTCGGTGAACCTTTTTAGCTGAGTTATGGTTAAAACATGTCAAACCCATCATTTTTGGGGGGATCTGGAGTCAGTTCATCAGTTGTATTACAGAGGCACTGTAGTGAATAGAATATAAATGCGAGGAATGAGTCACTGCAAAAGCAGAAGGAGAGCGCTCATCTGCTGCACTGAATTGCACTGTGCTAGTCCGCAGATCAAACGCGGCCTTAACTTTTTTAGAAGTAACTTTGTTCAAATCTGGCGTGTAACATAAGTCATGATTTGTGTAATTAAGCCAAAGTTTTCTCAGATGAAAGAATAGTTTAAGCAAAGTTTGGCCAGAAATATAAAATACCGGATACAGGAGGAAAGGCCAAGCATTTGGATGTTTATATATAGCGTGTGTATGTGGGTGGTAGTAATGGCATATTATGTGATCCAAGTGTAAAGCTCAAAATCAATTCTTATAGCCTATTTACTTAGTGCGGAGAATATAATACTCTATATATTTAGTTAGAATTACACAAATAAACCCTCATTTATATGCTTTTCACATTCCGTAGGAGTACATAATGTGCTCATACTGTTACATCTGCACACAGCCGCTGAGTGTCCGCTGTGCTATTGTGCCACAGTGAGATAACACCTATATAGAAGCTTAGATTGAATGTCGGCGGAAAAGGGGGGAGAGCAGGTAATTCACTCAGGTAATAAAAGCAGACACGGACCCATCACAGGATTGAATTAAGCTCACAACACAACTTCTGCAGCTCCAAAAAAAAACCCTTTTCACAGAACCACAGCAAACTGTAAAGTAAACTGTAATGGCAGCAGTCTTCCCATTAACAAGGATTTTTTTTATATAAATGAAACAATAGCCGTCGAAATAACAAGAGATTAATAGAAGTGTCTGAGCTGCTTGATCGTACCATTATGCTTCAGAATGGTGCGGCATATCAATGTAATCAGTGTTAGTGAGTAAACAAAACATTCAAGGTCTAAGTGCCTTGTACGGAGCCCCTCTGGTCTCACTATGTAAAAAAAAAAAATATATGTAACTAAGTCGTGGCCACGAGATACGCTAACTCGTGGCCACGAGTTAAGCTAAGTCGTGGCCACGAGATACGCTAAGTCGTGGCCACGAGATAAGTAAATATGAAAGCATGCACGCTAACTCTGCCGCCCATAAGGCTCATACATACAGCCAGATGGAGGTACCGTGACCTAAGCCTAGAACGCCCTCTGCTGACGTTTTATCGTAGGCTACACAGACATGCTTTTCCAAAATGTCAAAGACTTCAATAATTAATAAACCAGTCTGCACACTACTGTAGACTATCTTAAAATCATAATCAGAAATACTTTATTGATCTTTATTTATATTGATAACCCAGGGGACAATTGTTGTGTCACAGTTGATGTGCACATCAAGACATTTAAAGAAATATAAATAATAATATAAGTTGGTAAATAAACAAGTAGCCTATACACATGTAAAAAGTATATGCTAAATAAATATATGCTATAAAATATGAAGAAGAGTTATAAAGGACCATGGATATGCAGCCTACAAGATTTACATTACTGTATTAACAGAATTGAATTGATTGTGATGAACAGTACTAGTAAATAAATAGAAGCAGAACTGCAGCAAACTATATTACACTGAATATTAAAACAGATAATATTGCACAGAATGTGAAGTATTACATTGCACTACAGTACAGGGTCCATTTAAATAACAAAGGTTATCGATATCAATAAAGATCAATAAAGTATTTCTGATTATGATTTTAAGATAGTCTATATTAGTGTGCAGACTGGTTTATTAATTATTGAAGTCTTTGACATTTTGGAAAAGCATGTCTGTGTAGCCTACGATAAAACGTCAGCAGAGGGCGTTCTAGGCTTAGGTCACGGTACCTCCATCTGGCTGTATGTATGAGCCTTATGGGCGGCAGAGTTAGCGTGCATGCTTTCATATTTACTTATCTCGTGGCCACGACTTAGCGTATCTCGTGGCCACGACTTAGCTTAACTCGTGGCCACGAGTTAGCGTATCTCGTGGCCACGACTTAGTTACATATATTTTTTTTTTTTACATAGTGAGACCAGAGGGGCTCCGTAGCCTTGGCATTTCCAACACGCATCCTGGCATTAATTCTCTATTTGCCCACTGTTTTAACTGTTTAACTAATTATAGCTATTGTGATACATTTTACTCTTTGAGAAAAATAACATGTGAATATGCTCTCATTAAAAATCAAATAGACCATTGCAGAATGTTTATACAACTATTTTAGATTATCTAAGCAAGTAATAATGTTACAACCAAATGCACGTATCCTAATGTATCTTTAGGGTTTTCAGAAACATGAATACATAACTCCATCCATTAGAGATTTTTGGAAATGGGATATGTATATAGGGCTTATAAAATGCCATCAAGAGGAACGATTATGACAGGAAAATACAAGTTTACCATTGGACATCAGTAATCAGTTGTGATTAATCATGATATTTATTCAGGTCTTTTTGCCTTTAAGTGATAGTAGACAGTAGGTTGACAGGGTGAATAAGGGGAATGACATTGGACAAAGAACCTGGGTCTTCATCGTATTTAGCAAGCTCTCTACCGACTGTGCTAGGGGTGCTTCCTGCAATTTAAATTTTAAAACTGTGACTGTACTAAAAAAAATGTAACCACTAAGATTGGGTTTTGAGATGAGATGGTTTCTGAACTGCAGTAATGGTTCATATACCATTGATATGTACCGCAAACAGTCTTACTCTGTGAGCCCTTATTACCCTTAACTAACTTTAAAAGTGCACATGAACATAAATTTTAGGAATTTTAAGCTTTGCATTCACCTATAAGAGAACAACCTAAACAGTAATGACACCTGTGGCTGGGTTTGTGTATTTTACAACAGTAACAGTATTTTATCACTTTGTATCATAAAAAATAATCCCAAATAGCAGTTCAATCTCATGTGTTTATTAAAATTAATAGGCATATGAATATTTTTTTTAAATCTCATTTATGGTGCTATAGAGTGGATACATTTTTGAAGGACGGATGGAGATATTTTTCCAAATGCTCTTGTGTGGACAGGGTCCATATTTTAAATGGAAGGGACAATATTATTATTTATTATTTATTTATTATTTATTTATTATTTACTTATTTATGTTACTGTGTGCACAGTGGTGACAAAAATATAGCAAACTACAATACATATTCAATGAATAATAGACCAAAATTGAAAATTCTACTTAGTCCAGATGATTTTGGCAAATGGCATCCAACCGGTTGCACATGTGTGCTGCATTTAGACTAAAAAACTTGTTTTTAACTGAACACAAGAATGATGTGGACAAATAAACCAGTTGTGGTCATGATATTAAATTAGGAGACATCTGTTAAACTTCTGAGTTCAAGAGTGAGTAAAAATTTGTTTGATTCCAAGATGAGGCACATAACAAATGATCAGTTTATATACCAGTCGGAATGTGCCCTAGACCTGCGTAAGATGCAGTGATTGTCTCTCTTGGGAAGTAGGCTTAATTCGACACTGGTGTTTGTTTGTGTTCAAGGAAGGGGTTTGAGTCCTGAGCCATAATCTGAAGCCTCTCCCCCATGGCTCACTGCTGGTGCGGGACCATCAACTCTTGTTTCAGTCGGGGCCAAGATAGGAACCAGAAGACTTATGCCACAATGCTGAGTCTCCTCCAGAATAACCCATCCTTTTCGTCTTTAAGAGACTTCATGCGGATGCAACGCAAGGAAATGTATGGTGTGTTTAGAGGTCAAGCATTCCTTTCAGTTTTAATAACCGTCTGGCGTCTGGGTATCTCAAAATTACTTACAATATTTATGAACCCTGTGTCTGGTGCAGACAGGATATAAAATGCAATAAATGCTTGTATATTTCCTCTGGCTAATTAGGCCTGGAGGCATGGCTATCTGCGTGACCCTGCTGCTGCACCAGACTTCCAGGCCTGGCCATGACAAAAGGAAATTGTATAATTCATGGCTTCTTGCATAATGACGATCCCTTTCAAAGCACAAGCCTTCGTGGTGGCCTACACAGAAAGAGAAAAAAAAGCTATTTTGTGTTGAGTTGTGAGTAGGACTTGAACGATATGTATCACCCGAGAAACATTCTCTGCTTTGAAACCTCATAGTGGCTGTAGCAGACCGGAAATGAGACAGGCTTTTTCATTTCCCCATTGCTATCTCTCCTCACAAACTAAATAAGGGCCACTCGGTCCGATTACATCTACCTAGCATTCACATCGCCAAAGGAAGAAGGCATTTCTGTAATCAGCAATGTAATCTGCATCATGAATTTCATATTCATGGTAAATGCTAAAAAGCAACAGGGTCAAGAACTCGGGGGAGAAGACACACTGAGAAGATAATTGATTTCACTAGGAGGCATGTTGCTACTGGTGGGATATGAGAGGGAGGCAATGACTGGCACGTTTGTGAGATGTGAAGATGCCGAATGATGGATAGATGTCTTCGGTGGAGTAACAAGCAAAGCTATCTGATTTTATCACCTCATCATGTGGCTGGGACAGTGCATGGAGGCAAATTGCACTTTTTGTATTCCAATAATTTCTCTTGCATTCCACCGTCCTTTCTCATTACATCTGTGTATTTCAACTGCTTCCTCCATTCATCAGTCTTGGTTTCGAGCAATGCAAGCAGCTTTTTATGTGGGAGGTATTCCTTAACATTAAAACATGCGCCTGTCATGTGCAGCGCAGTTATTTCATATTTATTCCTTTTTGTTCCTTATTTTTTGCTGGCTTTTCCTTCCACTCCCTCTTTAAAACTGAAGATTTTTTTCTCCCAAGACGCCTCCCACATGCCCTCTCCCATTTGTCTCTCTGATTAATATAAAACCTTCTCCCACTTGGCCCACTATTTCACAGAAAAGCCAAAACAATTGGTGGCTATTTGATTGGCCTTGGCCTTCGCTGATGCTGGGGGGAATTGCGGTGGGGGAAAAAGCAAAAGCATTTGATCTATTCATCCATCCACATGGAAATCAATGGGCTCTGTCTCTCAGACACACCCCCACTGTCCATGCTCACTTCTTTTTTACCATAGGAATTGTGCCCACTGTCTGACTCAGCAGCATAAGTGTAAAGTGGAGGCAGGCAGGGGTGTCGAGTCCCACTGTGGCAATAAAAGCTGTCATCTGCATAAATCCCAATGATATGACAACACAGCGGAAGACAAAAGACTGTTATTCTTTAGAAAATATAGAAACACCACTGGGAGACAAGATTAAATGGGTTGAGAAAGATTGACGGCTGGCTTATTTTCATATGCAACAGGATATACTGGGGTTGTTCATATGACACATTTTTGTTTCTTTGCAAATAGGTTTAGTAGCTTAGCCCCAGGCTTTATTGGCTGCTTGTTAACCTTTAAGGAGGCATTGCAAAGGTTACTTTACTCATTGGTTTTGCCTCTCTGTTTTTTAAATGTGCTCCTTCATGTTTATTTGTGGAATCAATGCAGGTGCAGAGACACATCTGCTTCTCTTATTGCCATGCTCTCTATAGAAAATGGAATAAGCTTTTGAGCAAAAATGCTTAGATCATAACTGAGATTGCAAATATAATATATAATCTAATTCTGGTAACAGTATTATTCAGCGCCAGGCCTGCCTGGTCACCTTTATTGCAGGAAACGCTGAAATTATTACTACAATTAGTTGTAGTAGTAGTTAGGTGCACTTTTATTACACCAGTACTAGTCAATGCTGTTTGAAAAGGTCACTTTTTAAGCACTATTATGGTCTTTGTAGCAACTCTTGGCAAAAGTGCAGACTGCCATTTCACGCCTCCCAGTCCTCCTCCTTAAAGCTTTGGTAGCTCTGTAAGGACCTGCTGGTGTATAAAAAAAACTCTGAGAAATAAGTACATGGTAATTTTATTTAATTAAGTAGTTGCAAATCTATTCAGCCCATAAAAGCCCTAAACCTTAATACAAGAATGTGTGCACAAAAAAAGTGCTCAGTTTGTCCTCTTTAGGCAGTTGTGGGAACATTAACAGGAACATGAATAGTGTTGGATATTACACTATACTGAACATATAGTTCATATACATTACATAATTTTTTTAGTCTATAGCTTAAAGCCATTAGTTTTGTTGTCAAAAACCAACAGATAGTTAAATATTTAGCAACTCTGCTCTGAACTTGATCCAATGTGCCTTGATGGAAAATGTGGTTTGCTTTCATTTACTGTTTTCGATTTTGACTTATCCTCTGAAGTAATTTTTTTCTTATCTCAAAAATAGTTATCACTCAAAGCCTTGGAGATTTTTCAGAGTTTTATCTTGTGCACCTATAGCATAAGAAGTTAAAATTCACCCACAGACGCTGTTAAAATGTGCGTGCTATTAACAGGCATCATTTGACATTTTTCACCTCACTCAGGCTGCAGTCAGGATTCTGCCCTGGCATTAGCCGAGAAGGACAGCAGAGGGACAGAGCAAAAGCAGAAGGTTGGCATCGGGGCACATTTGAGAAGAAATCGAGGTACACCGAGTGAAATGCTGATTGAAAAGAGGAGAAAATCAATCAAGACAGCCCCGGCGTGATTGACAGCATGCCAAGGTGTTTTGTGTGGAGGTGTCAAGAACAGTACAATTGCAGTCTCCCTTTCTCCCTTCTTTTTCTGATTCGCTCACTCACTCCTTCTCATCCATCATCACACTGTCGTATGGCCCCTAAACGTCTCACCAACCTTCCCCCCAATAACTGTCTGGCCTTTCTCACCATTGTGAAGCCTCCCCTTCTATCCCTGGCCTACCCGCCCCTTTTGCAAGATACGCATTCATCGGCAGCCATTAAAAGCTGCAGACTGACACTTCCTTAATCTTGTTGTTCTTTAACCTTCACATGCAAAGAAAGAGCTGGTCTACTTTTACAGAACCACACCAATCCATCATTTATATCTGCGTGTTCTCATTACTCCACTGGCTTTTTGTGTTATTTGTTTTCATTAGAAGCTTCAATGCAGCAGCGTGGCAAAGCGCTGAAAAAGGGTTTGCCGCAGACTTGGAGTGCAGAGTCGAGAGGTAAAGGTGTGGTCACATTAATAGTAACACATCTGCAAAATCTGTCAGTGGAAATGTGAGCGAGCGTACTTTTAAGTGAATGATTTGTGCTCATTCGTCATCGAAAGGGCAAAGTGTTCAGTTTCAATCACTCCTAACATTTTCTTTTCTAACTTTGTGAGGGATTATCAGAGCGCTCCATCATCGAAATGGCAGAGAATCGGACAATGCTTTTGTTTCAGAATACTGGACTGGACTGTGAGTTTTGTGATATACTATACGTTTCTTTAGAACTTCCCTTATATTTGATAATGGTGATGAGTGAGAGTTCAGTGCAGTCCATTTTAACCAATATCGCTTTATGCTTCTTTTTATTTTCCTTGGAATGATATTGGTGGTAATATCTCACATCAGTATCCCACCTGAATCAGCCCTCTGCCCCATTTACACTATGTATTTTGATGTTCTGTACTGTCGTTCCTTAAAAAAAAAGTTGTCTGGCCTGAACTGTCTCATTATATACAAGCCACACAAGCATGCCAGACAGCGCCAAAGTAATCAACAACATTCAGAAAGGGTTAGCCAATTAAAACTAAAAATCACATGGCTAATTTGCATGATTAAAGACAGATGCAGCTATTGAGACAGAACCACTTCACATTCCCCTTTGGCATCACTGCACCTTTTTAGGAGGAGACAAAATATCTATATGTCTCTATGTGTTTTCATTCCACAAGTAGAGGTAATAACAGGGGAATCACAGGGGTAAAACAGATTGGACAGCTTGGTGCTACAGGAAATTGATGTATTGTAGCAGTATACACACAGAAACACAAATACTATGTTTTTAGTAGCTGCATTTGGGTTGGGTGGCATGTGTATAAAATGATGTGCTAGAAACAAAAAGTCAGCATACTCCTTTAGAATTTCTAGTGGCTTTCTTCGCCACCATCACTTTCTGCTGAGAAATGCACTTGACTGTTGAGGTCTGGCCAGGGTATGTGCATGAAATGTCCTGGAAGATATGACCCGCTGTAAGTTTATCACAGATGCAGTCAATACTGTTCCTTCACTAAACACAACTTTTAGTAGGTACTACAGGAACTGCTCATCTAGCTATAACACATTGGTCTTTTGCAAAATGCTAAATTATTTGTCTTCAAATGTTCACTGGATGTCATAGTTTTTACGTGGCATCACATTCTCTGTGAAAAGTTTCCTGCTGGGCAAAAAAGACTGCGCTGCTGAGCCAGTGTAGAGAGCAGATTAATAGTTTTGCCGATAGGACTAAATGACGAGGAGACACCCCTCGACTGTGTTTGTTCAAAGAGAAACCCCACAGTGGATTTATGTCATTAACCCTACCTCTGTCCCTGCCTCAGTCCTGACGAAGAGTAAACACACAAGTTATAATGAAACCAAAATAAAGTTGTATTAGTTGCTGGGGCTGCCTTCTGCAAATGTCACATGAATACTACATCCCACCAACATGTGCTATTATTGTTATCAATTATTTACTTCATCTTGTGGTAGCAATGAACATCATGCTAAATCTAGATTTATTTTATTTTTGCATATTGTAGTACCCCAGTCAGCTGTGGTGTAACGTAATTACATTTTTGGCTTTAGGTTAAGTTGTTAAGAAATTTGTGGCTCAACAACTGTGAAAGCTAACATCATTCAAGTTAAATGTGTTACAGAGGATGTTTTGTTTTATATATTTTTGCATTACTTGAAACTGCTTTTACTAACTAATAAGACTATTTTTTTCAGATGCACTGAAATTAAAAAATATTATATAACATCATCTGTGGATGGGATGGTGCCTTGAAAACATCAGCCAATGTCCTCCTGGTCTGACTTGCGAAGTTGCAAACTGGCTGTGAAACAACCTGAAGCAGGTAGATGCAAAAGAAAATCTCCTTTTGAGGAACATGAGAAGAGGTAACAAAACCAGAGTGAGTCTTGGTGATTTGTTTTTTCGATGGCGTGCTCTGAAGACACAGAAAGGGTTCTTACTGACACGTCCGTTCACAGATTTCTGCTGGACAGGTGTCTTTTGTTCATTTTTGGGTGAAAATATTACATTTGGGGAATTATGGAAAGATCCAAACTTGTATTCTGACACTGTAAAGCAAGATACAAACAGGCAGTTTGGTAATGCTACAAGTTATAGTGGGAATACTGAGTTAGTATACTGTACTATACTCCCATTATTAAACGTAGCATTACCAAACTGCCTGTTTGTATCTTTCCCAAACTCCCATTTTTAAGTATACTAATATACTATCTCATGCATGAGATTTGGGAGGGGTTTTTGGAGCTGTTCTTACGCATGCACTCATTAAAAAAACTCACTAACAATTGTTGGTTACTCAGTCATCGAAAACATCCTCTGTAACATCTTTAATTCCAGAACCAATATGGCCGCTGTAAGTTTAAAATTTTGGCTTCACTTTGCACGAGTCTGCTTAAATTTAGCAACTTATTCCGACAGTTTTGGTAAGTTTTATTAGTCCTTGGGAGTATTCTAAGGTTAAGTGTGAGTTCTTTTTTGTGTCACTTACCTCCATAAGAGACAGCGCCGTATGGGAACGGGGGAATGGAGGCCTGTTGAAATGACTTGTCAGTCACTGTGTGCTTCTGTACTAGTGCAGGGGAGACATATTGATACACGCTTCCTAGAGTGCCCTTGCTCGCTGGCTTCCTGACAGAGGGAGCCTTGATGCTAATTATAATGGGGGGACAAATTCTCCCCAGCGGGCGAGTAAAGAGAAATATAGCAGGATCACCAAAATGATGAATCATGTCTTTCACTTGCGCAGTTCTGAGGAGTTCATTATTTTATCACTTACTGCTCTCAGCGTGCAGCCATTTGGAGCCCAAATGATGAATTGTGTTTGCTTAACAATAGCAAGCCGGAAAAGTTTTCTGAGCCGTAGAACAAAGCAGGTTTTGTTGGATGATGACATTGTTTCATCGGTTAATGGAAAGACATGCTCATTTTAGCCCGTGCTTTCAACTGAATTGTGACACTATTTATTCAAGGTGCTACTCTAAAGCTTCCTACTCAGACGTGGATTGCATCTTTTGGTATTTTATTTATTACAGCTGCCTCACGAAGAAAATTCACGAGAAAATCTTCATCCTAAGACATTACAAATACCTAAGTTCAGCTGCCCCTCGTTAAAGACTGCGTGAATGCAATGCCAATATTATTACTGTGGTTCACTTTGCTTCCCATTTCTTTACCTATGTTTTTCTTTTTTATTGTATTTGCTGTGTGAACTAGCACTGAAAAAGACCCTCCTTATGTATATTTTGCAGGCAAGATTATTAACATTCAAGCGGTCTAGATCAACCAGCCAATGGAAGCATTCCTTATTCAAGAGTGCATTGTCTGCATGCATAATAATAAAGACTAGATGTCTTAAGGGCTGTTTTTTCCACAGATGATTCCTATTACAATGCATTTACCTCAACTTTGTATGGTCTTTTGTATATGTATTTAATTGTATGTATGTTTTTGTAATTATGCCAAGAAGCAGTTATTAAATGCCTTGCTTTCTTATTGGTTATACTGTATGTATATCCTGTTGATGTCCGGGGGCACTTTAATGTGCACATATTGGTGTTGTTCTTTTGAAATACAACTCAAAATAAAGCCCAATTCTCTGTATTCTTTTATATACAGGCTAGCCAGACTTGTTCGGAAAATAAAATATAGGACTTTTGCTCTTGGTTCTTATAATATCCTTTTAAGACCTCCACATCACTAGAGGATGTCATATTAGGCCTTGAACATATAACATGCCTCGTTAGAATGGGTTTCCACTGTCCATGCCTTCTCATTAACATAGACCTCTTCATAATTGCAGCCACTGTCAGTAATAGAAATGTCACATAAATTTAGTTGTTATTGATGCAATAGAAGCTTTTGACTGGGCTCTGCTGCCTGGGCCTATTTCCCACAAATCTATCTGCTGATCATTCTGTGCGATTAGGTGAAGCAGAAAATGTGATGGAGATACATGATTTGTATGCTGCCAAACGATGCATTACCACTCTATCTGTCTGCTATTAGAAAAAGTGTCACATTCTCTGTATCTGTGCAGTACCTTGCTTACTGATGTATAAAATGTTAGACATAAGCAGCATGTGGTTTCTACAACCAAACTAAAGATGATATTATTCTTTTAAGTGGGTATTAAAAGAGGTGATAATACAGTAACTAAACTAAACATTAGGGGGTGGTCACTGATGATGTGTGTTTTAGTATCTGCACATCTTCATCTTCGTGTGTACAAGAAAAACTACATGATGATATTTCTAGAGCATTCTTCATTACAAGCTAAGTGGGTGCCACATTCAATAACAGTCTTAAGCTAGTAATGTAATTAAGAGTTAATTTCATTGTAATTATGAGTAAATACCAGGTGGATTTCATAAAAAAAAATCATGAAAATTTCAGCTGTGTATGTATACTTCAGTGTGTAGCTCTTGGCCAATAACAGCAGAACTGTATAACAAAAAATCACTAAATGACTATATAACACAGTTCACTAAAAGACAGAATTGACCCTGATTTGAATTTTACTCGGTGATGAGCTAACAGAGGGGACATGAGATTGTGGCAGGTTTGTTTACAAATATTCACCTGAAAAAAAAAAAAGGCAGGCTTGTTCAATAACTTCTCTGAGGCGCATGCTCTTAAGATTTGATTAATAAAAGACTAATCAAAGACTAATCCACCCAGCACAGGCAGAGCTAACTCTGCTCTGATAAACTGGTTTTGAATTGCAATGAGGCTCAGGTGGTAGAGCGGTATATAACCAGATTGTTGGCAGTTCAAATCCCGCTCTTCCCAGTAACAATAATCACAAGCACTCAGGGCAGGGACTCCCAAACTAGAGGAGTGGCTACAGATCCCTGGTAAAACACCAGACATCTCAGTACAGAAGAGCGCAGTCCTAGGAACAGACAAGATTCTGCGCAGAACCCTCAAAATATAATACACAATTATAAACAATAAGCAGTAAAATTTAGAGTCAAGTTATCAATTCATCAATATACATCAATAACAATAGCCACTAAAACATCAGCAGGGATCTGTCACGACCTGGTGTCTGGAACAGGTAAGAGGACTCACAAGGCAGAACCCCACAAAGGCATTTGATCTCAGAAGGTTTTATTTGTGGTTAAAAGTACAAAGTCCGGATTCACAAGACGAAGTTGACATCAGGCCAGGGTCCAAGCACACTATAATCCAAGACACAGAACAGGCGGAATACACTAGGAATCTAATACTAGGAACGTACACTTAGAAATACAAGACTCATAAACACCAGGAAACTCACACCAGGGGTGAAGACAATCTGACCATGAACAGGGGAAACACACAATGAGGGACAGGGGAAGCACATTAGGGGCAGAGCAGGTAATCACAAAGGAGGGAAAGACACAAGGGCAGGAACATAACACACAGGGGCATGACAATACACAATAAGACACAGGAAGTTCAGTACCAGCATACACAAACACACACTAGGATGGATCATGACAGGAGAAACCCACTAGCATTGTAATCCAACAAATATTTTTTACAGCAGTTTAATTTTCATTTATTTGAGAGATGCCATACGCTGTGTAAAATAGACCTTGCCATATGTGAGTTGAGTAAAACTCTCCTGGCACTCATCTGGCAGAAAGTTCTGCTAAGTTTAATTATAGGAGATCTGAAAATGTACTTTGAATGACAAATCAGGAGAAGAATACTGGTAGAATCTCAAAGGCTGGATCAGATAAGGATTAACTGGAAAAATCCATCAAAACGCAGGAGAATGGAAGTGGAAGAAACTTGTGATGTGAGGGTAGGGAAAGGAAATCAATAAGACTGGACTTCTGATTAGAACTTAAACGCAATAGTCTGGTTCTCTTGTGGCCTGTAGTGGCCTGAGCTGGAGTCAGCCCCAGATGAGTTGAATCATCAGATCCTTCTGTCTGATCATCTCCACTGTCCAATGGGTTTCCATTTAGACAGACATTTTTTGACCAGATCCAGACAAGGCTCAAGTAATTCTTCTGTTGAGAGCTGCAGTCATTCAATATGGCGCCATAAGTAGAAAGAGGAGGTATGACTGTTGAGACAGGAACATTAGAGTGGGTAAAGTGTTGAGCGTGAGAGACGGAGAGAAAACCGGGGAGCGAGGCAATGCAAGCTGCAGAGTGCAAAAGGAGTGAAGAGAGTGAAATCGAAATGAAAGGGCATTCCTGCTGTTGATAATTGGAGTGTTGATGTGCCAACAGACTGTGAGAGCTTTTCCACCAGAGGGTACTATACCACAGAGACGCAGACACTGAGACCACATTACAGCCCTCCTGTGCGCACTCACCAGATACTACCTCTGGCTGCAGCCACAAAAAAGGGGAGAGTGCAGAGCAGAGCACTTGAAAGAAAAATAGACTTTTACACCCTGCTCTGGCTTTTTCAGAAATATACACCTTATGTGGTCCACTGAAGGATTTTGTGGAAGGATTACCTGCCTCAAACTACTTGTCATTTTTATGTTTTTAACACAATATTTTACCCACGTGTTTACCATTACAGAACAAAATTACAAAAGTTCAAGTTCAAAGGTGAATGTCAAATGCGTGTTTTTACTTTTGTTAGAAAAGTTGAAATTCCTGATTTATTTTTTTAAGAATCACTGAACTAATTAAAATGTTATACTATAGAAATAATACAAAAAACAAAGAAAAAATGTCATTTTTTTTGCTTTGTTAAATAAAACACTTTGCAGGATTTTTACCATAACATAACAGCTTCGGAGTCTGTAGAGGGAGCTTTATTGGAAAAAATACAAATAAATAAAATACAGATAGTGATAGTGATACAAGGAAAGAAAAATGCGTAATTGTCTCAGATCTGGCAGGTAATTTTATCCAGTCAGAGTAACACCATGTCGTTTACATTAGTAACAGAAATGGTTGGTTTGTTGTCAAAACTCACCCATAACTGCCAGTACTGCCCAGTGTTGTGCAAGTTACTTCCAAATTGTAATACATTATAGATTACTTACTACTGTTATTTAAATGTAATACTTTACCTTACAATATTACTGTCTCAGAATTGTAATACATTACATTAGTCCTGTATTACTTCTGAGTTACTTTCACAAAAATAACTACAAGGTAAAACTTAAAATTCTAAAATGACAAAATGTAATACAGAGCATTTTACATCCAGTAGAAGGCAATTTGATGTTCCATAATGACTGTGGGCTATCCAGGCTACTAACAATAAAGCATATAATTGTCAAAGTGAAGGCTCAAGACAAGAAAGGATGACAGACAAAATCACAAATGATTAAAGTCTGTTTAAAGTATGGTCGAGGTAAAATTATTATCTGGCAATATCCGTGAATAGCTTGGGTCTATTAATATTAGACACAACATAAGTAAACTCTAATGCCATTACAAGATGCACATTTGTTTTACTTTATTCTCTTTGAATTCAAGAGGTTCACAACACAAAACTGTCATGCACAAAGTGCACATAATGAACATAGCTTAGGCTGTGCTTTCTCAAGTATAAAGTGCACTTGGAGGACCAACCCCTTAGCCTCAGTCATTTTAGTCCACAGGCTAAACATTGCCTAACTGCTTAGTAAGATAACACAGAACAAAAAACCCTCAGGCCAGGGGTCTTCAATTAAAATCAGCTGAGGTCCTCTTAGTTAACTTTCCTCAAGTGAGGGAAAATTTAAATAAAAGGATATGGGTTTGGATATAATTCTTTAAAGTAAAGTCTTATTTATTCCACACCTACAGCCTCTTAAACAATACGGATATGAATGTCCACTGTATTCTGTATTTTATCCTTTGTTTTCCCCGTGTGGGGTAACATTAATTACCCCGTAATTAATCCTAAATGCTGTAATAACATTTAGGATTCACACAGAAACTGACACAACTTAAGGAAGACTCAACCTGTGTCACTCATCTCCAAACCCTTCTTTCACACCTTTTCTGTTTTTAATCACCCAAATGAACATGTGTTTGGTTCAAATGAACGCGAATAGTGTGAGCTATTACTACTATTACTACTACTACTAATGTGTGACAAATGAGTCAAGTACCTCACTTACAACACAATAGAGAAGATGACAGACAAATGTACAACTCACCACATTATTAGACGTCCTCACTTCCCTCTGAGTCTTTTTAATTCCGACATAAAAACTGTCCAGTCCTGGTTCAGTTCTGGATTCATTCTGATTATCACAGCAGCCTGGACTGGACGATAAAGGGCTGTTGTTCAGCTTTGACTCTGAAACGGAGCTTAGGAGATGAATAAACTAAAATAAACGATCCCTCTCCGTCCATAACGTCAGTGAATCTTCGTTATGTTTTGCCAAGGCTCAACTTTTAGATTTTAGTCGTTTCTAACGCATTATCTGGCTACGCTAAACATGTTGAATTTGCCGGAAAAAGTAATAAATTACTGTAATGCATTACTTTTGTAATGCATTACTTTTGTAATGCGTTACTCCCAACACTGGTATACTGCCACATCATTGGTCAAAACCAGCTGTTTGGTCAAAATCATAAGATAAGATTGTTAATAGATTAAGATAGATTACTATTACATTTATACATTTATTTATTTTTCTTAAATGCAGAAGTATTTTGGATGCTGAATGTAAATACTATTTCAAAGAAAAGTAAAAAAGTGAGTGGATAAAAATGCTTATTTATGCATTCACACTTTGCATATGTGGGGTTAACAACAATGCGGTGAGTGCTGTATTTTTATGTTAACACACAAAATTAAATATGACCTTTGTTTGAATTGGGTTCCTTCACATTCAGAACACTAATGCACTAATGCATGTAAATTGCAAAACGCAAACAAGACTTATGTGGCAAGTGCTCATTCATTCAATCAGAGCATTGGGTTCTGCTCTGACTTTCTCAGCATGTTTCTGCTTTGTACTTTTGACTGAGTCTACTTCGCTCTGATATTTCCGAGACATGTTGACATCTCTTGTATGATATACAATAGAAAACATTCAAGGCATCTAATGGGAAAGAAATGTGTCTAATTGAAGATGTTGTGCATGTAGGAAGGATGCAATTTTTATTCTTGTTCAACTGCATATATTTCTGAGCTTTTTGAATGCACTCTGTAGCAAATTTTTCCGGAAAAAAAAGTGATATTGCATAATCCAACAGGGTTGTACTGAACGATTTCTCCCCCAGTTTTTCATGTGACTCACCCACCTCAACAGTATGTCACCGTTCTGCTGCTTGTTTCCCAAGTAGCTGTAACCTAGTTCTGAATGTAAGGTAAGTGGTGAAATCTCAAAGTCTATGCCCTCATAATTATCCCACTAAAAATGTTGAATTGAGATTTTTACAAGAACATAATAAAATATGATGCCCTGTAAATTTAGCAAGGCTGCCACTTTTGTAAATGAAAATATAATTTCCACAGTTCAGTGACATTTTCAACCCTTCCTCTACAGTTTGATAATGCTTTTTTACATGTGACATGAAATATGATGTTTTTTTAAAGGTGCAAATGTAAAGTTAATGCAGAGATACAATACAGACTAAAAACCGCCCAAAGTGGATCTATTTAAAGTGAACTTATGTTTCCACCACTTTCTATTGGTTTGTTACCAAAATCCCGTTCTCAGCCATCCCAGGGGTTTTCAAGCTGAGTCGACCTGCTGTACAAAATAATATGTTTCTCCATCAAACACATGCTCTGATAGCTGGCAAAAGATTGGGTTATAAAATAGAAACAATTTGACCAGATAATGACCCATTTTAAAATCATTTGATGTCTGTACAGTTCAAATGGATTTTGTACTCTCTACAGCTAGCAGCAGACCATACTGTGGATGTAACACACTTACCGGTGGTCCATTTGTCTCCTTTTAGTGAGTGAGTGCTTCACCATGATTCTCAATAACCTTACCCAAAGGTTATTCCACCATTATGAATGTAACAAGTAACATATTTTTGACGTTTCAAGTCGGTTTAGATGTTAATTAAATTGCAACACATGTTTTGAACAATGGGTGCCGCTCTGTTTACAGAAAACTCACTTTCAACAAGTTGTTGCAAACCATTTTTAGCATGGCAATGATGAGAGTGGTTGTCTTGAGGAAGCCTCATCCTCATTCAAATCAGAGGTGTGGCAACATAAAGAAATCCCCTTTAGCAAAAGGAGTTCACTCACCGTCTGTGTCTTGCCTGCTGTACAGACCGGTCCCGGGCGCAGACTTAACGAGCGGGGCTTAATAAGTGCGCAACAAAAACAAAAACTCTGCTGCAGAGACACACTGATAGATCTCCAATACGTTCCTTTGTGAAGTACTTCTAGTCCTTACATACATTTTTACTGTTAATACAATCTTGTTATTATTAATAAATAACAGGTGAAAGGTAACAGGTAAACAAATGAGAACTAATTAATAAACACAAAAGTAATTAACCAGATCTAAATCCATCAGAAGCAGTTATATTGGAGAATTTAAGTTATTTTAATATCCGCTTATTCAAATGACTTAACCTTATAAGCCAATTAAATTGTATGTAAACACACACACATAAATTTAGCCTATATTTTAAATAACTATGGGGACAGTTGACATTTACTTAGGGACTGTTGGAACTGGCTTTCAGGACCGTACTGGGACGGGGATGATAATAGTTAGTCTGGAGCCCTGATTTATAAAATGATAAAAGGGCACTTGATCACTTTTAAAGAAAATTGTGACAAAATGGAATTGTGAGATCAGAATCGATTTTAATTGTGAGTTGAGTGAATTCTTACATCTCTAGTCTCCATTGATGTTTGCACATGTTACTTTCACATGCACCTACACTATAGGGACCGTGTGTTAAGGCAAGTGGTGTTTGGACTCACACTTGTTTACCATAATCCATCCCTCCACCAGTAAAAAACAGGTTTTGATCCCTATGAGCTGTTAGAGAACTGTGCAAAACCCAAGGCTCCATCTATATTTTTCTGCTGGAAATACTTTTGCTCCTGTTGTCCAGCTGTTTTTACAGTTTTGAGGTATAAAGCTATGGATAAAAGCTTTGTGACCAACCACAATAGAAAGAAGAGCTAATAGAAATAATAATGTATAATTATATATAAAGTATGTTGCCTGTTGTAGTAAACTGGAGGCATAAAGGCCTCCATCTTTCAGTTGAGGAAGCCACTTAGAAGCTGCTGTGGAAGAATACTGTAATTGAATGTGCTTAGAACCAACACTTTAATGTCTCTTACGGTAAAATATGGGGCACAGTGGCTCGGGTGATAGAGCAGCGTTTCCAAAAACTGGAAGGTTGTGCCTGGCTTCTTCCAGTTCATACTGTCGTGTCTTTGGGCAAGACAGTTAACCCACGTTGGCATGGATATATGAATGTGTGATTGTGGTGGTGTGTTTGGTGGAGGCCGTTGGCGCTGTGTGTGTGGCAGCCCGTCTCTTTGTCAGTCTGGTCCAAGGCAGCAGTGGCTACAGAAGGAGAATACCACAAAAAACGCTATATAAGTGCATGCTATTTACCATTTAAATTAGAGTAATTTAAAATGGCTCAGGACTCCACATGATTCATAACGTTCAATCTTCCATATTGGCAGTATGGAGCTCAAACGGTCATAGGTTTTATTACACATTAAATCAATATATCTGACCATTATTATGCACCAGACGTTTTTTTAAAAGAGCTGAATCTCATAAATGAACAGCTCACAGAAATATAAGCCTAAATAGTGTTGAAGAAAGGAACTTCTTAAGCATGGTGTTTAGCAGCCCCATTGTTTGTTTTAATTCATTTTCAATCCAAATTAAATACCGTGTGTGGAGTGTGTATTATGCAAATACTGTAGAAAGGAATCTCTGTTATTATGTCCATATACAGTAGATTTATATTCACCATTCAGCTTGTATCACTGACTGCTATGAGAGCTAATAAGCGAGGTTGGGAAATGCCATGACCCATAGCTGTACAGTCCACTTTATACTATCTACACATAGCACATATCAACCCACTAAATATAACTTTAATAACAACATTTGGCTTATTTGTAAGACTAGATTGGGTTACTGTTTTCACACATGTTGGTGTGCACCGTGGTGCTTCCTCGGCACGCACTAGATCACGATGTATAATTTTTTATTAGATTGGTTCATTTATGAAAACATCGGCCCAAACATCTAGGAGAGAGCAAATTTCTGCAACAAATCAAGTTTACCCACAATCTCTACTGTCTGCTATGTTTGTTGCTTACCCACAATACAACACACTCAAAAAAGAGAAGAACTTCCAGTAATTGGTAAAGCCCGAGGTCGGTGAAGCTTTCAAACCACAGATGGACCACGCCAGAGTGCGGCAAAAGCCATACCAAGACCAGTTTAGAGCAGCTTAGTGCGCACCACAGTGCGGCTGTTGTGTTCACACAGACCCAAATAAACCGTACTCGGGCTGAAAGCTCCTTTGAGCCAACCTAAACAGTGCATGTGCAAAAACAGCTTTAATGTAGTCAATATGAGAGTTGTGTTGGTATGTTCTAAGCTGTCTGTCTGTCTGTCTTTGGACTGCCCTTGTTTGTTACACTTATCACACAAGGTCCTTGGGTCTACCATAATTATTAAGTCTATTTTCCTTCAGGAGTTTACTAGGTTTCCTTCAACCAAAACCTCCTAACCATTTTACAGAACAAACAAACATATTTGCTTTATGAAATAATAAATGTACACTTTGTGATGGTGCATAACACAGTGCTGTGTTTAACTCAAATATATGTGCACATGCTGTAGATTCACTGACTTGCTCATTGCATTGAATTATTTGAAATGGTTGCATACTTAACCCACAATTAGCCCTGAACACCCGGCTTAGACAGATGGGCCACCAATCAGTGTCTTGATAAATGTCAGGCAACAGTAATAAAGAGCATTAGCTGCTGCTGTTAGCCAGCTTTTGAAATATTTGTCGATAATCTTTGTCTCTAGATGAACAGGCTTGCTCTACTCACTGTAAGTAGAACAAATTGCTTGAGATGCATACAAGAAGCACGGTCATAGTAATAATATGAGTGGCTTTTACAAAAGTTTGGATGCAATTTTGTGGTTATAAAACAAAACTAAAGTCTGGTTTGTATTACACACTTCAATAGTTCTACATGGGTCTCAGTGACAAGACACCCTCTGTCAGCTTGTCCATTCCTTTTCCAAATGATTTAGACTTAAACATCACATTAAATAAACAAGGGGCATCTCTTCACTGACTCTTACTGCTGTCTGCACATTTGAACATTAAAGCAGTATTGATAGGGATATGTTTATTCCTCCCAGATAAAATGCAAGTATCTGGGTTATTATTGCAAGTGCTTTTGCTTGCTTTATCTTGTTTTGGAAAAATGTATGGGTATAGTTTAGCCTTAAGTTTACTTCTACGTCCTTTGTGGTATTGTTGTGGACCTATCCTGGAATTCCTCAAATAGACTTGACTTGAGCACAAACAACCGTACTTTGCTGTTGTTTATAATTTATCCCAGTATATGGTCTGAGAAAAAAAAATATTGTTGCTTGGTCAACCAACCCAATTCCAAGTTTGGCACTACCAGATAATGTTGTTTCACATGTAAAGATGTTTTTATGCCAAACAAAAAAGTCCGGACATTTTGGCTATGGTACTTTTTTAGTCCAAGTTTAGTCATGTATTTACCTTGGCATCACTAGACTACACTTTTTCACTATTTCTTATGAAAACCTTACATACAAGATACACTATTCTAATTGTTTAACATGAAGGGTGTGTGGTTTCCAACAACTGAGTCTCACAGAAACATGGTTGTGAGTTTTAAACACCAGGCTGGCCATGGCAACAACCTATCTGTGTGGATTCTTCATGTCCTTCCATGAATGTACAGGTTGCGGATGTGGTGACATTGGGTTGCACAATTATATCAGAGCGGTCTGGAAGAACATTGTACTTCTCCTCTATAAGGTGTGCTCATGATCATACTGTGACTCTTTTTAATGAATCTCTTTTTAACAGTTAAAAATGTCATATTATTCTCACTGTTTTAATTATCCTCAGTAATCTTCAGCTTCTTCTCCTTAGTTCACTGGGCTCATTTTATGTTAAAATGGAGACTGCAAATCAATCAGTGAGTCTTTGATTTAAGTCTCCTCAAGTTGAAGGATACACAGTTGAACTTCTGTCTTTTTTCCCTGATTCGTGAGACAGGGTGGTGAAGCGGCTTATGCTAACAAGTCAGACACTATCGACAAGGCCAATACATCCCCGAATCACTGACATTAAGCTCACATTGAAGGAACATAATGTAATTTTCCTGTCTCATCAGCTAATGCAGCGCAAATCCATTTTCGCCCAAACAAGAAGGGCCACATACATTACCTTGATGACCAGCCAGAGTCATGGGTTGGCGACTAATGAGACCAAATGTAATTACTGTCCACCTCCAATTTGAAAACAAAATAAAGCCGGCTGCGCTCTGAGACTGGAATAGAGCGTCTTTCGTCACAACTCACTGCCACAAGGGGCTTTCCTGTCACTGCAGTAGCTCTGTGTTCACGCTCCCCATTAGGATTCACATTAGCTGATAGCAACCCTGAACTGGGAATTACACACTTTTAAACTATTGATATTCCAACGGAGTCTCACATAAAGTTTCCACATAGTTAGACGAACTGCTTAGTCATAGGAGGTCTGAACTGAATAAATCAAATGTTCTGCCACTGTCTTCAACCCCTGTCAGGCACTGGAAAACAACACATTTTGCTTTCTGAAGATTGTTCTAAAGTGCACCCAAAACAGAAAAACACCACCGCCACTTCTATCTTCTATCTCCGCTTTCACGCTCTCCATCTTTTACATTCCCCTCATACAAGGTGACTTCCACACTTCTCCACCGGATTACAATGTGCCACAGAGGTTATATTAGTAAGTGGAAAGACAAGTGTGCTGTTCTCTCCTCTCATTAGAGGCTTTAAACCTTCGGTCAGATGGATAGCCTAAAGCGATCCTGTTGTCAAGTCTCCACTCTGGCTGCAAAGTGCTTCATATAGAAAATGGGAAAAGTAAAACCTAGATAGAGATATAAAGGTGGCTAAGTGGGAAATTTTAACAGCATGACAAGAATTGAAATTGTTCACTTCTCTCAAGAAAGCGTCTGGATATCGAACATCAATACCTGTGAGGCAATGACCAAAAACCTCCAGTTGGTGCTGACATTTAAAAATGTGTTATCTTTTGGGACAAAGTTTTGGTGGCAGACAGGTTTGGCAACAGTGGAGTGTTTCTGACAGCAAGCTACACAGTCGTTGTGATTCCAGTAGCACTTTTAAGTTAAGCTGAGGTTTCAACAAACACAGGCCAAAAACCTTGCCACTTTACTTTATGCTCATAAAGCTAGGACTAACCTGCTGCTCTTCACAGTCGAAAGGGTTATGAAATGAAGAACGCCAGAACAAATTTCTGCTGTAACTGTATATGTTTTGTTGTGTCTCCGACTCTCAAAATTTGGCAAGACGATCTATGGCTACAACCACAGATGCATGTTGCATTAGACATAATCAAATTAGTAGCTGAACTCAAAATGGTTCTTACTGGAACAACAAACCCCAACACACAAGCAAGACAAACCGTTTTCTGTGTCAGAGTTGAAACTGTGTGGTTCCTCGTTTCTATAAACAGTGAAAGTAATGTCTGTGAATCAACAAAAAGGAACAACAGGAAAAGGAGTTCACCCCAGTGTTCCAAACAGAGCCCGTTATAAAAATAATTAGCATAATGCCATATTCCGTCAGGTCTACTGTAATATAACATCCAACATTTTCCTTTCTAGCATTTAAGTTCTCCTTCATCTTGAGCATTATTTACACTTTCAATAATTAGTGTATGTTATCCCCTATTTAATATAATGAGGAGGAGAACTTGTGCGAATAATTAACTGCAAATAAACAAATGAAAACATGGCGAGTACATTTTATCGCATCCAACAGCTGCGGCGGCACCCAACTATCTTCGCACCTTTTGGCGGGTAAAAGAGGGAAGAAAACTGTCCGTGGCGTTAAGCTGCTTATAAATATTTGTAATTAAAATGGGACAGGGGAAAGCAGAAGAGTGGCGTCTTTATCAGCAGTGACAGTGCGGCTGCAGGTGTCTTTGATGCCCAGGAAGGCGTTTTGATCTGACAGTGCAGGAGACTCCAATCGGCTTGTCCCCACACGGCAACTTACTCACTGCTGCCACCCTACCCCCTGCACGCTCATCATCATTTGTATTTGTTTAGCTTCATAACCTTCTATGCCATGTTTTTTCCCTGATGTGTAAATGTGTATTATATACAGCTCATATTGCAGAGCACCATTTATTGTTGATCTTGTGGTATATGCCTACTCCAATGATAGTGTATTAAAGAGACGGCAGAAGCTCAGTGGTAGAGCGGCCATCCTTCGACGGGTGGGCAGTTCAATCCCAGTTCAAAACATCCCAAAATATCACAACATCCCTCTCTCCCCCACAGTTCATACAGTCATTGTGTCCTTGGGCAAGAACCTTAACCCACGTAACCTCCAGTGGTGTTCCAGCTGTAACATTGGTAAAGCGCTTTGAGTGGCTACCTTTTTTTTTTTTTTTACCTCTGCATTACATCGGCATTGTCAAGCCCATAGAGCAGGCGCACTACGGCACTCGCATATGTTTCACATGATCCGTTCTGACCAATGGGGGCAAAGGTGGTATAGAGCTGTGACGTTACAGACAATAAAAGTATTTTTTTGTATATTTAAGGATTTTTAACAGATCAAAAAAATCTATGACATGAAAATAGGTAAGACACGTTACATAATCTGACCATTGCTGGTTGTAGGTGGTCTGTTTGTTTTTACAATGCGCTCTATCGGAAAAATCTTTTTTTGGGCCCTAGAACTTTTTTGCTATAATTTCTTGACTGGCCACTAATTAAATTGTTCTAATAATACATCCATTCTTTGCCCTTATTCTAAGCTGCATTTTGGACCCTTTAAAATGGTTACCCCTGTTTAGTGTTATTATGTTGTAGCAGTCCACCATATTAAACTACAATGGTTTAGTTCCTTTAGTCTCTGATTAATCTGCAGTGTCAATAACATGTCACTACAGGGTTACCATAGCTGTCACATGCTCTAAAAAGGCAGAGTTTGTGATGTACAATTTACTACACACCCCACCTTTAAGAAATTCAAAAGAATTAAAGCTGCCAATAGATGCAGCATTAATTTAAATGTACTGACATTTGAACATTTTGAAAAAGCTTTGAAGTTGATTTGATTTGTTCTAGAATAAAGATGATCCAGTTTAATCGGCTCAAAAGCTGAGAAGGTGGAGTTCTGCCTTCACTAGTTCTCATCCTCAGTAAAGCAAAGTCCTCTGAGTTGCAAGTCGGCATAAGACAGGTCAGAAAAAAAAGAGGCAGATAAAGCAGGACAGGAACAGACAGAGGGCCAGCTGAAGGTTTTTAACAAGGCAGGCAAAAGACACAGGTCAAAGACTGGACTGGGTTTGTAATGAAAGGTCTGGCAGACGATAAGAAGGCTGGAGAGCACAACACGGTCGCACTAAACAATCGGGCTACAGGAGAGCGGTGGAAGGCCGGTTTGACTGATGGGGAGAAGAGCGAAACAGGTAGAGCTGATTACCACTGGGAAAACTGCACAGAGGAGAACCAGTGGACAGGGCCACCGGGTTTATCACATGATGAGTTACTGTGGACTGTGACACTGAACAATGAAGTGGACTAACATTCTTGGACAAGACTTCCAGACTTATGGCATTACGTGCAGTATTTTGTGGTGAAGGTAGCAGTGGCTTCACTTAGTTCAGTGATTGAGATTGAAACGCATTTTGAGCAATTAATGTGCTTACACCTGCTATGTTTGTCTTGTCTAGATATAATTGAAGAAATTATGTGAACGACAACAACAACAATTATTTTATCCAATTCAAATAGGAAAAAACAAGCCAGTGAGCTACTTTTATTGGTTCATGCTTGCCTGGTATAAACCAATCAAATATGTACATTCGAGAGACAAAGGTCACAGAATGTCAGGGGAAGTATTTGTGTGATAAAACTATAGTGTAAAATCTGAGCAGCTGGACTAAATGAAGACAACAAAATCATAAACCTTGGTACAGACGTTGAGCCCTTACAGCTATGCAAAGAAAGAAAAGAGTTTGTTGTAAACACAGCTTTTAGGCTGAGCAATGAAAGTATTCATCTGAGAGTAAAGATCAGCTGCCAATTGACAGTGCTACAGGTTTGTTGTTTGTTTGAAATAAAACTGAAAAAGTGAACCTGAAGCGAAGAGAGTAATCAAACGCGAAAATATGGCTGAACCCAGAGGTTAGTCCTTGCTTTATTCCAGTTATTCACCTGCTACAACCATTTTTAGAGTCAGCAAGACTTTCCTCAGCCAGGTCAATCGTTCCCAAGTCTGGACATAATAGCAGGGAACAGCTTCTTTGCTTGGCTGGATATTTTCTCCTTTGAAGAACAGAGTAAGCCCATTTTGTCAGGATTATAAAGTGCAAGAAGTGAGAGCTATAAACATAGTACAAGATGAATATCCATCTCATCCAAAAAAAGAAATGTGGTGCATTTGAACATATGTTCGTCAGTGATAAGTGATCAGGAAAGCCGAGTGTGGAGAAGATGACTGGATACATGCATTATTGCCAGCACAATGCTTTACGCCTGTAGGCACGCTCCGCTGTCGTCAACAGGAAAGCCTTGCTGCTTGTCAGCCGTGATTAATGTAAAGTCCCTCAATGACTGGGGAAATGCATCAGAGAGAGTTTCAAGAGGAAAGGTTAGTGAAAACACAATTGCTGTGAATGAGGACATGGCTGAATTTCAGCGAGTTTTTCCCCACCCATCTGTCTTTGAATCATCCCAGATGCTTTGTCTCACAAGAATTATGAGAGCCTTCTCTCATGAGGAAATTGCTTTTACAGAAACCCCCTCCCGCTCCTCAGTCTCCTAAGCAGCTCCTCAAACTGTGCGTGTTACAGTAATGCTGACACAAGTGAATACCGCACCAGTCTTTCTGGACCTAACACGAAGTGATGGGCCGTCCTGTCACACTTTCCTTCGCTTCCTATTTGTTTGTGTCATCGCTTTGGACTTGTTTGTGTCATGCTGCGATGGAGATGGAAGTGTAAACGGCACCTGCTTCATTTGTCATCGAAGCAGATAAGGCTGTTATTAATACTGGTACAGCTTGCTTTGTTCGGCCGTGCCTCTGCCTGTGACTGATATGTTGTTGAGCTGAAGGATCGTTTCCCACAGTCAAAAGAATGGGTGACTCCCCAAAAATAAAGGAAATGGAAGATAAAAATCTGGACCTATTATGATGGGGAACATTAGCAGAACAGAGCAGGGCTGCCATCTGTCTCTGCATTGACCTTTTAGCAAAAATGTGCTTAGTGTCTATCATTAACCCCCATCTCTCTTTGCCTCTCCTCTGCTCTTTTCTTTCTATTTCTATTTCCCCTCTTTTCTACTGAAGCGTAAATTTTGTTGTGCGGCAAGCTTTATGTGAACAACTCAGGGGCATGACCCTAAAGGGAATGATTGAAAGACAGTTGTCTGAAGGAGACATAAAATCAAATGAAGACCTGAGCTGCGAACGAACACAGGAAGTCAGCTGGAAGATTGGGAAAGCTGCAGTCAGGTGAGCGTCGGGATGCAATAAACTGACGGGTGCAATAGCAAATGTCTGTCTTTATATTGGATTTGAAGGTCAATAAAGTATTATAGATTTTTTATAATATTCTGAAATAGTCTTTAAAAACAAAATTAAATAGAAGTTGTGTAAATACACTTTGTAGTTTGCTTCTTTTAGTCGGGATCCAAACATAAAACAATCCATCTGGTACCGTTAGCTAGTCTTTATCTGAACAAACAACATATACGTAAGAGACACTCTAAAAGGCACTGTGGGTGAGGGCTCAGATCGGACATACATTTACATTTATTCATTTAGCAGACGCTTTTATCCAAAGCGACTTACATTGAGCTTCTAATTACCAGTGTTACATGTAGGTGGGTTAGGTGTCTTGCCCCAGGACACAACGACAGTATGGACTGTGGGGAGAGTGGGAATCGAACCGCCTACCTTCCGGCTGAAGGAAGACCACTCTACCACTGAGTCACTGCGTTCCATGTTCTATTAGATGTTTTTTTTTTTCACCATTGTTCCACTTTTGGCAGCTGCTCGTATACTTTTACTGCAGCAGACTTGTCCTGCTCATTCTGTATTTTGAAAGCAGACCTACCTGAAAAATCTTGATTGGTGGCACATTTTGTATAAAATATAGGTCCCATTGCACCATTAACACTTATCCATACTAACAAGTTGGAATATGGTTAAAATGAATCAGTTTGTAGCACAGTTAGCTGTTAATGGACATAAATAAAATAAAATAATTAAATTTCTTCATTGAGGTTTGTAAGGCATTAGTGGATATATTTATGTAGATGGCTTGGTTAACCACAGACTCTAGCCTACTACAACTAGAATAATTTCTAGTAGCCCATATTGTTACTCTACATCTTTAAGGCGTGTAGCTACTGTATGTTAAGAACAGCAAACAGTTTAAAAAATACTTATCCCTTAATCGTGTAAAACAATAATCTACAAAATCTACAGCAAGCTTTTGGGCTTTTGAACAACAGACAGCAGCCAGTGGATGTCTGAGATCAGTGAGCTGCAGGACAGAATGCCACCAGAACTCCTTTTCTGACTGCCACAAGATTTTACAATCAAGACAGCACAACAGTCTGTGGCAGATGAAGTCTGAAGCAATTTATTTGAAGAGACCCAACAACTAAATTTCCCCTTGGGGATTTCTAAAGATGAACTGTGTAGAAGTAAAGAATTGAAACCAACATTAAAAGTGTGAACAAAATACTGAAATCAGACTTTTTCCAACTTCTGTAACACTTACCCTCAGTCCCGCGTAAAAGAGAAGCTCTTTTTGTCACTGGTGTCACAGGACAGGCATTCACTGCAAAGAACTGTAACCATGAATAGTTACTACATCTGTTTATAAACGTAAAGATTTTATAAATATTTGAACTAGACATAAATCACAAATTACCTGGTTAAACTTCTTTCTTCTTTGTTTCTTTTTTAAATGTACACGTTCATCCATAACACATTAGTGCCATTATTTCATACCATAAGAAGATTAATGCCCACAGTCCAAAACAATGCACTATATTTACATCTATATGAGTAATGATTCCTAACAGTTAACAGCTGTTTTGGGGAATATCAGCGCTTTGTCTTATTCAGAAAAATGTTCAGTGTGGGGGATGGGCTCAAATTCACACTCACCGACACGTCTGGGTTTGCTCTGTATTGGATTTGTAAATAATGGAAAACTGCAGAACACTGCTACTGGTATTATTATTTGAAAGAATGAGTGAATATTTGACTCGTTTCCAAACGGACTGAGGTTATCTGTCCTTGAGGGTGTTATTTCGGTATATTTGCACACAGGTTAACTGAGAGCACACACACACACACTCGGAATGGGCCACAGGCGGAGCCATATCGATCGCTCTCGTCAAGGTTCAAGGATATAGATGAGTTACAAAACCACCATTAATTACAAATCACTTCTGCCACCGGAGTCGATTAGAACAAAAGGTGGAGAAAGTTGGCGTCAAACCAAGAGAAGTGCTAGGACTCTCGTGAATGTGTTCTCTACGTGGAACACATCTGCTACAAGCCAAATTTTACATCATGTCTGATTTTTTTCGACGTGTGCGTAAATGGATCCAGATGCATGTTTGATCCATAGCCAATAAGCATGTTCCACTGGCTTATCATTGAGCACATCATCAATAGCCCAGGACACATGATAAATTATGATCCATAATGGGCCATATACTCAACATGTGCTGAGCCTTATGCTAATGTGCAAATAAAGCAGGGCAGGGGCGTACAGTTCTGAGCAGGTGCAGGCTTTACGATGATCCACAGGCAGCTTCACAGACACTCCTTGTCAGTGCCACTTGAGAGAGTCCCTGCTGTCTCGCACAGGTTGCACTGCGCCTGTGCTTTGCATTAAAATTGCAAGCAACACCCTCACAGTCTTTCCACAGCACTATATCTACAAGGGAAAATCAAGTGTTCCTCTACTTTAAACTGCATATCGCTCTCCTCCAAGTCACGCTTGTGTTTTCAGTGCCCTCTGTCTCGTCTATCTGACTTTCTGCACAGCCCCTGCACCTGTTGTTTCACATTTTTTGAGCGGGGGCGAAGGTGACCGCGGTCTGTGATTAATGTTAGGTGTGTAGCTGTGTATGTAAGCAATTACAAGTCATCTGGAAAGGCTAGTCTCCCTGCTTTTGACATGTTGTGCTTGGCCACATAGCTCGGCAGTGTCTTCCAGTCTATAAAGCTGATCCAAAATAAAGCCATCTGAGGGAAGATGCACCGCGGTAACATTAAGCAAACAGGCTAAACAAATCAACAGCTATGCCTCTGTCACACTCTCTGAGCCTCCGTTTGCTTTCCCTCGGTTTTATTGTGACAAGACACAGCGAGCCATGGTTTGAATACCAACGCAATAATTTCTTGACAGTCTCCCTTTATGTCACTGCTCTCGCTCTGATAAGATGATTTTCACTCCCCGGGTTTGTTTTGTCTTGGCAGAGATGGCCTCGCTCTTATTTTGTCTTTCCATCAGTTGAGCGCCGTCTCGTCTGCAGTGCGCTCTGTGCACGCATGGCTATTTGTATGAGAGGCACGGAGCATAAGATGATTATGAGAATATGCCACACAGAGGAACAATGTCTGAAGCCAAGACCGTATTAGGAAATAATGGTGTGTGAATTTGTGAAAGTTTATTATATAATGACAATGACGATGCATCTTCTGCCTCTGTTTTCTTTTCCTTTAACACGGCTTTCCTGGGAAATAGCTGATGTCACTTTTATAAAAACATGGTCAACTCAAATCCTATCTTTGACAATTTTGAAAAAAAAAAAAAAAAAAAAAGCAAAAATATAAGGCTCTCTGGGACTTGAAAGTCAGTAGTTAAACAGGAAATGCATTGATCGTCTCCTGCTACTTAGACAAGTGTGTAGACTACATTCAAGACAATCACCAGTTAATAATATAAAAATAAAACCTAAAAAGTTTTAGGCTCTCGTCAGGCCTAACATTTGAATCTGGAGTGATTGGATCTATTGCGGTCAGCCTTAATGCAAGGTGTGAACGGGCTAAATGCATCCTGATGTATCCTGCGAGATTAGATCTGTGGTTGGATATAGAGTTGGGCTGGGTCACATGGACCTAGATTTATATAGATCTTTGTGGAGAAGTGAATAAGTATGTATTCTGGCTTGCATTGAGAGACTTTCTAAATTAGTGACGTTATGTTTTACGTTAGTATTTATTAACAAAAATGCATCATGTTGAATGTTGAAGTAAAGTTTTAGAAAAGTTTCTTTTTAACACCTGGTGGAGGCTGGTGTAATATTGTATATGAAGCAAGCACAGACCTAATATGAGCTCACAATGACACGTGTGAAGGCAAGGTGTAAATTGCCACGAGTCAAGATGGCCATATGTGTCCAGATAAAGAAAAGATGGAATGAAATACAAGCTCTTGAGAGGGTCTTAGAGACAGACACTATTCACACCACATGTATTCAATATCTATGGACTTTGGGAAGGGGTCAGAGTGCATAGAGAGTACCCACAGTAGCTCAGAGAAGCACATGGAGACTTTACAGAGAGATGCTGTTGAGGGTTAACCTGAAGATTGATCCCAGATTTTTTTTTCCTGGAAAGCTAATCAGTCTTCCACTGTCTACCTTATATATTCAAACATATTGTGTGAATTTAAAATGGTAAATATCTTATTTCTGCTTATCTCTCCTTAGCATGCAACAGAGCAAAAAGGTGAGCTAATGTTTCCTTTCATACCGGCTCTCTGTTAAGAAGCTGACTGACTTCTTGTCTGACATATGTATACATCTAATAAGTTATTCAAGCAATATGGCAAAAGCAATAAAAACACAAGAAAGTTCTATCTGAAATTGAAACCAAAATAGTATAGCTAATTTCCATAAATAAATAGATAAGCATAAGAAAATTCTCACCTCTGACACTTCTATTACAACACTACACTCTCCAATACCAGCACTGTTCCTTTCAAGATGAGCCGAGACATGGGAGAAGACAGGAATATGCTGCAAGGAAAAGTGCACTCACATGAGGCGTATAATTGTCATGTTATTTGCCAAAACCTGCAATGTATTATGGCTTCATGTCACATCATATCAAATATTGCATAAGGTTAGTAAGAGTCTTGATAAATTAAGTCCCAGGGAGCCATTCTTGTGGATCAAAACCCAGAGCCCACTTGATAGCTTTGCCAGATGCATTATACACAGTGCTGCAGAAAGCGACAGAGATGGAAAATCTGGCACATGGACAGCATTCAGGACAAAGCCTCTCTGTCCACACGACTGCGGGTTTTCCTCCTGTGTCTCCTTCCAGGGCTCAAACAGGAGTTAATTGTTTTCATGATGGTGTCAGATGGCAGAATTGATCAATGTTAAAGGATCATTCCCTGTGACATTAGCTCTCGAGATAGAAGGACAGCACTGTACGAGAGAAACTACTCTGTTAACGTGACATCTGACAAGGTAAAAGGACAACCTTCGATTGCTTTTGCTCTGTTTAAATTACAAAATCAATACTCCAGCATTGCTCATATACTCATCAGCCATCCTATTAAAATATACAGAGTAAACACACCGCACTCCTGGCAGGTGCTGTTGGAGATACTTTAATGCGAAGGAGGGACACAGTTTATCATTGCAGCAAAAACAAACAGAAGAGTGGCACTGATCTGGAGAAATAATTAAAGACTTTCAACATTGGATAACCAGGGAAAGAGTTATGAAAAATGGGATTAATTCGATTTTCAAAAATTTACTTTTGAACAATTAAAAGGAACCTCAACAATCTATTCTGGGACTGCTTCAGCAAAGCATATGAAGAGTATTCTCTCAGGGAAGGTCTAAGTCATGCAGATATTTAGAGGTTCAGAAGATAGAACTATGTTAATGTGAAAATTTAAGGTGTTCTTGCTTTACAATGATAGGGTCAGACCAGAGCACAAAAAGTGCAAATAAAGCTTTTTATGGACCTTTTTTTGAATCAATATGGTTGCTATAACTCCAATTTTTGGGCTAGATCTAATTTATTGCATAGTCACAAAAAACAACTGAAAGAAATGTAAAATTTACATCATTTTTATAATGCACATCATTTCATTCTCTTTTTAGTAACTGTGTCATTTTCACCACTTTAGAAACACACAAAGACCGCTGAAATGAAGTTATATCTTTGACTTTGAATCACTATCTAAGTGCTCAGGGTTGTAAAAGTAATGTTGATTTGTTCACCTTCACATTGGGCTATGAACCTGGGCAGAATTTTGCAGCATCATAAGTCCCCAAATGAATTATATCAAATAAAAGACCAAAATGAAACACAGTAGGTTAGACACAATCTGGAGGCACCTACAATAACAGAAATACAATGATCATATGGAATATTCAAACAGATTCATGGAGCCAACTTCTAATGAGGTCCTGGAAGAGTGTGGGATCCAAGCCTCAGTTTACAGATGTTGCCATCTGCTCTGCCATGTCTGAAGAGGAAAATAATGCATTGAGTATTAAATTTAGACGTGTTGCTATAGAAAACAGCACCTCATACTGCGTTTGACCTCTCTGTATGTGAGAACTAAATCTCTCAGAACAGGTGGTTAGAAGAGTTTAGCTATGAAAGTCATTCATATGTGACGCAAGACGAGATACACTAGATCAGACAGCACAATGCACAGATGCTTTGTGACTCACTGCACATAGTTCAATAAAGATACTAATTCAGAATGTGAATAATCTAACACCCATCAAACACATGATTAAGACTCATACTATAATTCCTCCTGCTGCATTTAGACATTTAGTATTCATTTGTTGACTGTTTGTGATATGATACAATGCACATACATATTGGCATATTTTGATATTTATATGTGATTTATATATAAATCTTACCATGAAAAAACTCTAGGAATTTTTATGAGATGTTTAGCTGAAAATAAAATTATTAACAACTCTCAAAACTCTCTTGAGTGAGGTAAAGCAGATTGATGATGCTGTTGTTGTTGTTGTAAAATACAAATATAATATTATAGAAACCAAAGAGACAGCAAAAATATATTTTTTTTATGATTCTGTCTTCTGCATTTACCTCCTGTGTACTGTAGTTCATTTTGACATACTATCTAAACATATCTAAAATGCAAAATTTAAAAATAACATTAGAGAGATTGAAGAGCAATAATGTAACAATGTTCCACTGACACATTATATGCCAATACAGTGGGCCTACATTGTCAATTATACTTTTAAAAACTATGTTCAGATGCCTTCTAATAAAATAGAAATGCGATTACCTAACTGTAACAGACGTCATCTCCTGTTGTCTGAAATTGTCTTCCTGCTAGTGGCATTGGACATTTAAAGTTCTGTGTATAAGCTCATCTCTACTGGAGCAGGAAGGTACATTACAGTACTATTAGTCTTACTCATGTTATGGTTGTGTTTCAAGAAAAAATATGCTAAATATGGTGCATTTTGAAAATACTCTTACAAAGCTATGTGCTTTACAACTTCTTTAATTAAAACACTGTATTTGCGGTCAACACTTAAAATAATAATTATGTGACATGAAAGACTATAAACAATCTTCTTCTATTACAGAAGAATATGGCTTCAGTCAGCTCTCAACACTAAGATTTACTCACTTTTTTAGTGTACTTAATGGCAATGCATCTAAATTTGACAATTTAGTATTTTGATACCATTCTGCTCACATCACAGTGAAAACTTAGACCTTTTAAAGAGTTTTCCAAAGCATGCTGTTCTGACCTGTACCATCTCCCACAGTAGCTCCAGTGATGTCCGTGAGAGAAAGCTGGAGGTCCTTGTGAATGGGGCCATGACACAAACAGACGTGTGGCAGTCTCTGATGCAGGCAGCCATTATGTTTTATGCCCTGCAGAGGAAACACTAGAGCACCTGTGGCTGTCCTGTCTTTAGGCTCACCACTGGCCACTGGCTTGGAGATATGGGCCTAACCCTAACCAAGGAATGGAGATCTGTGTTCCTGAAAAACTGTTTCATTAGTCAGGCAAAGATGAGCATCTGGATCACGAGAATGAACTGTATGGCTTGGTGCAGGATGCACGGCCTCTGAACTGTTTAAAAAGACTGTTGGTAGCCTGACTCAAAATTGAGTTTATACAGAGCAGTTCAGGGAGGGGGAAGATAGTTTTGGATTTTTAAGAGTAAACAAATGTGTGACGTCGGGGTTTTATAAATTGTAATTGTCAAAGTGGAGAATAAATGTTTTGTTAAAAGTCAGTCTCCTACAGTGGAAATATGACTTAAACTGGCATCTCACAGTATTATTATTCATTCAAATAATCATTTCATTGTTAAATTAAACAACAATATGCCAAGGTTATCCTCACATTGACAATGCAAATAAATTGTGTGGGATCGGGTTTTATTGCATTCTATTAAGGAAAACAGAATAAAGGAAACATTTTATGCTATTAGTTTTTCAATCAGAACTATGTTAAAACATAATTCTATACTACTATAACCGATATGCGTCTGGTATAATTTCTCTATTTCTTTGACTGATCATATAACAACATTGTCTGCACTAATGGCTATGGGCATATTGACTTGGAAAACCTTCATCTTCTCCGACAACACAATGGGATGAACAATACTGCAGAGCAAGACCTGACATTGCAGAAAGAACGCCTGGCACTCCTTGTTCATCATGTTGATTGGAGAGATCAATTCACATTTGTGCTTTCCTTGACTTCCTCCCAGGCATATTTCAGACCTGCAGTGTATGTGGCAAAGACTGCATTATATAGTCCACTACAAGTGCATGCTAAGAGATATATACAGGTCTGTGGTGTTTTATGGCATATTTCAGTAACACAAAGGGAATATTTTGGGTGGTATAGGCGCCCACAACTGTAGTACCTCTTAGACCTTTTAGAGGGCAGTGTAACTCTATGGAATAAAAACTTGGCAGCATCAATGGAGGGAGAAAAAGATTGGTTTCTCTAAATTCTATCCCTCATTAGGTCCCATGCAGTGCCTGAATTACTTGCTGCATCTATCCATTTGAGTCTCTCTTTCTGTATACTGCTCACATTAAACACAGCCTCGCTGGATGAATGCAGGTGAAATCTGACCTCATTTCCACTCCCATTTGGCTGTGACTTATTGCCATGGGGGTATTTACCGGCAGGGGTTTGTGTGATTGAAATGTTATATTTGTATAGTCACAAAAGTTCTGCTTGAGAAAGGCCTGTGAGACTGGACGTCACATTTGTGTTTCCTCACACTCCATTTGGCTTCACATCACATCGCAGCGACCATTGGCACATTGAGCAATGCGCTGGCAAATGGGCCCGATGCATTTGGAATCTAAATCTCTGGGATATTCACTTGCTAATGTTATGACAGCTTGTTAGCTTTTTCATTCTGTGGCAGGCTATGGAAGTTGACAGAGCGAGCGGAGGTTCGTGTCTCCAGGCTCTACCCTTGTCCACTTGGCTCCCTGCTTTGTCAAGGAGATTTTAATTCACAGTGATGAGCAATCATCTGTGGGGTTAAAGTGCAACAAGTGCAGTGACTTTTGCCCAGTAGCTCTCTTTAACCTATAACCTTGAACTCCACCCACTGAAGCTCCTCTGCTGATGGCTTGATTGGACTTATATTTAGAATGTAAATTCAACGGAATCTTTGACGTCAGTAAAGTCCTGCATCCAATCACTGCCCAAAGTCATTATTTATGTGGCTCCCTTTATAACCAACACAAACACACTTAACCCTCTTAGGGGTCTAAAGCCGCTCACACTGTAGAGCCGTTCTAGCCGTTGTTGAGAAATGATTAATTATCTGTGGTGGTACATCAGAATGTGACAAAATTAACACACAGCATTTTATAGTATTGCATTTGTTGTACATTGGATTTGGAACAGAGCATTTCAATCAAATGGAAATTGCTGTGCAAGGAAAAGATTCCAGAGCTATTTTACAAAGATGAAAAAAATGTGAGACTATTACTCTGTGAAAATCCAAATTGTTCCAAGCTTACTGTAAGCATAACCTGCGACATGAAAGAATAAGTCTGAAAATGTTGGTGAATGGACGTTGAAATTATACGGCTTTCTCAGTATTGGTCCTTGGCATCGCTAACATTCTATGAAGCCGTCGTATTAAATGGTAGCAGAGTGACTGGCTCAGACTATTTTTCTAATCTCAGCTCACAGTGGGTTTCATTGCCATTTGAACAGAGAACTCTTACAGTATGTGTGATGCAGGCTACAGGGAAAATAATAGCAGAGGAAGCAAGGACCAAGAAGAATAAGCAGTCTCTTTTGTTGACATAAAATGGTGTATTTAACAGCTGGGTTCCAACCTGTAGTAAACCCTGAATGATGTATTTAGAATTTAATTGTGGTGAGTTTTTTATTTTCTGGAAGTCCTCCTTCCGGAGAGGGAACAAAAGCTCAGCCTGCCATTCCTCTTTGCCTCTCTTGCAGTTGATAATCAATAAAGGCGACCGGGCTGCCAGCTATTGACTGAACAGAGATGAATGACACTGCTCCCAAAGGGTGCATTTGAATTTTGACAGGCAGGATTCAGAAGTCCAAGTCTGCCTTTGATGGTGCCAGGAAGGAGGCTTTGACTGCACTGAACGACACACTGAAGGTAATACAGAGTGCTGATGCAGGCTGTATGGAGGGCTGTAATACATTAAATAGTTGAAGATCATGATTAGGCAGTTTAAACAGCTGCATGAAGCCGTCTTTTCTGTCTGTGTCATCTGAATTGAATATAACACACGGGAACCAATGTCAAAGAGAGGAAGGAGACCAGACCACTCAAGTTCATGCCAACGATTTCTCCCACAACCGTTTCATTCAACGTCAGTCATTTCCACATCTGCTACCTTCACAGATAAGCTACCCTCCTGGTTTAATACAGTTTGACCTTTTCAAAAACAGCACATTGTTTCTATGCATGTTGTAGGAGGAATCATTATGTTGTGGTTATGCTGTTATAAGGGCTCTTCTTGCGTCTGATGCTTGGCTCTCGTGCGAAGATCTTGTTAATGCTGTAGCAAGCCGGGGACTGGCAGATACACCTGCTTGTCATGGATGATCACCCCATTCTGGGCAAACAAACTAAGCTGCCTGTAGACCCAGTAATCCAGCAATATTACATTTTAATAAGATTCTACAGCATGGCACCCAGTTAGGATTAAAATGATTTTCCCTTTACCTTGCATTTCCTCAGTGAGTACATAGCAAGCAAAATGGATGGAGTTAAGTTCACTGGGTTACGAATATCTGAAATACGTTTTTAATAGAAACCCAAGTAGTACCACAGTAGACTGACATTGCAGCAAACAACCATTTTTATATCAGGGTCTTGAATTTTGTATTGTGATGTACACATTCTTGTTGTCACAAGCTGTAAAACATGTGAATCTGAATTATGTTTGCAACACTGAATTTTAAGAGTAACCATCAGTTTTTTTTTTTGTGGCATAAGGAGGTTGATAGGAATGGCGTTGGAAATAAACATTGTTTTAAATGATGTTTTCATAGTTATATTGCGAGGTTTGCTTTTTTGCACAGGAATCTTTTGCCTTTTATGTCAATTCAAGCCAGTATCTTAACAGGCCCTGTCCTTAAACAGTACTTAAAAAAACAGATTAATTTGTACAGACAGTTACTCAAGTAGTCTCACCATCTACACATTATGTTGCTAATGAAAACAAATGCACTGAAAGAATAATCCCACTCACTACCATCAATACATTGTAGCACTTTCCTCAGTGACTTTTTCTGTGATGTAATTATTATAACTTATGACCAGCTGGTCCTGATCCCACGTGAGACGAAACACAGACAACAGGTCCAATCAACTGTCAATCATTGTTGCACCACTACAAGGCCTTTTTAATAACGTCAAGCAATCACCATTTATGCGCTAGCCTAGAGAAATTAAAATAAGTGCCTACTTTTACATTTATTATGTTTTTTTCTCCTAAAGCCCAATCTTGTCTTTTTTTCAGTTTCCATTTATAATTTTGTTATACATTATACTTTTTGTAATTGCCTCTATCACACTTCCCCTTTTTAAATCCATAACTTTTTACCGTCTTTGTCTTTTGAGTATGCCAAGGAGATGCCGTTTTATTTATCCTAATGGGATTTTGAGCATCCACCCTAAAAGTTGATTCACACTTTTACACAATACACTAGAGTTTAATTACTAACAGAGTCGATAAACACATTTAATTACGCATGAACACAAGCTGCTGCAAAGTGGTGGTCACCCATTGTTCTAGTGCTTCCAGACTCGGCGAAAGAAATACTTACTGTTCATAGCATTATCAGCAGTAAATCACACACTATTCAAAACAAGTCATTAGTTTAAATAGTGCCTAAATGGATTTTGTAGTGGCCTCTTGATTTCAAAGTATCTTGAGAGTTACATTGTTAAATAATGAGTTTGCATCACTTAGTAAATTTAGCCAGTTTTCACGTTATTCCCTGTGTAACACTTGCTTCATGTAGTTATAGTACTACAAACTCAATAAGGTTGACCTATATTGTATTCTGAAAAAAAAATGCTTTATTAACTAATAACATATTTTAATAGGAGTAATTTCTGTCATCATGTAGGCTTTATTATCAAGGATTTTTGTAGATGGGAATGTACAGCACATACAGGAAACTGTGGCCTATCACATACTGGCATACAAAGAGCCTCTGTGTTAGGGAGGCTACCATTGAACTATATTGTTTTTAAACATAAATTTTTTTGAGGAAGTGTCTATTCCAGCACAGGGTTCATCTGCTTGCACAGAGAAATAGCACAAATAACAGAAAAACCTAAATGAAGAAAGAGGAAGCAAAGTGACACATGGATAAATATTATATTATTGTGGGATGGTATCAGTAAGATGGTGAACTAAGCAATGTTATTATAAAAGTGTATTTATCTAGCATGATGGAAATATAAATCGGCCCCTGTGAATGGAGACATTGGACATGTATGACTAATGTGACATCGAAAGTGGGACAGCTGTATAAAAACACTTTTAAACATATTTATCAGATTAGCTTTTGTAGTTAATTTGTCCATCCGCAATAACATCCCCCCCTTGTATTTCAATGAACTGTATTTACACAGTGACAAAGACACATAAGGCTTATCGATGACAGGACCTATTTTAGCTGATGTTGTCTGATATGATGAATTTTAGACGGAGCTAGGTCTGAGATGAAAGACACTATAAGTAAAATCACATCCACATGTAATAATTTCAGATAATTTATTAGGTAAATCAAGACTAGTGCAGGGAGACATGCTAAAAGGACTTGTACCTCAGCGCCTTTTAAAAATGAATTACAGATAGAACATTCTCAGGCGCACTCTGGGATTCACATTAGAGGTTCTTAAAGATTACTCTGCACACCTTGCCTGGATAAAACCTATCAAGCATATGCATTTGCAAGCCTACACGAAATTTCTTGGGGGTGATCCTAATTGCTTTTGTCACATGTGAGCGATAGCTGACTAATGTTCTTCCTTTTGAACTGACAGTGTCACTCTGCCCTTTACTCTAAGACATAGCTGTGCTTGGCAATGCAAAAAAAAAAAAAAAAAAATACACTCAAGAAGGCAAGATACCAGCGCATCAGGTCTCCAATGTATTTTCAAAGGAAACAATATCTTAGTATGCATATTTTCCCCTCAAGCAGTGTGTGTCCTCTCCTTGTTTTTGTGTCAGTTTGTGAAAATGTGAGAGGCGTAATCATGCTACAGCGTGCTATTTTCTCAAGGTTGGCTGAGTAAGAATCTGTCACTGCTACCAGGCGCTTAGTCCTGAATCCACTAAACTTGAAAACAAAACCATTTGAAAGAGGTCTGTGCTCCTTTTACTACAAATGCATTGTCCTTTCTTTCAACTTGAATGCAACAGCAAAATAATGCGTTGCCTTTTAGTGAATGGGCTCATAGTGGATGAGCTGCAGAGAGCATACATGAAATTGCAGTTTTTTGTACGTTTGTGAATAGGTTTTAAAGTGGTCTCGTTGCCTGGAAAACAAGACTGAATTTTTTTTCTTATTGTATTTAAAGAATTAGCCTGGTCTCTTATTTTCTGTGACCTAAAACAATGTTTGCATGTTTACAACATACACAACGACATGTGGACATTTGATTTAAAGTGGTAAATATGTATACCCAGTTGCATTATTTAAATTGCCAGCCCAGATTTACCTATGATGTGATCAAAGAAATATGTGACCAAATTTCCGTCTTGTTAATTTTGAAAACTCATTTAGAAAACCAGAATTTTTGCTTGAGACACATTTCATTTTACTGGGATTAAGTGCCCAGCATTTAGATGAGAATTGTGTGAAAATTAGCATCCCCTTGAACAAATGGAACACATTAGTCTAAATTATGTTTACAATAGACACCTTCAGATCCATAGAACTCAATGAAAGAAGCAAATGAGTTCAATTACTTCTTGTTTGTACAATTGCCCAGATTGGACAAACTGAGCACTGCTGGAAACAAAGCACATTCATGTTTCCTGGATTGCATGAAGGCTTAGGACATTTATGAACTTTGTTTCTAAATGTTTAAAGTGATACTTCCACTGGGTTTCCTCATAGACAGTGGCATGCTCCTGCAGGGCTATTTTAAGAAAAGTGAAGTCAGTGGTTATACAATTTAAGCTTTTAGAAAATGAAAGTGTTGCATGTTTTAAATGAATAAAAAGTACGAGATATGAGTACAGCTCCTGAAAAATGGCTGCATGTGAAACTTGTCTGTGAAAGGTGCTCTATAAATAAACTTTTATTTACTTAAAAAAAATATATATATATTTTTCTTCATAATTTAACTTATTTGCCTTTTTTATTTTTTTGCTATTAAATGCCACAAAGCACTAAAACAAAAATAGATTCTTGCCTATCTCATGAAAAATATGCTTTTTTTTGTTAATATTGTAATTGTCTATGCTCTTCAACAGTATAAGTTTCATTTGGGAGTTAGGGTTATATAGCAGACCACTCTATCCCGCACAGATGCAGCCCAAGGCACTCATTTTGTCATGATCCATTTCAAGGGAAATAATTATGCAGCTAATGCAATTTAATCCCTGCCCTTGCGTCCTCCTCAGAGATAGGGGCACATGCCAGCCAACAGGAATTTGGGGCTGTTGCCTCATTACATTCAAAGTGCATAACTTTAATTGGGTTACACAGCAGAACACAGAGCTGTACCTAGAAGCAACGGCGCAAAGAAATTAGGACGTGTTTGATGCAGAGTAAGTAGGATTTAAGGAATGAGGAAATATAAGGAACATTTAGTCCGAGTACTTATGAACTGAGCACTGAGGCTTTTAGTTCCATCTACTTCTTTATACATTCAGCAGTGAGTGCTTGTTCTTAATATTTTTCTCCACTGTCTTCAGTCTTTCACAGTACTAAAAGTGTGCTTTAGTCTCATTTTTAGTTTCACCTAGCAGGGCTGCATATCTTTTGTTTCAAGGTTAAAATTGATTTGGGGACTTGCTAAAGAATCTGGAAATGCATTTACTTTTTTCCTGAATTAGAGTCATTATTGGTTGACTGCCTATTACAAACGACAAGACACGCCAAATTGAAAAAAAAAAAACATTAAATTGTTATGTAATTTTAGTGTATGGGTCTTGTAAATCTAAGTTTTAAACAGATACCATATTCCAGTATTAAACTCCAGTGCTAACTTCCTGGTTCTTTTGCATAAATATGACTCACTTGGCTCTTTGAAAGTATTTGCTTCAATGCTTGGACTGTTTATCCAGCCTTTTATCCTCACTCCCATTTATCCTTTCTAGCCTCTGATCAAAAATGCTCCTTCTTTGGCTCAAATATCACCCCCTAACCCTAGCATGAAAAATGAATGCCATTATGCAACTTTGAAATATTCTGAGTAATTGCCTTTTGAAAGCATCTCTTTTTTCTGTCATTGATAAACATGTAACAGGCTTACTTTTTGTAAAGCCATGTGACTGGAGCTGTGTGACCTTCAGCTGTGGCTTTGCATATTTGGCATCAGAGGCCAGTGGGATCCCTGTGGAACATGTTGAGGCTGTGCAGTGAAGAGCGAGCTGCTGCTAAAGGAGCGGAGGTAATGTCTGTGCTGGTGTTTGCTCTTTGTCTGAGCCTGAGAGATGGCGAGTCCGTCAGAACCAACAGGACAGCCAGCGTTGCCTGGTTGCTAATGTTATTCCCAGCCTAATTTGCTGCTTTTGCACGTTCATTACCACTGCAATTATATTGTTGGGGTGTATAGGAAGCATGGGTAAATGAATTAGGCTGGAGCATGTTTTCGAGTGGGAGTGGATATGGGGAAGCGGTGCAGTCTCTAAACCTTTTAATGAGAGAGGATTTTTGCTGAAGACAGTGCTCTGTTAATGGAATTTGAACTTGATTACAGGATGGCAGGCACACATTCAGCCAGTGCTGTGCTTGTCCTCTAAATTCTGCTTTATTTACAATGTTTATCATCAAGGCGCTGGCACTGGCTAGTCCCATCTGCATGAGCTCCACTTTTCTTATCTGACAATCCTAATAACACTAATCTGTGCGACTTTATTACAGTGAGTTTGCTAGGCAGACGACATACTGTTATGTCCAAGATGGCTTAGGATGAATGTTTATCAATCTAACAGTGTGAAGCTTTGATTGTACAAGAAACAGACAAGGGTTATTCCAGTGCAATGACAAATTACTTAGAAAAATGCATTTGTGATGTAGTCCAAATACATTGTATAATCAGATTACTTTTGGTTTACATAGTTGAACTCCTTTATTGTATATACATGTTTATAGGTTAAATATCCATGCTTCTAAATTTATTTGCAAAGTGAACAGTTATTATTATGCCTCAGATTATAAATGTACTAACTAACTTGTCTGTCATTTTTAAATCAAGGGTGATAGAGATAAAATTCCAAATTCTTGTTGTAGTTTTGGCCAAGCTCTACAAGGCACAGCTTGTTTTGTTGCAATTGGACCTTCAGTTTTTTTGCAATACTCAATCTCAGGCTACATACTAGTGTACCCAGGAGTACCTTTCCAAAACGTCTCAAAATCAAGTCCCATATATGGATTTGAAACATAACTTTAAAATTGGAAGAAGCTACAGTATGTTGACTCGCCAGCCAATTTTAAATATCATGTCAATGTCATGCAACTTAAGTCGTATTCAAGTGTACTCTAGACAGTTACTTGGGGGGATGTGTTTTTAAGATTGTAACAATCTTAAAATAGTCAAGAAATACTCAATATGAGCGTGTAGTTTTAATTAATTGTATAGATAATAATCAACTTGTAAGAAGGGTAAATACAATAATATGCATAAGTGTGTAGTTTTGTCGTTATCACCTCATTTCTTAAACAGCCAGATATTCCTGCTAAAAATTTCAATAAAAAAATTTAAAAATTCATGCATCTAAGGGTTTAAACTGGTGTTGGTGAGTGAACTGTGAGGGGGAGACAGTGCAAGAGAGGTTTTCTGATTGAAATGATTCCAACTGGGAGAGGAGGCTCTTATGTGAAATTGAAAAGGCCACTTGGGTGGGAGGAAAAGCAATTAATGACCTTTTTTGTTTTGGAAGTTAAAAGTTGTAAGGAGGTTAAAAGTTCTATTTTTTTTGTTGGCGTTATCTCAGGTAATTAATGTGTCGAAGGATGGGCTTTGAATACTTTTATTACTGCCAAACCCTTTTTTTATTATCTCTATCAATGCACTGTATATACCCAGATGACAAGGAATGACATGAATTTTTATATAGGGGAGAGAAATCTTAACGTCTGCTTCACTCATGTGCCTCAGATTATGATTGCACTGATTCATAGTTAGTTGCAATCCTGGTAAATGCAACACAGACTTACATTTTGACCAATCACTGCTGCATTGACAAGTTTGCCACTCAAGGCAGCTTTGTGTGTTCCACTTAAAATTCAAACTGCATCATGGACCTGTTAAATATTTTCACCATTGTGTTGGTATTATGCCGTTTTGCATCTACGTGACTTTCTGTGACATTATCAAACAATAAGCTGCTTAACTTTAGTTCACCACAATATAAACTGTAGCACATGAGCAGTGACAGCACAAATTTACAAAAACAAACTGTTGACTTGTTGCTATGTAATGTTCTGTCGCACAATTTATAAAAGTGGACTGTTTTGGATTCATACTGGAAAAACAACGCATCACATAAATAAAATCCACATCAAAGGGTTTGAAGGGGAGGGGTTCCAGATCTGCTTTGCTAGAAAGAAAAGTGAATGGGTTAGGTTGACCAGGCTAACAGAAATTATTCTTTTTATAGAACCAAAAATGATTAGTGGTTTGAGTAAATCTGGCAGAAAACAGAAATAGAATTCTGGACAGCCATAGCTATTGACCTCTTTCTCACTGTGAAATGGGTCTGGAATCCCTTTCCTTTACAGGAATTTTATAATTGGAAGCAAACCCTTCATAACAATTGCAACAGTTTATCTAAAATGAGTTGGGCTTTATGCAATGCTTTGTTTCTATGATTGGTTTACTGTCTAAAACAGAGACAGTTCATTCTGCTTCATTTAGATCTGCCCCAGAAATCCAACGTGAAAAACAGTAATTCTTTGTATACTTTAGAAAATAAGGATTAGCATTAGGATTGTTGTCCAGGCAAAGTACAAGGTGAGGGAACTGTGTTGAACTAAATAAGTTAGCTACCCAAAAAAAATTATATAACATTAATTTCTAGATCAGTGCTACGATTTGAAATATTTGTATACAGTATATGTATAACAAATCTTATATTTAGTTGGTCTTTTCTTATTAATTACACCCAAAGCCACAGCTAAAACTTGTTTAATGAACATGTTTTATCTACTTTTGTTCTCCAAATTAATGAGCTTTTCATTTTCGTAAACCCCATGCCCGCAGATGAAAATAGAGAACAAATGTAAATTCCTACAAGGTAATATCTCCTCAAAGGTTATCATTTTCCAGCGACCAATGCAGTGAGATAAATTACTGAAATAAAACGTAATAAATGCCTTCAAATGGAGATTTGTCAGAAAGAACATCTGCGCTGTAGAGGAGGGAAAGATGTAGAAGCAGAGGAGTTTGGGGAAACAGGGCAGGGTAGATGCTCTGAAGGCTGTCACTGTATCTTCATGTGTTTTCATGTTTTCCCCCTTTTGCTTGGTTTCCTTCCAGCAGAGCTATAGTGGCCCTGTCAGAGTGAAATGGACTGTCAAAAGCTGTTCAGTGATACCTCACAAGTTCATCCGGGTCCTGGATAGTGCCTAGAGACATCTCACCAACCAGAATAATACTGTGTAAGCACAGTAACCAGAGCTGCATCTGTAGCCTGTTTCTTGTCAAAGTTAAAGGGGTTTGCATTTGCACCTGTACGAATAGTGGACTGAGAAACTGACAAGCAACCCTTTTACACTCACAATGAGCCTGTGAAGTCCTCCAAATGTGTGGTCCGAGTGTTTACAGACAGAATCGATTAACATTTGAGAAATGGAGCGCAAAATCAGAGGCAAAGATGACCATCATTTACTTTGTGAAAATAGAATCGATTAATGCTAAATACATCACTGTGGGCAGCAAACAAAAGTGCTATGAAGCTAGTGACATGGAACTGACTTTGGTAAGTCCAAGTATTTTTCATTTCTTTACAAAGAACTAGTCTGAACTTGGGAATATACATTGGATTTTAATGGGACAGTAACACTGGATGATGAATAAACCTCTGCCTCAGGAAACTTTGAATATACAGACAACGAAACAAAGAATAAAGCATTGCATTTTAGATGTTACAAATGGTATGACAAGATCTCTGCTGAAATTGCAAGAGATTGGGTATGACATCACCCAGGGTCATCACACAGGGTAATGCAATTGTAGATTGTCCTTTTTATGCATCAAGGAATATATAGTTTGAAATAAATAAATGATAAATAACTGACTATATAAGCATGATATTCCCTGTCAGGAAGTCATTTCTCTATCTTTGATTAGCAGAACCAGCATTTATTTGTGTGTTCATTTCTTAGCACACCTTGTGTCTTTTCCACATTCATTTTCCAGCGCTGACAATTAAGACGAACATTTGCCTTAGCATGCACTGGCACTGCCTGGGGGATGTCGTGATTAATGCAGCCCACTTAGCTCCGGCACATCTGCACTCTACATGTTTTTCAGATGCTGAAATCACTCAACAGCAAATTTACTAATATCAAACCTATTTTAAACACGCTCCATTATAGGTGTGGTGGGACGACAAGCATCCATTTAAACCAAGGTTCAAACATTTGCTCATATATACAGTGCTTTGAGAGTTGGCAGCCTAACAAACTGGTTGCAAGGCGGTTAGTGACAATGGCTTGGATGAAGCACTTTTCCAAGAGTGTCTGATGGCATGCATCATTGAAGCTGACAAAATGTAAAAATTGTTTAGAGGACCTTATTAAATATGTATGAAAGCAAGTTTTCAAGGAGGGCATAGACAGGGAAATCCATCATTTCATTGTGAAATGCAGAAATACTATTAAAGTATGAATATTTAGCATCATTTTTCCTGCCACAGTGCAGAATGGTACCGACAAGAGTACACTGAAAACACACTTTTAATATTGCATGGGACTTCAAAGTCTTTTCTTGCTTGAATACATTAATTATAAGCAAGGTTCTCTGATTTGAAGTCTTTGCCTGCCAGCGACGTCTTATGGAGCCAAATCACAGTTTGGATAAAATAAACTGAAACGATAAACTCATAGTTGTGAGCACCTAACGTGAGCAACCTCCGATAAACGTGTGGAAACTGACACAGGAACAGAGTGCGAACAATAGTGTTTACAGTTCCTCAATTACAGAGATTAGTCAACCTCTCCAAGGTCAGCAAAACAAAGCACCATTCTTGTACTGTAATCCTTCTAAGTCAACTCTTAATTACTTTATGAATGTCTGACGACTAGAGGGCACTGTCACGGGCCATGGCTTATGGAAATGTCATTTGGGTTGGACTGAAAATATCACACTCTAAAACAGAAGCTCATTGGACAAATCACCCATTTAACATGCTGCTTTGTTTTTTGGTAAAACAGTAAATTTCTGTTGCAGTTAGCAATATACATAAAAGCAACACTTTGGGGCTGAGAAACATTTCAAACAAGCTGTGCAAACTGTGACATTTTTTTAAAACCCCAATCAAACTATTGAGATGTAGATCTGAAAAGGTCAGTCACTGAAAAATGACCATGACAAGGATCTACCTTCAGCATTTTATTACCTCTCTGCTCAATATGCTTACATTAATCAATGGGAATTAATGGAAAGATGCAGTGTTTGTACTGCAGACTCTTAGACATTTATTAGAGGTGCTCCAGCAAATTCCACTGGCAGACACACCACATTGTTACATTCTCTATAGATTTTGCTGACTCCTGAAAGACATCTGCACATTGGCTACAGAAATATTCACAATAACATGCATTGTTTCGTGAATGCAGGAACACAGTTATCATAAACACGGCCATGTTTACCTACGCTTTGTAATTAACGGTTTGTATTGACTAATGGAGGCTGATCTCTGTCCTGCACCACCTTTACCCGCAGAGGCTCGATATACGCTGCACCAGACTCTGCAGCTCCCGTTTCGCAGCCATAAACATACATCTGCTGGCACAATGATGGTGTTGTGAAGCGGCGCTATTGTAGCTCTCTGTTGCAGGCCTGCCAGCACGCTGTGTTGTTGTGAGTGGGGAGCCCACAGTGCAGCGCTGCCTGGCTGTCTCAGGGTTATGTGAGAAGGTTGGGGGTGTTTTTGCAGAGAAGAGAGAAAATGAGAGATAGGAGCCACAGCCAGAGAGCTGTCCCTGAGTGATGCTGCTCCGTTCCCAGCAGCGCCCTGTCAACTCCAAATGAGAAATTTCAGACATCCAGTGAGGTAGCTCTTGAAAGTGGAAATGTTTTTCCACCACTGCTGTGTCCTTTTTTGGACAATAACTTTAAAAGTTAGCTGGCTGACCTTCAAAGTGGGAAGGAGATAATACATTCCATTCATTTTGAAGGCATATGTTAAGTTGATGGGTGAATGAAACAATGCAGTGAAAATACATGCTGTTTGGAGGTGACAAAAGGTAAGGCAGGCGACCTGTCGTTTGACTTATGTGCGTTTGCTTTGAACCGTGGCCTGTTTCTCTTTCAAGGATGAATACCTTACACTGGTTCATGTGACAGATACATGTTTCTACAAAGTGGAACATGAGGCAGGAATGGCTGAAATAGTAATAATCTGATCACAGCAAACACCTTGGTCGCTGTGGATGATGAATTCTTGTAAAAGAGCTCAAAACATGAAAGCACTCTTTTACTTACACTGTATCTACTGTGTGCCCAAACAGAAATCAGGCACAAAAATCGAAATGACAATGCCTAAAAATGTAGCCATCCTCTTTTAACATAATATCTGAAAAGCATTAATTAATACATTTCTGAAGAAGTAACTTGCCTTGATACTATGCCCTGTCTACTCAGTGAAAAAGCTGAAAAACTCCCACGTACTTTATTTTCAGAAAAAGTGGATTAACAACTGAGCACTTCTATATTGTATACAACTTTGAGATTTTCAAATCTGTGGTGTGCACGTCCTGAATGTGATCTCTTCAGAATTGCTGAGCAAACAATCTCAAGTAGAAAGGGTCAACTGTCTTTTAAATCTGTGACCATTAACACAGCAGTCCCAAACTGCTGCGCCGGCTGTTTTCATGTCAGCTGCTATTTCATTGCTTTAGTGTTGAGGCAGGTGTTTGCTATGGACATTATTCAGGCAGGTGCTGTTGATAAAAAACCCAGCATGCACCACAGCAACTGGTAATGCTTAACTGGACACAAAATAAGTCTATAAAAATGTATTCATTGGAAAATGCATATTGTGTGGCAATTGCTATTACAAATATTTAATGAAATAATTCAGTTTAGGTTTATTTTTAGATTTATTTCTTGTACAGCCAAAGCAGAGATGCTTGTACCAGATTATAAAGTAACAGCTAATTTACATCTGCAGTCCTATATTCATCAAGTAAATATCACTTAAGAAGCATAAAAATATTGAATCTGACTTGTTTCTATATTCTTATGCTTTGTAAGTTTGCATGATAAAAATGAGTTGCGTAAATGTTAGCTTAAAATGAAACTGCTATACATAAAATGGCTCTAGCATGTCACCATTTGTTTTGTCTTTTGGAGCTGACATAGAAACCACATTACGTACAGAGCCTATATACAGTTTTTAAATAAAAATGCCATGTGCAAAGCTCTTGCAGGAGAAAGACATGCATTGCAAAAAAAGATACTAGAATGTAATCAAGCCTAAATGTGTATGTGTGTCGCTTGTTGTGCAAAAACTGAAAATGAACATCTTGTCTCCCAATTAGAGTGAGAAATTTGATAAAGGGACTACTTCTGGCGATGTGTTAATTAGTCAATTTCACTCAGGAGACCCTTTACCTTAGGGTGAAATTACCATGTGCCATTAATTTACATCATGATTAAGTTTAAATACCCCGATTCCAAAATCACAATGCACTTTGAAAAACTAATATAGTGGCTTACAGTGGAGCACATAAGCAGTTTGTTGTCAGAGAGAAATGAGCAAATGTAGACCCAAAGCTTCTATGTGTTTGCCTTCGCTTTGTGTAACGCCTGCATTCATCTCGCTGTTATAATGTGGACAAACAATGAAAGGTCTGGAAAGGATTTCACATGCTATTGAAAAGGCACCTGAGAGGAATGCATTTCTACCATAGTAACTCGAGCTGGAGAATTCTCCACAGCTGTGTGCCCAAAAACTGGATCAATAGCATTAAAACCCGGACCGCAGGAGCAACATACAACTCAGAGCAGTGAAATGTCACGCAGACACACTTCTTTTATTAAATTCTCTACTTTGGTGTGAGGTGTGGGATTGTCATCAGCAGTGTAACAATATATGCCACTGTAGGGCTACACACTGCACCTTTAAGATCAAGGAGACAGAAATCCAAGATCAACTCAAAAAGGTAAAAAAGTACACAACAGAAGCAGGAAAATGAAGAGTGCATTTATGCATAAGTTCTCAAAACAAATGCAAATGGAAAAAAACTGCAACACTAAATAAAATTGTGAACCTCCAAACTAAACAGTTCTCTGAACATGAATAATATCTACATTTTTTCTATGAAAGACATATATAAATGATAATTCCACAAACACTTTGCTAGTGAAATTTAAAAAAACATGAGGCTACAGCCACATTTCTGTGTTCCGTTATAAGATTTGTGTGCTGCTCCCAAAATGATTCCCGCAGCATTCCAAGGGCATCGAGCAGTGCAGCAGAATTTCTTCAACTTGTTCCATTTGTCTGCCTGACTGTTAACTAAAGTCACTCCTCACATGCTCTATTGTACCCTTTTGAAGTCTTATCAGGCTCAGTACTGACTCTGAGGGTTTGGTATTTCTGTTCATCACTTTATCTGGCCAGTGTATTGTTTGTTACAAATCATTTTTTGACAGAGCAGAGTACGTCTATGTTTCCTACTATACAATCATTTATACTGTTGCCGCTTTAAATCATGCAGAGGCTTTTTAGCCTTCACAGTCGATGTCTTAATCTTATTCAGTAAACCACAATAACTAATTGTCAGTTGTGTTGCTTATTGTAGCAATAAATACTTAACAGACTATACAGACAATTGTTTACCTAAATATCAACCTTGAGGGCAATTTACACAACATTAAAATGCAAATGCTTCCCCATTGTGTCAACAGGAATACACTCATCTGTTGGAAATGCAGTGTGTTTGGTAGGCCAGTATGGGCGCTGTGAATCCCACAATAAGAAGAAACTTTGGCAGAGGTCTGCTCCAAAACAAGCACAATGGTGTGTAAATAATCTCTAAACTGTCGGATGTAGCTAAAAGGAGAAAGTGCATTGACTGAATAACATGAGCTTTGTGGCATAGCTCTAACTATAACCTTTACCAAAAGCAAACAGTCGACTCACCCTTGAATTAAAAGTTGGATTGATAGTAATCTTAGGCAGATCTGCAATGCAATGTTCTACACAGTGGACTAGATATAAACTAAGATAATTCAATTTCAGTAAACAATGAGCACAAACTGAATATTCAATGCAAACATTTCATATTACATATTACATTCTTGTTTACTCAATAACATGTGTGATACAACAAAATAGGATTATGCTTTCATGTATGGAAACAATTCAATTGTGTAAAGAAAGGTTCAAAGTTAACTTAATAATTTTGGTCAGACGTCTGCAGTCTTTACTAGGCTTTCTACAACCGTTTCCTGACCTTGCCAATATGGTGGACTCACACAGCACACACAGACTGAACATTGAGCATGTCTGCAGAATGTGATATACCTCCAATTCATGAAAAGGCTTTGGAACAAAAGGTATTTTTGATTGCATTATTTATTAAATCTAGTAAATTAGCAGTTGGGAATTTTGGGGAAAGTATGGCTTCTTTAAGGTGGACAACATTATCAAAACGTTATAGTTAAATGATTCTTTCATGTGTTTTAGGAACCAAGTTTTTGCAATCTTAAAATTGTTCTTACCAACAAAATGTAGCAGAGCAAAATATGAGCTTCCTCATGAAATGTTGGCTCCTCATTAGAATGGCTGACATAAACACACACATTGGTGTTCAGATCGCAGTGATAGTAAAACGGAAATGAGAGCAAAGAGCAGGAGAAAACGAGTAAAAGAAGACTGAGTAGGCTATTACACAGGAAAGAAGTGTATCCCCTGGAGGAGGCCCGGGCTGAGATGGCGTAAATGAGGGAAGTGTGGCGACCATTGCTGTAGCCTCATTACAGTAATGGAGACCCATCCGTTCTGTCAAGGCCTCCAGAAAATCTTAGGTGACATCAGTGACTCTCCTTTCGTGCTATTCCACAGGAAAGCGGCAGAACGATAAAGCACTGGCACTTGCTAAGGGGTAACATGTTGCATGAGAAGATTTGTGCATCAGCTACTGCATTAAGATCTCGATTAGGTTTCTTGTATTTCCTGTCAGTGTCCATAATGTTGAGAGGCGGCCTTGGTAAGAGAATTGTAGACTCTGGTAAACATGGATCTTGATGGTGTAGAGGCTGGAGCTCATGAGGCACTGCTCATGTTTCACATCTGTAAGTGGCTTCTGGTAATGCATAAGTGGATGTTACAAGGGCAGCACAGAATGTCTATTTGTGCCATTTCGTTTCTTCAAACTACCCTGGGAAATATCTTGAATTATTGATAGGTAAAACAGCAGGAACAGTAACTCAATTGTGACTAATGAATGATGAAAATATAACATCTTGACAACATATCAATCAGTTTGCATAGTTCCTTTACGTAATACCTGTGCCTGCAAAATAAATAAATTTAACACCTGTCTTATGTCTTACTTGACCACTGGGTAAAATCTGACTTGTATAATTATAATGACTTCACCTTTAGACAAAATAAGCAGATGAATGACGGTCCAAACAGCAGGCCACCTTTTAACACGTCAGAACGCCATCTCCTGGGGCAGTTAATCTGACAGGTGCTCTTGTTTGATGGTCTTTGCTGATGTTAAAATGCTTATCAAAAGTTAAAATATGCACACTTATAAGTCAGCTTTTTATACTCCAGCTATGTAGAATTACTTTACCCAATTAACATTTTTATTCATGTAACTAATATTTTTAATGCGTGATGCAATGTTGCTGGACAAAGGGCTGGACTCCCAGGTTGGGTGGGCCTCTCTGGGTGGAGTTTGTATGTTCTCCCTGTGCTCAAGTGGGTTTCGTCCGGGTACTCTGGTTTTCCCCAACAACATCAAAACATGCTGGGCCCCCTCTGCTGTGGCTGATGATAAGGAATTTCCCCATGGGGATAATAAAAGGATAAAAAATAACTAATTTGACTAATACAAAGGTAGTTTTTGAGTGGAGTGCCATCTGGTTTTACAGTTTCATTATATATGGAATAAGGTACTTTCATTCAGAATAAACGCACTTTTATTCTATATTTTTCTGGTATTTTTACATAATGTTTTTACATAATGTTTTTATAAATGTCCTGGTTTTGTACATTTTTTGGTGTAACAAATCAAAAGTAGATGCGTAGCTAAGTTGTCCTCACCTGTTTCTCTTACTCAGGTGATAATTTAGATGAGTTCTTTTGATTTGAAATAAACTGGTCATTTGCACAAAACACAAAAAATCCAAGACACTCTCTTACAGTTTAAAGCCTTTATTGTTTAGAGCTTAGTTGAGTCTGTTGAGCCCCAACGCGTTTCAGCCTAACCAGCATTTATCATGGGAACAAACAAAATTAAAATACATCATGTGAACTAAATACAGGAACCTGTGAGAGGGAGTGTTCAAGAGGAAAAAAGCTTGTGTGGGCAATATCTGACACACAACACCAGATGGTAGTGTTGACCTCAAATCTATAAAGATAATACAAAGAAAAAGTTTTAGTCTATAAAAACATAGATAAATCCAGGATATTGTTTAATTCAGGAGGTTTATGGCTTGAAGTTTGTAAATCCACAAAGTCTCAAGTTGTTTAAGTTTTTTAATCGTGTTTTCTTTTTGTATAATGTCCAGTATGTATTTTATTGAATGTGCTTGAAGACTGGTTGGGTTACTGTTATGAAAGTGTCTAGTCATTGGGTTGTTTAATATTGTCCTGTAGTTGTCTTTTTGTGAACCCAATCTAGAAAACTTTGCAACTATAACAGACTGGCATACCAGTCTGTAAAAAACAAATATAGTTTTACGGTTAATGAAATGGTTTATTTAGTAATCCTTTTCTGAATGAAATATTTTTGTGTGTTATACATTAGACAATGATTACAGTTGTTGCATTCGTAGGAGCCCATGGGTCTTAGTGAAAGGGAAGTCTGGCTCTTCTCAAAGATTTGGCTCTTTTGACTCGGCTCCCTCAAAGAGTGGCTCTCAAATGGCTCTTAAATTAGTATCACTCAGAGTCTTTCATTTTATCCCTATTAAGTGAATAGTTTTTGAGTGTTTTTTTGTGACTTTACCCATCTCTGCCTTTTTAAATATCTATATAGAAATAAACAATTTCAACACAAAAATATTATGTTTTTACATAATGTATTTTCTTTTTACATTTTTCTTCTTTCTTATGTATTGGTTTTAGTTTTCTTAGTCAACCTTCCCCGCCAACCCCTCCTAAAATCTCAGAAAGCATTGCCAGACATTATTATTAATGCCTCATACTATAAAAAGATTAGACATTATTTAAAGAAAGAACCTGCTCTTAACTTGTAACAGACAAAGAAAAACTATCTTTGGATCTTATGCTGCTCTCAATATTATTTACATTACACCATTCCACATGATTACTGCTTACTCTTGGAAAAAAGGGCTTGTCTTTTTCAAGGCGCATAGACCAATCATGTCTCTGCTGTTTTGGCAACTTTTCATAATCCTCACAACCAAGGACAAGCAGTAAGAGCCTTGGGGAAATGGATATCATCAGTGCACAGAAGATGTAGCAGTCACATCCCAAAGTTCTTTCCGGCAGCAGAGAGAAAAACAGTCTTGAGAACACTGTTCACTGTACTTATTCAGTGTCTTTGAAAATATATAATGCAACGCGCTACATTTTACAAGAAGGTCACAGATTAATGAAACTTATGGTGTTTTAATATTACATTATATTTAAGACTTTGCATATTATAATACAAACGAAATTGTAATTGTAACATTTATAAACACACATTAGCCAGACAAGCTATCCCAATTCTCCTTTTTACAAAGAATTAGAAGAGTGATTTCCGGTAGCCAATGCCGATGGATGCAGAGTAAACTGCCTTGTTGTGTAATTGGATAGACATTTAACTAATGAAGCAAGAAAGTATAAGGTCAGGGTGTTACTCGCTTTGAAGAGAAAGGATTCTTGACCCATTTGTGATTTGAATAGGTATGGCTGGCCATCCTAAATATTAAAAAAACGATTTCTGTTTTGATCCAATACCAAGTAATACCTGGACAAATATTGTAATATTGATCCAAATAGTGTAGTGAAGTGTATTATTAAAAAGCATGCCCAACCATAAATAGCTCCATCCGGCACACGCAAAACATCTGCTGACCATAACGTGAGCAGATAAAAAGCAAGGAAGGGCACTTTAACAAATAAAAAGGAAAACACACTCCATTCCCCCTCATTAGATTAATATTTGTTAGCACTCCTGTCAATAACTTATCAAAAAAACTGTTATAGTGTTTTTACATTCACGCTCACTGTTGCTGCCTTTGTCAGATGAACAATGTTTCCTCGTTGAACATGATGACATGCCATCTCATCTGGTGTTCAATCCAGTGCAGTTCACTCTGTCCAGTCCCAATTATGGATGTAGTTCTACTTCTATGGTCACAATCCCAATATAGTTACATTGTTAGCTAGCAACAAACGGCTATTACATCTCTATTTGTGACAAACTTTGAGTTATGTAGGAGTGTTTTCTTGACTGGGGACTTGGGGCAGAAGCTGCAACAGTCTGACTGATGACCACTGACTCGAGGTGAAGAGGGCAGGGGGCGGAGCCATAGCAGCTAAATGTGTGTGAATGGTGAACAGGCAGAAGGAAAAGTAGTTTATGTTTACCGTAAGAAGCTACAGATTTAAAAGAGAGCCAAAAATATACAAATTAATTAAAGTAAATACTGATATTAGAACTTGAGAATCAACACTTAAAAACTAGCAACAAGTTTTGAGATATTGATATTTTGGTATCAACCCGCCCATCCCTACTAAATATACATATTGTAGGACACCTAAATGGCAAATAATGCTTTATGCTGATAATATCACACAACAGTTATTGTAATCAGTATTTTGGCTTTCTTCCAAGTCTATCCGTCCGACTTCCCAATGTTCCTCCTTCCCCACCTCGTCTCTCTGCTTATCCAAGCTTACCGTACCATTTCCATACTAAGTTCACATGCCTGACAGTGTGGCATCATCATCATCAATAGTCATTTAGGCGAAGCGGCTTTCCACACCAGCGTATGCGATGAAGATTCATAGTCACCATTTCCAAAGTATTGGGGGGAGATGTACAAAATGAGCTTAGGATGGAAATTGTGCACACAGACCACTGGCTACTGGGTTACTACTGTTTGGCCTTCCTTGTCCACTGAGGTGTATATGGGACGGCAATGGATGACAAATGCTCACAACTGAAAATGAGCAGTAATATTTGGAAGGAAGGTAGGGAAGAGAAAGGGAATAGCGTGCAATTGGAAGGCATAAGGCACTGTGAACAGCAATATAACCTTTACTGTACACAGAAGGGTTACAGAAATGACACTAAAGAGAGAATTGTAGAAGAAAGCAAGTAATATAATGGAAATCTGATGAGTTGCAGGTGTCCATTTTTTGAAATGCCCCATAGCATCATGTGTTATTATTTTCTATTTTTATTTTCTGAACATAAAAACAGGCTTTACCACTGCAAAATTATTAGTTTCTCTGGTTTTATGTGTTTGGGTAAAATTAACATTTTTGTTTTATTCTATAAAATACTAACAACATTTTTTTCCAAATTTCAAATAAAAATATTGTAATTTAGAGCATTTATTTGCCGAAAGCCTACTAGTCAAAATAACAAAAAAGTGTTGTCAGACTTGGAATAATGGAGAGAAAATAAGTTTATATTTATTTTTAAACCACACATTATTAATGTTTCAAGTTAGGAAGAATTCAGAAGTCAATATTTGGTGAAATAACCCTGATTTTCAATCACAGCTTTCATGCGTTTTGGAACGCTCTCCATCAGTGGTCTCTTAATTTTTTCCAGAGCAGTATAGGCAAGACTTCCCCTAATGTTGAATTAAACAACCTTAAGAATAAATTCAAAACCCAATCATATAATCATTCACTTTGCAAAGTGAAATTAACTGGAATCCAATCCCTTTACATCAATTATTACGTGGTAGAAATTCTTCCAATCATAAACAGGCGCAGATTTACACTTTGTTTCCTTGAGATCATGTGTCTATCCAGTCGGTTTCCAGAAGCAGTTGAGCCTTTGTCCTTTGGTACTGTCCCTGGAAATGGAGATTAAATCCAAAAAGTATAATTATTTGTATAGAATATAAAATAATCTGGACAGCTAACCAAGGAATAAAGTCTTGTCACAAAGGGCAGAAGTTTTTAGTCAAATACAACACGATAAGTCACAAAAAAAGTCAACAACAAACACATGATTAAAAGATGCTCATAGTCTCACTAAATCTGATAAACTCAACTGATGTTTTAAAAATATTGTATATCATTATATCTATAATGTTACTGTATATTAAAGTATTTAAACTATGTCCAAATGTACAAATTGTCAATAAAAGTACAAAAAATAAATGTCTTAAGAGTTTATTAGGTTAGACTTTTACATGCCGTTAAGGCCCATCATAGCAGCAAAAGAAGTGTTTTCTATTTTAGTATGCAGACTATTAACACTAAATTAAACATTGTTTATTTGACACTGGAGAACTAAGGTTTTTAAGATCAAATAGATAAATGGAGCTTTTACATTTTTTATATATAAATAATATTGAGCTGTTCTCTACCTACCTACTGACAGCACAAAGGTATTTGGTCAGTTGCCATTTGCCAAAATCGGAAAGTTTATTCAGAATTCCAAACCTCATTTGTTCATTGCAATGGTAAGGCAGTCTTTTTTAACTTTTGTTGCCAAAATGCACACACAGTTGATGGTGTCCATTTGCCTCTCTACAAATAAATAACAAAGACTAAAAATCCCTTAAACTCAAGGCTAAAGTTTGAAGATCTGCAAGTATTCTGACTGGATTGTGTCCTTTGCATATGTAATAAATGTATAGTCATATTTATGTTCAGCACTGAGCTGAGCTGATGCATGACACAAAGTGAGAGACAGACTGACATGCAGATGCTGTTCCCAGAAATTGTAAGTGTTGGCAGACTATATGTACAAGAGACATGGGAATGAATTACACTCAGCTTTTAACATATGATTTACAGCATGCACCGCTTAAGTGCACTGGACTTGGAGTGGGTTTATCAAGCCACACATTATGTTAATGCACAGATACAAATTCTACCAACAGTGTGTAACTTCCACTGAATTGTATAGAGCTTTAAACGTCTTTCCACTTGTGTGTTAAAATTTAAATTAAACAAAAATGCTAAAAAGTATATTATACAGTGGCAGGAACAAGTATGTAAACCTTTTGGAATTTCATGTTTTTCTGAATACCTTTGTCTTAAAATGTGAACTGATCTTTGTCTAAGTTAAGGGTATTGACAAACATAATGTGTCTAAAAATAATTACACAAAATTATTCTGATCTTTCATTTCTTTATTGTACCCACTTGGCAGCAATAACCTTAACCAGGCACTTCCTGTAGTTGTGGATCAGACCTGCACATTGCTGAGGGTGTTTAGCCCATTCTTCCTGCAGAATGGCTTTAGCTCTGTCATATTCTTTGGACATCTCATGTGTTTGGCCCTCATCAAGTCAATCCATAGCATCTCTATTGGGTTGAGGTCTAGGCTTTGACTTGGCCACTCTAAAAGTTGAATTTTGTTTTTCTGGAGCCATTCTTCTGTGGACCTGTTCCGGTGTTTTGGTTTGTTGTCCTGTTGCATCACTCACCTTCTACACAGTTTCAACTGAAAAACAGACTTTCTCACATTAAACTGAAGAATTGTCTGATATACTTGGGAACTCATCCTCCCCTCAGTGATTGTGAGCTGGCCAGGCCCTGATACAGCAAAGCAGGCCCAAATCATGATGTTTCCTTCTCCAGACTATACAGTCAGGATGATGCTTTCATGATGATATGCCTTTACCTTTTTAAACTGTGTAGCGCAATCTTAGTTTCATCAGTCCACAAAACATTTTTTGCCAATACTGCTGTGGAGTGTCAATGTGCTCTTTTGCAAACTTCAGGTTTGTATTGTTAGTGTTTTTCTATTAAGAAGCTTTATAACTGTTTATACTTGTTAGTTGTTAACTTTGCATGCTACACTAGATTAGGACACTAAATACCTCATCTGTTGAAACCAGTTAGACCCCATTGGTCACCCCTTGCTGGACACTGTACTGTAAAGTACTGATACTGGGGCAGGAAGTGACCCCTCCTGAGTGAGGTGTGAGGTGAGATTTTTATAACCGTGACTTTTTTTTACACGGTTCGGCCATTCGTCCACGCGGAAGCGCAGTATCAGGTCATTGAAACCGAACATTTTTGAAAACCCCTGCCAGGGTGAGTATTTTCACGCCTTGCGATGTCAGAGTGTGCGCCGTTATCCGCTGTGTTTGACGTCAGATTGTGCGCTGCTGACTGCTTCTGATTGGCCAACATGCCTTTACGATTAGGGTGATATTGTCGCCTGCTGGTGTGGCATGCTCTTGACAGCGCTTCATAGCTGGTTTTTTTGTTTTCACGTGGATGGGATTTTTTCATTAAAACGCAGGAGGAAAAACTCCGGTTATAAAAATACCTGTGTTCGTGTGGACTAGGCCTAACTCAATGAGGAAGTGGGATAGTAATTAAAGGTCCAGTACTAAACCAAGCAAACCTCAATTATAGATGCATTAACATGACTTCTACATGTCCAATATGTAAATTGCAGATTGCCTCGCGCTGTATGCAGAAAAATGGGCAGGAATGAGGGAGAAACGAGAATAATCAAATGCTAAAGAGGTAATTTACTTGTGTAATGACCTTTTTATGCTGCTGATGATTAAGGATAAAGCCCGTTGACAGTGCCTGATGTGAGCCTGGTTCTATGACTATGCATAAAGAAGAGGAAAAGCTCCCATCTCAATCACCACCCCAGAGGCTCGTGTGGCTTAATATCTCTTTCCATATCAGCATACAACAAGAATTTATAGTCCTATTCAAGGCTTGTGTAGCATGCAGATGCAAATATCACTCCCTCTTTTCCCGAGACCCTCAGTAATAAGCTGGCTTCCAACCCTCTAATAAATCTATTAGTGAGCTGAACATTGTATAATGACTTCAATTGGTTCTTTGGTGCTCTGAGGTGTTGCATATCAAAGTGTTAGCTGCTGCCGTGTAGACCGACAGCTGACTTCCAGATACAAGAGGGCAGGATGTGACCAAAATGAAATCTTGTAAGATGTACAGACAATGAAGATATGGAGGAATACAATCATGTCTCTCATCTGCCTGATAAAATTGGTGAAATTTTATGGACAGCTGTGCTAACAGAGATTGAAATTATAACTAAGGCCTTAATAGAATTTAAACAGTAGCGACTGTCATAGTCTAATTATGGTCATTTATTCATAATATCTATAAAGATGGACATAGTGTCAGCTTCTGAACATTAAAGCAAATCCCTCATTTGGGATCTGGTGGTTGGTTTTGGTATATCTTATAAGTCTTTTCTGTGTGATTGGGGCCTAACTGATTATTTACAAAAATATTTTTAGCAGTGTATCAAAAGTTATAGGCTCATGTCAATTAAACCAATGAGTAATTCAAAATTAGCATATCCTTTATACCAACCACTGTAACAGCAAGATCACTTGGTCATGCAGTCCAAAGCATTTTCTTGCACCACACTGCCACAGCTCGTCTCCCTCAGCAGGAAGGCTATCTGTAGCTCTAAAAGTGTCTGTCGGTGACCCAGTCTCTAGCAGCACAACACTTACCAGACACACACAGTAGATATGAGCACTTTTCTTTGCTTATCTTTGAGCTGGTTCCCCTTATAATATAGCCTGGAAAGTTAGACCCATTCACTTTCTCAGCAAAGTAGGACTGCAACCCTTCCTATTGAACTCAATTTCCACCAAGCTTAATGCAACCTAACTACTTATAAAATGGGATGGGCTTTATGCAATTTAATTTTGAGTAGTTCCAGAGGCAGTTTATTTTGCATATTTTGGTACTGCCCTCTCAATTCTGATTGGTTGTAGGTCTATCCAGTTGCATTTGGAAATTTAATCTCCATTTGTTCTGCCCTTCATAAATCAGACTCGAATTGAGAGACCAGACTAATTGTTTGTATGGAATTAAAAAACAACTGGCATGTCTGGCCAAGCCACTCATCCTGCGCCTCTGTGATCATTTGCTATAGTTCAGGCTTGCTCCACCTCAAGTGCTCCATCTTGGATGACAGGGGATGCTAAACCCAGTGTCCAATGCCCCTAAAGGTGCATTACGGAAGTTTCAATCGCTCAAATATACTTTTTTTTAACCCATACATGCATGAGAATAAAAGAAAGGTTTGTTTGAAAATTTAGAAACACAGTCCATTTAGTTTCTAAATGTGCTAAGTAGGATTTGTATGCTGAAATATAAAAAGAGAATGTGCTTCTCCCAAACCTATATGCTCAGTCTGGCAGCTTTGGGCACAGTATGTCTGCTCTGGGCATGTGTCAGCTACCGGAAATAAAGGTAACATCCACTGAATTGTATAGAGCTTTAAACGTCTAATTTCTTAATAAATGCAAAGTTAGTGCTGTTTAGTCACAATTACTCATAGCATATTGAAAGTATACTGCTCCATTTTGTTTAGCTGTAGGCCTGCAACGCAACATTTACACAATGATTGTATAAATATGGACGTCTTCAGCCCATTGCTGCCCTATTCACCGATATTGTTCTCACCATAGGGCAATAAAATGGCAGTTACATCCGGGCTTTTCCGCTTTTACTGCAAAGTAAAACAATAGTTTTCAGATAGTATAAACGGACATATTAATAAAAGATTCCCCCCCAGGAGTTGTCACGTAGTTCTAAAGACCAGAGCCATCTTTTGTAGCAGGCTGTAAACATGATTATTACACTTGTAAAGTCGCCATTGGGTTTCTCTTCACATTTCTGCTTTTGGAACCTGCCCTCTGGTGGACGGAGGTATATCGTTGTGTATCGCTGTATGGTGGCGCCCTTACTCCAGGGCGTTCCATGAGAGAGGCTTGCATTTACATCATGCACCTTGTGTCAGAGTTAAAAACAAACATGTTAAAAACATTCTTTGTATCATATGTTTATGCCAGAAATGTTATTTTACACAAACACAATTTATGGTTAACTAGGTTAAACCATTGACATCACTTTATCTTTACATACAGTCTGTGTTTGTATCGATAAGGACAAGAGCGGTGCTTACATTTACACCTTTAGCTTTGCAGTGTATGTTGCTTTATCTGTGCAATGTTGATTCCCTTATACGCTCCATGGGGAAACCATCAGCTTTCACCTTTGACCGACCTGATTTGATTTTGTCAAATGTGTTCCCTTGGCCCCGTCAAGACCGAGCAAACTGCCCATCTCTCCGCTTCTGCTGCTCATCATGTTTGACTCAGTGAATAAGTGAAGAAAAATGCGTGGGAGCAGCATGAAAACAAAAGGGAGACTGGAGATGGAAGTGTGGGTGTGTGAGCGAACGCATCGAGTCTATCGCTGTGGCCTGTGCGAGAAGGATAATTTTATATTGCTGGGCAACTCATGTTGGTGGCAGAACTTTCTCAGTCTGCCTCTTTCCTCTCTGACTTTTTTTTTAAACTTTGTTTTGTTGATTGATTTCATATATGTGTGTTTTGCCAAATCCCTGCTTAAAATGGTTAAAAAATTGATTCAATCTTTATTAAGCTTTAGCAAATGCACAAAGGCATTTATTTAAGGAATTGTGAGATGTAACAATATAGTGCATAGCATTGAATATAAAAAATATTTAATACATTTGATTGTCTTTTTGTCAGATCTACTGCCTCATCTTAAAATGTAACCATGTTAAATCAATGTTCACACAGTGGACTGCTTTATTATGCCACATCCTATATGAGGCAAAAGTACTAACCACTGACACAAGGCACCCTATTATTCTTGAGTATTTATTTTGAATGTTTTGACATTTTTGGAAGCAATACACCTGCAGTAGATTTAATTTTGATTTGGTATGAAGTTGTAAGTGGGGTAAAAGCACTGGGCTGAATGGGAATAGTGCCTCTGGTAAAGCACTAGCCTCTCTGGTGAAGACCAGCGTGAGCCACTCTAGAGACTTAGTGCTCCGACTTCATTTATTACTGCGCAATAATTAAGAACAGCAAATTCTCAGCATGCTTTGCAGTTTTATTCACAGGGAGGATAGCCAAAGGAAAATGGTGTTGTAAAATGGAAAATGAAGGCTGTGTCTTGAGTCTTGAGGTGGGAGTGCAGAAAGGAAGTGAGAGTGGTGGAGAAAGAAATGCTGAGGGATAAATTGTGGTTTGGAAGTTGGCAGGAGTGGGCTGCTGAGGTCCAGTGGTGCTTTACTACATGGCCTGTGGGACTGGAACACCTCTGTGCAGCATCACATCCCATTTCACACTGAATCCTTTTCACAGTCGTTTAAACCTCCTGGACTTTGCCATACTACTGTATATTAGTGCACAATTCAACATGAAGACACCAGCATAAAAAGGCATTGTATAAACATTCTGGGTAACATGTCCCCATTAAGCTAATTTGAATTGTAGTCCAGATCTCACAAACCAAGACCAAGACTTTTATAAACTGCCCATCTCTGCACCTGGTCTGACCTAACCGACTAAATTTGACCCACAAGATCCCAGCACCTTTCACTCACTTGGGCGGAATTGTTCTTCTGCAGATAATAAAATATTTTTTTTATTTGTACAAAATATGAATGAACTCTACATCCTGTCCTACCATGCAACATCTATTGCACACTCTGTCTGTCTTGAAAGTGGATCCCTCTATTTGTGGATCTGCCTTGTGGAAGGTTGTCTTTTTCCTATAGCTGAGGTGGCACCTGACAGGAAAAGGGGTGCAGCTACAGTGACATGAGGGTGCAGAGCAGCCCTTTGCATTCCCGTAGAACCAGACCTGGATACAGGGCTACATACAGTAAATGAATTAAACAGAATTAGATTAAGGTTTGATGTGAATAAATACATCAGTTGCCATTTACTAATACAAGTCTTTTGTAAATGATCACTTAAATTAAATCCCTGCAATGATGTAAACACATTTAAGTTACTTTAATTAAAAGCTTCACATGAAGAAGCCAACATCAAACTCAAAAAACAACTTTCCAAAGCAACCTCAGCAAAGGCTGCTCTTTTAAATATGTCTTTGCCCTGCCTGCTGTTTTGCTGCACCACTCTTTAGTTAACTCCTCTGTAACTCTACTTCAAAAGTAAACAGTTCAAAAATGTCACCTCAGGACAGCTGTTTGGAGAAACAATGCAGTTTGATGCACACTCCCGTTTCATAGGCCATCTATCAGGTGACCCGTGGGTGTCAGCGCTGGCTTTAAAGGCTGCATTTAAGTCTCTGTCAGCAACTTGGGACCGTAGTCTCTATACTTAAATTGCTTATTCTCAGAGGAGATACCAGGCAGCGCTGCCTCACTTCACTGAGGTAAGTTATGTATTTTCTGCTTTAACAAACACGTCTTTGTTCAGCTGCGCTGTATAAAGGAATGTTATCTTGCAACACTAAACTTACTGCAATGCTGAATGTCAAATATAATATTGCTTTTCAAGATAGCTACCCCCATTTCTCCACATAATGTCAATTTGAATTTGTTTATTCATCAGTTTCTTACAAGAGATACCATTTATGTTCTACATTTTAGTCCTTATTAATATAGAATCATTCTTGCTGATAGTTAAGTCCATGCAGAAAATGCAGAAAATGTATGTTATTTAAATTGCAGCAGCCAGTTTACTGTTTATTCCATATCCATTAATGCCATTAACTGCACATTTATTGGTGCTGATGGAGACAGCATTGTCCCTTTTTATTGACACAACAACAATGCTTTATATTAGAGTTTGACAACAACTGAATGCAGAAACAACCTAGATTATAGTAGAAGATGAAAGGACCAGTCCTCAGGTTTACTGTAATTTTACCCCATGGGTCTCTAAATCAGAAAGATTTTGAATGGAAGTCAATAAAAGGGAACTGACAACAATTTTCTGTTTTCTTCTACACTTGTTGTAACTTCTACAATGTCAACATTGACAGAGAAATAAGAGAATTTAAGTAGCACTTGATGTGTTGTCTCCTACAGTTTACAAATGCAGCCCAGTCATTTATGTTAGTAATTAACTAAAGATTTTTTTTATAATAAATGTATTTAATGTGCACATTTTCACAATTCTCTACATTTGACGGTTTTCAGCAGTATTTCTTCACAGTTTTTCTTCCATTTTTTTGATCACCGCAGACAAAGTGGCATTTTGTGGAGAGAGTGATCAATGTAATGCTTAGTTTTACAAATTCAAAGATCATAACATTCATAGATAAAAAAAAAATACCAGTATTAAAATAAAATCACCAATGAAACAAATTATTAGCTTGTTATTTTTATACACAGTCCATTTGACTATACATACACAAAAAGACATGCATGCCACTGTATCACAATAATGATGGGAATGTGCAACCAATCCTTAGTGTGATGTATAAAAGCTCTGAACATTAAAGCGACTTACAATTTGTATTTGTCTGTCATTTTGTGGTCTTTGACCACCAAAAACAAACAACCATTATCTTACATCTGATGGAAAAGGTCAGCGTTTGTTCAAGGAACATGAATGTAACGCATGGATGTAGACGACCAAAAATCCTATTAACATTTTTAAATCAGATTTATAGTGTAATTATGTTTCGGTATTGCCATTACTTTTTTGTTTTTCATACATAGCCAATAAATACCATCAATGAGTTCTACAAATCCATGAACGCAAAGTACTGCATAAAGCATTGAGTTTTTCAAACACTGTAATTTCACGCTCAATGCAATATATACATATACTAAGCCTTACAATTGCACTTAGAGGGTCTGTATGGAGCCTCAATGTAGGGAAAGGCTTTCACACTGTCCCGGAGAATTAATACCTCCAGTTTTATTAGATCCAGTTAAGGATCATTTAGGGAGCACTTTTATTAATCTGCATAAGACTTACTGTACGGGGATTCAAGGCTGCTCAAATGGCCTCTAAATTTCTTGAAGTGATAAAGCTGGGTGGTTGGAGGATCACAGATTTATCGATTGGCTGCTGTAGAGATGCACCTTCCCATATCCATATAAGCTGTAATATTATTGAGAGCCATTAATCACCCTGACAGAAACAAATTGCAGCCAAGCATCCTTTACTTACTACTGCAAAAGAAGAGGAAAAAAATGCAGAGGGAGGGGGTCTGAGTGGAATATCTGATAAGTGAACAAGCAAATAGTAATATACGATGAGGGGAGGATGGGGGGAATTTGGCTGATATTAATGCTTTTGAGGTTGTCTGGGATTTATCAGCCACTTTTCGGGCTGGAACTTAATCTGTCTCCGCAACGCTGTCAGCTGTTTTGTTGACGAGATCAAACAAATTGGTAATGAGTCAATTTACATCATAGTTTATTGCTTGCAAAAATCTTCTGTTTTTTTTTTTTCTTTTACTTAAACAACCTGAAAACATGACTTTGCAACTCCTTCAAGAAATGTATTAATACAAAACTTTGGGGCATATTTATTCATGGTCTTGCTGCCAAATCTGGAGGTGTTGTCAGAATTCCTAAGTTGAAAATCTTTTATTTTCCCATCTCGGTAGAGCACATTACATTTGATTTGTTTTGTTTTGCCAGAAGCGCAGACTGCTCCAAATTTTTGATTCTTACATGGATTGTTGCATTTTTGCTGTTTGGTCATTTGACGTTAACAATTTTTTTATTCTCATGGAAACCAGAAGGTGAGAACAAAAGCAGAGCGTGGATGTAATATAAGATCTGGATAAGGCCACGCCCACTTTTCCGTGCCACCAATTTGATTAGTGGCTACTCGAGGAATTGCAGCAAAGAAATCAATACTGTACATAAAATATTAAAACAAAAGAATATAACAAATACAGTAAAAAAAAAAACAACAGATCACTACAATGTTAAGGTTAGAGTAATAGGGGTGAAATTCAGATGTAATTCCTTGTATTCTGGGGCATTTTAAATGATGGTTCATTGTGAGTGGCCCTAACGTCACAGACTGAAGGCTTTGAAGAATCAAGGTCAAAAACAGTTTATAAAACCCTCCCTTTACTCTTTTATGCTTATGGTACGGGGCTCCCTAAATTGGGGGCCATTGCCCTGAAAACCCATCACAATAATCCGCCTCTGTTTTGAGACAAACCCCTTCAACAGGCTGCAGCTTTAGCCTCTTTACAGACCTTTCATGTATGAAATATTCATAGTTAAGGGCAGTGGCCCCTCTCTAAGGCTAGGGCTTAGATCTACATTTCAAAAGTGAAAAAGATCTGTAATTAGTGCAGCTGTGCGTGATGCTTCAGGCACCTCAACAGCTTATCCCAGTTTGAAGCAGGTTTACTCATCTCTAGAACAATAGAAGGCACATAGAACTATGCTACAAAAGGAAGAAAAGCAATTGCACACGCTTTAATCTGGAGACCATAATTCTAAATATTGCTTATACTGTATTTATGAAATATGCTCAGTTTTTAAAAGCTCTATTTCTGACAGAAGCTTCTTTTCACTCGTCCACAAGAAAGAGACTGAAGCGCTAAGACAACACACACATACCTAAAACTGCAGCGATCGCTTTTACCTTTGACTGGATCTTCAGCATAGGCCTTTTAATGTGGTCTTAGGTTTTAACTGCTCTCGTAGGCTGCTGCAGGAGAACTCCAGCTGACCACGGCTCAGATTTGCACTAAAGACACGAGGGGCACCAGCACAAGGGCTGTAGAGCCAGCCACCAGCAGCTCACAGCCCACTGTCCTCCGATGGGACAGGGTGTGGGGATAACAAGACATCTACAGTAAATACTTACAGCGCACAGGCCACAGAAACTTGTGTGGTGTCGGAGTTTCCATTAATTTCCATAAACAAAGCCAAGGCACAGTACAAGCATTGGTTTAATTCTCTGATGGCACTGTTGTGTTATCACTACAGACCAGACCAGTTACGCCTGGCACACTGGGACTTTTCCCAATTAGCCACGCCGGCCCTAAACCCAGTCTGAACACAAACCAGACCAATTAAACACCAGTGATGCAACTTTTGTTCACAACTGAACCAAGACATCTGGATTATTGTGTGAAAAAGATTAAAAAAAAGTCTCAATCAAACGAAAAAAATCCATTGAGTTACATAAAAAATGCTAAATGAATTGTTAACTTACAAATAACAATCACAGAATGTTTAAATAATACAATTTATCTTTACATTTTCAAAAATGTAGCTGGAAAGGTCCCATCCTCAAACATGTGGCCTTATTTTAAATCCTGACTTAAATCAATTCCCTAGTCCAGGGAATGTGCCATGTCAAGTGCCTTCATTTTATCAAGTAAAGCCTGTTCTTGCATTTTCATTGCATGCTCCAGGAGGTGCTGTCCAGTGTGTTAATATTATGCAGCATAAACACAGCGATGGGCTTGTATATGTGAGGAAATTGGTGTGAAATCAACACACATCGACGAACATGGCTCCCCCTGGAATCTTATGTGATCAAATATTTACGTGGTGAAGACGGCCAAGAAAGTATATTTAAAGATGAACTTCTTTGCATTTTTATCTTAAAAGAAATTATGTGTAGAGAGAATTCATCTTAATGCTTGTGATGAATGTAAAACGCAAGGGGGTTATGGAAGAAGGGGCGAGGCAGAAGAAGATCAAAAGTCCAGAGTGGTATAGAGTGTAGTAGAGGCCCGGGTTAATGTGGTACCATGCTGACAGTGCACGTTGGCTGTGTGTGTGAACTCTGACTCATCTTGTGCCATTCTTTGCCGCTGTTGCCACGGACCACAGAGATCTGAAGGAAGGACGGACCTATCATCCCGCAGTGGCACCCGAGCCAATCAAATCTTTGTAACTTGATTAGAGCCACCTTGCGACCAATAGAAATCAATTAAAGATTGTGCAGATGCAGCACTTCCGCAGGTGGTATATACAGTAAAAAAAAAAAAAAAAAAAACTCTGCAGCCACTGGGGCAGGCTCGAGCTCCACTCACTGTAAGCTGTATACACCATTACTGCATTGATCTATTGGCTCATTATCACTGAACATAACATAGGCATATAAAACAACATCATTTTAATGAAACATAAGCACAACCATCCACTAAACCATCTGCTCTTTGTTGTTGGCTTAATCCATGGGCTCTTTTCTCATTTTTGCCTTTTGTTTAATATTAAGACTAATTGTGAGGAACTGCTGCCATGTTTTAAGTCTATTTTGGACTGCTAGATTAATGTGCATTGGCATTCTTTCCACTTTTTATTAAACCATAGGCCTGCAGTGTGATTTATAAAGCATTAGGCAAAGAGAGCATAATGGATAATACAGTAGGGTAATAATACAGAATGTAACAATCATTAATGGTAATGGGAGTGCAATATATATTTGTCAGGAGCAGAGCTGTAAATATGCCCTGTTTTTTTTTATTAAAGGTCTTGTGTGAACATATGAATGAAACAGTAGGGACCTAGTAAGTAAGTAGCCTAGTAACCTAACCTTAGTTTCACGCGATTGCATGTTGCAATTAGTTGACATTTATTTATTAAGAGAACTAACCCCATGAGATGTACAATCAGTAGTCAAAAAAAGGCTGGTAATACAGAAATGCCGGAAAGCATGACCATAATTGCCAGTAGTGCCAGTAGATTTGGTCCAAATACGCAGTGGATCAAGAGAAATAGCTTTAAATGTCAGCTGGACAAAGTGGATATCAGTGTGTTGTTGAACTCACAAAAATCCATCTGCTGCGCAAGGTAAACTAATGTGAAAAGATTAGCATTAGGTCTTGATACATCTATGCTGAGGCTTTAGAGTGTATCAAAGCTGTTCCAGAAAGCTGTAGCCCTACTGGCATGGCAGACATATTACAGACTGAGGGTCCCCATGTAAATGCAGATTCTAAGTTTTGGTTCAGGACTGTCCTCCTGTCCTGTGCAGTAGTTTACAGAATAGTATAGACTCAGTGGGCTACAATAGATAATGTGCTCATTATACAATATTATAATTTGATCTCCTTTTAATTGAATTATATTTTTGCAGAATGAGGACATTTACAAACACAATTAGACTCAGGTCTCTGTGATTAAAGGCCAGCTGACTCTCCACAATTTTGCCTGTGATAAAAAATGCCACGCGTGTCCACAAGGACATTGACATCTATTACAGGGAATTATGAGTCAGTAGGGAGTCTGGTTGTTAGGACGAGGCTTGCTTCCGGCTCCTTGTTTCCACCACAGAAGATCCAACATTTGCATTTCTATCCCATTTGAATAATTGCATTTCCTTACACTCTCAGTCAAATTTGTTTTTTTATCTGATAGCGTTCGATTAGGCAGGTTTCGGAAGATAATTACTCCCTTTGGTTGGGTATCTCATTTGGGCTCTCTGCTGCGATGAGATTTGTTTAAGGGCCTTTGCTGTGACCCTGCCGTGCTGTTCCTTCATCCTCCGTTTTCCCTCCATCTAACTTTGAAGTTCACACCATATCCAATTCCTACCCATCTCTGCTTCCACTCAGAATGACTGAATGATAAAAAAAAGAGGAAAAAAAAGGCAGAGGTGGCGTCAGAGAGACAGACAGTGCTGCCACTCCAAGGAAAGAGTGAATAATTGAACGTCTCTGAAAAGAAGTCTCTACTTTTGATGGTCGGACTGTCAGCATACAGTGGAGTAGGGACATAATGCTGAGACACAGTAGGAGCTGTTGAGGTGGCGCCTCTTCAGTCAGGTGGATAATAATAAGTTCTCTTAAGCCCTGTGGTACGTATGAGAGGAGAACGTTGTTGCTCCCAGGGCTTTATTAAACTACACAAGGCTCTGTCACCGTGATGTGTGTGTGAGGGTGTTCAACAGCAGCACCTCAACTTGTGACAGTCTCCTACAGCTGAACACAATCTGGCTGCTATTTGTTTGTGCTTTAGTACAGAATGTGCTGTGTACTGTACTCACAGCGGTGTATGCCAGAGCAGTTTGGGGTAAAGTCTCAAAGCACTTTAGTAAACAGCAACTAGACCTTCAGGGTGCAACTAGAAACAACATGCATAGCAGGAGAAGTCTTGTAAGTAAAAACAAGCTTTTTATGCTCCTTCAAAAATCCTTTTATTTATTTTTTTTTTACTAAATCATTTCCAAATCTTTTATAAAACTCTGAACAAATATCACTTAGAAATTGGCTGGATGGATGCAACTGCAAGGATTTCCTTAATCTCCATTGGGACGAAGCCCATTCCTGCCAAATTTAGACAAACCTCTTAGTTCCAAACACTGTTGTCAATATTTCATCATAGAGTGACTTCTACATTCATATGGACGAAATATGATAGTAACATAAGATCTCAAAGGTTATCCCAGTGAAGTGACAAGAAACGGTTAATTTCACCTCATTCCATGTGTACTGCATTCAGCTCATGGTAATTGGGATGCTCCCACCACTGGAAGGAATTTAGAATATTATGATGCTACAGAGTAGTAATCCAGCTTTTTAAAATGTATTTATTTATTTAAAAACAAAGGACATATCAAATGTATTGTGTATTATTTACTAAATAAAAGAAGTACTTCTGCACCACATCTGAACCATACCAAACAAGCTGAAGTGGGACTCAAGCTCAGATATGGTGCAAGATGTGTTCAGTGATGTGAATAAAACCAGTAAAATACCACAGACCCATGTTTAGCCGTAGCTCTGTCACTTATGCAGTGATGTAATATATGATAAATGGAACACACTGCAAACTGCACCTCCTTTTTAGAGCACGTGATAACATATGGCAGCCTTGAAGGGACATACTGTTGTCTATGAACAAATCCAAACAGGTCTGATAATGAGATTGCTTTATAAAATGAGAAACAAATAAACAAACACAGTTCAATTAGTTCCCTAGTTCATTCCAAAGCTTTCTGGGAACTAAAAAATACATGAGTCAGTGCTCAGTTTGTCTGCTTTGGACAGCTGAACAAGAACAAGAAGTAATGGAGATTCAACTGGGTTCTACGCCCTAAGCCTTACCGTTAAAGTGCGTGAAGTGCACAAGGGCCAAAGCCGTAAATTAAAGAATTCGGACACCCTTGTATATGTCACTCTTCTCTGTAACTTTGATTATGATCAGAACAAGCCTAATTAGAAAAAAGAGCAAGCTGTCTTTTGTAGCAATGTTTTCCAAACTGTTGCTGGGTTTATCAGAAAGTCAACATCAGCACATAGTTGGAGACATTTTGCTCATAGAAAGACAAGATAAGATAGGACTTTTATTGATCCCACAGAAGGGAAATTCAATTGTACAGCAGCTCTTAGACAGTTTATTGTTACACATGTGAATTATAAAGTCTAACTGCAGTAGGTAAGAAGGACCTGCACTCCTTTCTGCACTGAGGGTGTCTCAGACATGTATACAACATTTAGACAGTGTCGTAACCTGGGCAACAGGTTTATTCATTTGATTTTCCAATTTAGCTTAAATATGTTTTCCATGTTTTTCATGTTTGCCTGCCACTGATCTTTGCTCGTTACGTTTTGTTGCTTAGAAACAAAAGCCTTGTCCATTTGAAGCACAGCAGCAAAAGGAATTGTGGGTAATATCCTTCAGCTGATTCACACTTGGTGGAAGTGTGCATAAAGGGCACAGTCAAGTGTGGTTGAGAACATTACTGAAAAAATTGGGACACACTATGCACTTATGCCCCTCAGTGGGAACACACTTTTGAAGGGGACAAGTGTGCCAATTTGAGTTTTGAAACAAGGGCTATGGAGCTGTGTAAATTTAAAAATAGAAAATGTTTATTTTGACATTATTAAACTGTTATATAGTTAACATTATTGCTTCTTTGCAAGTAGGTCCAGGGTTCAACGCCTGGATCGGGCAGGGCCTTTCTGTGTTGAGTTTGCTTGTTCCCCACTTGCTCAGGTAGGTTTCCCCTGGGTAAGAATAATACATAAAAAAAAACATTGCTCTGTGCTATTACCTTTGCAGCATTTAAAATTAAATACTCTGAATATGTGAGGGGTTGACTCAGAGATTGAAACAAGTTCTCTCAGCATGACTCCACATTACTCTCACATCCACCCAACATCCACATCAAAGTCTCATGTTCTGTCTTCATTCCTTCAAGAGCCTTTAAGCTGTTTAGCCTTTAATCATCTGCATTGCTATACAAAACGATAAATCCCACCAGAAAGATCAAGCTGCACACTTAAAGAACATATCCCAGAAGAGTTTTCAAAGGAAGTGGAAGGATGCTGTTTTGTTTTATTATTAGTTCTAATTAAGGTCACTCTAACAGATCGCTGTCGGTCAGACTTACAGGGTCACTGCACACATGACTCATTGAATATTCATATTCCAGATCATCAAATTGAAATCTATATCAAAATAGGGATTTATTTGGAGAAAGTGTATTTACAGCATATATTATTACCCCTCAGGTAATTGTCTTTTGATGGTGGGAGGAGATTTGAGTGCCTAAAGAACCCACTGTTCTACTGGAGGACAAGAAACAAGGACCAATCTATTAACATAGCACATTTACAACAACCAAGGGCTTTACATACCAAAAAAAAAAAAGATCAAGTAAGATCAAGTAAGAAGACAGAACAAGGGCTAACATGCAATTACAAATAAAACTAATAAAATGAAGAACAATGGTCAAAAAAGTGCAGCTCAACTTGTGCTACAAGCCATTTCAAGAAAGGACTTAAAAATGTTTAGTCCTTTCTTGAAATATTGTGTTTCTTAAAAATAAACATAAGCAGCAGCATATATAACAAAAACAAGACAGGACCTAAATTCAATGTCAAGCGGCAGACTGTTGCAACTACGTCAAAATTTCTGTCTTCTCTGGTCTTTAGCTGAGTTTCTGCCACATTTGAAAGCAGATGGTTTAAGGTTATGGTTTCATCACTTTGTTTGTAGCTAAAAATATTTATTTTTATTTTTAATAATAAATAAATAAATAAAACTATCTGGATTTTACACCTGGCATATGTATATAACATATGTATATTTGTTTTTCATTTTTCATGTCATATAAGGCCAGACAGTGAGTTTTTAGAGGCAGATTAGCACGTCATTTGCAAAGCCGTGAAAGGATATTGTGTTTCTTAAAAATAAACATAAGCAGCAGCATATATAACAAAAACAAGACAGGACCTAAAACAGAATCTTGTGATACACAACAGCTGAGCTAATAATGATTTATCAGAACAGTGCATGTTAATGAACATCCATGAGACACAAAGACATGAATGTAAACCCAACAGATTGTAGCTTTAGGCTAATTTCCATTTTTTGTCCCACAAGGTGGAGCCGTGCCTGAAGAATGCGGGCTGAGATTAACAGAAAAGTATCTGTCGGTGAGATTAATTTAAAGCTGTGCATTTGAAACCATACTGTTCTAGGTGGGAAAAGCAGGATCTGATGGTCAACATTATCAAAAGCAAAGATTTAAAAGCACAACCAGAGTCAACAGTTAAAAGTTCTTTAAAAACTCTTAAAAGTGCTGTGAATAGATTTAAAGCCCGTTTGAAACTTTCCCAAAAAAAACTTTTATATCCAAATACAATTGTAATTGAATGTGGACCAATTTCTCAAGCACTTTGGATACAAAATGTTAGTAAGGAAATTGGTCTGTAGTTGGACATAATATTAGAGTCTAACTAGTCAAGACAAGAAAAGACAAATATTTTTGTATAGCCCAATATCACAACAACAGCCGCCTCAAAGGGCTTAACAGACTGCACTAGACAACATCCCCTGTCCTTAGACCCTCCATCAAGGAAAGAAAAAACTCACCCAGCTGGGAAAAAAGAGAAACCTCGAATAGTGCATCTCAAAAAAGTGCTTTTTAGAAAAAGCTTGTTTGAAGGAGCCTGGAACACAACCAGAGAATAGAGAAGCATTAATGAGCCTAAGTATGTAAGGCCCAATAACATCAAATACACCTTTAAGAAATCTTCGAGGGACGCTATAGGACTAAGTGCTGGACTTTCTTGCATAATTCAGTGAGGGATACAGGTTTAAACTGTTCAAAAGAGGTAAGGCACACAGGACTAACAGCAGGTTAAAGCAGCTGAAGGAAGGAAGGTTGAAGCCCTAAAAACAAATATTTTCTGAATATAAGAAAGGTAAAATAGGTGAGAAATTTTTCACACAAACTGTCTTTCAATACAATACAAGGAGAATCCACAAGGTTAACGAGACTATTTAAAACATTAAAAAGGACCTAGGGCCTGTGGCATGTGGTGGAAAGGATATTTGACTTTCTGACAATTTTACAAACAGACTCTTAAAATTTTCAGGGAGACTTAAAGTTGATCCTTTTTTCACTTTCTCTCAGCGGAATTTTGATAGTGTTGAAGGGCTGAATGTGTGCCGTTATTTGGCCGGGGCACAACTTTTAACTTGAGAGCAACAACATTACGCTGAACAATACAGGCAGAGATATGTGGGTGTTACATGTTTTTTCTCGAAACATATATTAAAACCAAGAGATAAAACAAGATTATACTATCCTGAATAACTAAAGGTCAAATTAAAAGATTCAATTTGTGTACCTTTAAATGGGTGGGACAAGACCCCCACAGTGGGAGGTTAAAAATGTCAATAACATTTGAAAAGTCCTTATCCAGAGGTTCAGCATCGCTGTACACATGAATGTTAAAACCCCCTATAATAAAAAAACGGTCAGTCTCCGCCACACAGTCTGAGAAGTCCTGAATAAAGTCTTTGTTGAACTTTGGTGGCCGATAGATGAGTTTACACAACATGGGATGTATATTAAGCTGTATTTCAATTAGCTGCAGCTCAAAGCTAGAAAATGCTTTAGACAAAGTTTGTCAACAAATACAGTAGCTAGCCCCCCACCTTATCCACATGTTCGATGGGAGCTAAAAAAAATTACAGCTAGGAGGAAGCAGTTCGAGGAAAGCAATGAATTAAAGAATTAGTTATACTGTGTTACTGTGCTTAACTACATTTTTATTTGAGTATTTATTTATCTGCCGACTTTTTACTTTAACTCCCTACTTTTGAACACAAGTATCTATACTTTCTTCTCCTCATATTGTCAAAACCGGCTTTTTATTTTTTTTACAACCTCATCGAATGACAACATGACGTAATAGCCATAAATAAACATAAGAGGGAAAGTCAAGCGTGGAAATTAGAGGTGTCTGGCCAGTGTGGGGTTTTCAGCAGCAACATTGATGAAGAAAGAAAGACACTAGCCATCCATGACCATGTTCAGGAGAACTGTTTAAGGCTGTTGGTTCCAAGAATGATTCATGGCATAGCTTATTTTACATTTCTGTAAGTCGTGAGCAATGCTATGGGAGAACATGGTTATAATAGCAAGCTCTCACTTGCCGATAGCCCTGAAGGCTGGTAACTTCCATTGTGTTAAAAAGAGACTTTTTTACTTTTACTTGAGTAAAGAAGTTGAATCAGTACTTCTACTTTTACCAGAGTCATTTATAAGAAATGGGTAGCTGTACTAAACAATGTGAATACTTTTGCCACCTCTAGAAAAAGCTGAGCACTCACAAACATAAAGACAAGTCTCAGTCAAGAACATAAAATCCAACTCATGGGAATAAGACTTTCTTGCTTAACAACTTCTTGTTGTTAAGCAAGAATGTCTTATTTGCTAGTAACTTTGCATTTACCAGCACCAAGCAAAGAGTAATTCAACCTGAAGAGACTCAAACAGAGACGGACAAGAAAAATGCGTTGACATGAGATTTATTGACAGTACGTATGACAGTAAATGATGATGATGCGATGATGATAATGAGGCTGATGCGATGAATGTGCTCCTTGGCCGAGGTGGTGATGGGATGGAGGAGGGTTGCGACACAAGCTTGAACTGCTGAATGATGTTGCAGAGAGATTGCTAAAATATAGGCTGAGAGGGTTGAATGAGGGGTGCAGCTGGGGTGAGGGGAAGGAGTCCCCCATACATAATTTACGCCTTAAACTTCATCATCACCGGTATCCAGACATCGGGCAAGAGCTAACTTGCTGAGATTTTTGTATCCAACGCCGCATTTTCCGGCTCGAGAACTCTGAGGTCTGGAGGCTCTTTCACGAATGATGGACATGATGAAAAAAGTGACATTGGATTGGTTCAATAGGGAAACAGACAGGGGGAGGTTGAGTTAGAGGAAGAAACTCCTGGCAAGAGGGTGTGGAGTGTTAATAGTCAATCCCATTGGCGGTTTGAACAGTGTGCGTCAAACCAGCCACTAACAGGCGACCATCCAACTAGAAAAGAGAGGAACGGTCCCAGAACAAATAAAAAATTGTCTATAAAATTAATTTTATGAAGAGTGCATGCAGAATGGAGCCAAGTGTTCAGACTGAGGATTCTACTGAACCGGTTGTCACTGTGGTTCAGCATGGGAATAGGACCGGAAACAAAAACAGAAAGCCCAGACGAGCCCAACAGACTAAAAAGTTAATTAAAGTTCTTTTTACTGGCTTTGGACTGCTGGCAACTTTGAACTTGCATCATTGGTTCCTAATACAATTATTTTGCAAACTGAAGAAGGGACGACTCAAGTAGTTCAGAGAGTTTTCTTTAGTAAAACGAGAACTGTAGCTCCAGGAATGCAATAGGTGCCCGCATTTAAAAAACGTACATTTGTTTTTTTGTGTTTTTTATTTCAGTATTATGAATGATCCTGGGGCTTCACGTGTTTGTGGAGTATTATGGACAATTTAGTCCATTCTGGATGCAGGGACATGCATCAGTTATTTATCAGCGTAGAAACATTTAGCCACTGTAATATATCTAAAAACCACAAAAGGAAAAAACATGGACAAAAATAACAGTAAAAGTCAACATATCACACTGTGCAGCTCATTCCACAGTTTGAGAGAAACAGCTGAAAAAAACACAATCCCCCCTCAGTTTTCTCTTGGCCTTCAGGATTTAATAGTGCGTAAACAGATAATTAATCCTAAATTTCACCTGGATACCCCCAATTAAACTTTTTAGTGTTCTTAAGAGGTCCGTAGTGTAGCATTTGGTAACAACATATTACAGATTGTAAACCAAGACCCCTCCTTTCTAGAGACTGTGAGCAGCTATGGTAGCCCTACAGGGGCATGCTGTTATAATGAACAAAAATAGTGAAAATAATAAAAGATAATGTGTTCACTTTTGAAATTTGGAAACATGTGAATGTGCGTCTCCTTCAGCAGTGCTATGTTTGTTTACTCTAGGCATATGTAGAAACAGAAAATAATCCTTATGTCAAATGTACGTGTTCATTTATTTTTGAAGTTTGAGTGCTGAGGTGCTTACCAACCGGCGTCACTGAATTTGTACTAACATTCTGGGCGTTTTTATTTTTAAGAGATGTGTAACATTTGGTTTAACTGCATACTATAAATAAGCTATATAGTGCACCTGTAAAAAACTAACTTTGCTCTAGAACCAAGGTTGTCAAAATAAAAAAAATTTACATGTAAAATTGCAATTGGGTTACTTTCACCTGCCTTGTAGACAAAAGCTCTACGCTATTTCTCTTAAATACAATCTAGAGACAGAGGCTTGATCGTAATATAAAAGATAAGTAATTCCATACAACGCCTGAAGAAGCCTGCGATGTTAAACTCCGTCTGAATGGCGCTGCATAAACTCCTAGTCCACCAACACATTCTGGTGAGATGATGCATTTCATTGTTTGTTAAGATGAAGCCAGTGAAGTGGATTGTACCCCTCTTTCTCTAAGCCCCAGATCACAGAGGGTGACTCTGCTTCTGCGCTGTGCTCCAGTACTTGCGTGAGTCTGCTCAGGTAATTACAGCATCTGTTAAGAGCTTTGCTGATTGTTTTTCATCTCCACATGGTCACCACCGCAGAAAACCAATTACCCAGGGGAATACTAAATCACCAAGACCGATTTGTTATTCTACTAAAAAAGGCAGGAAAAGCGGGATACGAGAGGGGAATGCGTTTCCATTTGTTTACATGTGAAGGAAACACATTAACAGAGGATAATACAAGAAGGGGCTCAGTGCAGTACAATGGGATGATGTAAAAAGTAAACATTAAGAACAATGAAATGTCAAATGAGGATTAGCAGAAGTGCCAATAGGTCCTAAAGGATTCCATTAGTGGAAAGTTATTCAGTAAAAGGCCATGCAGTTTCTAGAATTGGAAGGGTTTCTTACACATTGAATTGTCCAGTACAGTTACTTATTGTTAGAAAATGTAACCAGTAATCAGATTACAGCAATGAAGGCAACATAAGATGAGCACTTCTAATTACTTATGTACATATTTGAAAATTAATAATGACCAATTGGTTATAGAAATAATATTTTGTTGCTCTTCTTACAGCAGCATCCTACACAGCTTGACTCGCGATTAAAACAGCAAGTGCTTACAATTTAAATGAAGTGCAATGAAAACCTATATTATGTTTAATCACAGCGAGATCACAGATAGCCTAATGCCCATTTTTGTTGCACTGAGTGTTTGTGGTTTAAATTGGCTTTGTTTCTAAATCTTGTCATTATCACTTACATTAGTCATGTCCTGTACACAACATCTCATTGGTTTATAACAGCATCTATAGCATCTGTTGAGTCTGGTTGATAAGCTGTTATTTCGGTGGCTCGTCTTTACTGTTTTAACCAACAAACCAAAGGAACAGAGTAAAGTATCAAGTGTCACAATGAATGGCATACAGGAGAAGACAATATGACTGCTCCTTACCACTACATGGTGTGATACTTACAGTTATGTGATATAAAATATGTAGAAACATATACCTTGCCCTCAGTCTGTCATATTTCTGCAGAATAATCCATCACACAGCTGTCTATGGGAGCCTGTTAAAACCAGAAGAGTGTTATTTATTTAAAGTTGGACTAGATTGATGTAGGTTTGTGTGCTCATTGCAAATAAACCTTACTTGAATTACCTTAAAAGCAGATTTTAGTACTCATTAGAGTTTGACTGACAGTTAATACCCAAAACATTATTTAATTTGTTTTAATCAGATCAAATGCATGAGCTGTGAAAGTACCTTGAGACTTTTGCACGGAAGACTGGATTTCAATCAATCCTAAAACCAGAATCATTCTTTACTACAACAGGTTAAGTTCAGGCCTTTTTGGGTTAGGATTAGAAGACCATTTAGCTCTAAGTGGGACAGGCCGGCAGACCTAGATTCTGTTTCATAATGCAGTACATGCTAGTGCTACAGTATTTCCAGGAGCCGGACACGCGTGTGCGGGGTTGACTCAGACGTTGACAACAGTACAGTGCACCAGTGCGAAAGTGGCTGTTAATCATGCTTAGCAGAGGCTTGTATATCAGCTGTTACTGGCTGTTGTCCTTCTCCACAGAATGTCAGCCCCACACAGATTCATGGCCCCAGTAATCTGACTCGATGAGACCAGATTGTTTAGATGGATAAATGGTGTGATTCACATTAACTGCTGATTAATTGTTTCCATTTATTGCACACAAAATAGTTTTCTTCATCCCTCTGACCTCAATTTTTGATGTCCTTTGTAACCACTGGGATGACTTTGAGTCCTATTTTCTGCTCTCTGTGGCTCCTCTTTTGGCTCCGACTGCAGTGTTTTTTGCAGAAAACCCCTAAGCCGATTTTAGTTTCCATATATAAAAAAAAAAAAGAAAAAAAGAAATACATTCACAATGAAGAAAGTGAAAAGCTTTATTCTCCTGGAACTGTGCCGGATTGCTTTTATAGCATTGCCTGCACTCGTTTTATTTCAGCACTCCTTTTAAACTACCGTATCTAATTGCAATGGCATTTTTAATTAAAAGTCAAGGATATGTGGTTGTTTGTGAGGGGAGACTAATCTTCTTGCCTTCACCTCTTGCAGTGGTAGCTATCTGCCATCTATCTGCCTAATGAGAAAATAGAGAAGCCAGCGCAGGACTTGTTGATATTTGCGCGTCTCTAAGAAGATTTCTGAGAATGCATGATTAGCACTCCAGCCTCAGACCATGCCATGCTGCAGTTCTGAGACCTTATGCATTGCTAGAGATAACAATTCTCTGGAGGCAAGGTTCACAAGATCCCAGAAGTACAACAGCTTCATTTTAATAAGTATTACTGGAAAATAACATGACATACTTAATGTGTATCCCACAAACAAACCCATTTGTCCTTTAAACATACCCGACCCACGCAATAAAATTACCTTTCTACCTGGGGCTGCAGGACGGTGCCATCGGCAATAGGGAGACAATTATTCAAACTAGGGACACAGGTTCAAGCCCTCTGTGTTGGCAAGCATCCGTCTTACTGAAGCGTTGGTGAGTAAAAATGCAGAATCCCTGCCAGTTTTAGGTCTGCATTTCTGTAGCAGGCATCTCGCCCTGACCTCCTTCTGAGAGAACAAACAGAGTACAACACAATGATCAATGAAAGATCATACTGTTATGTCTAATTTTGAAGTCTGCTGTCAAGTTTGACATTGTGATTTCAGTGTTGGTAACTGAGGGTATCTGAGGGCAAACCTTTACAAAAGCAACTTGTGTAGTTTAGCATCTGTCTCCCCATAGGAGAATGTGCACGTGTTTCCTGTACTGACCTTGACCTTTCTAATTTTTGTTACCATCAGATTTATACTTTTCTACTGGTTACGTTTTTTGCATAATATGCAGGGAAAAAAATAAATAACTTTTTAGTGTCCATCAGTGGATTTAACACAATTCCAGATTTTGTTCTCTACATTTCTAATCACCTGTTGCTATCGGTCATGTACTTTTTGTTCAATTTATCTTTCTGCTTTGAGCTGTGATTGTCTGACAGCTACACGTTTAAAAACACCTGTCCCTCATAAACAAAGCAATAAAATGAAGAAATATAGCTAGAGGGCAGTTGGTTTGCAGAAACATTTACTGCAGGTCCATAGATGTGGAAGAAAAGGGATTTCCACTCTGTGGGGATTAAAGATAGTTTTACTGGTATGAACTAATTCCAAATTGGGAGCTAACACAAATGAAATCCATAAGATAAATTGATTTCTCACTGCTGTATTCAAACAACAAAGAAAGTCTGAAGTGGTCTTAGAGTCATATTGCAACATGTTGTAAAATGGCTACTAAATTATATATTTTCCATAATCCTCATGAGCACATTACAGCAGGGGTTTTTATATTCAAACAGACAGAAGAATGTAGATCGTTATCTTCATTCATTTCTGACCCACATGTGAATAATCAGTAATGTGAAAGAGTGTGTTTACTCTGCACCTCACATTAAAGCCCACAGTTGGGATTCAGAGGCGCAGCTGGGACTCAGCAGAGATGAGAGATTAACATTGTGATCCACCATTTTACTTCACAGAGAGGGCCCTGTGCCCAGCCCTACAGCTGAGGAGCAGAGCTACGCCTGTGGGCAGGCTCGCCCAGAGGTGGCCAACAACCCTCCCTCCAAAAAAAAACTATTGAGTCCAGCTCATCCTTCAGCCAATTGCAGACTACAGTGGGCTTTTCAATGGTGGACCCCTGGTCACTTAAGGGAAATGTCAGCTGAGGTCTGCAGTGAAAACTCTAAAAACAGCACATCCAATGACTATAAAATTTCTACAACTTGCATTTAATCTATCCAGTGCAGCCAGTTATTGCAATAGCAGTATTTAATGCAAAGACAAGTGCTTAAATCAAAGCTAAGCCCCAATTGCAGAACAAGAACCACATGCAGCCTCCAGGATCATATATAGAAACTTCTGGAACATCTTCAACATAAAAATGGCACGGCCGAAGGGAAACCGTATCGAGGAATTATGTGTGGTGAAAGAAGCTATGCTGGCTCCTATACGGCTGCTAGTCATCAGCTACAGTAGCATAATGGCTCCGGGGACACAGCAGGATGCTCCTTATCAGCCAGCTGTTGATCTAAAAATGGCAACAGGCATCATCCTCACACATCCTGCTATGGTTGTTTCAAAATGCACTGTAAATTAAACAGAATGATCAAAATGAAATGTGTACCAACAAAATATAACTTTTTATCAACCAATTTAAAATAATTCACAGTACTTTAGCAACCTAGGGAATAAAATAAGCTTAGTGTAGAGAATGTCTATTGCTGTATTGTAGAAAGTATATAGTCTCCATTGGGACAAGTATTGTATTCAAAGGCTGATGCAAATCCTGTCTTATATTTTTTGACAATAAGTCAGGCTCTTACTTTTTTCACCATCCATTCTCACTCTTAAATGTAGTCGACTGCCTTTTCAGAAATGGGACAAAGTAGGAATTGAAAACATATGACTACCAATGCTTCAAAATCTATTTATTAATTGTATACAACTCAACCTTTATGAGTCATATTGGCGCATGTCCATCCTAATCGCAGGGCTAACACTTGTAGACACAGATCTATTTAGTCTGGTCATACTCACTCAATATGTGTGTTTTAGGCCACTGTAGGTGCCACTTAATTCTTTCCCTGACCAGGCACGTGATTCTACTGTGCTCGGTCCAGAAGAGAGATGTCTGCTACATATCAAAGTGTCACAAACATCATGTTGTCATAATCCGTGTCCACTCCCCGTTGTGTTGTGTGTGTCTTCCTACCTGGGGTGGGGCATTTAAGTCACTTACCTGTCTGCTGACTTCTCTACACCTGTGATCCATCTTCAATCAACTCATTAAACATTAGCTGTCTTCAGGAAAAATTACAACATTAAGCATGTTTTCTGTTCATCAAAAGAACTAATATTTGAAAAATATTTGAGTTTAAAGTTGTTCCTTGTGCTTCTTGTTTTTGCTTAAGTGAGTTTTATCTATCTTCCAATCTAACCACAGTGTTCATCGTCACCTTTTCCAAAGTGTACCACACTTAGAACCCCAAGACGAGGGGTTCCCAAAGTGGTATGGTGTGCTTTTGGGGACTTGTTTTAGGGCTTAGGACCTGTTTAAGTTATGGAAATTTGCCAGAACTGCTCCAGTGCTCCATTGTGAGGTTCTCATGTCATAGTGTTGGTATTTAAAAAGCATTATTTTCCACTTCTAATATCTTGAACAAAATGCTTGCAAAACATACCAAAATTATAATTTCCTAATTAATGGTGCCTCAAGTAGGAAGGCAACCAAAAAGTATATAATTAAAGTCACTGAGTGAATTACCATTAGAATGTTCTGCACGGAATTTACCCTTGCCTAGAGCTTTCCCAAATAGGGAGAGACAACAGTACAGTAGCCAATGTGGAAACACAACCTGAAAACTGAATCAGGTGGGCCAAAGCTGTGTACTAGGATCAAGAATTAGGGATTCATTTTCCAAAATAGACTCCACAATATACAGTATTAAGCTATGTTGCATCACATACAGCACATCACCATCAACAAGAACAAATTAATAATTTATGTTGACACTATGTGTAGTAAATCAACAAGTGAAGGCTCTCTTTTGCTCTGTCATAGCCAAAAATGTCTTGGGCCAAGACGTTAAGCTGCTTTAAGCAACATTTGTCAAGTGAGATTTGCAGTCTAATATATACACACCTAGACAGAAAGCTGTGGAAAATTTCAGTAAGTGGCAAAAAAAATAGATTTAATATCCAAACCTGATTATGGTCTCTCTTTGACCTTCATAACGTTCATTTAACACCATTAGATACACAGTGCTATCACAGCAGTGGAGTGTGTTCTGTCTGTCTGGCACTTACTCCGACATGCATAAATCAGCTGGGGTGGGTACAGTACAATGTGCGTGTGTGCCTGTGAACGTTGGAACGCTGGGATGTAAGACTTGATTGAAGGGGGAACTTGGGACACCGGAGTGTGTCCTCGTCTGGACTACTACAGCCTGCGTCATGCACGAGGTGGGTGGGCTAAATTGTGCCAGCATTTCCAGGCTTCTGAACCCTCTTGCTGGACCTCTTTGGCAGCGGCAGAGGGACCAGGTGTCGCCTCTCAGACAAAGGGCTTTGATGCCAGTGTGCAGCGAGATGTTGGTTTAGAATAAAGCTCTTCTGCTTAACACTGGGTCAAATGTGTTTTTTTTCTTACCTACTTCAAGTCAGATTTATGAATTGAAAACACAAAATTGTATATAATATGCAAATTATGCCCTCTTTTTGCATGTCTGTTTTAAATTTTTCTTATTTGCTTTACCTTAACCTTTTGTACACTTTGTTATAAGTTTTTGTAATGCATTTGTTGTGAAACTTTTAAGAGCTTTCTTGAGCACTGTAGAATTCCAGGTGTAGAGCATTATTCCTAAAAAAAATGTAACCACGTTACCATTTTCCTTAAATAGTTTTTTTTCCCATAAACCCCGCATTCTTGTCGACTGTGCATGTTAACCATCGCTGCACTTTAAGTCAGAACATATAGACGTTTATCACCTTGTGGTAAAGAAACCTCATGTGTTGTAGGGTTAATGGGATGGATATTGTTTTATAATGTCTGCCTAAGCAGCATATATTTACAGTTAACTGACAAGTGTGGGGGCAAGTGCTTATGACAGCTTCTGGCAGGCGTGAGCTCATATTTATCTCCACAAAGTCAATTTTGCACAACCATCAATAACGCTTCATTCATTGCTTTGCATTTGAACGTTTTCAAGGTGATCTTTAAGCATTCACCCAGCACATTTGAAAAGGTTTCTAGCAGTTAATGGTGAAAGACCATTTATTTCTTGCTAGTTTCCTTAGTAAAACATTTATATAGTGGAAGCTAAAAGCCATTAAAGATGTACACTGGTAGTAGTACTTCAAAGTGCAGATAGCAGTGTTTGATGGGCGACTCCTCATTGCCCTAACATGGCTGGCAGACTCACTATCTAGAAGGTGAACGTACACTTAGCATCTCAATGAGGCCAGCTCTGTCACAGGTCAACACCATGCTGCTGAGTCCATAATGAGGAGACAAAGTGCGACCCTTATTTGGGGTGTTGTCGTGTTAGTACATTCAGCGCTCCACTGCGTCCTCTAAAAGAACCATTCTTATTATGGACGCTCAGGATGAAGGGGAATCACATTGAAAATTAAATATGCTTATTAAAGGTGATGGATAAATGGATTATGTTTTAATTGGTCTATTGTTATGAGTGGCTGATTGGATTGTCCTTCGCAGGCTATTGATCCCAGGGCTGAGGTTGATTAAGAAGTGGACTGAGCAGCAGATGAGTGAGCTTCAGTGCGCATAGAGAATGTATGTTTGATATTCAGGACAGGTTACCCCCAAGATCAGTTGTGGAAAAGTATTTGAGCCTTGTGAGTAAGTTTTAAAAGGTGATGAGATTGTGAGAGGACAAAAATCACCACAGCTCAGAACCACTAATACACTGTTTTATATTTTCATAATTTCCCATTTCCACTGAGTTAAATCTTTTAATCAACTTGCTTTGTACCTCTGCCGGCGCTTGGGCCATAATGATATCAGTGCTTAGACATCCAAGAGTGGCTTTTCACACTGCAGTTATTCCAAAGGACAAAAAAGTCCTCATTAAAACCCATTAAAATTAACTTTAAGCAGTGAAATGTTTGACCTCACATATAAAAGAGCCTGAGCCAAAGCCAGTACAATCCAACCAATACATGAAAAAGCAGAGAAAGTGGTAGTTCTGCTAAAACCAACCACTGACGATGAAATGGAGTGGCAGTAATTTGAAATTCTGTTAGTCGGACTAACGCACCAAGAATGATGCATCGAATAGTTGGGCTATTTCTGCATGTTTCCAATAAGTCCAGCAAAGTTCAGGCAATGCACCGTGAGCATGCTCCACAGCCAACAGTGGTGTAGTGTAACACATGTAAACAACACCAGACAAGTGTTAAAGCAATACTCCCACATTTTAAGTTCAACAAACATTGATGTTAAGTTCACTGTGTCTGAAGAAAAAAAAAAAGGTTGATCATAACTTCAGATGCGTTCATTTTCTCTTCAGAACGGTACGGTTACAGAATTAGGAAAGCGTTCTAAGTTATATGTTGTGTTCATCTGTAATCAGCTAGCAGTAAACTTAGAGTGAACAAATGTATAAATTATTAGTAAAGTAATAGTTTATTAGCATTTTAAAAAGTCTAAATAATATTTAATACCAATTTCACATGAATGCACAGTTTAATTCTCTCTGGACTGTGTACCTAGAAAAAATCAGAAAATCAGAGCATGCATTTCTTCTGAGCTGTGTCAATACAGTACCAATCAAGTAGAAAGCATTATAGTATACATGCCATTGTAAACTAAACCAATGTTTTCACTTTTTAAAATGAGAAAGAAGTAAATTATACTGCTTTCCAAAGTCTGGTATTATGTAAGAGGATTATGCCATCCAAGCTGTTTTCTCCTCTAGATAATAAAGTACATTAGCCTTAGCAGTTGGTCCATGTGGCACTAGAGGCAAAGGTGACATCTCCCTAAGACTTGGGGCTAAAGGTGTGTATACACATTGGCAGCATGACTCACATTTCCTGCCTCCATGAGCACAGTCTGTTGAGGTCACACCCCGGAAAAGAAAAACAACAACAACAAGATGCTAAAGCCAACTTGTGTATTAGGTAGCTATTCCTAATATATTACTATTTAATTACCTTAAGCAAATAAAACTATATAAAGCTATAACAGAAACTTGTGGGTCAGTGAAATTATAAATTTGCTACAATTACATTGTATTATTGTGTCTTTGGGCAAGAGACATTACCCATTTTGCCTCCAGTGCCACAGCACTGGTGTATGACTGTGTGTGTTTGTTTCTGGTTTCGAGGCTGTTGGCGCTGTGTGTATGGCAGCCTGTTTACCTGTTAGTCTGCCCCAGGGCAACTGTGGCTACAGACAGTACCTCACCACCACAGTGTGAATGGAAGCATGATGAAAGCACTTTGGGTGACGAGAGGGTACAAAAAAAGCACTATAGAAGTTCATGTATGAAGTATAATCCAACTTTGTACAACGCATTTAGAAAAAGGAAGTTGGCTGTTGTAAATACTTTAACTAAATATTTGGCTAAGTCTAAATGTTGCACCTGATAATCACCAAACATGTTAGCCCAAAAGCTTTTATGTTGAAAGGAAGAAGTCTCTGTCTACAACGGCCCACTTCCTTTTTTTGAATTTGTTGTACAAAGAAAGGTAAAAGGAAAAACCCTGAAAACAAGCATTTTTATTTGTAAACTTGTACATATGTAAATGATTTATACTTGGAACACAGACCTATATAAAAACAACAACCATTTACTTATTGAGTAATTTATTAATACAATTACTAACTGTTGATGTTTGAATGTTCTGATGTGTAACTGGCCCAGTCACAAGCACGAAAAAGCCACAACCTGCTCAACTTTTTACCTAAGTGAATAAAAAAACAAATCTTCCAAAATAATCACCAAATATTTTTTGTAATTTAATGAGACACCCTATGTTTGAAATACAAAACACGCGTAAATGCTTATCGAAAATTAAGTAATTGCTGTGATTTCTGTTCAAAATTTAGTAAAAAATCTTTTAAAAAGTTTAAAAGGAAACTAGACTAGACTACAGAAGCGTTTTATTTTTAATTAATATTACTGTTACCAGTTTAGGAATGTGTTTAGTTAGGTTTTAGTAAAAAGGCATTGGAGTTGGAAAAAGTCTCAGAAAGGTGTCTGTGTACATTAATTACCTTATCTGGAATAGCAGCTATAGATTCTTAGTATAAAAGTAGATCTGATGGTATTACAGTCCTAACGGAGTACCTTTGTGATTTACTGTGGCAGCATGATTTAAAAAGACGGTCGAAGTGGGGGGCTTTGTGCAGCCTAAATGCACAGAAGCACTCTTGTAGTTCCTTCTGACTCGATTTCCAACTTGCTGAGTGATGAAGTTTGAAATTTGACTAGACAACTTTTTTTTTTATTTATTTATTTTTTTTATTGCGTCTCTGGCAAGGTGAAGGACACGCACAGCAAGCGACTGGAGCACAGTCAGATGCAAGAAAAGACGGGAACAAGGACGCAGTAAAACAAATCTCACACATTACATTGTTGCTCTCACACACTATAAACACAAGATCACCATTGGGGAAGTGTTATCATTTTATATGAAGAAGAGGAGCAGCCGGAGAGGGAGGAAACCAGCAGGGGAAATAATTAAAAGTCCCCTTATCATTTCTCTTGTGGGAAAGGCAACCCTAAATGTCACCAGAAAAAAGTTATCATGGAAGTCAGTTTGCTCATGGGTTGTTTTCTTGGTATGTATTTTTGTCAGTTTGTAGTGCTGTTTGTCTATCTGGTTTTTCAAACTTTACCTTAAAAATATCCTTTTCAAATGGCTATAATTAGTAAAATCCAGAGTTTATCCTAATGAGCAATCCTGATTTGCAAGGCAAGGCCTGTTCCGTTTGCCTGCCCTTATCACCATATGCAATGTAGATAATTTGATCAGCCACAAAACGGTGAAGCCAAATTTAGCAAATAGTAATTCTCTTTCTGATATAAATTATTCTTCCAGTTTTATCCCATTGCAACCTTATCTGTCAACCCACTCCACACTCGCTGCTTGTCTAATTTACTCTTTCTCTGTGTATTTGCCACGCTTCTCATGCGCCATCATTAGGAGTTTGTGTCACTGTAGTTAAGCTCTCGGGCAAAACAGTTGTATTCATTAGCTGTTGTGCGAGTGCTGCATTGCAGAGCTGATTGTCATTTGTCAAATGTTTTAAACCACAGCTCGGCACACTACCAACTCACAGGCTGCGCACGGTGAAGGAGAAAAAACATGGCAAGTTTTATGTTCAGTGAAACAAACTTGCAGATAGTGCTTCAACTATTTCCAAGAATAATGTTTCCTTATTTGAACTCAGACATGGAAAATTCTGGGTTGGCATTAGATTAGTGTAGTATTATTTACCTAATGTCAGCAATCCTGGCTCTGGGAAATTTGTCATCTAAAATGTTATTTGTGAGGATACTGTAGTAATGTTTCTGACTAATGTAGAACCTTTTCAATCATGTGACCTCAACACAGCCATGTTGGTCGGCTAAAATGTCAGCTTAAAGCTTCACTAACCAATTTTCTTTTTGCCGTCATGGGTCTCAACTTTACCACTCACCCCCCTAAAAGCACTGTGGTAACCATTCCTGCTTCTTTTTAAAAAGAAAACTTATCTTGAACTTTTTTTCACTGAAACACATTTTTTTACACATTGAACTTTTGATTATATCTAGGTCAACCAATGAGAGCACTCCTTTTTCCAAATGCAAGCATGTGATTGGTGAAGAATCATCTTCTTTACACGACTTTAAGCAGACAATTTTTGACTGCTAGTGTCCTATTTTCTTTGGACATTTTTTTATTCATTGATATATATATATATATATATATATATATATATATATATATATATATATATATATATATATATATATATATATATATATGGTATTATATATGTATTTTGGGACAACATTCATCCTGCTTTTTCATGTGTAGACTTCGAATAGAACTTCATTGAAACATAATTTGAGAGACTTTTCTGTCTAAAGATGTGAGGAATGATAATTAAAATCTGCTTCCTCTTGCATAGACAAATTGAAGCCCAAATCCCATCAACTACATAGTTAGCATGATAAAAGTCTACAAAAAGACATGGCTGTGAATTCTTGACTTTGCTACGTGACTTTATTTTGTTGTTGTAGAGTCTTGTGAAATGTAGATAATTACAGAGTTGACTTGTTGCTATGAATAAACACTATTTTCATGGGTTTTCAGCTAATTGGAATGACTTAACTGTGCTGAGATGTGAACCACATTTGAAATGCAGAACAAAAAACACAATATTATGTTTCCCTCCAGGTGTATTCTGCTCATGAAAAACAGAAGCCTAATTAGCAGAATTCATATTGCAGGAGATAAAACACAAGTTCCACGTTAATGAAGGATATAGAGCAAACAAAGGTATTATTTTACTTCCTACTAATGATGATTGTATTTAGGTTTAAACCTTGAGCCGATAATTCAATAGACTTACTAAGTGCTTGTGAAGAGTGTAGGTGGTTTGCAAGTCGCTGTTCCTGGGGAATCGACAAGCCGCTGCATTCCTGACTTAAGCAAATCCAGGCTGACTGCTTTGACAAGGTGATGTCGCACAAGCACTCGGCGCCGCCACTTCACTCCGCACACAGCTTTCACTTGCACAAGAGGGACACGGCGACGGCTTAACGGCTTGATTGGTCAAGTAGCACATCAGAGACGCGAGACAACACTCAGTCTCTGGGCTCAAACGCTGCTGAGCTTTGTTTTCTTTTGTTTGCTCATACGGAATAAAAGACAAAAGATAATGGGTATTGACATCCTTAGTGGATTGCCTCAGAATTTCATTGCCAAGAAAAATAAGAACAAATTGAGCTGAATTCTGAAACGGGTTAGGGGGAAAAACAAAGGTTGCAGAGTTCTATTTAGAGATGATGGACAATGGAATCTGGCTGAATGTTCCCTGCTGAGCCGTGTGTGTCGAAGCCCAATCACCTCCTGCCTGGTGCTCTGCTGACTATTTCATTTACAGACACGAGGTCACAGGGGGGACATAGTTTGGGCTCGGCAAGAATTCATTACCTCAAGCCCATTACCTTGAATAGGAAATGAAGTCCCTGAAAAAAGTGGAATTAAAAGAGCTGAGGGAAATGTGGAAGCTTCAAAAACAAAAGCACATTCGACAAAGGTTAACTTTTAACATTTTTCCAGCAGCGGCCGCGGCATTAAGGCGTTTTCACTGCCACTTTTTGAGCAGACACAATGTGTTGCTTATGATGTCAGCCACTCGGGAAATTGGAATCTTTATCTATTCTCCGCTCTTCTTTTTCTGTCTTTCACTCTCTGCCAGGTTCCTGACATTCCAAATCTCTCTAGCTTCGTAATTAGGGACTCTGAAAGACACTACTTATCATTATGATGATTCCATCGTCATAAAACACATTATTGTTCTTATAAGGCTTGATAACATCAGTTAATGATCTTTGGGTTGCACTGTTGCCAGAACAATGTTGCTGTAGCTGAAAAAGCCTCTGTCTCTATGACTCCAATAGACGTGAGTCTGGATATTAATATTTTATCACTTCCATCTGCAAAGCAAAAGCCAACATGAGTTTACCTTATACAATCCAAAATTTGAGCATCTGAAGTTTAGTGGGTAAATGTGTGAACCTGTAGAAGAAAAACAACAAATCAATGAATGTTGGGCTTTTTAAACAATGGAATTTTTTTTTGTATTTTTTATCAACAATGGTGCTTGAACATTTATTTATTTTTTTTACATTGCAATGTAGTAGTCAATGCTATTGACTATCACTGACTAATTGGGAAGCCCTTTATCTTTTGTTTGTGTTGTACTATGCATGTTTATATTCAGATTATATGATAATCTTGACATTTTGAACAGCATTATACGCTGAAATCAGCTATTAGCTGATTAATAAATGATACCCCTTGTGGTTAGAATGATAAACCTGATATGTACATTACCATCAGTTCTTCATGGAAAGCATTAAAAGGTTTTGCATTCTTATTATGATTACATTTTTTTAAACCAAAGTCTGAGTCTTGGATAGATACTGAAGACCCAGACTTGCTTTGAGAGACTTGTGTGTGGTTGGGACATTTTCACCAGTTTCATACATTTGGCTAATACCTCATTTCTAGCATTGCTTTGTACTGTGTTGCATATTTTTGTTCGTTTTTAATTTATTAATTTATTTAACCATGTAGGTCAATTGAGAACCAATTCTCACTTACAATGACCACCAGCTCTATTGTACATGTCAGGAAAACCAATGCAAGGAAAATGCAAACTCAAACCCAGGACTTTCTTGTTGTGAGGCAGGAGTGCTAACCACTCTGCCACTGTGTTGCTGTTGTGCTTGCTGATTAGCGACCTTCCATCTAATTTCTCATCTTCCTCTTAAACCCCACCCAGACTTGTCTGTTCCCCTCCTCTCTGTGTCTCTGCCCCACTCTAAGCACTTTGGGGGCGGAGGATGTAAGAGATGGGTGCATTAATAATGCAGCGCTGCCTGGAAACCAAACACGCTGCAGCGGAGTGCTGTGTAGAATTCTAAAGAGGTATTTGTTTGTACACGGATGCCCCCCTTCCCCCATCCTCCTCCACTGCTCCTGCTCTCAGCGTTCTCATCTCCGAGCCTCATTGCCGCCACAGCAGCCAGCGTTGTACAGATGTGCTTGCCACCACTTGCAGAGTGTGGACTGTAAAGCAAAGGGCACAGGAAAAGCCCCTCTTGAACTTCCTACTGTTATCAGGATGAAGTCTCATGTGTGTCTCAAATTGAAAGTTCTTCTAGAGAGTAGAAAAACAGGAACTACAATAGAATGACTTGTGCACACATATTTTGAATACATTTTGATGAGAGACATGTCTGAGCTAAACCTGTGTTCTCTAGGGCCTGTTTTTTTTTTTTTTTACTCACATAAACCTACATAAGTGCATCCATCCGGCTGTACGAAGACAGAGTGCAGTTTCTTTGGTAACAGTCATAAGTAAGAAAAATGACACATACCCTTGAGGGCAAGGGTATGTGTACATTAATGGTAATATATTTAAGGAAAACCAAGACGAAAAGAAATGTTCATGGATTTAAACCATCTCCCCAAATTTATTGATTGGCCCTTAAAAATGACTTTTGGATGTCTATTTGAAGCTTCTGTAGCTGAGTGATGTAATTAACGTCAAAGCTAATGGAGATCTTTTTGAATTATTATTTTGAGTTTTGAATGATCAGTTACAATATTCCAAACTGCAGTTAATGCGTGAATTTATTTGAACACAAAGATGTCAACACATGACAAACTGCACCCAGTGAATAATTGGGGCAATTGAGCAATTTAAATTCACCAACACATGGAAGTCTTTGGGCGGTAGAAAGAGAGAATCCGTGCTAGCACAGACAGCACATGACTCTACTTATGGCTATGTTTGACAGCTAATTGAAATTAAGCACTTTTTTTCCCAAATTACATACCCATTTTAACAGATTATCACAGAGGTTTACCTTCGGCCTCTTTGCCTTTCTGGTTCACTTTCAATTTGCATTTATCAGTTTGAGCTGTGCACCTGCTGCCGCCCACACATGATGTCCAGCAGATTAGCAATGCATGACACTCAGATTTCTCAAATGTTTGGAACTAACTTATTACTGTTGTAATCACTGAAACGGTCTAGTTCATACTTTAACATCTTTAAGAAACAATAGAAACAGGGCCATTTGTTGATACATTTGAATACACTGTAAATGGAAATTTATGGTAAAATTGAAATAAATAAAAAAATGTTGCTTTTAGTTAGATTATGTGTTTTCTACATATTGTGTCAGTAGATTTGTTGATGGAGGCTGTTCAGTGTATTTACTATTGCAATATACTTTTTTGGTGTATACAAGATTCATAGAGTAAATATTACTGTACAATGTGGAAAGTAACATCTTAAGTCCACATTTACCACTGCATATCTTCTCTGATACAGAAGCTAATCTTCATAAGAAAACTAGTAATTTGAAGCACAAATTTAATATTCATAAGAAGTATTTTTTTAAATACCTCCAACTCAGAAGTTATGTCAGTGCAAAACAAAACAAAAGTCTAATGAAACCTCCAAAATCTAAATCTAAATCTAGAAATGATCTGTAAGGATGGCTTAAATGGAGGTGCAATTTCTGAATTTTATAAACTATTAATTACAAACTCATCAGAAAACTCGACCAAGAAGTTAGAAGCGTGGAGGAAGGACTTGGAAATTGACCTGTCGCAGGAAGAGTGGCCATCAATATGCACGAAAGTGCACAAACAAACCTTCAATTCCCGCTTAAGACTGCTACAGTACAAATGCGTTATGCAAGTAAATATTACCCCTGTTAAGTTAAACTATATATATATATATATATATATATATATATATATATATATATATATATATATATACTGGACATATGCACAAAGTGTATGGAAGGAAAAGGTACGCTGTTCCACTGTATCTGGGAATGTAGGATAATAAGGTTATTTTGGACAGAGGTCAAACTAATAATAAAATAGATAACTTCAAAAGATTTAAAACTGGAGCCTGCACTCTTTATTTTAGGCTTATATCCCAAGTCCACAAGATTTACAAAATGTTAGCAGTTATTTATCGACATGTGCCTGTTACAGGCAAAACGACTGATAACCCTTAACTGAAAAAAACCATGGGACCGAACATTGGACGATGGGTCAAGCAGATGCATGCTGGCTTCACCACTGGAGCGAATAACCTTTTGTAACTCATGTGGAAAGTATGAACTTATCTGAAGATGAAGAAGAATAGAGACCTTCTCCATGTGTAGTGTATGTTAATTGTAGTATATACTCAAGCCTCTGAATACTTACATTTGGTAATGTATGTTAAAAGGTACAGAATGGTGTCTAAGAGGGTGTGTTGAATGTGATTGTTGTTACTGTTTGTTTAAAAACTAAAAAAAACAATAAACATTGTTGGAAAAAAAATATTACTGTACAATGAAATAACATGCACACTGTTTGCTCGTATATATCATGAAATAAACAATGAACTTCAATGAGGCCACCATGCGTGTAGAAAGCTCTGTAGAAAAGTGCTTTTCACACCGATGTGGGGAAAAAAATCCTTGTGTTAGGCAGCTTGAAACAGCCATAAATATCTCATAATGAGCCGGCAGGCCCTGGCAGTTCTGCAGACCTATGCAGGAGGAATGAATTCACCTGCATTTCATCAGGGACGGGGTCCACTGGGAGCCTGAAGGACTTCAGCTGAGCTCAGAGGATGGCCTGGCAGAAAGTTCACTCAGAATCAGAGCGTCTTTGTAGCACTCTGTCTTCTCTGTCCACATGTATATGATGGGACCAAATCCAAATGTGTAGACTGACAGGGTTACAAGACCTGTTCACTCTCGAAAATCTCAAAAATCAATGACGTACTGCTCTGCTGCTATGGGCTGCCAAGTCACCACGGACTGGTTGGTATGTCGGGGTTGATTTGTTTTAAATGACACTTCAGATCTTAAAACTAACTTCCTGCCTTTTAATGTTTTTTTGTCTTTTGTTTACATTAGATGGACATTTTGAGTGTGTAACACTCATGTATCCCTACGAGCTCACAAAAATTTCAGCTGAAATACTGAAGGCAAAACCCACAAGTGCTAATTAACAATTAAACTACAATCAAATGTATGCGGTCTTAAAGAATGTGGTTTAAAAGCTGGATTATTAGCAACATGTGCCTTCCAACTGCATTTAAATACATAAATATCCACTGTGCTGCTCAACAAGAGGTTCCTGCTTTTGGCAAGAAAGAACAAAGAAAAAGAAAGAAGACATAAATCCAACAGGAGACAGTGACCTTTAAGTTTGGGATGCTAACTTATTGCCTGAGGTACATGTTAAAACTGTATTAACTGGAGTATAATGTATGTCATGGCTCGACTCGGAGAAACAGAGAGAAGCAAAGGAAAGGTCTGACACAGAAACTAAATCTACAGCACAAGAGACGAGGTTTTTTATTTTTTATATTATATACACTTTGCTCACAAATACTAACTTTTTTTATCCGGAGGTATAAATCACCATGTTCCCTGTGAACTCTAAAGTAATATATACTTTTATTATCAGGCATTTAAAACACATTCAGTCAATAGCCCAGCTCATGTTCTGTAAAATATATTAGCTGAACCCAGCTATTGTTTAGGGTCATTTCTCAGCGTTTCATTACAATTTAATAAAGCTGTGAGCAAGCGGCTAATGTGTCTCTTAGGTGTAATTTAGAGTTGTTTTTGTAATAAGGATAAATGTTTTATAAGCTCATTCTTGGTTATGCAATAGATTAATTCATTACTCAAAACTGCATGGGATTACCATTACTAAATAACTAACACTTATGCATAAAACATATTTACAGAGGTATAGTTAAGAGCCGACAACAAGGATGTGCGTACATGTCATTTAATAAATCAACTCTCCCCCAGGACAGCCATAAAGTTGCATTTATTTTGTTTTATTCAATTTCAATTTCACACCGTTTACAATAAATGTCCTCCTAAAGTAATGTTCTTTTAAGAGCTGGTAAATTATACATTCAAGCAAATTCATTAGGCATAAATACTTGTCTGTATTAAACGCTCAGACTCCATTACGGGGAGGAAAAACACATTGGTTTAAGTGTGTGTAATAAATTAAGGGTAAAGAAGAGGTATTTTTTTTAATGAAGTGGGCACAGTGGCCTAGTTTGTGCAAGTGCATCAATATCTAGAAAATTTCTAAACTGTACTATCAAGAAAGACTTTACACCCAGGGCAAATATTTATGAGGAAAGTTTTCCACAGAGTTTTGATCACATCTAGCATGCATTAGCATTCGAGTTGGGAGGAACATTAATAAGAGGTCATGGCCTTGTTTATGACATCAACATGACCAATAGCTTGTGAATTATAAATCGTAATAGCTGTGGTCAATAAATGTACCATGAGGAGAACGCTTTAACATACAGCTGCAATTGGCCACTGTGCTTTGAATATATTCTGGTTTGAATCCATGCACATATACATTCATGTTTGTGCACATACAGTTTATTCTGTGTTTACCCCGGCAGGGAGTGAGGCAAAGTGCTGCTTACTTAAAACATGCAGCTGTTAGACAATTCTGCTATTCACAATTTCATGATTCAGTCATCATCAGTCTAAAGCCCCCTCTCTGGTTCACTTTCATGAAACATAGAACTGGTGAGGAAGATGCAGCAATTTATTTCAAATAGTGTGTATTTTAATAGTACAATACAAGCCTTGTGCAGGGGTTTATGTATGTGTGCATGCTTTATTCATTTATTCAGATAAAAGAGAAGCCCATTTAATGTACCTGCTTTTCTTTTGCTGATATGTGTATTCAATAGATGCAGAAATAAGAGTAGAAAGGAACATCTTTGGCAGTGAGAAAGATACAAAATTAATTCCAATTCTAAAGTGTTTTAAGCATACTGGAAATTCACTGTAATGTACTGTAACTAATGTACATAGTGCATTGTGCCACAATAAAAAAGTTGTAGTGTCCAGATGACCAACATAGCAACATAACACATTAGCCTAAAGTATGTTTTCATTATTTTTATAAAGACTTACAAATAACACTAAACACATTATTTGTAATTGGAGCCACTTCCTTGTTCCCTAACGCTGAAACACATGGCCCAACCTGACCTGACCAGTAATCTTGTGTAATTGGCCCCACAAGTTGAAGAAAGAGGGTGTTAGGTGTGAAACTGCAATATTTAAAGTTGCCACTGGATGTTGCTAAAACTACACACAGCTCATTTAAATGCAAATTACTGTGTTAAGTATTTGTTTAAGTCAGAAAAAACATACCTCATACATTGCAGCACTTTATCAACCTGACCAGCTCTACAGAACATAGTCTGCTCCACAGTACCATCTGGGAGGACTCCCACTGAAAGCGTTTGCAAAAGGGCAGGTGACTGGATTTATCAACCGCAGTTATCCAATCATAGCAGTGTAATGTTGTTTATGTTCGAAACGGTAAAACGATTGCTATGTCTTTAAATCTGAAACACGCCCAGAGCTGTCAGTGCTGCCACATAAGGGACACAATGAGCCGGTAAGGCCATGGTTTGGACCGTGAATACTTTGCTTGGAATTGTGCGAATTAAGAGATTAGCTCTTTATATCGGAAAACAACATTGTTTGTAACACACAGACTAGAACTTATTTCAACAAAATGTCTATTTTTTGGCCCTTTTTGAAATTTGTCAGTAGGCAGAAGACTCAGAATTCAACTTCAAAAAGGTTCAAGTTGCTAAATCAAAAACAGTATTACAGCTCTCACACTCTTTTTTTATTTTTTATGCTACAATCATTAAAGTATATCAAAGCGTAAAAAGTTAAAATCTAACATGCCCCTTTTAACTGTTCAGTATTCATGGCCTAGTGCTGGTCATCCCAAAATAAATGTCAACTCAGTGTGAAGAATTCTTAAGTGCTGCCACATATTGATCTGTGTCTAATAGAGTTTTTAAAGCAGATTCATGGCTTGAAGGGATGCCCTTGGTACCAAGCACTATACCTCTGTACTTTTGGAGATCGCCCATCAAACAAACAGTGTATGTCGGTTTTTAAAATTTAATTTAACAGCTCTTATTTCTTGGAGCTGAGAATTCCTCTGGTGTGATTAGGCTGTCAGGCGTTAACAATAAGCACAGATATCATCTTTACTGACACATTGTTAACTGCTGCAATATGTATCTGCCGAGAGGTCAACGTTTGAATATAATAGAGAAAGATCTTTGTAATGCATGCTGTATTTACTGTTCAGAGTGTTGACTCAGTGCCGATGATGCTCACCATTTGACCGTTGTGGACAATAATGGATGGATGTTGAGACAGTTGATCCAATCATTTTGTGTGTGATCATTTCTGTATTATTTTCCTTCAAGGCAGAACACTATCACACATCTGTCAATCTGACTGTGGCCATGAAAGGAAGCTGCAGGGAGCCTTGTAAACAATTGCTGGTCCTTTTGGGCCTCGTTGGAGCTACTGTACACACAGCACTAAAGGCCAACTTTGACATCAAATGCAGCATAGAGAACAATTACACTACAAACATACTGAAGAAAAGCTCTCATTCTTACTCTCGGAATATGATGAAAGACCAGAGACAAAGGTCAGAGCTAATTTGTTTAGTCAGTCAATGCATGCATGGAATAGAACAGAATGTTGTAAAATAAAAAACATTGTGTTTATTTATTGTTTTATTTCTTTAATTGGACTGTGAACTCCTAATATATCCCAGGTCAAAAATTTGATTCTGTTTTGATTTTTAGTTTTATTCACCTGTGTTTTTTAATCATCCTTTGTGTTTGAATCAAATAAATGTCCTATTTATAGAAATATATATTTTTCATTATAACTTTTAATTGATCTAATTTGTTTTTCAGAGATAAAAGCAGGTAAAAAGGTTTTCTCAGTAAACTCTAAAGTCTCCTGCTGGTCTTCCCTGTGGTACTGTGGGTTCTCTCCGGATGTTCTGGTGTACTTCAGCCATACAAAGGCATGCATGTGTATGCTTGACTTTTATTTGCCTTTAGTGAATGACTTTGGGTGTGACTGAATGTCTGTCAGTGTATGTCTCCAAGTTATGGTCTTGTGATTGACTGCTGATCTTCCATGGACCCCACCCATGTCCTAAGCAGGCTCCAGCTGCCAGAAATGAGAAAGAAAACACCTGTTTTTATTGAGCTGAGAGAACTGACAGAATTCTCTTCAGTGGCAGTTCAACAAATGTAAAAAAAATATTATGCTAATCAACACTTAAAACATTAATAAGTGACTTTCTAACCTATACTACTTAGTGGGTCTACTGATGCCAGATGTCAATGCTAGAAAATAATGAGTGAAAAATGGCGAGTTAGAAATTATCATGTGTGAAATTGTCTTATTCATAAAAGAAGAAACGTCTTCACCTTGAAAACCAAGTCCAGATGCTTTTGCTGCATGGTTTACTGATATACACTGATGCTGAATAAAGCTGACTTTTTCCAGCAGTTATTCTCAGAACCAGCTGCAAAAGCGTGCTCTTTGGGGGTTTGTGGTTATGGGTATTCCTGTAATGTATTTCCCTCCACTTCTCGTTACATTACTGTCCTGTAATCATTCTGCTACTGCACATCCACACAATTCCCATGTTGTGTTCTAACCTTTAGGAGTGTTTTTTAATATGCTAACTCTGCTCTTTTTCTCAGCATGCAGCTTCGGTGGTTCCATTTTTGCTGGTGAGACGCTGTAATGACAAAATACTTTATCCCCAGCATCAAATTCACAAGGGGCCAATAAAGAAGAGGGGACAATTTCTATTTCTCCTGCCTAAGATAAAATGCAAACATACAACATTTGAAGTCAGTCATAAAACAATATTTTTATGCAAATTGTTCTAATGTCAATGCTTATGAAAATTGAAATTCTATCATGGTTAGGGGTGGAAATTTTAATTGAAATTCAACACATAAGCTGTTGCCATTTGTAAGTCCAACTCTTAAAAGCATTAGACACCATTATGTGTGGAGCCGTTTAGGCAAATCCACATCGACTGCCTATCATTCACGCCGCTGTGCTTAGCAGGACAAGATCACATATTAGTTGTCACACACTGAGAACAGGCTTTTAGACCGTGTCAACAGTGTGCTACCCAGTGCTCTAAAAAAGCTGAGATTGTATGTCATAAGTAATATTTTTATGTCAGTGTACTTCATATTGTTGTGTAGAACAATGTGTTTTCCATACAACATTTGCAGCCTCGGTCGGAGCAGCTTTTTTTCTCTCACTGCTGATTAATCTGACACATACTGCTTTAGTGTCCACACCCTGCTTCATTCTAGTATATAGTCTCAAATGTACTTCATTTGAAGGGATGGTTCAGGATTTTGCAAGACACTCAACTGTTAGTAATATGTTTAGTCTGCCCTTATACTAAATACCTGACTATCCCTTTAAAGTCTGTTCCAAAGTTTGTTAAAGTCCTAAGGGCTGGATTAAATACTGGATTGAAGTGTTTACCCATCCACTTGACATTTATTTTTGTAAAATTTGTCCATTTTTGGCAGACATGGATAATTATATTTAATGAAGTGGAAAGGAATAATTAGAAGTAGGGATAAAGCCTGCAGTCCAAAATATCTGCTATTTGTACCTCTTGTCCATTAAATACCTGGAATGCATCAAAGAAGAGGCAAAAAAATCTAACCCAAAATATCCATTCATTCTTTGACGAAAGATCATTAAGACCTCCATCACAGCTTTGCTCTGTTTACATCATTATTGTCATTTCCTCCTACACACGCAGTAAACACACCCGAGAGCTACCCCCACTGCCATTCTCTGGAGACTTTTCCTGAAATGTTGGAAATGGAATACAGGCTTGCAATGTGGGCACACACGCAAAAAGTAAATTAAAGCGCTTAATCATAATAAACTCCCTGAATGTAGTGATTATCACAAGATGATGATACAGTATCCTGCAAGAAATGCATGCTTGCCGCACCATCTCTTCTGTGTGGATTTGTGTAGACGCATCCATACTAGACCTGTCACCTGTGCACTGTGGCGCGAGGACAGCTACAGCTGCTACAGTCTCTAAAGTCTGGATGATGCAAGATTTTCAAAATAAATATAAAAATGTAATCTAAAAATAAATGGACAACAGAGAAATGTGATCCTAGTAATAAAGAAACCATTCAAGATTGCTTCTTCATTTGCAGTTAACTGTATGCATTTGCTCCATGTTATGTTATTCAGAAGACAGAGGCTTGAAATCATGTTGCCAAGTGGAGGATTAAATACAATGTCAGCAATAATCCACCCTCGACATTTTAATATCTTTGTGAATGACAGAACAATACTTTGTGGCTAAAATGCATTTAATTAAGATTTTGTGCTATCATCTCATATACCTTTCATTTAATGCAATTACCTAAGCTATGGGGGCATTTTGGCAGACCACAATACCTTTTCATTAGACAAAAGGGAATTAGATTTAGATTTTTGGCAAATAAAAACCGACTCACTCACTGTGTCTGTGCTGTCAGTGAGTGGGTATGAAACATCTGAGAGTAGCTTGAAATCCATCTGTGCAATATGTATGAGCACTATGCTACATGTAACCCAGTAGAGAAAACGTCCCCTAATGTCAATGTACTCAATTCTATTTTGAAAAAACGTTTATTTTGTTAAGAGGAAGTGTGTATCCACTTTATTTAAATTGACTTCCTGTTTTGTCAGTCACGTTGGGTGATAATGACCTTTTTATTTGTCAAAAGCAAATAAGTCCCGCCTTCTCAAGACGCAATCTGAATCTTACATTAGTTTTTCGTTTTTTTTACTCTTTGGACACTCATGAGAGAGGCTATGTTGACGATTCCCTTGCGTGCTAAGCTAATAAATCGTCTTGTTATTCCAAGCGTGAACCGGAGGGTCCGTGACGGTGTTCTTTATTAAGCTCATGCTAGAAACATCGTCTTGATTCTGGATTGGATACTGGATTCTCCTCAGCGGAGATGGCGAGCCTGTGCCCAGAACCCAGAACTGTGAACTGAGGACAACATTCTCCTCTTCTCTTCTTGTCAAATCATCCTTGTGGTAACCACACGAATTGCCACAGTCAAGAGAGTTTTTCAGAACCTGACTAAATGAACACTGACTCTGACTAAAAGACTAAAAGTATTCAGTTCAATCGGACTTGGGGTTATTGATTATTTTTGAAACACTGAATGTACACTATAGCAAGCCGGCTGCTACGTTGTAAGCTGTTAATATGCAAACATTTTTATTTTATTTTGTTTCTTCTATTCAATACAATTATTAAGGTTGCTCATTTCTGTCTCCAGCCATTTCATTTCCACACTCACCATTTTATTCCTATTGTAGTCCTTGAGAACCTAGTGCCTGGTCCAACCTACTAGATTACTAAATTCACTATTCTTGAGTCAAGGGTTACAGTAAGTTTTGGCGAGCCAGCCAGGAGCCTCTTTTTCTTTTCTCTTTTGTTTGCTCAAGACTAAACATACCCAAAATGGATATAATTGAACGACAGTCTGTGAAAGTCCCAAATGCAGTGATAGCGAGTGGAATAGCTGGAGATGAGCAATATGATGAAGTGGTTGAATTCTTAAAACGCTATGGGTCAATCTCAAGAGCTATAAAGGTAGATGACAGTACATCCCAGTTTCACCAAAGCATAATTGTTGAGTATAACTCAGGAGCTGCTGTAAACACTATTGATCCTTTGCCATTTCTTCATGTATCTGATAGCGGTGTTAGCTCTAAGATACAGTCTCTTGCTAGTGTTTACACACAGAGTGTTGGGAATGACACAACGAAATCATATCTCCGTGATATTCAAAACCTAGCTAAGATGAGTGGTAGAGACTATGCAGATGTCCTGAAAGACATGTTGTCACAGATTAATGACTCAGTCAAAGAACTTATCGTCGAATCAAATGAACAAACAAACTTCACTGACAATCCACCTACGTCTCCACTGGTCGAACCTCAGCCATCTGTAGTTGAGCCCAGCATTAGAGGTGTACAACAAAACTTGACAAACCACGCATTAAACACTGTGAGTGGCCCAGCCCCAAGTATGCCAGCCATTTCTGCACATGATTTAAACCCCCCAGAAGTGCAGCGAGTGGTAGTTGAGCACATTATGAAAAGAGATGATTATTCAGGGCAACAATTCTCACAAAAGCTCAGAGCTTTTTCAGGTAAAGAACCTCGCCCTGCATATGAGCCTGATTATGATACTTGGCGCTCCAGTGTAGAACTAGTCATGACTGATAGGTCTATGTCACAACTGCAACAGTCCAGAAAAATCATTGAGAGTCTCTTACCCCCCGCAGCTGACGTTGTAAAGCATTTGAACCCGAACAGCTCACCTTCTGAATACCTTCAGCTGTTGGATTCCGTGATACGGAACGGTTCAAGACGGCGGAGAGCTGTTTGCAAAGTTTCGACACATTCCAAAATACAGGTGAGAAACCATCATCGTATTTGCAACGCCTCCAAGTAGCCTTAACTCTCACTGTAAAGCGAGGTGGTGCCACAAGCAATGACTCTGACAAACTACTCCTAACACAGTTTTGTCGAGGTTGTTGGGACGATTCCTTGCTAACGGAGCTCCAGTTAAAACAAAACGAACGAGTCCCCAACCTTTCCCGACTTACTATTGCTATTACGCACCGAAGAAGATCAACTTGAGGCAAAAACGGTGCGAAAGAGACAACATTTGGGCAGTGCAAAGCCAAAAGTGACCTCTCACATGCAAACAGTCAAATGTGTTGCAGAAGACGACAATATTGCCACATTGAGCACAATCACAAAAGAACTCTCAAGACAAGTTGCAGAAATCCAAAGTCAACTAGTAAAACTAACTTCTAAGCCATCAAAACCCAAGATCCAAAACTCAAAAATGCACCCAATGCAAGACCAAAAGAAAAACGAAAGTTTGGAAGCGAAAATAAAGAACCCAAAGAACAAACCAACAAAACTCAAAGTATGCCTCCCAAACCATGGTATTGTTTCCAATGTGGAGAAGATGGCCACATAAAGCCGAACTGTGAAAATGAACCAAATGCAGTTTTAGTTACAGAAAAGCGAAAACTGTTTAAAGAGAAACAAAGAAAGTGGGAAGCTGAAAACCCCACCGCCGCTAGCGAACCGTTAAACTAAGATCAGTCTCTATTACGGGGCAAATGGGGACTGTAGCTAGCCAAACTTGTCCCACTAAAGCAAAGCGCAAAGCTAACCTTAAACAAGCTCTTACAAAACAGCAAATGTATAGCCTGCCAAAAGGGTTAGTTGGTTCTAAATGCACAGCTGTAGTAAGCGTTTCGGGCATTAATGTTAACTGTCTTCTTGACTCAGGGTCACAAGTGACTACAGTCACTGAGTCATTTTACAAACAGAACTTTCCAGATCAAGATCTTAATTCACTCTATAACCTTTTAGAGGTAGAGGGCGCTGCAGGACAGCCCGTCCCTTATTTAGGTTATATAGAGATGTGCATTACTTTTCTGAAAGACTTTTTAGACACAGAGATTGATATAACAACCTTAGCTCGTTGTTCCAGACACTCATCCTAACAGCCAAACACCCGTGTTAGTGGGTACAAATACGCTTGATGTTCTTTATGAAAAGTATTTAGACATTAAGTCACCAGAGCACTTACCTGGACCCTATGGGTTCAGAGCACTTCTAAAAACTCTTGAAGTTAGACACTCCAAAAACAAAGATGGAAACATTGGGTTAGTTACCTTAGCGGGCAAGACAGCAGTTGTTGTTCCGGCGGGCCAAACTGTAGTTTTAGAGGGGTCTGCTAATGTTCACTGTACCTCAGCTGATACTTGTGCCATAGTTGAACATCCCACTCAATCTTCCTTGCCAGGCGGTCTTTGTGTAAAGAGTTGTCTGATAACTCTACCTTCTCGAGCTCCACACAAAATCCCGGTAGTGATAACAAATGAAACTGAACAAGATGTTACCATTCAGTCCGCCTGTGTTATTGCAGAGCTTGGAGCATTCCATTGTGTTTTGTCCCAGCACAATGTCATAAATGCACAAGAATCACATACACACAAAGAGACAAAACTAAGTTTCCATTTCGGAGATTCACCGATACCTCAGGAATGGAAAGAGAGAATAACCAAACAACTCAATGACATGCCGGAGGTGTTCGCTCACCACGACCTTGACTTCGGGTGCACGAGTAAAGTGAAACACTCTATCAAACTTCAAGATCCGACTCCTTTAAGCACCGTGCACGCCCTATACACCCTCAAGATCTAGAGGCGGTGCGTAAACACCTTCAAGAGCTGCTCGCTGCAGGTGTTATAAGAGAGTCTCAGTCACCCTTCTCGTCCCCAATTGTTGTGGTGAGGAAGCGGAACAATGATGTCCGTCTATGTATAGATTTCCGTAAACTTAACTTGCAAACAGTTAAGGACTCGTATGCTCTCCCAAATCTGGAGGAGACGTCGGCACTATCAGGATCCAAATGGTTTACAGTCCTCGATCTTAAATCTGGATATTACCAGATTGAGGTTGATGAAGCAGACAAAGAAAAGACCGCGTTTGTGACACCACTTGGATTCTGGGAGTTCAATCGCATGCCTCAGGGTATAACCAATGCCCCGAGCACCTTTCAAAGATTAATGGAGCGTTGTGTTGGCGATATGAATCTAAAAGAGGTGCTCGTCTTTTTAGATGATCTTATCATCTTTTCAGGCAGTCTCGAGGAACATGAGCAACGCGTCTCATGCGGGTACTCCATCGTCTCAAAGAGTACGGACTAAAGTTATCGCCGGAAAAATGTAAATTCTGTCAAACAACAGTTCGGTACCTTGGTCACGTAATATCCGAGAATGGTGTCGAGACGGATCCCGAAAAGGTTCAGGCCCTTAAGACCTGGCCAAGACCCACAAACCTCAAGGAACTGAGGTCATTTTTAGGGTTCTCGGGTACTATAGACGCTTTATTAAAGGCTACTCGTCCATAGTACGCCCCTCAATGACCTGACTCGCGGTACCCACCGCTCCGCAAGAAGTCCAAGTCAAAAGAACCAGATCAGACCTATCACGATCCCAAACTGCCTTTTGAAAGCCGATGGACCCCTGACTGTCAGATAGCCTTTGATTCCATCATTGAAAAGCTGACAACAGCCCCTATCTTAGGTTTCGCAGACCCAAAGCTACCTTACCTAGTCCATACCGATGCCAGTACTACTGGCTTAGGCGCAGCACTTTATCAAGAGCAGGAGGGTCAGCTCAGGGCCATAGCTTTTGCCAGTCGTGGGTTATCTCGAAGTGAAGCACGCTATCCAGCTCATAAATTAGAGTTTTTAGCACTCAAATGGTCAGTTACGGAAAAGTTTCACGATTATTTGTATGGTGGTCACTTTACTGTTGTAACGGACAGTAACCCGCTCACATACATATTGACCTCAGCTAAATTAGACGCCACAGGGTATAGGTGGCTTGCAGCTTTGTCCAACTACAACTTTAAGCTGCAGTACAGAGCGGGTAAGCAGAATCTAGATGCAGACGGGCTTTCTAGACGCCCTCATGGTGAACTTGTTAATGACATACAGTCTAGGAAAGAGCAGGAGCGAGTGAACAGATTTGTTGAACGTCACCTAGTTGGCAGTGACACCACAAAGCTTGTAGATAGAGAAGTTGTCCGAGCAATCTGTCAAAATCATCTTGTTAAAATCAGAGACGACTGTAATGACAGTGGTGTTACACTTGTAGAGTCACTTACCCTCTCAGCCCATGCAATTCCAGACACCTACCTTTCAGAGGAGCATCATGGCTTGCCAACTATTCGTGCTTTGTCCAACTCCGAATTAAAAGACAAACAAAGAGCCGACTCAACAATCAGTCAAGTGATTGCTCAGATCGAACTTGGCCAAACACCTCCTCCGACTTCCAGAAAAGAGCTTCCAGATCTTCCTCTCTTACTCCGGGAACTAAATCGATTGGAGATTCACAATGAGGTGTTGTACAGAAAAAGACAGGACGGAGACCAAGTGATATATCAGTTAGTTCTTCCTGAGGAACTCAGAACCTCTGTACTCCAAAGTTTGCACAACGATATGGGCCATTTAGGTATTGACAGAACCCTTGATCTGGTCAGAGCCCGATTCTATTGGCCTCGAATGGCAACAGACGTTGAGCAAAAGATAAAAACGTGTGATCGCTGTATCCGTAGAAAGAGTCCTCCTGAGAAAGCAGCTACCCTGGTCAACATAACAACCACACGACCACTAGAGCTAGTTTGCATGGACTTTCTCAGTTTAGAGCCGGACAGCAGTAACACTAGTAACATCCTAGTAATGACTGATCATTTTACTAAATTTGCTCTAGCCATGCCAACGCCTAATCAAAAGTCCAAAACTGTTGCCAAGTGCCTGTGGGACCAGTTCATCGTCCACTACGGTATACCTGAACGTCTTCATAGCGATCAGGGTCCTGATTTTGAAGCAAAACTGATCAAAGAGTTGTGTGAGATTTCAGGCATAAAGAAAATACGGACTACCCCCTACCACCCACGGGTAACCCGTAGAAAGATTCAATAGGACATTACTCAGCATGTTAGGGACACTAGAAAATAAACAAAAGTCCCACTGGAAAGAGTATGTTATGCCTTTAGTACACGCGTACAATTGCACGCGCAGTGATGTGACAGGGTTTAGTCCTTATGAATTGATGTTTGGCAGAAAACCCAGATTGCCAGTTGATCTCGCATTTGGACTTCCCTTAAACAAAGATCAAAAAGTGTCACATTCACAATACATTCAACGTCTCAAAACTCGTCTGGAGGAAAGCTATAAGCTAGTTTCGAGAAATGCACAAAAAGTGGCAGACAAAAACAAGGCCAGATTTGATCGTAAAATCACAGTCTCTGAACTTGAACCTGGGGACAGGGTTTTAGTCAGAAATGTGCGACTGCGTGGCAAGCATAAGTTAGCAGATAAATGGGAGGCAGATATTCATGTTGTTGTAAAACGAGCAGGTGATTTACCCGTTTACACTGTAAAACCTGAGTCAAAGCAAGGTCCCTCACGAACTCTACACAGAGACCTTTTGCTCCCCTGCAGTTTCCTCCCTGTTGCCACAGCAGACCTACCTGAGCCAGCACTTGTCAGTCGTCCTAAGACTCGTCAAACTGCTGCTACAGAAATCACTGATCCTGATGAATCTGTTGAACTTGAAAATGACAATAGTTTTTTGATCCCATGGGTTGAGAATTCCCCATGCCAAGAGATAACCAGATTTACCACTGTGCATGAATATTCAAAACCACCAAATGTGACAAAACCACCAGACATGACAACCCCACTGGATAAAACAAAAACACTGGATTGGAACATACCTGATTGTGACCTACCTGAAACTGCTGCCAATGTAGACCTGGATATGGAGAGAAATGACAATGTGGAAAATGCAAATGAAGATGGACCTTTGGAAAACTTACCGGATGTAGACCAAACTGGAATTGAGGGTGGCAATCCGCCCCAAAGCCCTGACAAATCAGAGGAAAATGAAACAATGACAATACCTGAAAGTACTCCTGAGGATTCAGTTGACGAACGAGGAAATGACTTGCCTGAGGAAATGGACAGTGACAATCCTATAATCACTCAACCGTTGAGGCGATCAGAGAGAAACAGACAACCACCAATGAGATTAGACTATCCTAATCTTGGAAATCCACTAGTAACTGTTGTGAAATCTCTGTTTCAGGGTTTGAGTACAGCTTTCACTGACTCCCTCAGTATTAGAGAGGGACCGTATTGGTTGAACATGCAACGAGACGTGCATGATATTTAACGGGGGAGGGTGTAACCCAGTAGAGAAAACGTCCCCTAATGTCAATGTACTCAATTCTATTTTGAAAAAACGTTTATTTTGTTAAGAGGAAGTGTGTATCCACTTTATTTAAATTGACTTCCTGTTTTGTCAGTCACGTTGGGTGATAATGACCTTTTTATTTGTCAAAAGCAAATAAGTCCCGCCTTCTCAAGACGCAATCTGAATCTTACATTAGTTTTTCGTTTTTTTTACTCTTTGGACACTCATGAGAGAGGCTATGTTGACGATTCCCTTGCGTGCTAAGCTAATAAATCGTCTTGTTATTCCAAGCGTGAACCGGAGGGTCCGTGACGGTGTTCTTTATTAAGCTCATGCTAGAAACATCGTCTTGATTCTGGATTGGATACTGGATTCTCCTCAGCGGAGATGGCGAGCCTGTGCCCAGAACCCAGAACTGTGAACTGAGGACAACATTCTCCTCTTCTCTTCTTGTCAAATCATCCTTGTGGTAACCACACGAATTGCCACAGTCAAGAGAGTTTTTCAGAACCTGACTAAATGAACACTGACTCTGACTAAAAGACTAAAAGTATTCAGTTCAATCGGACTTGGGGTTATTGATTATTTTTGAAACACTGAATGTACACTATAGCAAGCCGGCTGCTACGTTGTAAGCTGTTAATATGCAAACATTTTTATTTTATTTTGTTTCTTCTATTCAATACAATTATTAAGGTTGCTCATTTCTGTCTCCAGCCATTTCATTTCCACACTCACCATTTTATTCCTATTGTAGTCCTTGAGAACCTAGTGCCTGGTCCAACCTACTAGATTACTAAATTCACTATTCTTGAGTCAAGGGTTACATACACCAGCTAAAGGCTGCATGCTACAAGGCACTGGGTGCTTTGGGCTATTTAATGTTGGACCTTTTGTTTTTATTATGTGTGTTCATGTACTTAGTTTTAGTTTCTCTGCACTGGTCAAATGTGGCCATTTAATTTCATTGTACTGCTGTGCAATGACAATAAAGCTTCTTATCATTTACATTTAGTAGACGGTTTTATCCAAAGCCATTTACATGAAGCATCTAATTACCAGTGTTACAGCCAATAAGGCAAGGAGGGTTAAGTGTCTTGTCCAAGGACACAACGACAGTATGAACTGTGGGGAGAGTGGGAATCGAACCACCTACCTTCCGGTTGAAGTATGATCGCTCTACCATTGAGCCACTGCGCCCCAGTTATCTTATCTTTCCTTATCATACAGAATGGCAAACAACACCACATGAACAACTCAGAGTTTCACACAAACCATTTTAGAAACTGTGCTTAAACACTGTTAAACGAGATCTGACCAACAAGATCAGTATTGCAAAAGCTGCAAAGTATATATTTAGGTAAAATGCATATTAACGTTTTAGAAATAGACATACAAATATAAATTAAGTAAGATTACATGCAATCTAAAAAATAAATTAATAAGCTTCTTGGCATATCTGCAGTAGAATATTACTCCACACGTGACAACTTGTTTTGCCCCCTTTTAAATAGGTGCATGTTTAAGTTGTATGCCCATAAATAAATGAAGAATTCTCCTGCATTTGTTGTTGTAGTGGGTGATTCTTTTTTTAAAGAGTTTGCTTGTGAAAGGGTGTTTGGGCACAAACCATCTGCTGAAGCAGCACATGACGATTTGACTCATTTGATTGAGTTCAGACATTAAGAACATTGTTGGTTTCAAATTCTGACTTCTGATCAGTTATTACTCTTGACAGACTTGGGCCCGGCCTCGAGTTTGGCATGTCTCTGGTCAGCGGGCCTCCTTCAGTGCCTGTCTGGAGCGTCAGCCTGTGAAGCGTGTGTGCTACAGTACATCCTGTTGATAGGAAGCATCCTGTGCATCATCACTCCCAGCTGCCTGTGGGTTCAGCTGCCTCAGTCTGGCCCATCTGTGTGATCCGCTGCCAGATAGCTGGGGTTTGGCTTGTGTGCCATCCCTATCCAAACCATTTGCCAGGAGGAGGCGGTAGGGAGGATGGAGGTGCGGGTTTGGTCTTTGGGGGCTCCACTCAAATCTCCTGTTACGCTTCGCTCTGGTATAAAAATAGGACACACCCAGGCTCAACTCTTGTTTTGACAGACATATGCAAGAAGCAGGATAAAGCAACACTGTGTAACTAACCTCAAAACACCTCAAAATCACATCAACATAATCAGTCAATATCTACACTCAAAGTTGTTTTGATTGTTACTTTACATGACAAAGGAAGAAAAAAACTTTTCTTTGTTTTATAGACATAGTACTCCAGGATCGCCAGATAAACACAACTTAAAATGATGTCTTATATGGAAAAGATACATATAGAAACCTTACTACTTCAAGTCTGTTTACACTCCAAGCTACATTAATATTCTGGTTCTAGCCACAGTTTGGTTCAGGAGACTTAGAACCTTAGTGCTTAATGTTGATTCTGTTTGAGCTAAACTTCTTGGTCTTTCAGCCCAAGATTGTTATTTTCAAACCACAGAATTGTGGATAAGAAAATTATGATGTGTTTAGCACAAAAGCCTAATATTAGAGCTGTGTGAACATAAACATTTTAGTGAAAAAGCAGCAGTTATTTTATATTGTCACTGCTTGTGCATTTTCATCTATTTTTCTCCAAAACTCCACTGAGCTATTAACAAAATGGACCACATCAGTCAGAATAATGTATAAACTCCTCCTAAATCTAACATCTGAACCCCGATAGAACACAGCGTACAAACTGAGCACAGCTGAAGAAGAAGCACACTCGAATTTCTTTTACAAAAGCCATTCATTCCTAGAGGATTAATACATTTATTTTTACATTTGTAAAATTTATTTGGACTGGGTTTATTCTTAGACAACAGCAACAAGAAGAGGTTTGAGATGTGTGATTGCAGTCTACACAATTTACCTTTATTCTTAATTCTTTCTCTAACATTTATTCTTAACTTATCCACCATTCAGGACATGTTACATAGACACATGGAAATTGGGGGTTGGGTAGGCTTGACATTTAAATGCCTTGACTGCTATTGATATACAGTAGAGTATGGTTGAAGTAGCTTAGGCATGCCATTCCCAGTCCCACTGACTACTGGAACTACTGGCTAAGAAATATCAAACAAGCACCGCTGTATTTTTGTAACTCATATACACTGATGAGAAAAAATAATGCCATGTTTGGTGAAGGTCAGCGTTGAGGGAACTTCAGAAAATAAGGACTAGCTGGAGGTAAACACCAATATGATCACACAGACAAATGAGACTGCTTTAAAGTAAAATAAGCTTGGAGACATAAAAAAGTTGTTTTGACAGCTCACAAAGACATTTATCTGCATGCTTTCAGATAGTGAGAGTCTGCTTAAAGTGCAAAATAAGTAAATATTCAGCTTGGCATGAATACTCACATAAAACAGGCTTTATCCACAAGTCCTCCAGAGTAAACAACACATTTTTTTCTTTGTCATTGTCCTTCAGAATGACTTTTGCGTTCAACAGTTTCTGACCGGGAGCACAGTAGCTGCCTTCAAAACACAGAGATTTATTGTAAGTGTTGCAACAACTTCCATAAGTGTTATTTGACATTAATTATAGGACTAAATAAGAAAGTCAAACTGAAGGGTCATGATTTGCCAGCTGCTCTTAACATATAAAAGCCACTACATTTATGTTTTCTTACTGCGATTGCCGTACCTCTCGGGGTTGACATGTTTTGAATCACCTTTAACAGGTTGTGGCATCTGCTTTGGTTGTATAATTATCTAATATAATATCACCATTATGATTTTAGTTCATAATTATTTCAACAATATATAAAACATTTTTAAAATTCAAAGTACACTTGAATTAAAATCCACCATACATATATTAATGCTAATTAGAAATAGATTTTTGTATGTATAAAAACATGTGACTGGATAATTATCTCCATCTAAATTTGAGGAAAACCCTCATTTTTAATTTGTGCAATGATCCTTGAGGTGCCCGGTTGTACATAGATTTTGATTTCCTTTTTAAATGACAGGGCATGTCTGAAAGGTGGCAGGCCACTGTGGATATTATAGTAACCTTACTATTTTTACAGCTAAAAATAGAATGCAAGACCAACCATCCTCTTCTTTTTCCCCTATTAGAGCAAAAGTGTGAAAAGCTGGCATTCAAAAGCTATTATCTTTAATGCCTCTTTGTGTCAAAGTGCTTTTCCTTTGAGTTTGACTAAGGCCTTATTCACATAAAGCAGGGTATTTTTACATTGCATTTTGGCCTCGTGTGCCGTGTTAAAAGTCTCAGAAAATGCAATATTTTTGTCAAGGTAAAAAAAATTAGACAGTCTGCTAACCACGTTTACATTAACACATGAAAAAAAGGCCTTGTCCTCTAAGTGTAAACTCAATTTTGACATTTTCATTGGTGGTATGTGTAGTGAGAATGCACATACATTGTAATGCCACATGCAATGATAGCACTGGTGGAAGGGATACAAGACGTCTATTACACTAAAGGGTTGTTTAATACAATGGCTTTGTATTCAATTAAATTTGTATTCCTATTTTTTGTTATTAAATGTACGGGTGGCAGTAACTCGACCGTCCTTCGACCAACGGATGGGACGGTTCAATCCCCGCTCGAAACATCCCAAAACAGCATAACACCCGCTCCCCCCAGGACTCATAAAATAAATAGAAACAGTATATTTCAGGCAATACAACCAAATACTGATACTAAAACAAACATTTAAAATATACCGAAAATTTATTAAGTTGCAGTTACAACTCTCGCCAGGTGGGGGTGCTCCATGACTGGTGGTAGCCGATTTTAGAGTTAATTGTGTGTTGAAATCATTGACGGTCATTGGTTGAAATAGTGATTTGTTTTTCGCATCTAAAGCCTTTTTAATAAATGTCCTCCAGAGGATACAGATTTTCTCTTAACTTTTATGTTTATTGGGTGCATTGGGCCAAGAGGTGGGGCAGGGTGTTTAATAAACAGAAGGTTGGCGGTTTGATCCTCCCAGTACATACTGTCTTGAGCCCTTGGGCAAGACACTTCACCCACCTTGCTTCCACAGACAGTGGCAAAAGTTTGAATATGTTTTGTGGTGGTGGGAGAGGCTGTGGGCTCAAAGGTAGCTTACCACCACCAGTGTGTGACTGTGGAGTGAATGAATAGTGGATTAGGTAAAGCACTTTGAGTCTCTTGAAAAAAAGCTATATAAATCCAATCCATTATTTTTTTAATAAGATGATTAAATTCTTGTCATACTTTTGTTAAAAAAAAAAAAAAAGTAAATTGGTTTAAAAAATTTAATGTTTAATATTTTTATAATTACATTTTAAGAAGTCTTAATTCATTCAGCAGACACTTTTATCCAAAGCAACTCACATTAAGTTTCCATTCACCAGTGTTACAGCTGGACCACCATTAAGAGGCAAGGCGGGTTCAGTGCCCAAGGACACAACAACAGTGTGAACTGTGGGGAGAGCAGGAATCAATAGGACGTTATAGGACGACTGCTCTACCACTGAGCAACTGCTAATGTAATTGGTTGTGGCTTCAGCATCATATAATAGGGCGAGCAGTTTTCCCTATGACTATCCCATACAGAGTCTTAACAACTGGATTTAACTCACATGGCAGGATTTAATGCACTTGTGATAATACATATAAGGAAAAAAAAATCTAAAAAAGTTGCAAAGAGTATGGGACTTTATTGCTTTGCACACTGCACTTTCAGCCCCAGTCACTAACGTGAACAACATGCAGTCTTTGAAAGAACAAAACAAAAAAACAACATTAGTGCTGTCTGTGAAAAAGTCCATAGGTGCATAAAGAAGGTTGTGGTATTTTCGAGTAGAAAAAATGTATACAACAGCTATAGTATACCTGTATCTGCCCATTAGAGTATCTTTTGCTGGTTTTTGCAGCCCTTCCACTTTTGAAGTAATGCCACACAAATAATGACATGGCAACTAAAAAGAACTGCAGAATAAAAGTAGTGTGGTTTATGTTGAGGCAAAATGAGAGAAGTTTGCCAGCGATTATCCCCACTGCTTATTCCTGAGGTCACCCACAGTGATCCTTAAGAGGATTTTAATTAAGCAGCATTAGCCGCACACCAAACAACAAATGATTGGGTCAAGAGACTTTGATATTTATGGTTAATGATCATGTGGGAAGCACACTTATTGTACGACTGTCTCTTGGGAGGTATTGGTAAGCTTAACACAATTAGCACAGACTTATTTAATTTCCTTAATGAAGCTTTGGAATTAGAAAAGTGAGAGCAAGTAGGCTTTAGCCATTTTTGTGCCTTTTGTATCATTTTAATAGCTCTCTACAAGTTTGTACAAGATGTCTCTGTTAAATGGAACACGCTTGATGTCATGTAAGGGCTTTGGAGCGAGACTTTAACACAGCTGTTAAGTGGTAATATGACTTTTCACTGTGAGACCATGATGAGTGCACAGTGCTGCTGAAGAGCCACCGTCCCCCTATAGACAGAGACTCCCAAATGCTAACTGGATTATTTCCACTCCTTTCAAAGAAATGTAATTCTGTACTACAGCTGCTGAATGCCTTTGTTTCATCCGCCTTTTTTTTTGTGATACTTAATCTCACCTCCATTTATGAAGAGGCGAGATGGAATTCAATGTAAGACGCAGTGTTTATATTCTGGATACCTCACAGTGTCTACAGTACCACTATAATAATATGCTACAGTAATTACTTAATCAAGAAGGTTTTGTGAAATTTTTTGCATTTGTCTGTCTTGGAACATGGAGTTATTATTTTCTCTTCCTGTTCAGATGGCTGCTAAGAATGGACAAACTGAGCACTGCTGGAAGAGAAGCACACACTGATTTTTCATTCTGAGCACACATTCTTTCATGAAGGTTTAGGTCTAAGTCTAAAAGCTACACACTCACCTTTAACATAAAAAATATAAAGCTACAGTAATAGCACAATTTAATTCTTTTTTATTGTATACCTAAAGAAAAGCACAGGCAATAAAAGATTACTTCTCTTCCTATTCCCATTTGAGGGTCATGTTCGGAGATTTTGTATTTGGCATCAATAATAAAAAATATATTTAATTTGTGCAGTGCTTTTCCTACAGCACATACACGTTAATAATGTAAACTATTACAGAAAGAGTCAAAGAAAGGAAGGTATAGATTTATAATGACGTCAGTGACAGATTAGACTAATTGTGAGGCCAAAACTGGTGATTAATACCTTGACAAGGCCTTGGGAATGTAAGGTGAACCTATTACAGAAGCGGCTGTTACACACAGAGCAGATGGTACGGTCCTGAGAGCAAATTAATTATAGACTGGTCAAGGTGGGCGTCCAGTCTGTGCATGATTCCTGCCTCCCTCAACCCCAGCTTTAATTATACACATTTACTGTTGTGTCCACTCCAACAGAACACTTGACTTGGTTTTGTCAGCACATTGTAGGTCTTTTTCCATAATATTAAGGAATAGTAGCCTTATGGAAATGTCTCTCACTCATATCACTCTTATTCAGAGTTGTGCCCCATTTATGCTCCAAGAGCGACACAGCAACTAGGCAAGCCACTGTTTAATGCTGAGCTCTGTGTATTATGGACACACCACACAAGCTTTTTTACACAATTGGGGAATTGTAATAATTAAGCCATATTAAACACATGCTATTTGTATTTTTCTATGCACATTGCACAGCGATTATGTTATCTATTCCCTGAGTGCTTAGATGTTGTAATAACACTTGAGCTGATTTTATAGACAAAAATTTTCGTAAACTTGTCATTGCTTTAAGCTTTTGTTTGGGGTAGTAGCAAGTCACTTCCTGCAGTGCCCTGTTTGTGTTTTTGCTGGAATATACAAAGACAATATCAGCTACCCACACAGAAAACACCAATGTAATGTCAATTATACAAACTGCATAAAAGATAAATAATAAATATATGTTTTGAAATGAAACACAAAGTGCTGTCAGGTAAAATAAATACAGTAAATGCAAAGTCTGACACTCGACCCACATATTACTATTATTTTGTCTGATGTCAAACTGAGACAACAATGAGCTATTGAGCATAAAACACAACAGTGCATGTTTGTAGGTAGGCCGATTTTTAAAAAAGCCCTTCAGCTCAATTATCTACATAAAGTTAAATCTGCACATTTGAGGTTGCTTTTTAAGATTATCAATAATAAGGCACCCCCTCTACTCAAAAAGGGTCAAATTAACATCTAAAAAATGAGAAGAACAACAAGGTCAACTTCTGCTGGCCAATGTACCATACCAACATTTTAGAAAGTCATTTGGGAAATCTGTATTTTCTTTTAAAGTAATAACAGAATGAAACAAACTTCCAAGAGTTAAAATTGTGCAAAGACATGAAAACATATATTAGTCAAGTCATTGTTGTACTTCTAAAATCCAATGTATTTATTATGAATGCAATGATTTTATTGTTCTATGTTGTTTTGTATGTTGTGTGTCTGAGCTAGAGTCTGATACAGACAACTTCTCAAATAATTTTTGATTAATGCTCCTGTATAGGGTCCTTGCACAAATAAACAAAATAAACTAAAAATGAAAAATAAATTGCTAAAATATGAGGGTGTTCCAGAGTAGGCAGATGAGGTTCTATATCTGAGTTTCCACGCACCAAACAAGAGTGGAGTGAACTCACATGAGTGGATTTGAGAGCTCAACGCACACCAGCAATAATCAGTAAAACATGGGCTGAAGCAAAAAAAAATAAATAAAAATTCCCTTTATTTTTTATATTACAAACAAAACTTCCTCTCCCAATCATATGGGTTTTGGGTTGTAACCAGGTTCCTACTCTCTTTGTGAGTCTACCTCCTGCTGTGTCTCTGAAGCCACTCCACTTTTATCTCTACACAAGCTATTGATGAACAGTCATAAAGTTATAATAGGAACCAGAGTAAATAAAATATGATACTCAAAATATTGCATAGAATAACAATTATTCCTTAGTATGTAAAGTTAGCAAAGGAGAATACATTATGATAATTTGTTTTTGGTTTCTTACAGTTACGGGGCAACTACCAATAAAAACACACAAAAACATTTTTTTCTTAAAGACAAAAGCTAACCTAATAAATGTCTCCACTCTGTCTAAGATGAAAACAGAGAGGGACTATTCAGACAAGAGAATACCCCTAATTTAAAATATCTCAGTCAAAGTCTGTTCTCTCAAATTACTTGCTGATGTGGCTAAACCAATAAAAATAGGTAAAGGGTTAGTAATACCAAACCATGATATTTTCCTTTGAGATTATCATACTTCCTGAGACTCTCATACTGTCTTCAGGAGGGAAGAAACAATAGTAGAGATTACTGAACTAATTTGAACTAATCTCTTTTAATTAAAAGGTAGACATATTGTGGTTTTCTTAGATAACCCTAATTGCATTTACACCAACAACCCCCTGCTTAACCTGACTTCCAGAAAAAAACGTGTAATGGGCATGTACTTTAGGGCAATATCTGGTGGGGGCTTGGAAGAACCACAAGTGAGTAATCGTCTTCACCGGTTGCTCTGTTGCCAAAGCTGAAACACACCTAAAACTGCCATAACAGCAACACCATTAAGCATCCGACCCAACAGCGGTTTGTTTTGTGAAATCATAAATCTCCCAAGAATTCAGCAGCTGCACAAGGCAAAATGCTCCTAACATGTCTGATGAGCATACGCTATACTTTCACTCTAGTGATTAACATGAGGACACATAAGATGAACAACAATTAAAAAAACAATTGGTCTTAATTGGATAACTAAAAAATGTATACAGGAGGAAAATGCATGTATCTGCATATAAAAGTCACATTCCCCAGGTTCTCACTAAATCAAATATAATGAAGTGATGAGGAATAGCAGTGAAGTACTCATCACAACGTGGCCTCTTCAGCCCCGAGCCCCAGCCTTCTTCACTACCTCTTGAGCGCTGATTTAAAGCCTGTTGTTTTTGTTCTCATAAATACTGGGATGCAGGGAGGACGGCTGCTTTATAGGCTGGCTGCCTCTGTTTCTGCTTACCACACTTTACAGGAGGACGGCTGTCATATAAACATGGTAATATAGCAGCCTCACTCGTAAGCTTTGGGAAGAAATACTCCAAGCTTTCATTTAATTTATCCCTGTATTTTATCATGAAAGGACTGCGGTAATAATTGGAGGTATAAGTTAGAGTATATGGAGGTATGCACAGCCAAAAAGAAAGTGTGATTAGCACAAGATGATGATGCATACAAACTGCAGAAGGCTTGAGAGGATGTGCATAAATATGGTGACTTGTTCACATGATGTCCTGTCAGACAAATGCATGTACAAATCTATGGCATTTAAAATTGTGCATTGTACACAATAATAGTGTCACAGAACTGACTTGCAGGTTTTAAGATACCAAACTTCCACTCTGATAGCGCCTTGTCTAAGATCTGCCAGTAGGGGCGCTGTGAAGATAACTGCAACTAGTAATAAGTAAATTACAGAAGAAGTAGTGACAACAAGCAGAAAACCTTTTAGTGTATATAATAAGTCACTGAATAACCACTTACTAATGTTCTCTATCCACTCACTAACAGCACACATAAAGTCAGTCAGTTGCTCAGTCGACAATTTGGCATTTTATCCATTGAAAGGAAATTATAATCCCCTTGTGTTTTTTCACCAACAATAACAGGGTCTATATAGTTTTTCTTTGAAAGGCCAAACATTAGTGGTGTACAAGAAACATCTGATGTAAACTGTACAGAATTCAATCAAAACAAAAGTACAACACTACAACAGAACTCCCACTTGAACAGCAGCTGTGACCCACTTCACCTGCAAAGCCATCTTATTTTCCTCTTGTTCTGGAGTGCCTGCAACGTTTTTGAGTGTCAACATTTGGGAGGTCCCCAAAACAGGAACAGGACTTGACAAGGTCAAACACAACATTCTGGGAAAAACAGCATTGGACAGCTGTTATTTAAAGTGCACTAAGAGAAGGCTCATATCATTGAACAATTACATATTAAAAAATAAACAATTGGTTTGTAATCTTTGAGTGGTAACATTCATAATAAAACAATTGGCTTTTATTGCTTTTTATTATACTTAATAATAACTGTACTGCACTGCTTTGAAGGTGGTGTGTGAAGTTTCTGGAGGTATCTGGTGGCAAATTTGCTCAATACAATCCCACCACTCATACATCTTTTATGTTTATCCCTGTGAACATAGGGCCATTCGGAATGTCTATGAATAAACTAAGTGGAAAAATATGCTGAGTTCACAACAAAATTGATTGATGATGATGTAATGTTGATATTTACATTAATAGTATAAGCCTTTATACAAGATTGCATGTTTAATAAAGAGACAAGAATACACTTTTTCAAAAGTGCTTTTGTCTGTCGGTTCTGGGTAAGAACAGAAAAGGGAAGTGATGAAACTTTGACTAGATAATTTAAAAATATATATATTTGATTTTGGATTTAGATTGTCTCTAACTGGCACTAAGCTGTTCTGGAGCTTTTCCTGTTGGAGTACTTGACCTTTCTGGTCCGATCCAAAAAGGGACAGTTTATGGAGGTATGCACCCCTTACCAGTGGGGGACTAATCATGGACTGTTTTTTTATCCCTTGTTTCCTTTGACAGCGATGAGCTGTGTTTGTTTATTTGTAATGTTCCAAAAATCAATAAAATGTTTCATTACAATTTAACATAGTTTATGTACTGTATTAAACAAAAAGTATGTTCAAGATTAATTGTGCCTCACTTAAATTTTTGTATGAGAATTGACAGCTACAACAGGAGTCAGAGAAAAATGATAAACATTCTGAAGTTTAACAGCTGGTGGCTCAGATCAGGTAAGAACTAAAATGCTTTATACTGAACGCACTACCACTGTCTTCTTGTAAATTAGGTCGTCTACTTTTCAATATATATTTGACACAAGTCTAGACAGTTTCTTTCAGCCATACAGTAGCATTTGTCTCAGTGTGAGATGTCAGAACACCATATTGCAATGAGCCGTGAGGCTGCAAGGCTGCTTACATTTTGATCTCACAAGGATTTTCTTACTGTTGCCTGGTGCACTTGTTGGCACTGATCGAAAATACTCTAGATCAAGGCAAACACACAAAAAGTGCCTATTTTTCCAAGACAAAATGCAGTGTTACTTTGCAGTGTTGCAGAGTGTTACCGCGAGATAATTAAGATCCACTAAAAACAGTTTTGACTGATGTTCCGTTTAGCTAAACTGCATACAACAAATTATTAGACAATGCACTTTTAAATAAGATAAACGTGCAAACCTTCAAAAATCAGTTGTGTTCTCCTCAGCCTTTAAATGAAATTAGTCTCACATGCTCGGTTATTCGGCAGCTGCTGCATTCTGATAAGATGTAAAGAATATTTAATGGTGCTGTGATGTTGCTTTTTCAGTAAAATCAGATGAGTGAGCATCTCCCCGCTCCCTGTTAGACACAACCGTCCAATAAATACAGTCCGTGGGCGTGAATTACATCTGTCCTCATTGTAAGTGTCTCATTAGGCCATGCTCGCCTGATTGAGGGATACATGGCAGCAAATTACAGGGGAGAAGTGTTGGATGAAAATGGGGCGCGCGGGACAAAAAGATAAATAACATGAACAACTTGAAGGTGAGCACAATCCATCAGTCCCCTGTGAAAATGAATGCAGGTTTTTCCCCTCACAAGAGCACAATGACAGCCAAAGACCAGACGGATCGCACACTCCCCTGCGACACAACGAATAACTTTAATATTCAGTCTCTGCAAAATGACATATAGCCCTTAAGTGAGAGCTTCTAACCCTGTGTAATGATAAGTCATTTAGTGTACCACAGATGACAGCAAAGAATATCTAAGTGTGGTTTGTGCTTAAACTGTCAAACTGAGTCATTTTTAAATAATCTTCTTTCAAAGTGAGAGTGAAGTTGAAAGATGCTCCTTTTCTGTAAAGTTGGCGATAACTGCCGTTTTGTGTCAAAAGTAATTATTGAGTGATTTAGCGTTTGACCTCTTTGACGATGGCATGATTTAAATTTAGAGCCTTTTGAATAAAAGCACAGCGATGGGTTTAACTGAAGCACGCTCAAGAGCTTAGACATGAGTTGATATTTTTAAATAATATCCAGTCTCCCAAAGTTCATAAGTGCAGGCATTTTAAAAGAAAACAAACAGCCCACGCTACAAAAGCATCACTACTCAAAGACAACGCTTAAGCTTGTTGTGCTTGTCAGCGGGGGGTGGCACTCTGCATGGTCAAACAACAGCGCCACTGATAAAGGGACGTTTATTGAGCAACGCTTCCATTTTCTTGACACCCGGCCTATCTTCTCTCACTGCGCATTTGTTACAGCATCACTGGGTTCCATCAAAAAGTGATTATTTAGAGATATTATCTGACCTCACACAAGCACTCAACCCTATTAGTGTGGCAGCACTGGGATCATTTAGGGTAAAAATTATTATTATTTTTTTTAAATTCGCACTAAAAAGAAACATTAGCGCCTATTAGCCAGAGGGGAAAATCTGAAACCCTGCAGGGAGAATAATGCAGTCCATCTCCAATGGCACGTTCCTTGGGAATGTGAGATAATGATTCATTGGGATGGGAAGGGGTACTCTCTTGTGCTCATCATTTGCATTATGTTCATATGAAGCGAGAAGAAAAGCATGCTAGCTTAATGATGGCCCATGCTATTACAGAACAGCCCCTGTAATAGATCGACATGAGAGGCCACGTGAAAATGACAATAATGAGCCGAGTGATGTGAATGTTAATCCTATTCCGGCTGGTGAACTGGCTCACCTGACAACGCCGCCTGGACTTTGATTAGCAGCGTGTGATGTTTACACAGTGTGTCCACTGTATTTTTAGCACAGACCAGACACACACCTGATTTAGCTTTATTATTAGTTAGTATTTAGACTCATATCCACCATGGAAAATGAGCCTCTTCTCATCCCGAGGGGCAATGTGTCCTATATTACCTCTGAATGGTTTATGGTCTAGACATGCACCACTGACACAAAGGACTTATTTCTCTCAAAATTGGTTCATACTTTTTTCATTGTTTGGGTGTGTCTTAGAGTGAACAAAAAGAAAGGCCACTCTAAATTTTATATTTTGGCCCTGATTTATTAGGAAGTAGATCAATGAGAGTGGGACAGCTTACAATTATTCAGAATATCTGTAAAAATTGCCCAAATGTAGAGCTTTAATTCTTACTATTCCCCTGCTTTTTCTATCCAGACTATTTGAATCTATGCACGATTGAACAAAATCCATCGACATTCCTAGGTCATAAACTGGGGGTCATGACCTTTGCTGAGGGTAGGAATGTAGATGGGCTCAATGAAAATACCACTATTCCTTAACCTTTGTGAGAGTTAGGAAAGGGTGGCCTGTGGAGTGCAACTACACTCACCACTGCAATGGCATCAGCAGGGAAGGTTGTATATACACAGCTGCTTAATTAAATCAAATGTCCCTAAAATGGATTACAACAGGCATACCTTACCTTATATGACTTCCAACAAGCGCCAAGTTTAGCTCATAAACAGAGCAATTTAGAGAAACAATCTAAGTGGGTCCACATCAATTAACTAAAGAGTTCTAAACAATTCTAAAGGCCTATCCTAACATTTACTTTACGGACAAGCCTGAATCAAACTGAAGACTTACATCGAGCATTACACATTTTCAGTCAGCAGCTTTTGATGTATGCAAATTAGACACACACGGTTTTAGGTTTCATTTTTGACAAGTGTAAACAAATGTGCTCAAAGCAATTTTTATTACATCAGGCTTTCATATCAAATTGTAAAAGACTAAGGCTCAAGGCGCAGTGATTTATTTAGAATCCTGGTCTTGTAATACATCCATTGCATGTCCCAATGGGAAAAAGGCCCACAGCTGACCCAGGACATGCTGGAGGGAGTGTGTCTGTGGCCTGGGAACACCTCAGTATTGTTCCTGAGGAGCTGGAGGAAGTGTCTGGGGAGCGGGAGATTGGGGCATCTTTGCTTGGATGAGACCAATGAGACCTGGCCTGAATAAGCAGATAAAAATAAACATGCATGGATGGAGAAACTCCATTTAAAAATCTGTGACTATAGTTGAAACAGTGATAATGGTGAAGTGGCAAACCACTGACATAAAACACTAAAGCCCTCCATTTGTGTCAAGACAAGAGGCCCTTGGTGCAGAAACAAAATTATATGTTGTAACCAAAATAGGCTGAAATATTTCTCTCTCAATTAAAGTCACTCCAGAACATTGCGCCACGCTATGTAAATACAAGCACTTTCTCAGCTTTTAGAGTGAGCAAAGGCAAAAGGCATAAACATATTCAACTCATTTTATGCTTGACTGCCAGCCTCAGCTTTCACTTTCAAACTAAATGAGAAAAATACATATTTGAAAAACATGATGGCAGGCCTTGGAAATCTGTCGACACTACTGTAAATCCATTAGCTCTTCTCCCATGCCGGGGGTAGTCTGCAGACAGTCTCCCTCTTCTTCCTCGCCGTGATACATGCCACAATTACACATTTAGTGCCAAGTAAGATTACATTTGATCATTGCGGTCTTTGCTGTCAAAGGCTCCTTCAGTCACTGGGATGATGTTAGGGGTTTGGATTGAAAGAGGTATAGAAGACTCCTGCAGTGTATAAACGGGTTCAAGCTTCAGCAATGTGTAAATACTCTTGTTTTTCCCTATCAGACAGCACTATTTTTAATCAAATTTGTCTATTTTTTCTGACTTTATGTTTTAGCAAATACTGACAAAAAGATTTATTGCTCCTAAAATGAATAAAGACAGAGCAAATGTCAGCTTTGCATGCATTAAACACTCCTTCATAAATCAATACAACACATTAAGAGCAGTCCCCCAATTCCAATAAAGTATTTCTGACCTCGCTGACCCTTTCTATAAACACCATTTTAAAACGACATCATCACTATTCCCTTCGGTCCCCAGCGCAGCTCAGCCGTTTGACCTGTCCAGCAGGGGTCACTGCGGTCTTTAGAGATGTCCTGTGAGTATATTGTCCAAGCTCAGGTTCCCAGAGTGAAGGGAAACATAATAACAACAACAGCTGATGTGATAGTAAAGGGTCTTGTATAGATTGTTGTCAAATAGCATATATTTATTATGTGCAGAATAATTTTTACAAGAATATGCTTTCACTTAGATCAACGCTGTCAGTCCTTGAAGCACGTCTATCAGGTATTACTATGTGGTGACAAACCTAATTCAGGTGATTTAATTTGACTCCTGCCAAAAAATAAAAAGGCATTCTAAAATTATAATACTTTATAGACTGCACCAGCCAGACAAAAAAAATTGCTTTGTTCAAAATAGGTATTAGATGTTAGAAATCTACAATTTCTGCATTTAAAGGATTGAAATATTATTTATTATTTGAAAGTCAGAAGCTCTACGAGGATCTACAACCAAAAGCTATTGGGAAAGCTTGACAAAACCGGGACACATGATTGATTGCACAGCGGTGACAATAGGTAATAGCAAAAAATAAAGGATGAATGCTGCAGAGGTCTGATACTACCACTTTTACAATCACAATTTAAAATATCCATTGATTTAAATGGTCAAAAGTGTAATAATCAATGGTTTGGGGACAATTGTCACAAAGCGTTACGATTTATTCCCAACAGAATGTAGCTGTAGGTTTATTGCTGCATAATTCTGACCTGATTCTCCGTCATCCAGGTCAATATATAATCAAATGGTTAAAGACAAAGGGCATATGGACAATGTTTTGGTCTGGTTTGAATAAGTTATTCTGGTAATCTGACATAATAAACAGAAATGCACTTCTTGGTGGAAAAAGACATCATATGCTCTGTCCACATTATTCTGATTAGCCCCTAGCACTGAACTAATGAGTGCTTTGGTAGGTTTATGAGCATGTGTCTAAGAGGTTTTGTTTTTACTGCCAATCTGCTAACAAATGTGTCCTGCAGTACGAGTTGTTCCACAGACTGAGAGGACAGAGGCCCACTGAAGTATTGTGTGTGTCCTTTGACAGCTGTATGCTTCACTGATAGCTCTTGTAAAAGCAGCACAAGGACAGAAGCCTGGCAGGGCTAGCATCTCTGTGCTTGTAGGTGTTTTGATCATGTGTTTGCTGCAAACGTTCACACAAGACAAATCACTGACATCAGCAGCTAATACCCACTAATTTATCTCTCTAGTTCAACCTGTACACAGTGTACAGAGGTAAACACATGCAGGGTACAGAGCAGGCCGGCCTGCCCTGTCCTATAATACTGCAAAAACAGGCATGCACTAAGAAATATACTGTATAACTGCTGTGTTTCTCACTGTATTTTTTATTTTTTTACACAGGACATTGTTAAAGGAAAGCCTTTCAAAGATTGAGAAACAAACCACTTCTTATCACTGATGACCCGCTGTACTAGACAATGCTGGAGAAGCCGTTTACAGCACTGTCACCTTGTACTATCACCGAGGACTGTCAATGAGAACAAATACAGGACATACAGGTAGATGGATAGGAAGAGATAGAGACAAACTAAATAAAATCTATGTGGCTTATAGATTGTGTGTATTAAGCATCGGATAAGCAAGTTAATTGGCTAACGATCCTGAAATCCAAGCTTGCGCTTAATCCTTTGCAGAATCTCAATCTCAAGTGTCTTTTTGGTTGTTTCCTGTTACTATAAGAAAAGTAGCAATAATTCCACATGTATTAAATTATTTAAAATTCAGATTCAATGAGTTTTTTTTTTATTCTTTTTTTTACTCAATGTAAGGTGTGCCTATATTTAACCCTATGTCTGTGAGTCACATGTATTTAAATTGAAACGGTTAATTCCAATATTTAGGCACCAAACAACCAGAATGAACTTAAATGAGCTTTTATTAGTCATTCTCATCTCACATCAATGTTTCTTGCAGTATTTCTTCCCTCAGTGCCACAAACTCACAAAGATATGGTTTGTCCTTTTTGTCTTAATTTGTCAGTAGACATTATGTTGACAGGAAAGAGAGAGAAAGAGGGGACTGACCCTGGGCAAATAACCCGAGCAAGGTTTGAACCCGGGTCTCCTGCGTATTGGGCCACCGATGAGGGAAAGGAGGGAGTGAAAAGCTGGAGTGGAATGAATGGACCATGACAAGACATGCCGTTACTTCTATATGAGTCAGCACTCAGAGACAATCCAATATTTATGTCGGCTTTATGTTAAGGTCAAAGCAGTCTCTGTGTATTATTACTGTTTGTTATTCTTTGTACTGCATTGAGTAACAGCCGTAGAAGTAGTAGTCAATAGTGTCAATATTTGGTGAATTTAGCGTCTGCTTTGTCACATACAGTAATTGTAACATTATTCAAGCTTATTGAAAGCATATATAAACTAACAATGTATAACGGCTTCCAAGCTACACATTATTGTACTTTAATGGATATTCTATAAAACCAACAGAAACTAAATAAGTAACATGCCCTTAGGTGACCCAAGAACTTAAATGAGCACTTGAGCATTTGTAATCCAGATAATCCCCATCATCAGAACATGCCATTTTCCATTTGTCTGAGGACAATCAGAGTGCGGCCTATTGACTCGTTCAGTAAGCCCTGGAAATAGACCCGGGTGTAGGAAGAGGTTGAGAATACAGGCGTTCAAAAGCTCCCAGCCCGAGTGATACTGTTGGTTCCGGAGTCATGTTTACTATGGGATTTCAACCATCATGCCATGCAGTCCTAAGGAAACATTCCCTTCATTCACATTAAATTGGAAAGCTGTGTAGATTTCATGGGGCTCGGTATCAGGGGAAGCAGGGCGAAGGAAGCGAGGGAGGAAAAGAAGGAGTAAACAGACTTGGTGCTCACAGCTGCTGCTTCTTTTATGCAAGTAAAGCTTCTCTTTTTCAAAAGATGGGAGAGAGGTCAAGAAAAAAGGCAGTAGAGGTGGGAGAGTATTGGATCAGAAACTTGCTTGACCTTGCATGAGATAGGAAAATGGCCTTTGCACATTTATATGACCGCATCATCCTTTACAACCATACAATCTTGTCATGCAATAAAGACGAACACGAATTGCTGTTTTGAAGCTAACACTTTTACTACAGTGATTAAATATTTAATTGTATTTACAAATGCTGTAGATATACATAAGGCCAACATAATGACATTTTGAGCTGTGATTGGTTCATCCTGAAGAGTGAAAGCAATGGATTCAGAGTGAACGTGAACTCCACACATGAATGTTTTTCCCTCTTGGTGCCGTTACAGAGGTGAGGACAGAATGAGGAAGATTAGCTGGCAGGCTTGTTCTTACCTATCAACCATAACCAGGATCGTGCGGCTGTGGAGACGCACTCCCTCGCGGCATTAGCCAATCCACACACTCCGGGCCACATCTAAAGCATGCATTTTTATCAGGTCTCTAACATGAGGCCTTCAAGTCAAATATCGTTTGTCACCTTACTCTATTCCATTTGGATTCACCGGGTCATGCATTGTCCAAATAAGCAGTAATGGAATGACAAATAAAGCGCACTCCAAGTCAAAATTGACCAATAGAGCCAATAAGATGCCATTGAATATGCTGAATAAGGAGTGTGAACTTGCAGATTCACTTTGTCTCTTTGGAAGCTTAGAATAGAGTATTTGTTTGTTGTTGTTTATTTTTAGCGGGATATAAAGCATTGATGAAGGATGGGACATCTAATTCTTTTCAGCAGCACAGGCAGAATAATAGCTCAATGTGATGGATTTATCTGGGCAAAGCAGTGCATCTTCACTATTTTCTTACATGTTTGCTAGGTGTGTAGGACACGAAGCAGTTGTCAGCCCTTAAAGAATTTAAAAAAAGAAAAGAAAACGCTAACGTTTTTTCCCTGAGGATGCAGGACTCACATTCCTTTTGGGCTTTCAAGCACACAGTGGCCTAAACTGCCTCTCATTTAACAAAAAGCCTGTCGCCCTCCGTGGAATGTACAGTAAACACCAGTAACCTTAGTGCAGCAGAGGGTAGATACTGCAGATTATTGTATGAAGAAACAGATGTATCATGTATTAAAATTATTTTTGTGTTGTGTTTTCTGTTATGGAATTTTGTTGTTTGTTGAAATGTACTGGAATCTATCTGAAACCTTTTTAATGCTCTAATGTTCTAAATAGTTTGACTATACTAAGAATACATACCCTAATCCAACCCTACCTACAATATTTAAGTACACATAATTCCATCATGTATGTACTATGTAGTTACATGTTTTTACAGTTTGTCGAACAAGGAGGTAGATATCATGTGTCAAGTGTAGCGTCAAATAAAGTGTCACTGAATGTTGATTTGCAGCTTTAAACCTTTTCCAGAAGATGTCAGTGGGCTCTCTCTTGACTTAAGTGTTTGTAGGATAAGTCTGGAGATTGTCTGAATGGTTTTATTGAGACGTGGTGGATAGAGTTTGGAAGCTGGGTTGGATGTATGGTCAAAATCTCTTTATAACATGAAGTTGACAGCAGTGATGGTGGTTAATGCCCTAATATTAGTAGTATGTGCATTTGAACATGTGCATAACTTACACAAACTTAGTAAATAGTTAACAGTAATATACAAAAAATATATGCTCTTTGCTTACATCATATGCTGCACATCAAACACACACCTACTCCTGGTATTCTTCCAGAAGATCTGTGGACCTCATTCATGATAAAAAACAAACGTGTTGAGTGGTTTGTATGCAGCCCCATACCTGGTACTTCTGTGATTGGAATAAATTACCAGTTACTGGCAGGTGGTTCATCCAATCACCAACCAGGTATTTATCTAAAGTGCTTAAAACGGTTTTGGTAGAAGCTTTCCTAGATACTTCTGTAAAACTAACCATCTTCTTAGTCAGGTTAGTATTCCTATATTCTATGAGCTAGCTATGCTACATGGTCATAAGCCCTTTCTTACATGCTCTAGGTTATGTATAATTATGAAAAGGGCTAATGACCATGCAGCATAGCGAGCATATAATAATTTAAAAAGTCTCTAAAAACCCGGCAACTGCATTTTAATGGCAAAACACAACAATGGTCTCATTTTGATAGTGTCCTCTGATTTCAACACTACACAAGGAGATTTAGAGAGTAATCAGTCTGTACCTTTCACTCAAGTCCGGGCTGCTGCTGTGATGCTTAAAAATGAGCTCCATGAGACTCTTTTCAAAGAGTGTGCAGGAATGCACCTTAATGGACACACATAATGGCTGCAGTGGAAGAACAACGGCGCAGGGTGTGTTAATCATGGACTTCATCCACCGGCACAGTGTACATTTACCCAGGAGACCAGTGTCTCTTACCGGCTCCGACTCCATAATAACTACAGTCTGTCTGAGATAAAGCACGGCATCTGTTTAACAGCAGGGTGACTGAGCACACAACACAGACTACTATTACAAACGGTCCGATGCACACTGGGCCCTATCTTATACACCTGGGTGACCAGATAAGACTGGGGAAAGAGTGGGGTGTTGGGAAAAGGGGGATTAACCCATCAACCAGGGGAAATACTAGGTGGGCTTCATTGAATCAGCTTGGAAAATGATACACAGCAGAGGATAGATATTGTATAGTGAATGCTGTAAGTGGAAAGCTTCAATGGGTTTTAATCCATAGATGATATACTGTTTAATATAGTACTTTGCTTTTAACTATGGGGTCTTTCAAGGGTCAAGAAGCCGGACAATAAAGAGACAAGAAGCACAAGAGGATTTGTTAAACCATCATTCTCGCGCAGATGTTGTTTTACTTGGGCACAGAGCATTAACTCCCCCCCCCCAAAAAAAACAAAAAACAAAAAAAAAACTTGTGCAGATTTAAAAGTGAGAGTTGCACATATATAGAAATAATGTCTTCAAAAAAATATACAAATAAACTGAAATGTATGAATTGTCACTGAAAGGATAATGGGAATTAGGTGCTTTTTCATTAACTGTTGACAAGTGTTTAAACTTTGAGTGACATCAGGTTTGGCAGAAGCCTAAGAAAAAAAGAAGACACGGGGTGGCAGTAGAACAAGCTATTTCTCTGCTAAATATGAGACACAAGTATGATAATAATAATGATGATAGAAAACAGCTGAGAAAATGTTTCCTACTTTATACAGAGATGCTGTGGTGTAACCCTTATTAGCACTATTACCTCCTGAGTTGCCTGGTGGTGTTGCAAAATATTAGACACAAGTAATAAGAAAAGTACAGAACTAGTTATCCATGAAAAACTCAGAACAGTTGAACAGGCTTCTTTTCAAATCCAACCAACATTTATAATCTCACATATTGTTTTTTTTTCTTCATATATGCTCCCAATTATTTTTTCTTGTTCTTGTTCGACATTGTAAATTTCACTTCAGAATGGCTTTATATTTGATGGAAAATGACTTGGTGAATGTATAAAAAGATGGTTGTCTATTTTACTTGGGGCTAGTAGTAAATGGGTTCTTAAGCCATGCTATAGATTTTACACCATTTCTGTAATGGGCTATTGAGTATGTGTGTCATTGAGGCAATTGGGTTATCACATTACTTTTTTTGGGAGTAGAAGTAAAAAAAGAATGAGACCTTTTATAATGGTTTGTGTATTGTTTTCACACTTAAAGGCTCCCAAAAGCTATCCTCTGCCACTCCAATCCTGTTTCAATCAATTCCACACTGCCTCCAGATCATTGACATATTGCTTTTATGAGCTCATTAAGTGGACAATATTGTAGTTAGTGTCAGCTCATTACAGAGTAGAATGTACAACTGTAAACACAATGTTTGTGAGCGTTATCAGTCAGCGGCAGTTTTCTGGATACATGAGCAGACTGTAGAGGTGGTCATTCACTTTTAGTCTAAAGGGGTGCTGGTAAAAAACATAGAGCAACTCTAAATGTTTCATTGGCTTGTTATAACCATAATTGTGGTTTTGTTATAATGCATACTGCAATGAAAGTTCTTTGCGATAAAATTGTCTCCCCTTTAAAACCTCAGCTTTTGTTTTGAATGAATTTTTTTTGTGTGTAATAGTTACTTAGTAAAAAACTTTAAAACCAGGTAATATAAAACATCTAAAACATGGGAATCTTTGTCTAAATTAGCAATTTGAGGTCTTATTTAGAGGCAGAGCAATAATAAGCCTAATTTAAATAATAAAAAAACATAAAAACTATGACAGTATGACCTTGAATATTTTTTAATTGTTCTAAATTATCTAGTTTTTTAAAACACATTTTTATTCCATCCTAAACTTTCACTTCACACATTAGACATTGAGATTTCAGTGTGCACAATTTAAATCAGTTTAGAAGTTGCAGTCAAAAGCAATACAATATAAACTAGTACTCCATACCAGCGTTCAGCAGAAGTTAAAACCCATTTAGTCACATACAAGATAAACCATGAATGTTCAGTTTAAGCGATTAGCAAGTGGTAGCTGGAAGCTGAATATATTCTTTACATTGATGTCCACCATGTAGTATTTCTCATTTTGACTCAATGAACAGCTGGACCTCTATCTTAAAGGTGAGGTAGCATCAAATCATGCCATCTGTCAATCAGAAGTACAGTTTCCATGGCAACAGAGACATCAATGGGAAACCTTCAGCTTCAAATAAGTGTCTATTGGCATTGCTGACATTTTTACCTTTCGGTCTAAAGGTCCCAGGTGGTAATTAAGAAAGTAAATCAAGTCCTAAGTCGATAAATAACCACTGCACAGCTGAATGAAACAAAGTTAAAGACAAAAAAGGATAGTACAATGATGTACAATACAATTATAGTTCTGATAAAATGGGAATTAATACTAAAGAAGCATTTTGGAGCAGCTGGGACTTGTCTTGTCAAAAGGCCGTGATAATTTCCAGTGGAGCCCTTGAGAAATAAATACCTGTCAATCGAAACACATCAGCGGCAGTCGGGAGCTTATTACAGCTCCTCTTTTTAGATTCAAATTTTCATGCCTCTCATGCCCCATCAATGATTTAGGATGACCTGATTCACTTGCACACCTTCATCTTAGACAAGGCACAATGCACAAGAGCGACGCAGCGCTAGAGAGAATTATGTAAAGTGGGCGAGGTGACAAGAACGACAAAAGGAGATTGAATTGAGGAAGCAGTGGGACAGGAATTTATTTTTTTCCCATGTTTTATCACATGTAGTTTTTGAAACTATAGAAAAATGTATTCATTCACAAAGATTTGTTTTTCTTTGGTTTGCACTAATGTCAACATAATAATGAATAATTTCATTGACTGACAAATCACAATAATTTTTCTGCTAATAAAGAGAAGTGACACAAGTCACATGTCACCTTAACTTCATGAGCCATTAACATTCTTACAAGTATTGTACTTACTTGGGACCGGCACAGACTGATTTTGGGGATTGAGCTGTTCCCCAGGGGATTCAACCCCAAATCTCCTGCACCATGTGTGGTGTCCACTGAGGAGCTTCTTGATAATAATTCATGATTTCATTCACTGACAAATCACAGACATTTTTCTGCTAAAAAATTTGAGATGTGATTGAAACAGCTGAAAAGAAAAATGAAACAGGAGACTACTAACAGGATTACTATTATTCTGTTAAAAGACAAAGACTGTAACTACAGTGGATTTCACTTCAGTATGTTGACTTTAAACAAACTGAAAGAAATTGGTCTACTTAAAAAACAATCCAACTTCAGCCATTAGTAAATACACTATTTGGACAACCCAAGAGTTGAAATTTTTTTAAATAAATGGCTCACAAGTATGCCATAAAATGTGTTGACCCATCATTATATACAGTATTTCTGCATAAAGCAGGATAAACTGTGCAGCTATTGAAACTCATAGCAATAGATGACAAAGTAACTGACAAGACAAATGCACTGAATTATTCACTGTTAAGAGGTGGAGACAATGGTAACATCCACCATTCATTTTTCAGTTTTTACTTCCGCTTAGTTAGTCGCAGGGCTGACATTTAGGTCCAATCCCAATTCTCTTCCCCATACCCTTTGCCCTTAGCCAAGGGGTAGGGCTAGGATTATAGGCTACCCCTGATAACCCCTGATAATTGGAACACCTGTAGGGCATAACACACCTGTAGGGCATAATATGATAATATTATAAGGTCTACAAATTTATCTAATAACATAACCTATACAAGTTTGTATAATATAAGCTATTTATAATCTCATAGATATCCTATTTTATAATATATTTTGATACATAACATAATATGATATGGTATAATAATACATCCGTCATTATCATTATACAGCGTATGAACAGTTTTCAGCTGCTGTTTCCTCAGTCCTTGTCATAAGACACTGAGAGATGTTGCTACAACCATGAAAACAACATCAATTTATTTTGATAGAAAAATATTAATAGTGGTGTTATGCATTAGCTAATAAAAAGTTGAAAAAGTTTGCAAATACGACACTGTGATCTATCAATGTGAGGCTAACGTTAGCAAACAATTTTTACAAAACTTTCTGATGACAAATGGATCAGTGCATAAACGAGTTCAAGATTAAAGGAACATAAAACAGGTCTGCTGTAATTTTTACAGCCTTGAATGCACTGCATTGTGATAAATTATCTTACTCATGCGTTTCAAGTGTAGCCCTCCAAAATCTCGGTTTGGAGTGGTGTGCAGCCCTTCTCCTTGATCCAAATGAGTAGTGGGACATCACTTTGTTTCTCGTGAAAGCACAAAACAAGGGCTAAGACATAGGCAGTGACAGACAATCGTTCACTCTCACATTCATTCACGAGGGGCACCAACTGACCTATATATGCATGTCTTTGGGGGTGGGGGGAAGCCGTAGTACTCGGACTGAACCCTCTGTAACACGTGGAGGACATACAAACCCCTCACAGAGTTGGCTGAGGATGTTCGAGACGACCTTCTTGCTGTGTGGCAGGAGCGTCCGCACATCCACCAAAAGTGGAAAGTGGAAAACTTAAAATGCATTTAATAATGCGGATTAATTAACAAATAATATATGATTTGAATGGCACTCTCCAGATTCAGCTTGTCTTAAGCATTGATAGTTGGGATTTTAACACTCTTGATTTCGATTCTGTCTTGATCTTGGTCTTGTTACAAAGTGGTCTCAGTCATGCCTTGGTCTTGGAACTAAGTAGATCCATATGTACTGCTTGAAACAATGAAGGTGAGCAGGCAGGTGATTATTTACATGACTGTAAATAAAAAAACAAAAACAGAATCATACAAACTTTGTGCATATAAAGACTATGAACACACAGCACATTAGTCCTGTCCAGAGTTTTTTACTTGAGCCTCCAAACCCCTGACTTGCTACTCACCTGCGAGTTGATTAACAGTGACTTTGTCCCACCTCTGCTCATCACTCCTCTTCTTGTCTATTCTTGCTGACAGAGAGATAAGTGAAGAAAGCGGCAACCATGTCCTTTCTAAGCTCAGCTCCGTTTGCGGGTGGATTGTAGAGTTTAGCTTTCTATTTTCTGTGTGACTTTTTGTTCAATGAGATTTGGAGAAGGTGACTTTTATCCCTTGGGGGAGAAAAGAGGATGCTCTTATGCACTCTAGCTGTGCGCAGCTATTGGTTGAGTAAGGAAAATAAAAGGGGGGAATGAAAAGCCAATGGATAGGAACCTATTTGCTTAGTAGCTGCCATCTTTGTATTTGACTCCTGGACTGCTTACTGGGAACACAGCAGGCTTGGGGTATAATGAAATACAAAGATGCATTATGGGATATAAGTAATGGAGCCGAGCACCAAGATATTTCAAGGCTTATTCCCTGTGTTTAATTTCCTCCTCAGAGAATGAAATGACCCAGAGTATTAACCTTCAAGGGGATGGCAAGATGCTTTCTTTTAAACACTAAAAAGGGAGAATAACCATGACTAGATAGACAAAGTTGGCGTGGACGGAGTTTTGTGTTGAACTGGGGGTTACTCTTTTTAACTACAGCATCCTGGGAGTTCAGTACATCAAGTTGCAAGCAGTAAACCGCCTCCTCCTCTGGTGGAGTTGATCAAACCTTATGTCCGACATGCCTGACAGAAACACTGCATCCATTTCTAATGAGTCCAGTGGGGGACGTGTTCCTGTGAGATTGGTTTGGAGTCCGCCCTCTGGGTCAGCACAAGAAGGGGCGCAGGGATGCTTTAAAATTGTGATTAGCTCCTGGGGTCAAAACGGGGTTGATCTGTAGTGCACCATGAGGTCCAGCTCAATATACTACTCCCAAGTGAGTGTCCTGCTCTCCTTCATTTCCCCTTTTCACTGTCTGCCCCATCTCTCTGATTCATCAGTCGAACACTGGTCTTTAAACGTCCTACTGATGTGTGCTTTAGAAAGGATTTGCAAATCCAGTAGAGGTAAACATGTGTGAGCAGTTCAATTTTTATAGCAAATATCAATTTCTTTTCTCAAGATAGTGATATGCTTATTAGTTTTGTGTGAATTGGCAGTCTAATTTACTTTGTCTGTACAACAGAAAAACAAAATAAAGTGATGCTAATGGCAAGTAGTTGTTCTCTCTTGCCTTTGTTCTAACTTGTCATGTAACCCAGATTTTTCTGTGATCATTAAAAAAGTTAATTTAACTCAAATAAATGCATTCATGTAATGTCAACATAATATCAACTCATAATATTAAAATAATAATTTCAAGACACTTTGGTAATTTTGTTAAGGCAGCTTATAAATACATACTTTTTTTTTCACTGCAATAATTAATACAGAAATGTATTCAATAAACTCAAATATTACAATAATATATTAAAACTTAAGTAAAGTTATTAAGCTTAATGAATGAAATCATCTAAATAAGTCACTGTTTATTTTTATTTAAAAACAAAAATGTGTTTGAAAGTATATTTATATATGTATATATGTGAATGTGTAGAATAGTTTCTGCATAGAATAAAATGTAAAGACATGGCTTACATTGTGTACTGTAGCCGTATAGTTAGAGGCAATAATAATATAAATGCTGTCTTCCAACCTCAATACAATGCCTAAAAATAAAATACAGGAAATGATTAAATTGGCAATATGGTTCGTGTTAACAGATGACTTCATAAGTTTTTCTCAACATTATCCACACTGCTCTGAGCCTGGGCTGAAGACTGAAGTTAACAAATGAGAAAACAGGCAGAGCCAATCACAGTTTAGGCCCCGTGATCCGCCGCTATACTGATACGTCCTCCAACTAGAGCCCTATGATGCATCTCCTTGGCTGTTTTCTGTTAACTCGGCTCTTTCAAGGCTATCCATTCTAGCACTCGGCAGCAGCAAAGTCTTCTAAGTCAGAGCCCTTCCCCCACTCACCTTTTACACCACAATCAGTCTGCTGTGTATTGCAGGTACATGTTTTCTATTTTATCTCCACGGCACTAGCGGGAAATAGCTGTATACCTTACAAAGTAAAACTGCTGCTGCTTCTCAGAGACCTTGTCAAGGAAAGAGAGATGAGCTGTCTGATTGTCCTGTGTACAACATTCTGTCTTGATTGCATTTGAGAACACTCCTCGCACATGCTTGAGCAAATCTCCAATGCTGACCAGCCACTTTCTTTTTCCACTGCCATTTCTTTTTTATTGCTCTACCTCGCAGCGATGAAGATTGCACTGTACAGCAAGACGGTGTGTATCCTAGCCTATTCAATGGCTGTCAGGGCACTATATCATTCTCATGGTGTGCTCATGAGTAGATCGTCTATAGAGTTGGAATGCATTCCCTTTGACCAGTGAGATTTCCAGCAAGAGATAAACAGCTGTGTTTCATAGATACAACCACACTGAGCTTTGCAGCGAAGTAAAACTGTGTGGTCTGGATGTTTTTCTTACATAAACATCATCCATCACTGCCACTGTACAGCGCTCTCCAGCTGCTGTCACACTGAGCTTTGTTTTTACCAGTCAGAGAGTGCCAATATTGGTATTATTTACAAATAGTAATTCAGAATTACCAATTATTACTAGAGCTAAAGTGTGGAAAAAAGAAAATTTTCTAAAATCACTAGATTTTAAATTATAAATAAATACCAAAAAGGGCCTGAATTGTGTGACATCTAACACACATTGAGAATCTGAACGGATACCTGTCTCTGTTGCCTTAACCTTACAACTAATAAAGCAATATAAAAACAGTCTGTACAGGATTTCAATAATATTACCTCGGCTGACAGTGACTTCCTCTTGAGGTGTCTTTTCATGAAGTGGCAAGAGCGCAGAAGACCTTTTCTTAAATGTGCAAACCACTACCAGTTACTGAACCAGTACTTTTGGGGGTGTTTCATTTTTATTTGGCATTTATCTTTCTACTTATCCAGGCTAATGGATTATAATTGATGAGAATTTTGCACCCAATGGCAAGCTTTGTCCAATTAAATGCTCACATAAAGGTCCATTCAAGTGGATTCTTCCATAGGCTATTGGGCTACACAGCTTGTCAAAATTGAATTAATGGTGATGGAAAACATCACTAGGAAAGTGGCTATTTTAGTGCTTATATCAGAGAACAAAAACAGAAATAAACAAAAGAAATGGAAATTTAAAAATCAGCCAATAAGTAAAATAAAGGTGTAAAATTTTGGCAAAGTTTTGAAAAGATTGAGAGAATTGCAGGATTGCGTTGGTTGGTCTAATGCTGAACACTGAACCTTGTTTGTTTTGATGTGGTGAATCAGTTCTATTAGACTTTTAAAGAAAAAAGCAAGATCACTGGGTTTTTGAGGAGATTTAGAAGTCAAAGAAGAGGGGAAGGCTTAGTTTTCAAACTCATGTTTTAACTTTTTCCATTATCTTTGAGGTTTTCATCTACTGCTGCTTGAAGAAGAAAAAAGAGAGTTGTGGGTGGCACTTCAGCTGAGTATAAATCTCTTATTGTGTTTTCCTAATGTTAATCCAGCATACATGGTAAATACAGTATGTTTGGTTTAAAACAAATGTGTCACCAAAATATGTTTTATGTAACTGATCTACATAAACAGAATTTTGGTCATTGTTAATAATATATGTATATCAGACAATGTTTATCTGAGGACCTCTCCTAGCGTTTTTACTGGTTCTATTTGAATACAACTTGTTGCACTCACATTCACAATGATCAAACCGATCAGATATGAACTTCTCCGGTAGAGTTGTTCGAAGGAGTTTATTTTAAGAGTTGAACTTGGATTTGGTCTTGATTTTTAACTCCAGTTGCCTTTGATGCATGCATTTTATTGTATCTTAATGTTTTATTGCCAAGGGACTGCAGATGGAAATTAGCTTTAGCTAAATCTGGTGTTAATCATCTTTTCTTTTGTTAGATTAATGTGTTGGCACATGGTCCCTTTCAAATAAATAATAAACTAAACTAACTTAAACTAAAATGAGACCAGGTTGGAAGTTGATTCAGAGACATATATAGAAAGAACCCAAACAGTAAGTGACTTTGCCAATGTTTAGAGTCAACATTAAGACACTTACACAAAGTTGAAATATTATCCATCCTTTTATAAATCCTGTCAGATTAGAGCAGAGAGGAGTGAGGCAGAAGGCAGGGGTCACAGGTCAGGCTAAAGAACTGCTGCAGTGATGTCCACAGTCTAAAATTTAGAAATAATATAAACCCTCACCCCAGTCAGTCTCAGACATTCATAATGGAAGGGCCGGCGTAAAAGAAGTTAAAGCAGAGAAAACCATTGCTCATGGTCAAACGGGGGGAAGAGAGAAGAGCAGGGAGACGCACAACGACAGTGAGTTTTACAAAGTGTTTTTTAACATACACCAAAGCTGTAGGGGGAACTCTATTGGGAAAAATCCGAACAAAAACAGCACAGAAACTGCTAGACATGAAAAGTACTGCTTTAAAAGCAGGCTTAACTCACTCACACCAATCGTTCCTAATTATATAGATAATAAAATGTGTTGAGATAAATGTCTGTGTCCAGTGTCTGTGGAGATTCTCATTCAATGCTTCTGCATTATTAATAGCGCAAATTACTTACCACAAAAAAACAGTACGTGCACCTGCTTCCCATTGTGCAGCTGACTCATTGAAGCTTCCATGCAAATGAAGTCATCGTCGTCTTTTCATCTCGTCCACCAGATGGGAGTATCAGGTTGAAAGGGAAATAAACTTTTGCAGGCGTATAAAAAACTGGACGTGCTTAGTAAAATGCATAATGTGACTGTAAATCAAAAGCTGCTTCTCTGATTGTGTTTTATGTTTTCAATGCATTTTCATTTGAACCAACTTGTGTTTATTAATCAAATGGGCATATTTATTTGCTGGTTTGGGAGTCAATGATGAGATGAGAGAAATCATTTTACCCTTTTTTTTTCTCAAGTTTTTGCAGGAGACTGCTAAATAAAATGGTAAACGCTAAACAAGTAATGAACTGTCAACTTTTGGTTAATTAGCTAATCATGAGCAAAGAAACTGGTAATTTTCTTTTGCACTGTGTGGGTAAATGCAGCTCTAGAACCAAGCTAGAGTCACATACAATAGTAAGATGTAATTTTCAGCTTTTTGAATCTTATTGCTATATTTTGGGGTATTTAAATTAGGGTTGTATATGGTATTATGTAATACCTGGAGTGGATTTCTGATTTTCTGACACAGTTTGGAGAACTGTCCAGGCACTGTCCACAAGAGGTGTGTAATAATCTGTACATGAGGGATGCCCCTGAACTAGAAAAAAGAAAACAAATATACATCTTACACATGCTGTGAGAGGTACCTCTGAATAAAAAAAGACTTTAGCGGACCTAAAACTGTTTTATTTTCTGCTTTTGGTTGAATTCTAAACGTTTTACTGTTTTAATGTTTAATCATAATTATGTGTCAATACATTTAATTCTATTGGTCACTATTGGTGTTGTGAATACAGATGTAAAAATCTATACCATGTTTAAAACGTTCACTCTGAATTATGGTCCACAAAAGACATATAACTTTAAATCTGCCTGCTTGCATACACAATAAAAAGTTGAACAATCATGTTGGTATATCTAGACTGACCGAAGACTACAATAATAATTTATTTTTAGACTTTTTTAATCTGAAAAATTATGATGTGAAATAAAACATAGATTTTCTTGGATCGTTTCAAACTTGCCATTGTTTTTAAACTAACAATGTTTTAAATTCTGTGGGATTAATTGGGTTTTGATACATTAGAACAATGCATTTATACAATAATAGTACACAAACAAATGTATTTCAGAGGTTATTCATTGATAATGCACAAATATCTGAGGCTGTATGAAATCAAATCGTCTAAAATTGAAATCATCAGCTATCTGCAACGGTCTTCTTATCAGACTTAGTTCTACCCAGACACTGCTTTTCTGTACTCAGAAACTTTACAGAAAATATATACTACCTACACAAAATTCTAATTCAATCCTACTTGAAAAATGCTGAATCATAAATTAAATATGATGTCAAACAAAAAGGACTTTGCATTAGAGATGTCAGAGTGACAGTTTGAAGCGGCAGTTACATGTGAACCCTCATTCATGAGGCCGCCAACGCAGAACACATTTGGTGCTTGTCATTTTCATCAGGGGACTGTTGTGTGAGTGCACACTGAACTTTGTGGGATGGCTTCCAGCAGGTCTGTGTACTGCATCCAATCAGGGCATCTCTCCCTGTCGCTGTGAAAGCTCCATCTGTCAGCCAGGCCTGCCACTGTGCTTCTGACCCACGCCATGTGACTGAGCTTTGGTTAGACTGTTTGGAGTTCTCAGACCCAAAGCTTGCCTCATAGAACCAAATGAAGACCCTGGCAAAAGAAAATATGAAGCTGACTGAAAATATAAATTTGCATGTCATTTCAAATATGGTACTTTAGTCTTACCTCTTTTGATTCAAGGAATGAACCAAACAGAAAGTACTTGGTGACTGGCCTCATCTTCCTTAGTGGTCCTCAGTTTTATCACATTACCCACCAAAATCACACATACTGTATAATCATTTAGTGTTAAGTGTTGTTTGATTGTTATTGTGGCATATTCAACTTAGTGTAATTTAATTTAATGTGATATCAGTGGTTATGACATGGCATCCCACGTGATAGACGCGTTTTCTCGCCCTGCCCTAGACTATCGTCTTTTTCTCCTTGCAGACCCTCTACCACCACGAAGGCCACAGGAGAGCTGTCTCTATTGTTAAGGACACCACCCGCCCCCAGCATAAACTGGTCACACTACCCAGAGGTACAGGAGTGTGAAATGGAGGACCTAACAGGCAGAGAAACTCTTTTTTTTTCACAGCCATCAGACTTCTAAACAGTTACCAGGTGAACATACAACGGCCCTGACCTACCTCACCTTTGTACTTGGACTCAAAGTGTTCATTTTTCTCTCAGTTTACACATGTACTACTGATGTCACGGGCACACCTTCATTTAGTGCACATTTGTTCCCGGCATTTGCCCATATTTTTTGTTTTATAATGGAACAATGTCAACTGCATTGTACTTATTAAAAAAACAAAGTGCAAAATGCATTGCTGAAATGGTTATATTTATTAATTTCTACTGCTTATTATATGAGCTGTGGGGGGCTGGGGCCAGCTGCTATAGTCATACACTCAGCGGAGTACACTCTGGACAACTGCCTGTTAATTGTTTGTGTGTGTGTGGCTGTGTTTGAAACTACTCCCCAACACCCCAAGAGTTGCACTACACTGAAATATACACAGTTTGTATTGTAACTCTTTGTCTTCAGGAAAGCCATTATATATTTGTACAAGCTAAGGTTAAATGGTCATTCTATACTTTACTGTATAGTATAGTTCACTATAGCTAGAGCTAAATGCTAAAACAAAATAACTAAATGCATGTCTTTGGACAGAAGCTGGAGAGAACCGACGGTAACACTGTGAGAATTTGCAGGTCACAAACAGAAAAAATATTACATTTATTATATTCATATTACACCAGATATTACAATTATTACATTTTCAAATTGTTACTAAAATAAAACCTTCAAAACAAACAAACAAATGAATGACAAAAATGTATCCAATTAAATCCAATTCAATATATTATCACTTAATCTCCACCTGTGTCAGCCAGCACAAGAGAATGCTAGTTGGTTGCTTAATACGAACTACACAGTTGGGAATTATTTGAAAAGCTGCATGAAAGAAAGTGTTTAAAAAAAGAAAAGATACATTAGCACCATATGCTTAAAATTGTATGAGCTCTAGCTAAAGGCTCCTCTATGTATGCTTTTAATTAATTGAAAAAAGCTGTTATGTTTCCCCTGTGAGGAAGTGCACAGCTTTGTTTTCATTTTGATGTATGGAAGATATATCAACGAGAAATCCCCAAAGTGCATTAGAAGCCATACTGCCGCCAACACACCACTTTTGTTTATTTATTAACTATTAATTTGCAAAGCAAGTGAGGGAATTTGCTGTTTTGTTTTTTTTTTTTCTTTTTTCAGATGCCCATAGGAAGACATTGATAAGCCGTTCCACGCAGTAATGCTGAATCAACAGTAGCTCTAGTCTGACTTGAGGCTCGTAGAATTGGTAATCATCAAGTCGTAACAAGCCCTTAGTTTGATCTGCTCGAGCCTCACAGAAAAGTGCAGTACAGTCCTCTGGTGTGTGTGCTTATTTTACTCTGCAGCAGATTTTAGGTTTGGGCCTGGAGTGAACATCAATACACAGTAGGGGTTTAGACCACCAGCTACCGCTTCTGTGATCTTCATTTCCCCATTTAGAAGTTTAAGCACTTTATTAAAGAGGGCTCTACATCGTATATTCTAAAAACACTCACTGAAAAGTTATGACACCAGAAGGGAACATTCGCGAGAAGCAAAAATGCAATCAACTCTTTATGATATTGATCTGCTCAATGGGGAGAAACTCATCTTTTTTACGAGTTTCTAATTAAATTAAGATTGTCTTTTATGTTCCATGGAAACAATTATGCAGTCTAATTGCGGCTTCCTTTCAAATACAAATACACAATTAGTTACTGTCTAATTAGCGGCTGATGTCTTATGAAGCATTTTTTAAAAACAAAACCTCAAAGCTCCAGATCATTTTGGCAAAATTTAATAAGTTGTGCTTTATAGATCACATTAAGGAAGCTTTTAACTGAAATTATAAGTCATTTTCTTGAGGAGATGAGATGTCTGCATGGGCTCTGAAAATCACTCAAAGCTGGGTGTACCTTTCTTTTTTATTGCCAAAACACATATTGAATTGAGGTTGCTGCAGCCTTCCTATGTCCATAGTGGTGAGTATGTTCTTTTCCACATGTCACTTTCCTCAAAGTGAAATGCACCAGTCCAGGAACACGCTGAAGGACTGTTGATTGCAACGTATTGTGTCTGTCTGATTAACTCCTGAGCTTTGATTCATGTGTGAACAATCAATGGAAACACAACCTGCTAAAAGAAGGTCGCCAGGGTTATTTTAGAGGGCAGCTGACACTGGTTGAAATGCAGTTTTTACACATGAAAGACAAAATAATGGAAGATGTCTGTGAAGGTTCTCAGTCATCCAGGTCATCTTGAAGAAAAGGTTAATGAAAAGGCATCTGAACTAGATTTATTGTTTCTTATTCCAAGAGACATTTTCAATTCTGAGATCAACTGATACAAGAGCTGAGCTTGTATCTCTAGAGGGAGGGGGTTGACCTTAAACTAACTCTGATTGGACCAGGCTGTTCTGGTCTCAGAGTCGGGCTCAGGTGAGTTGTTAGTTTCACTGTTCCATTCAGGTGTTGTTGTTCTTCTAGAGTGATCTGACCATCCCAGTTGTAACAAGGAGACTGTACCAGTAACCTTGGGACAGATTGGTAAATAACCTATTGTTACATTTTTCTCCAAACACAGACCAAACAGCCAGCAAACAAAAACAGGTGGTACCGAAATATGCCAAATTCTGCCCTATTCTTTATAATGGAGTCTCCGCCTGACCATTTCACACTCGTAATAGTTTTGGTTTGTTTCACCTTATAACTATTATATTTGGTGCAGGTAATGTTGGCTGTAATTTTGAATAGTGTTAGCTTCAACAGACTTCATCTAAAGGATAATAATCCAAATATTGTTTTTTTTTTTTTTGGCGGAGATGTTTTGGGGTTATTTTGGTTTAAACACTACTTATTTCCAGTTCAGAGGTAACTTCTATCTATGGGATCACCTGTCTCCCCGATTGTGGCTAACCTGTACCTGGAGGAAGTGGAGAACAGAGCTCTGGTCTCTTTCTCAGGTGCAGTGCCCAGTCATTGGTTCAGATATGTTGATGACATCTGGGTCAAAATCAGAGCCCAGGAAGTAGAAGCCTTCACAGAACACATTAACGCGGTGGACAAGAACATCAAGTTCTTCTTTATATGAAACCAACACACATGGATCAATGTTTGCTGTTTGATTCCCACCACCCTCTGCAGCACAAGCTGGGAGTTATCAGGACTCTTCAGCACAGAGCACAAGAGGTGCCCTCAACCTCAGAAGGTAAACAGAAAATATAACACATTTGTGAAGCTCTGAGAGACTGTGGATACCCTAGATGGACATACAACAAAACCAAAAGGACACAGAAACCAAACAGGCAGGAACTAGAGACAAAAGGGAAGGGTGTAGTTCACCCTCATGTGTCTGGTTTATCTGAAAAACTTAAAAGGACACAACATTCCAGTCCACTTTAAAACAGGGAACACTCTGCGTCAAAACTGGTCCATCCTAAAGACAAGATCACCACAAACAGAGTAATGTAGTTTATGCAGTTCAGTGAAGAGGGCAGTGACAGTTATGTTGTTGAAACTAAACAACAGCTTCACAAGAGGATGTATCAGCACAGAAGAGGCAATCCTGGAGGACCTGAGTCTGCAGTTCACCTCCACCTCAAAGACAAAGGACATTCCATTGAGAACAGCAATGTCCAAATTTTGGCCAGATGGTTTGAGAGAGGTGCCATTTTTGTTAAAAAAAAGAATCAGTCTTATAGTTATCTATTTTGAACATTTTTTCCACATTTCTGTGCACCATTTTTAGTTTAATGTTATGATGTTTTCAATGAACACATGAAATCACTTCTTTGTCTGTAAATGTCTGTTAGTGGGAAGCCTGGCACTTCTGCTCACCAGTGTACTGTAATCTGGTGAATAATTTGACACTGCAAGTCTGAGTAAGTCTTGTAAATGTGCATCAATAAGGCATGGTCTGTGTTTGTTATTGCTAAAGTTCATGTTAGAAAAGGCTTATTCACAGACATAGGTTTGATGCAGACTGATGGGCTTTAAGGTGGAGGTCCTTTTGCTACGTTAGGATTTCTATCTACCTGTCCAGCAGCCAAGTTGCTCAGCAGTACATGTCTTGTCTACTTGCATGAAAGGATTTGTAACAAATGACACACATGGCTCAAGCTGATCAAAGTCACAAAACCTGTCCTCAAATTCCTGTCCTAGTCTGTTTAACACTTGGGAGTACTTTCTGCGGCTTTTGATGCAGAATCATTGTCATTCAACACTGCCTGCATAGTGAGAAAGTGCAGTAGTTTTTTTTCTCTGTAAATGCACAGAGAAAATGTTCATCTTAGCTTTAAATTCGTTTACTGCACTTATCATGTGGGCGACAGTCTTACTTTTGCCCTGCAGCTCACAGTTCAAATCGTTCAGTTTCCCAGTGATATCCGTTAAAAACGCGAGGTCAAGTGTCGACTCCGTTTTTATTGTTTTTCTGATTTTTTCAGCGGCCTCGTGAAAAAAACACTGATTATTGCTGCTTTGCCGTTGCAACAGTCGCCCGCAAATGAGACACACACACTTTTTCTTTTACTGACATAGAAAAGAACTCTTTCTCCCAAACACTGTGAAAATAGTATGTTTTCTGTCGCTTTTCTGCCATATTTTTGGAGGTAAATCACAACAAACTCCTTATCATTGCTGCACCGCTTCCTTGTGTCAGGAGTCGGATGAGACGTGCACGCAATATTGACATGTGACTTCAGAAAAAGCCAGAGTTTGTTTACATTTTTTGTTAATCTATTAAATATCTTCATTTTAAAATCTACATTAATGCAAGGAATTTTTATTCAAAAACTACAGCAAGACATGTTTTTTAAACTGTATTTTTGCTATATTTGGACCAGTGCGATTTTTAGAACATGCCTCGGGGGCACTTTAAGTGTTTCTTAAGGTCACCGCGTTGGTGACCCCTGGGGTAGGAAGTCTGGATGTCTTTGCAGGAGAAGTTTATTTATCATCAATAAGAAACCCTGAGGCATTCAACTCAGATGCACTGAATGTCCAAAGTTGGACTATGTTTAGGTTTACCAACCAAGTGATAGTCACCATTCAAAGTAAGGCTTCTGAAGAAGTTATCCAGAAAATGACTCTAGCATTATGTGTTATTTGACATCCTACTATTTCTATTGTACTCTTTATTCTAATGTAAATGTATCATTAAATAAGGATGTAGTAGTGCAAACCCCCAAATCCCAATGATTACGATAGAGCACAATGTATCATTAAGTGCACTCTTATCTCATAAATGCATGCAATATCAACAGCTCACACCACAATAATACTATAGTTTTTCATGTGATAGACATTTATACTTAAGTCAAAATACCAACAAGTGCCATCTGTTAAATTTTGGTTCATCCAGTTTCCATCCAAAATTTGTGTGACGTTAGTCCAGGAGCCCGATATTTAAACTCAGATTTGACATCAGTGTTTTGTTATAGAGCTAACTAGAATACTTAACTGTGCTAAAACCATTATCTGGAATCATGAGGTACTGTTGTGCTCAGCCCTACATGCTGTCAGGAACAATTTATGTGCGACAGGGTTTTTATTTTATTTAAAAGGCCCTTTTTTCTTAATAGCTCATTAGCCCTAGATTCACACTTGACAACACTGTGCCTATTTAAAAACCTGTCAGGTGCCACTGGCTGTGACAATGTCGTCTATTACAAATGTGTTGCTACTGTGCTGCAGGACCTGAATGAAAGCCAACAGAGATATTATTTGTTTGTCAGACTCTAAGTAAATGAGCCGTGACCACAACCCTAACTAAGCTCCAACCCGAGAGGTCACAGCACTGTAATCTGAACCAGGCTTGTAACTGTGATTTGTTAACAGTGAGAAACAGTGTTGTCCACTCACAAGATGGTCATATGGGTAATAACTGGGGGCAGTGATAAATGGGTTGTTTTTTTGTTCCAGATGGAGGACTTGAAGAGAGAACTCAGAAGAGATGTCCTTTATGCGTTCTGTTGTGTGGCTTTGGCACAATACGTCGTGCTTTGTGGCCTTTTCTTCATTTCTTTCAGTGTGTTGCCGAGGACGTACATCATTAACTGCACCAATGACTTCCTCTGTGTTGGAAATGCCACTGCCCAGGCCTCCAAACAAATATGTGCTTTCTTTCTTTGACACTTCCCCTGTAGATTTTATTTCATTAAAACTGGTGTGTCCATTTCAATCTGTTCAGCCTTTTTTCCACTTGTAGAACTCTATAACATTTTAGCTTCAATATCATTATCAATATTCCATTTTTATACAAGCAGCACTTGCTAAATAAAGGTTTATAGCACCTTATCACATGACCTTTATCCTTTCTTTCAATTGTCTCGATGTGACTAAACTTTCTAACATGAACCAAGAAACGTTCAGTTAAATATCGATAAGGATCTCTACAAAAACAGTGAGCTCATTAACACAGAATTTCCAGTAGATTTGGCTAATGTCTACAGTCGTTTAATGGGACACTCACACTAGAGACAATTAATCCATGCCTATTGGTGTCAGCTTAACTATTAAGAGTTAAAATCCTAGAGTCAAACTACTAACTGCTGATTTGTCAAGAGGAACAATCCATCTAGTGTGAAAATTAGCTTTATCTGGAGCATTGTGCACAAACCCCTTCAGCCGGTAATTAATCTATTTTATGCTGTGCATGATGCATATGTGTGGGTGTACTTTCGAACACAAGTGGACTAAACACAAGAATTCAGTTCAATCCATTGGCATTTACTTTCATGAAGGTTAGCGTTCATTCATATTCAGGTACTTCATACATGACATAGTTTGCATATGAGATATACTCACGAATATGAAAATGTGCCAAACTGTGATTGTGTCTGTTATTGCAATACAAAGAATCTTTTATGCTTAAGGATCCACTTGAGTTGCTACTGTACTACACAAAAATAAAGCGTAAAAATCCTGTTTTCACTGTATTTAAATGGATTCTGATTAATCTCTCCTAGTCTTTCCTTCACTCAACACTAAAGTAAACCTTTGATTTGGTACTTTAATTTTCCTAACAACATTCAAGTACTTTTTGGTTTAACTTGTCCTCATCAAATAACCGCTATAACAGTGCTTAAAAAGAAACAAGCCGTTGTGAATAATCACTACACACTGACGTTGACTGGTTTGGTCACTGCAGATGGGGTAAAAACTCCTCACAGTGAAGTAAAAACACCAGTGGAGTTTGAAGCATTCTAAAAGTGCATTATATCCACAGGAAGAGACCCTGCTTAGACATGAAATTGACTCCTGCTGTTTGCAACTTCTTTCACGCAGCTGGAGTCTTTCAATCTAAAGAGCCCCGGGTTGCCCAAGCCCTGATTCTTCATATTGCTGTAACTTTATCCTGAACAAACAGTCCCAGTGCCAGCAATTTTTTATTTATTTATTTCAAAAAGCAGCGATTTGCATCAGCTTTTGGAGTAAATTCTACACCAGGGTGCTCAACATGCTTTGTATTTTATGAAGGAACTAATTATAATACAACATTTAATATTAAACAGTGTACGGCTCAGTACTTTTGTTACCTTAGCCAAATGTGTTTTTTGGATGAACATAAATTATTTGTATATGTTATAAGCCTAATCAGTAAGTAACTTTATACAGAACATCTAAATTGATCAGTGCACAGTCTTTTTTATTGCTCACTAAACACATTTTATAATTTTTGTAATCTTTGTGCCTGTTGTTGCAGCAGCCTTATGTGACTGCACCAAGCTTACAGTGATTATTTCTTCTTCTGGTGAATGTATTATTTATTTTTTTCTTCCTTTTTATTTTTTTTATTTTTGTGGAGCTCTACAATATTTTGAAAGCTCATGCTTTTTGGCTCAGCTTACAGTCAAAACTAAAAGTAAACAGCACATCAGCCCAGACCAAAATCTTACATTATAAATCGGCAAACAGCCATGCGACTAATACCTCCAGGAAGCAAAGATGGAAGCAGAGACAGCACTGCCAAAACCAGAGGCAAAAAAAAGCTTACATGTGAGTTTCCCTGCACAATATTGTGCCAAATAAAACACATTTTCCAATCAGAAGGACAAGGGTTGAGATAAATGGGGGATAAGCAAGTAGAAGAGTGATGGTCCAATAACCGGAAGGTTGGCGGTTGGATTCCCACTCTCCATGGTTCATACTGTTGTTGTGTCCTTGGGCAGTACACTTAACCCACCTTGCCTCCAGTGTTGTTCCAGCTGTAACACTGGTGTGTGAATGTGTGTGTAAATGGATGAATGGAAGCTTGATGTAAAGTGCGTTGAGTGCCTAGTAGGTGGGGAATTGCTGTATAAAATCCATGTCATTTACTCTACCACTGACTTATTCCTAATACAATGCAATATTGACTGTTCACAAATAAATCCAAGTTAGCTCAATGTAAATCCAAATAAAAACTTGAACCCACCATACATTTTTAGTGGGCAAGAGAGAGATTTTGACATATAGCAACTGACTGACTGCATGGGTGTGCTGTTGCTGAAAGGGTAGAAAACATTAGGGACTGGTTCAAGAATAATAATCTTTATATAGCGCTTTTCCACCTACAGTAGGCACTTTACATACATCTATTAACTATTTACCAGTGTTACAGAACATCACTGGAGGCAATGTAGGTTAAGTGTCTTGCCCAAGGACACAACGGAATGTTATGATGTTTTGGCATGTTTCGAACCGTCCACCTGCCGGTCGAAGGACAGCCGCTCTACCCACTGAGCTACTGCCGCCAAGTTAATTTATGTATTTCATTTTTTTATGAGGATTAATCCCTTGAGATGAATCATCTTGTTTTTGAGGGGGTCCTCTTGCTCACATTCATTCATTAGGGACAATTTTAGAGTTGCCAAATAACCTGTACATGCATGTCTTTGGACAGTGGGAGGAAGCCGGAGTACCTGGAGAAAACAAAAGCTGTTTTGTTCTATAAAAATCACTATAAAAACACTGTCTGTGGTTTTGCTTCACTTAATTTGGTCTGTCTTGTCTTTACTTTTTTCTTTTTGGGGTCTGCTGCTTCTTGCAATTAAGCAAAGCAAGACCCGTCTGTCACTGTCAGCAGTGAGTTAGAAAGACAGATTGTGTGACTGTAAAGTATTCTGCATGACAGAATGGGAGGTATTTTTTATCTTGTAAGTAAAATATAATACAATATTAATGCAATCTGGCATCGACTCTGTTTTATCTTGGCAAAAGTTATTAAAGAAAGCTTTTCTATGGCAAACACACATTTGTAATGCAGTGGGTAAACTCAAAATACACTACAGCCAATGTGAATCAGTCTTCTTAAAGTTTCCTTTTGACTAACAAGTTCACAAGCTCCAGGCTGAGTTTACCAGACATTTCAAAATTTGTAATTAAGATGTTTGAATCGTGGAAAATGGCACTCATACAAAGATTTGCTGTAAGACCATCTTGAAATAAGATTGTGCATTAGTGCCTGGTCAAGCAGTACTTTAGTTAAAGGTCGTTTAAAAAGAGTGCAGTGATCTGATGCACTCTCTGCCAGCTTATTTTAGACCCACAGTGTGAACAAGCTCTGTTTCTCCAGCCCCCACACCGCTGATCTTTAATTTTGCACAATATAAAGGGTTCTTATAAGGAACATTCTTGCAATTTCACAAATGCACAAAGACAAAATCAAGCAAAAAAAAAAAAAAAAAAAGGTTTTGAACTACAATGCCAATTTGAGTTCATGATAAAAATAGACATATTTTGTGATTTTCTGACTCTGACAGTTTAGCATGATTAGCATGATGTTGTAACAAATGTGGAAGTGGCTGTAGCACATTTGTAACAGACAGCAGCATGACTCGCTCAGAGGCACAAGCAGCTGTGGTTTATAATGCAGTTTGCATTCTCTGTTCCCAATTAAATTCATTCCTCGGGACAGACTTCAACTTGTGACCCCTCTATTAGCCCTGGTGCACTCGGACTGGTCATTAGAGGAACATTAGGAAATTAAAGGCAAATCGTATTAGAAAAAAACAGATGGAGGTGCTGTTGAGGACGCAACATGTGGGGCTAAAAACCTGCTGATGCGCCCAGTTTTCTGACTTTCAATGGCCACTGTGCGAGGCTAAATGTCACTCCCAGGTTGCAGTTTTTTCAGGTGGCACTTTTTGAAGGTTAGTAATCTTAAGTTAAGGAGGAGGACCACACACCTCAAACCCGCCTCTTCCTGTCATAGGCCTATAAATACCATCTGGTGTCATATTCTCATTCTTCTAATTTCTCATGCCCCAGCCTCCTTTACTGCGCCCTGTCTGTTCTGTACAGGGGGTGAATAAACCTGATGCCCGACAGCTCGGCACCCACTAATGTCTTTGATTCCTAATCACCCAGTATGTTTAGGGTCATGGTCTGATATTTGTTAAGACACTACCTTGTTTTTGTACCAGCAAGTTTACAATCTGAATTTGTGATTATTACTTTACAAGTTTGTTGTAGTCCTAATATCCATGTTTTGTTCATTTTAAAATGACTGCAAAAGCCGCACTGACCCCTCAGTCCCTCCCTGCAGGTTTGCCTTTTCTGCAGGTTCTGGTGTACATGTCAGAGATGAGTTTTGCTTTGTCACACAGCAGCTCACAGTTATATGCTGCTGTCTTTAAAGCAACAGTGCTGTTTTGCATTTTGTTGAGATGTCTTTTAGGTCAGCTGTAAATATAATACTTGCTCCCTGTCATTGAATAGCAAATAGTTGCCTTCTGTAGAACTTGAATCTTAGTAAACCTGACCCTTAATGGTATGCCAGCCCTCAGTCTAAAACATTGTGGGAGGTTGTAGCAAGCACATTTCACTTTTATTGCATATTAAAGGTTGGCCCCAAAATACGAAAGAAAGCATTGCATTTGAGCAAAGATGTCCCCATGCAGGTATAGATGCTATAGAAAATATGACTTAGCACACGAAAAGCAAGTCATCTAACTCCCCCCCCAAAAAAAAACCAAAAAACTTTTTTGACTAATTGCAATTATGGATGGCATGCCTCACTTAGAAAAATCATAGGTCACTGTCTCAAGTGATTAATTTCTCCTAGTCTGTCCTTCAGCCACTGTACACACTTCTTATAGAAACGTGTCTGTGAAGGTTCTCGGTCATCCAGGTCATCTTCAATTATGAGATCTGATAAACTCTCTTAGAATTAGAGACAAAACATCTCCTCCTTGAAAACTGATGCTTTTGCTTTAACCTTTTCTTCTTATAGAAACATTACATTGTGGAGGAATCCTATGCAGTCCCCACAGTAGTCCTTTGTGCTCATTCTCATTCCCAATATTCCCAAACACATGTTCACAAGAACATCTTGTCCTATAGTGTGGCGGCAGTGGCTCAGTGGTAGAGCGGCTGTCCTTCAACCGGAAGGTAGTAGGTTTGATTCCCGCTCTCCCCACAGTTCATACTGTCGTTGTGTCCTTGGGCAAGACACTTAACCCACCTTGCCTCCAGTGTCCGTAGCACTGGTGTATGAATGTGTGTGACTGTGGAGGTGTGTTTGGTGGTGGTAGGAGAAGGTTGAGCGCCGTTTGTGTGGCAGCCTCCCTCTCTGTCTGCCCCAGGAGTGGATGTGTGTGAATGGGGTGAGTGGAAGCACGATGTAAAGCGCTTTGGGTGCCTGTGAAAGGGTGCAGGAAAGCGCTATATATATGCATGCCATTTACCATTTAGTCCCTTTTAGAAAACAAAGATGTTTAAGGCATTGAAAGTTAAGCAAACCATAGATTTACTAAAAATTAAAGGACCTTAGCCCCCCAAAATATTATACTGTATTTTGCATTAAGAAGATGATTTTGAAAAAGACATACAAACAGACTAAATGACTGAATCTCTATTCTATTGATAAATTGTGTCTTTGAATGAGAATGATGGTTACTTCTTTATGTGGATGATGCTTGTCACATGAAAGTCAGCCATGCACAGGGTTTGTCAACCAAACATTATCAACAGGGAAGTAATGTGAGAATATAAGGTGTATTAGTCTGAAATCTGCTACAGACCCCCAAGTGTGAATCTGATGAGCTATGCCCAAGCCATGTGAATAAGGTGAAAATGATAAAGGCTAATGTAACATGATAGACAGGATAAATTATGTTTCAAATAAGGACATGCCTCAAACTTAGTATTTTTTACCAGTCAGGAACAAGGGAGGATGACATGCATGATGGTTTGTGTTAAAGAATATGTATCTCAATGTGCTGCTGGTGAGATGTAACCCATTACTGACATAAAGTCTGCAAATCTGTGTAAAATATTGTATTAACACCCTAAATTAAACACTGACACATGCAGGTAATGTCTATGACAAGATGTCCTCATGTAGCACTAGTCCATGTGAGCGAGGATGAAGAATGTGCACTGCAATCATTAAGACCATTATGGACATAGATTAGTCTCTTATCGACTTGATCTTAATATCTTAATAGTATATTATTCACCACTATCATACATTAGGGAGTAAATGCACTGACTAGTTTAGCCTACATCCTTTATTCACAATCCTTTGTCCTCATTGTCTATTCTCTTACTGGGCTCGCTTATGAGATGCATTAATATTTGAAATGATGCCCCATTGGAGATGGGAATGAGTGCTCATTTTCAGATGACACAGGTCCAGTAATAAGAGATGACCCTTCTCTGAAGGTGAAGGCCTGTTTTATATGCAAACCGTAAGTAATGACGAGTGTTAAGCTTGATTTAACATTGAAGTGCTTATGGCAAGGTTCAAATCATTCCAACAAGATTCTCTGTTGGCTATTTAATTCTCACTGTCTGTGTGATCTTCAACTGGTGTTAGTGCTTTGTTTCTACTCACACTTACAGGGTAGAGCATTTTCCGTTGTACACTTCAGCTTCTCTATTCGAGTCAAACTAATAAATATGTATTTTTTGTTGTCTCTCTTGGCCAGCGCTCAGTGCCTGCAGATATGGGAGTTGTGCTGGTGCGCTGACAGTGTGACAGGTTTAGTGCTGGAGAATTGTCAGATGTCTCTCTCTAGCCAAATATTCTCTTCAGTATCACTATGCAGATTTCCCTTGAGCTTGCATGTCTTTGCAAAAGGAGCAGCGACGAGGTGACATTTTGTAAACAAACGCTGGGAATTATTGTAATTATGCTTTCTATAAGCGAGTGTGTGCATCTATCCATTTATAGCTTTATCGTTCAAGTTGTCAACATCTCACTCACTCAGATGTCAAAGGTCTTGTACCTTTTCTACTGAGACAGACTGTTGCTGTGTTTTTCTGTTGAGTTTATGTGGGTGGCTTCCTGCCAGTGTAAGCTGGATGGGGCCACACTGTTACAGATATGGCAGCAATAAATTGTCCTCAGAAAACAGACTTCCATTGTCGTCAGTGGTGCAGTGCAGCACTATGGACAGTGGGCTTCAAATATGAGTGAACATCAAGGCTTGCATTGGTCAGTAGATATCTCTATGTGTTATTTTTTTGCTCAACAATAAAGATCTAAGTGAACATAAGAAGAAATTGCAAAAAAATAAAAAAATACAAAATACACTGAAACATTAAAGTGTGTGGTGCAGTGCAGCATATTGGACAATGGTTATTAAATTTTAAGGCCTGTATCATATTCCAGCTTGATTCTTCTGCATATTAAAGGATCTAGGTGCACACAATAGTCTAACAAATAGGTATATTCTTAAATCTACTGTCAACTCTAGTAGCATCTTGAATACAATTAGATGGAAAAAAAACTTTCAAGGCACCTACTGTATGTTTAACCTCATTCCTGCAGCTCAACGAGTGTACTGAAAAATGCATTAAATCCACATCTGCTGCAGTAATCCATTGGGAGAACAAATACAAGAATGTCAGGTTTAAGAGAAGCTGCCAGAATTCCAACTTGGCTTATTTTACAGTACTGAGCCATGTTTGTGCTGTTCGTCTGTCTCCCACAGCTACAGGCGATGCTTATAACACTGTGATGTGGAGTCGATCCATAATGCAGCAGCTGCGGAAGGTACACAGGGGGAGAGAGAAGCTCCAACTTCCAACTTCAAAAACGCAGCAGTTATACAAAAGCTAGCCATTACTGGACTTTCAAGCGAGAAACATTGTCATTTTGTCACACTCTGTATGTTAGCAAATAATCACTCAGCTTTGATGCAGGCACCCGAGAGAACTGAAGCAAGACATATTTTGAAAGCAGCAATTTGTATCCATCTTTTGAACTGTGAAAGGCATACAAAGAACTTTGGGCATGTTGTTGTTTTCTTATTTCTGTCCTGAGCTTTGATAATGATACTAGATCCAATATGAGGTGAACGTCTTTATTGTAAAACACGCAGGCACGTGGTGACTCAAAGTGTGCCCAGAAATTTGATAGTGTTAACAGGATTGGGTTGAGGTCAGGGGAAACAGCAAAGACCCATGGTAATCAGCACACAGGGATAAGTGATGGCTTCAAAGTGGAAACTGGAAAGAGTCCTTCTCTCCTTAACATGTCCCTGCAGTGGTTTGAAGCTATTTTATGTGGTTTTAAGACACATCACAGAAGGCTGTTTACGGCTCCCTAGACTCTCTGGCCCTGTCCAAATTCACCCTGCAGTCTGTGCCATTTTGGAGTGAGGTCTAACTCGAAGGAAGTGCACTCATCGTTTTATAAAAAGCATAGAAAATATAGTGTACAAACTTGACTATATGCTAACAGAAAGGTCATTTTAATAAGTCCTGCCAAGTCAACTAATGCAAAACAGTGCAGTTGCTTTAAATACAGACCCAAATAACTGAGAGTGGCTGAGTTGTCCATCTCATCTCCTCCAACCCGAAGTGTGTGGATGTTTGCACATGATATGTATTGATTGGTGTGTCAAGTAGCCTAATCTGCATCAGAAGGAGAAGAAATGTAACTCCCACATAAACAAAGATGCCATTCGCGAAATCACCATGTCCTAACCTTTCCTGCAGGCGCTTCTTCTTTAGTAAATCTGAAAACCAAAAGCTTCAGAGCATTAGTAAATCTGTCCCTAAGACTTCTTAATGTCTTTTCATGTTAATGTTCATTTTGTGGAGATGTAAAAGGCTATAAAATGGCATGTATTACAAATATAAAGTGCAAATGTTAGCTTAAAACATGAGCGCTACATTAAATCTTCACAAAAAGAAATGGCATGTTTTGTATAGTCCACTAGATGCTACAACCTAGGGCTGGGGAACTAGGGAGGGATTCTAGACACACCAGTTTGTATGTGTGCTATGATTTTCATTCTCAGGCATTTTCATTACACATATTCTCAGCACATTGGGCCATTGTGTAAGAGTATTAAGTCTGTATCTGTCCTGGAGAACCATCTAATAGCCAATTTCATGCAAGAATGATAAAGACAAAAGTGGAGAGTTATTAATGGAGAAAAAAAAGAATAGTTTGGTGTCGCACCTCAGGAATCTGTGAAAAGGAGTGGCTTCCAGGAAAACAAAGTGTCTATAAAGCCAAAGCATGTCTCTCAGATTAATACTCAAGAAGCAAACGGGATTGACAGTCCTATTTGTGTGGGGGCTTACTCGCACAAAGCTACAGACGCTTGACATTTCAAATGTTTACATCAAAGAATAAAGCACCAAGGCTTGCCTGGATGACTGCTTCACCCATTAGCCTCTTTACATATGTCAACATTCCCACACAGAACAAATAGAACAAAGACGACACTGTCGGAGGTACTCAACAAGGATGTCCCTCTGAAATCTCATAGAAAAGGAGAATAAGTAGGAAGGAAGAGGCACTTATTATAAGCTTTCACATTTACAAACTATAGAAAAATTGCTTCCTCCTTGCACTGTACCACTCTCTACAGTTATATGATGAAACTATAATATGACTCAGCCCTAAAAAACGGCATGCTGTGATTTGAGGAGCATAGCAACTCAATTTACAAGCTATAACAACTATTCCCACCTTCTCTGGAATGCACACATTAAACATACTAAAATAACTCACAGTTTACAAATGTGTAATAGTGGGCTGGTACTCATAAAGCTGCTTAGATGCTGTGGAAATAGGTACTGTAGACATAGGCATGTAATATTCCCATGGGGCTTCAACAGGCTCAGCATGATACTGATATAGTCCTGACAGTCTATGTCAAGGGTGGGCAATTATTTTTATTTATGCTCAATAAAAACACGTTCATTCATCCATTTATTCATTCATTCATCATTCATAAGAAAGGAATTGTGAAGGAATTCTGGATTGTTTACTTCACTCCCCAGGTTCAGATTGAAAGCGATGATCGAAAAACCACTATGATTCAGTTCATAGTTTAACAACAGAGCACATGTAAGGTTTACATGACTATGGGCTGACAACAGAACATTCACCAGAGTGCATCTCCTGCCATCAGCTAAAAGAAACAACAAGTGCAACAAGTTTTATCTCACTCTATGCTACTCTCAAGCCCCTCCTTTCTCTGCTCTCTCGGGAGCTGTCCTCCTGGAGATGTGCTTATTTTCCTTTTTTCACTGTTGTTGGCTAAACAACATGTTTTCTTCACCTCTGGGGGCGCTACTCACCTACCTACCTAGTCTTCTGAGCGGAAGTGAAACTTATTTAGAGAAAACATGTGCTCATAGTTGATAGCTGTGTAAGCATGTAAAAAACCCTAACAGTATTTATAGTTTGGAGCATGTTGTTTAGTGGAATGAACTGATCACTGAGTATTAAAGGAAAAGGAAAATTATATGCAGTGTTTAATTATCAATAAAATATTAATAAATGCTTGGCGGGCCAGATAAAACAGACCAACAGGACGCATGTGGCCCCCAGGCCTGAGATAGCCCACCCCTGGTCTATGTTATGATTCAAAAGATACTAACTCAACAGCAGTAATATAGATAAGATCACAGTGATAATGACAAAATATATAGCAACTACAGTGGAGTATTATTTACCATTAAACTAGTTCCAGCTTTGTTTAATAGAACAGCTGCTAGCTCTCCGGAGTTCAAGCCCACCTGCCAAAAAAACCCTAAATCCTCAAAGACCTGAGGAGGCCGAGGAGAGACCAGTTCTACCACTTTATGGGAGCAAGTGCAATGTTCTTTGCAGTTTGTGGCTGGGAAAAAAGCATATTAATATTTCTTATTATAGAATGCAATGGTCTAGAGAATGGTTACTGAAAATTTTAATACCATGAAAAATTGTACACATGCATTGTGCATAAACTGTATTAACGTCCATTTAGTACTTACACAATTATCATCACAATCTTTACTTAGCATTGTATAGACATAGTCTAACAAATGCAAAATTAGGAAAGGTCAAGTGAAGCCAGTAGTTAGGTATCAGAATAAATCTTTAGAACTCTCTAGGATATTGCACATTAACAAAAATGTAATTTGAAAATAATTGTAATTAATTGCTGTTTAGTGAACCCTTCAATAATACAACTTTGAACACAAGCCCCCTTTTCAGTATAAAGTGAGTGGGCAACTCTCACTTGTACAAAGAGTAGCGTGAAATGCAGTTGCTGTCTGTGTGAGAGGAAGTTGACAGGATTTCAGAGCGTGGCGAATAGAAAATAAGAAGTGTCATTGGAAGTGGCTGCTTCCTTCCTAGAGGACTTATTGGTGTCTTCTGTTTCCCCCTGATTACCCCTCAGCTGCAATTTCAACAATTCCATGTCTATTTATTTCCCATTTTGTATTTACATTGATCTATTCGGCCAGTTCATATTCTCTTTTATCGAACAAAAGCAGAAACATTGTGGATGCGTTCTGCTAAATTACAAAGTCGACATGCAGATGGTACACATCACATTCTTCTGTTATGCACATAGAGTTAGACTACAATCAAAGTAAGCTGCTCAATTGTAACCTGTACAATGTAAGCTATAGATTATTGTGACTTGAATTAACACTGAGAATAGGAGCAGAAATAATGAATAAATAAAGAGATAAATCTCTTTTGTTGTGAAGAGGTTAAATTTTTCAGTGAAAGTAAAAAAAGCACTAAGCTTTACAACAGAAGCAGGTGCATTAGACATGCTTCTTCTGAAGAACTAAAAAAAGACTTCTCTTTTGATATGAGTTAGCACTGGAACCCTAATAATGGTTACTATAACTATGTTTAATTAATCCATAAATGGTCGTTGCTTTAATTATCAGGAAAACTAAAAACACATTTTTTTTTCTTTTTGTCTAAAAACAAAAACAGCAAATCAGAAAACCAAACCAACAATACTACATTTGTTTTGTGTTGTTTGGGTGTTTGGATGAGTGGACCTGTAAGAATAGCTGTTGCTGTCTTCAGTTCCCCTAAAGGTCTACACTCCTGTCCCAAACTGTTGTCATAGACCTTGTTTTGAAACTGAATTAAAAAAGAAAAACTGTAAACAGATTCATTGGTAAAGCATAATTTGGTGAGTGTAATCCCTAAAATAGGTAATAGCATTGTACAAGCTCATACAAATGCTAATTCCACTTATAAAGAGTAGTTGAAGTGAACTTTTACACAGCAGGTGCATTGCCTGTGACGAGAAGCCAAGTCAGTTATTTATAGACTCACTCATTTATTTCAGATCGTGTTTAATTTGGCGTGGAGGGCAAATTCATTGTGTTTAATTTATAAATTTAGCTCTGCAAGCTTTTTATACCAGACATGTTCTTTGAGTTTCATATTTATTCTTTCTTCTGGTTTAGGGCTGTTTTTTGCAATACTAAGACAAGCCTCTTTCGAGACAATCTGCAGAGTTTTGTTCAAATAAAGATTCATTAAATCAAGCATTTTGTTCCACTTTGTAATAAATCTACCACTCCTATAAAGCTCCAGTATCATCCCCAAACAGCAGTGTAGTGACCTTTTTTGATTCTTTCAATAAAAAAATAAATTAAACCGGACCAATTTTCCACCTCAAAATACTTTACATGAAACCAATGTTTAGAGCTTACTCTTTTTTTTTTTTTTTTGAGCTGTTTCAATGTACAATAAGACAAATTTTGATATGGAATAACCCATTTCCTGGTTTATTTTCTTGGTCATTCATTGTTGACATCAGTGTCAACCAAAGGAGCTCTCCTTTGTACCATAAGCTAGCAGAACTCCTGTTGTGTGTTGATAATTCTCATCTATTAAAATCCTCTGCAGGAGTTCAAGTATTGTTGGGTCTTACATTTACATTTACATTTATTCATTTAGCTGACGCTTTTATCCAAAGCGACTTACATTGTTCTACAGTAATTACCAGTGTTACAGCCACTGGAGGCAAGTTATGTGTCTTGCCCAAGGACACAACGACAGTATGAATTGTGGGGAGAGTGGGAATCGAACCGGCTACCTTCTGGTTGTATGACGACCGCTCTAACCAGCTGTGGGTAATTTCTTTCCAGATAAGCGGAAGAAGATAGATGGATGGATGGATGGGTAATACCTTTTTAAGCCCTATTCACACATGCACTGTCCTCCTAAATTTTACCTAAACTATTCTGGTAAATCTGAATGTGCAGGAACCCAGTACAATCTCCAGAGCGCTGTAATGTGTAAACGATGTCAGAAGATTCTCCTGTGTGTGTGTGTGTCTGTGTGTGTGTGTGTCTGTGTGTGTGTGTGTGTGTGTCTGTGTGTGTGTCTGTGTGTGTCTGTGTGTGTGTGTGTCTGTGTGTGTGTGTGCGTGCGTGTGTGTGTGTCTGTGTGTGTGTGTGTGTGTCTTTGTGTGTGTGTGTGTGTGTGTGTGCGTGTGTGTGTGTGTGTGTGTGTGTGTGTGTGTGTGTGTGCGTGTGTTTGTGCGTGCGTGTGTGTGTGTGTGTGCGTGTGCGTGTGCGTGTGTGTGTGTGTGTGTGTGTCTTATGTGCGTGCTGATGTCGAAGACATATTGAGTTGATGAAACCTATGTCAACAGATATAGCTCGGAAGCCTCATGCTCTCTGAATCTTGTTTTTTTTCTTTCCACTGTTTGGATATGTTGCAATGTTATGTTAAGGTTATGTTCATGTGTGAATGCCGTGTGGAGAAAGTCGGGAGGCAGTTCTACACATCTGAAAAGGGCTTTAGTGTGGTGATGTGGTGCCAAACTGGCTGGAAATGTCTTTAAAAGCTTGCCGTTCCAATCTGTGGCTTCACAGTAAAAATATTTCACAAATACCTTTTTATTTTCTCTCCAATATTTGCATTGAAACAACGTCATGGACGTCACCCTGATTCAGTAAAGTAACAAAAGTTTAGAGGACACAGTAAGGGGCTGCTGAACAGGTGGAGTGGAATGTATCTCAATTTGTTACATGAATTTTTCATTTTTTGTGCATGCAGCATACTTCAAACAGATTAAAAGCACTGCAAGAACTACACTGCCAACAGGCAAGATGCAGCCTGTGGAACAACTGCAATGCTCTTCAGAGACATTCCTTAAAGCTGAGAGTGCACATCATTAAATTGGAAGAAACGATTGGGTCAGTTCAAGGAGGAACGCATCAGAACGATCGGGGTCTTGGCATATTTATAGACTCATTCATTTATTGCTTTTATTTCGACACAGATTCTGGGTTTAAGTTAATAAGATTTTCATAGACAGTGATTTGTGCCTTATCTTTTACAGCTGACATATTCTGTTAAATGGTACGTCTTTATGTCTAATAGCATTTTGTCCCCTATGCCTTGACGTGACATTTTCTTGAAGACATCAGGGAACTGCAGTGGCTTGAGGTAAGAAAACAATTTCTGTTTAATTTGTGGCTTAAAGACTTCTGCAAAGGGTCAAAGCCGCCTCCCAGGGATTCTCCTCATGTGCCTCTAACAGATGAAGGCTGCCATATGTTTTTCTCCACTGTCAGCACTTGACAGAAGCCCCTCAGAGGACGTTGTTAACAACAGGTGAACAGGCAGACCCGAGGGAAAATGCACCACAAAGTGATCAGTTTGACCGCATCATTAGCATATGTTCTGTGGTGAGGGAAGACTCTTTTTTCAACTCATACTCAAAGTAGAAATGTGATTAGTGGGGCCTCACCATGTAACATACAAAGACAAAAAAAAATAAATTTATAAATTATATTATAAAATATAAATTTATTTATCATTTATTATACAGTAATACAAACAAACAATCTCTGTGTGGTCTGTTTTTTTTTTTATTTTATTTAATGTACATTTAATCTGTCATAATTTGTTCTGCACAAATGTGTAAAACAGGGTGTCTACAGATATGAACAAGTAAAATTTAAGACTTTTTAAGACCTCTTTAATACCACCTTACATAAAATCTAAGATCAAAACTGCAATGGAAACTCTCACACACACACACAAACACACACGTATATCTATATTTATATGTATGTATCGGCTATAAGTTCTTTTTAGTCTAAACTTAGCTACATATCTGCTTTTATCTTTCTCACACGTAAATGTCTGAACAAGCCCTGAGTCAGGAAACATGGCTTTTGACCTGTATGACCTGCTGGGTTTGTTTTGTAAAACTTAATTAATGAAAATTTGTATGTATAAAATAATTACAATGTAATGATTTTTTATATATTCTTATATATATATATATATATATATATATATATATATATATATATATATATATATATATATATATATATATATATATATATATTATATTAACATATATCCAGCCAGGCTTGTACACAATACTGAATTTAATAAATACAAATAAAATGACAAAATAATTCAAAGCAACAAGAATTTTCCACTTACAGTAGATTGCTTACTTTTTAATAATATGACTTCAAAATCTATCAACTTAAACCTGATCAAAACAAAAGTGAGGGGATGAAAAACTGAAAGGCTAATTTTAACCAACATTGTTTACTCCATGAGTGACACTAACCACTGACTTTTTTCTGCTACACCACCTATAATATCTTCACTCTCCAGCATCTTTAGCACGTGTAGCTGAGAAGCCATGAGCATTAGGCCTGCAGGTGCTGTTGTGAATGAGAGCAAGTTTTTAAATCATTTTAGGAAAAGCTTCTTTCACAAGCTCCCTGTGGCTGAGCAGGCTGAGCACAAACTTGGGCAAGCCCTATGATGCTGTGTGCATCTGTAAAGAGGTGTTGCCTCAGATTAGCGACTAGGTCTTTCCCTTTTGAGACACTGATTTATTGAACTGGGCTTGAGAAACTGAACTAACAGGAGCACAACAACAGCCCCAAAAGAAATCTTAATGGACAACACTGCTGTCCGCTGGTCCCTGTCTCAGACGCAGCGGAGAAGGCATTTTCAGGAGCAGCGAAAAAGGATAAGCTATATTTTATTACTTCAGTAAAATGACAAAATTCTTATATATTAACTGACACTTTTATCCAAAGTAACTTACATTAAGTTTTAATTCACCAGTGTTACACCTGGAACACCACTGGGGGCAAAGTGGGTTAAGAGTCTTGCCCAAGGACACAACAACAGTATGAACTGTGGTGAGAGCGAGAATCAAACCACCAACCTTCCAGGTGAGGGACAAGGCTCTACCACTGAGCCACTGTGATCAATTGCTAAAGGGCTATGCGCTGGCCGTAAATTATCAGTATAAAGTCATATGATAAAGGGATCATCTCAACGTTTGCTGATGAAAACCTACTATTACTAGCTTATTTTACTCAGTAATTGGTCTAATTGGCCGATGTAAAAGTAACAAATCACAAATACTCACGTTTCTGTAATTAAGATGATTTTTGGGGTAATCTCTGTAGTCTCTGCCACTCGCTACTCACTTAGCCCTGCCTCTTTCCTCTCTCACAGTCACAAAGACAGCTCTGACAGAAAGCTGTCAGCTCCCACCTGAGCCTGTCATGTGCTGCTCTGCCACAAATCACGCCTCTATCAACACTATACTGTTTTGGGATTGACTGGATGATGCTTGCATGTGATTGGTTTGTGCTTTTTTTGTCTCGTCAACATGCGGGACACACTACAGGCTGACAGGCTGTGTTTTAAAGTTATTGGCAAAGCTTTTGAGCAATTTACACCACGTTTTAAGTCTCTAATGGGTAGAATTATTAGAGGAAAATCACAATTAATAATCAAATTAAATTAAAATAACATATTGTAAGTCCATGTTCTGTGTCAGGAACAGTGGCCGTAGGTCAGAGGAGTGGCTGAAGTTTCAGGGCCAACATGGCTGGGTATGTACTGTATAGTAAAGGCTAGAAAAGGAAAGTCTATGTCCATTGCTTGGAAAAATTTGGAGCAGTGTTTACAAAGTGTGTGTAGTGCAAGGTAATGTGGTAATGAACATTTAACATACTGTAACCATGTTAGTGTTTTTAGGATAGAAGATATATTTCTAACCTTGGTTTGTTTATTATTATATATTTTTTCTTTGGTTATTGTTTTAATGTATTTATATAGCTCCTGTTTTAAATGTAAAGCACTTTGGCTGGATTGTGGTTGTTGTAAAGTGCTATACAAATAAAGATTGATAGAAGTGTAGTAGGTCAACATAACAGTTAGTTACACATGGTCATAATGTTTTTGGAATGACGCATTGGTCATATACATGAATATTAAATCTACATGATTAGTCGGGTGCACCAACATGAACAATCAATTGAAAACCATTTCTGTAAATGGCTTTTTATAACTGAAATTATAAATGAAATTTCAGCAATTTAAATAGCTTTGGGGTTCTGATTGCTGGTGTAGGTGAAAATCCTGAAAATCAATACAGATTCAAATTGCAGTTGTGGCTAATGTAATCTTCATTCCAACATGAAATTATTATGTTTCTTATTATGTGTTTTTGTACTGTGCCTCGTATTTCAGCATTAGTTTTATCCATTCTAAGCATGATTGTATTTTTTTTTTAGCAAATTAACAAACTGCAACACCAGCCACATGGGCCTTGGGGACTTTCTGTGGTCATGTATAAAAGAGAACCAGGGCTCAGCTTGACCGTGTGGCATCATGATCTAATGTGTAGATAGGCAGCCCCCGGAGAGGGACACTGCTAATTGGCTTGGTGGTTAGCTGTGGGGTCAATTGTAGGCCAGGTCTCCAGGTCATGAACGAACCCAGCGCTGAGCAGAGAGCAATGGCCGCGCTCCCCGAGGTGCACTGTTTGCCATTAACGCTCCTCCAGACATCAGTGATGTATTGATCTAATCGCATGAATGCAGCCTTTTCAGCTCCACTGTCTGTTGTGGCACTGCCTCAATGAAACAATAGTTCTTCTCCAAGTGTTGCACCTTTTCTCAGTTGGATGTTAACCCTTAAAAAATGCGAGTGAGATTATTATTACTATTATGACCATTATGGATACAATGACAATGTCATTATTATATTTATTAATAGCAGTAGCTGTGATAGTAGTAAAAAATAGCATCCAACATTTTACTTTTAAGGAAATATTTGAGTGTGTGTGTTAAAAAATATATATATATATATAAAATATTGTTAGAAATGTTTTGGTCAGGTACATTGTGTCATAAAAATATAAATTAATCATTTAATGTTTGTATTTATTTTTAGGTCCTGTCTGTAAGTAACTTAGTTTGATTACCTGTGAGTATCTGCTGAACTGCTCAGTAGTGGCTACCTGGCCCTTTAAATTCTTAAGTCCCGCCCCCTTACTGTGTGTCATTTTTCCTGTCGTTCCCATCGTGTCTGTCATTCCTACTAGGGATGGGAAATACAGTGATTTCTGTTTCGATCCGATACCAAGTAATACCTGGGCAAATATTGTGATATCGATTTGATACCAATACCGGAAGCGTATTAGAAAAAGGTATGCCCAACCGTAAATAGCTCCATGCGCCCAATGCTAAACATCTACTGACCAAAACATGAGCTAACAAAGAGCCAGGAAGTGCACTTCAACAGATAAAAGAAGAAAACTTAACACAGTCTATTCACCCTAATATTATTAGGCCTATATTTGTTACCGGTAGAATTTATAGCTTTGATTACCAGCCTGCACAGCATGGTCTTAGCATGACCACATTAATGTGTCACATTTATCATCTTATGTCTGTATGTGTGAAACATGTTCTATAATTAATCTGTTATTCTCATCTCTACATTTATAGGTAAACATGGTGGAGTGTGCTGCAGACAGATGTTTTCCGCAGGGATTCAAAGTAAATGTAGCCTGTAATTCTGTAATTGTGCCAACTCTACTCTTTCCTCTAAATTTACCTACCACATAAATGGTTCAGCTCTAACCAGATGATGGCTCCTTCTGACTCGTTACCCGTGTGCTATGTGTTCCTGCTTTCACATCTAATAAGATTTGATGTTTGAAATGATCAGTTATAAATGCAAGACACTGATAAGGAACAAACTAATATTTTAGTATTAGACCAAATAATACAAGTAGACAGTAGACTGTGTTTACTTTTATTACAAGACTGCTGAGCAAATACACAAAAGTAGTCCATGTATTACTTTGGCTCTATATCATTACCATTATAAACAGGTTAGAAGAGAATGTTTAATTTTTTTTTTTTTTTGGGACAGCGCATGTTACTGAACATACAGGAAACACAGCCTCAAGAATGTAATCATATAATAAAACTATACAACCTTTCTGTATAACAGCTTGACTAGAAACTAATGGAAAATCACTGTCCAGACTTAGAGAGACTTATTCCTGCCTTTATCTCCAGCAAGTTAGACTACTGCAAGGCTATGCTCACTGGACTCACCAAGCGAGTGTAAGATACTGGCAGGGAAAACATACATGGAGCGCCATAACCAAGTGGCTGAAATAGTGTACAGGAACATCTGCACGGAGTACAGACTGGAAACCCCGAGGTCAAAGTGGGAAACACCTCCAAAGGTGGTAGAGAATGACCGAGCCAAGATCCTGTGGGACTTCCAGATTCAGACCAACCAGACAGCGTGGTGGTGGACAAACAACAGAAGAAAGCCGTTGTGGTCAACATGTCAATACCAAGTGATGGTAACATCAGGAAAAAGGCACATTATAAAAGGGCCTGAGAAGAGTTGAAAAAAGCTTGAAAGGTGAAGGTGACAGTGATGCCCTTGGTCATCGGAGTACTCAGGGCAGTGACCCCCAAACTGGAAGAGTGGCTAAGCAAAGATACTGCGCAAAATCCTCAAGCTCCCAGGCCTCTGGTAGAGGACCCGAGCTCACCCTAGCTTTGTTCTCAGGATAAGGACAAACTTTATATATATATATATATTTCCCCCAACTCTTAAGCCGGGGGATTGAACTGTTACTTGCCCGTGTGAAGCTGATGTGTTTGGTTCAGTGGTCCTCTGGTATTTCCTCTGGTGTCTCCTTTGGTATCTCCTCTGGTGTCTCCTCTGGTATCTCCTCTGGTGTCTCCTCTGGTATCTCCTCTGGTGTCTCCTCTGGTGTCTCCTCTGGTGTCTCCTCTGGTATCTCCTTTGGTGTCTCCTCTGGTATCTCCTCTGGTGTCTCCTTTGGTATCTCCTCTGTTGTCTCCTCTGGTATCTCCTCTGGTGTCTCCTTTGGTATCTCCTCTGGTATCTCCTCTGGTATCTCCTCTGGTGTCTCCTTTGGTATCTCCTCTGGTGTCTCCTCTGGTGTCTCCTCTGGTATCTCCTCTGGTGTCTCCTCTGGTGTCTCCTCTGGTATCTCCTTTGGTGTCTCCTCTGGTGTCTCCTCTGGTATCTCCTCTGGTGTCTCCTCTGGTGTCTCCTCTGGTATCTCCTCTGGTGTCGCCTCTGGTATCTCCTCTGGTGTCTCCTTTGGTATCTCCTCTGGTGTCTCCTCTGGTATCTCCTCTGGTGTCTCCCCTTTGGTATCTCCTCTGGTGTCTCCTTTGGTATCTCCTCTGGTGTCTCCTCTGGTATCTCCTCTGATATCTCCTCTGGTGTCTCATCTTTGGTATCTGCTCTGGTGTCTCCTCTGGTATCTCCTCTGGTGTCTCATCTTTGGTATCTGCTCTGGTGTCTCCTCTGGTATCTCCTCTGGTGTCTCCTCTGGTGTCTCCTCTTTGGTATCTGCTCTGGTGTCTCCTCTGGTGTCTCCTCTTTGGTATCTCCTCTGGTGTCTCCTCTGGTGTCTCATCTTTGGTATCTGCTCTGGTGTCTCCTCTGGTATCTCCTCTGGTGTCTCCTCTTTGGTATCTGCTCTGGTGTCTCCTCTGGTATCTCCTCTGGTGTCTCCTCTGGTGTCTCCTCTTTGGTATCTGCTCTGGTGTCTCCTCTGGTATCTCCTCTGGTGTCTCCCCTTTGGTATCTACTCTGGTGTCTCCTCTGGTGTCTCCCCTTTGGTATCTCCTCTGGTATCTCCTCTGGTGTCTCCTCTTTGGTATCTCCTCTGGTGTCTCCTCTGGTGTCTCATCTTTGGTATCTGCTCTGGTGTCTCCTCTGGTGTCTCCTCTGGTGTCTCCTCTGGTATCTCCTCTGGTGTCTCCTTTGGTATCTCCTCTGGTGTCTCCTCTGGTATCTCCTCTGGTGTCTCCTCTGGTATCTCCTCTGGTGTCTCCTCTGGTGTCTCCTCTGGTGTCTCCTCTGGTATCTCCTTTGGTGTCTCCTCTGGTATCTCCTCTGGTGTCTCCTTTGGTATCTCCTCTGTTGTCTCCTCTGGTATCTCCTCTGGTGTCTCCTTTGGTATCTCCTCTGGTATCTCCTCTGGTATCTCCTCTGGTGTCTCCTTTGGTATCTCCTCTGGTGTCTCCTCTGGTATCTCCTCTGGTATCTCCTCTGGTGTCTCCTCTGGTGTCTCCTCTGGTATCTCCTTTGGTGTCTCTTCTGGTGTCTCCTCTGGTATCTCCTCTGGTGTCTCCTCTGGTGTCTCCTCTGGTATCTCCTCTGGTGTCTCCTCTGGTATCTCCTCTGGTGTCTCATCTTTGGTATCTGCTCTGGTGTCTCCTCTGGTATCTCCTCTGGTGTCTCCTCTGGTGTCTCCTCTTTGGTATCTGCTCTGGTGTCTTCTCTGGTGTCTCCTCTTTGGTATCTCCTCTGGTGTCTCCTCTGGTGTCTCATCTTTGGTATCTGCTCTGGTGTCTCCTCTGGTATCTCCTCTGGTGTCTCCTCTTTGGTATCTGCTCTGGTGTCTCCTCTGGTATCTCCTCTGGTGTCTCCTCTGGTGTCTCCTCTTTGGTATCTGCTCTGGTGTCTCCTCTGGTATCTCCTCTGGTGTCTCCCCTTTGGTATCTGCTCTGGTGTCTCCTCTGGTGTCTCCCCTTTGGTATCTCCTCTGGTATCTCCTCTGGTGTCTCATCTTTGGTATCTGCTCTGGTGTCTCCTCTGGTATCTCCTCTGGTGTCTCCTCTTTGGTATCTGCTCTGGTGTCTCCTCTGGTATCTCCTCTGGTGTCTCCTCTGGTGTCTCCTCTTTGGTATCTGCTCTGGTGTCTCCTCTGGTATCTCCTCTGGTGTCTCCTCTGGTGTCTCCCCTTTGGTATCTGCTCTGGTGTCTCCTCTGGTGTCTCCCCTTTGGTATCTCCTCTGGTATCTCCTCTGGTGTCTCCTCTGGTGTCTCCTCTTTATCTTTAGGGTTCTAATTGTCTCTTCCACCACCTCCCTGCTAATATAATTATTTGATAATGAAGTAATTATTATAATATAGTTTCATTAGAATGTTTTATTAGTCACTGACTTGTATTTTAAGCATTACATGAGAGAAATGTTGAATAAAAGCAGGTTGACTCACTAATGGACGGCTCAGCTCTCACTGACTTTGCTGTTGCACTCAGAGCTGATGTCCTTTCCTGTAGATGACCAGACCCTTGTGAAACCGAGGACTGCAGAGTTAAAATGTAAAGGAAAACAATGATTTAAAAAAGAATAGGCACACACCTTTGTAAGACTTTGATATAACAATCATATCTATATTTTTGTTTGCATTTTATTAACAGCTTAATATTTTCACAAAAATAACAATATGTAATAGTAATAATATAATAACACAAAAATAATAATATGTAATAGTCTTTACCAACCTGAGGGAACGCTACTATTCAATAGAAAGGTTTATATTTACCTGCAAAGCTGTTTTTTTTTTTCAGTTTATCGCGGCCTTTCCTGGTTCTGTGTTGTCCTCTCACATCTTTAGAAGTCTAATTACATTCTCAACTCCGGTCTTTTTTTTGAGCATGTCCTCCACGTGTTACTGTCGGTTCTCTCCGGGTACTCCGGCTTCCTCCCACCGTCCAAACACATGCATCTATAGGTTAATTGGCAAATCTAAAGTGTCCCTAGTGAAAGAGGACCCCCTCGAAAACAAGATGATTGATCTCAAAGGATTAATCCTCACAAAAAAAAAAAAATGTGAATAAATAATAACAACAACAAAACGAAAAACATCACAACAAAAAAATAACAACTCTAGTACACTGAATACAGACATGGACATATAGATACACATATAGGTGTTTAGCTGTGCTTAGGTAAACTAGTTTTACACTGTTTTACCTTGTTTTAAACACTGTTTAGTTACTTATATATATTAGTATGTCTTCTCTGGCCTTTAGATAAACAAAATTAGGCTTTACCATAATCTGGCCCTGACAAATGTGCAATAAAACCCTAAATATGCACAAAATATAACCATGGCAAGGATAAAGCTTTTACTCATTTTCGGGGATAAATAATGAGCCGGCTGACGAGACCGCACTATAGCAACTTTAGTCATATGTTCTAAACGAGCTGGTCTAAAGCAGCTGGTTACAAACTGTAGTTATCACAAACCAACAACAAAACATGTTCACATTAACTTACTTACTCAGAGTTTATTACTATAGACCTCATTCAGGAAAGTCTTATTTATAATCTGAACCGTCACAGAAAGTTTTGATGTTGTACATTTGCAATATCCTAGTAATATTTAAAAGACCAAACGGACCCTACCACAGTAACAGGAAGTACCACATGCCTTATACATGTATAATATATTGTAGACTAACATGACAAGAGCAACTAGAGAACATCTAGAGAACTTCTAAAAAAAAATAACTACAACACTACATTGTCTGCACAGAACACTACTAACACAGGAAGCAACTTTATAAGCAAACAAATATTAACTAATTACTGTAGCGTTGGGCGCTCCTTAACATCCAGAGAAGGCAAAGCTATCACACCTTTCAACCACACCAGTGACATCCTTTTACTGTCTGAAGAATAAGAAACAAAGCAAAAGGCAAACTGTGTGTGGTTTTAAGTAGTTGCACTAAACACTGTCCCAAAGCACAATAAGACTGAACAAATAATAGAAACAAGCAAAAGGCTTAAGGCTAAAAACAACATAATAAATTGCTTATTAATTACAGTTGCGTGTCATTTTCTTTGTCTTCAGCCTTTCCACGGATTGTAGGAATGGCCACATAATGGCCAAAAAAAGTCGCTTTGCAAATCTTTCTCTGTACTGACAGAGGTTGTAGAAACAGTCAAAGTGGTTTGCTCATGAAATATAAAGATTACCAAGGCATTTCTCAATTCCTGAGCCTGGAGTTTAATGATGTGGACTGTGTTGGTTAATGCAGCCAACAACAGAGCATTTTAAACAGTCTGAGCGGAATTTCGACATTGTTGCTTTTGGACTATAACTGCTTTAGCAATAAACCAACATGGCGGGCGAACCTTGCCCGAAATTATTGACCTTGTATGTAGATTTACATGACCTTAAGGGGCTACAACATTCTATGTCCCAGATTAACAACGTCAAAGATTAACAAAAGAATCAATTGGCTTTCCAGAATCCATTCAATATCTGCCTTACACTAACGAAAAGATATGTCAGGAGTCCCTGTATGGTTAGAGTTCAATTTTTGGGTGCTAGTAGAGGCTACAAGTGATCAAATAAAGGTACCAAAGTGCAAAAAAAGTGACTTTTGCATAATTTGTAATGTTTTGTATTTTGTAATTTGTAATTTGTCCCCTTTCAGATTGATTTGTTACCTCTGATAGCCATTACGGCGTACTTGTAGACATTGGATGAGCAGTTACAGAAGTGGGACAATTATAATATTCATTTTTATGACATTAACTTGATTTAATTTATGATATTACTCAAATTCAGCTTACATTCTGTCAAAACATTACATACAGTGTAAGAACAATGTACAAATGCAAGTTGAAATGTATAAATATTTTTTTTGTCCTGCATTAGGTTGGAGTCCATGCCTCATTGTTTAAAATAATGGTTAAAACACATCTCTTTGCCTACTTTTGAGGACCAATCCGGTTTTATATTGCTTCCCAAAAGCTGTCTGGGTAAAGACACCCATGGGAGTTCACCAAATCAATGAGGATAAATCCTAGTGAAATGGCGACCTACACAATGAAGTATAAAACTCTGATCAGCTTAGTGTGGGCCATAAAGAAGAGATGAGAGACTATTCATTTAGGACATAGAGTTTTATCAATTCTGTTCAGTATTACTGGGCGGATGTGTGCATTATGTAAATGTAAGAGCCTTCACAGGTTCATTACATAAAAATGTGAATTAGAGTGAGTCTTATGAGAAGCGAATATAAAACCAGGAGACAGTGTGTGTCAATCAGCTATTGTACTTTAAATATTTGCCAGATTATTGCTGTTAAAACATTTCCGGAATTAAGATGTTTCAGTGACAATTGATCGGGGCTTATGTCCACGTGATAACACTTATACAAACTTTAGAAACCGTTTGCTATAGGAGCAGTTAACGTCATGCTTTTCACAGCAAAGAAGGATTGAGGTCCTTTTTGTGTGTGGACATACCGCAACAAAGCAGCCTCGCCCGTCTCATCCGTATCTGTCACTAATGTTATAAATAAAGATGTGTAATGTTTCAAGCACTTTATGTTTGTAATGCTGTCAACACTGACTGGCCAGGCTTTTCAAGGCCCCACAGTGCTACTATTTCAACATGAAGAACATGCACACTTAGCCTTCACAGCACCCACTTGAGCCATCAACCCTCACAAGTAATTGCTTTTACAGCTGATACCAGTATGCTAACATACACAATAATTACAGTTTATGATGTAAAGGCTCATTGTGCAAAATGTTGCAATATAAATATATAACACATCGGAAATGCCGCATATACGTGAAAATCCTATTTGTAAATTGTCTATCTCACCGTTCCTATTTTTAAAACTGTCCAAAAAGGATAAACTGAGCACTGCTAGAGGAGAAGAATGCTTGTGTTTCTAAATGAGCACACATCCTTGTTCAAAGGTTTAACACATTTGTGACGTAAATTGATTTTGCTTTTAAAAAAAATCATTACAGTTTTAATCATCAAGTTTGTTCATTAAAAACATTTTGTCCTTGAAGGGTGCCAGAGTTGTTCACATGATCTACAAAAGATAAGTATTGAGCGTGAAATTTCAAACTCATTTTTGATATCAGATGCCATCAAAACCCCCTTAAATGCTGGGCTGCGATGTCTGTGCATCTGTAGTGAGAGTTATGCACAAATGGGGGGGTCTGCAAGTCCATTTTCTGTTCCATCACCCACCAATCACTACATAGTGGAGCTACATACAAGTAAATAAATAAATAAAAAGCCAGCTAAAATCTTCTGATAATGGAATCCAATGCTAGATTGACAAGATAAATAGATTGAAAAGATAAATAAAATAAGAATGTGTTAATCTAAATTGTCTGTGCAATAAATAAAAAATAAAAAAACACCTGGATATAAATATTACATTTTGGCAGCTGTTTCCATTAATCATTTATAATGCAATGTGTCAAAATGCAAATCAATCAATTTATGGAACCAGTTTGTGATGAATGAGCTTGTGATTCATTTATGGGCAGCAGTTGAACACATCGGGTTGTCTTAGGTCATAAATATGATCCATGTGTGAGATATTCTATTATGGTTACAGCAGATTAGTTATGGTTTTGTTGCCATTCTACTTAGTTATGACTAGTGAACTGTTAAGGTTAATAAACTGCTTTCTCTCATCCCTTCCTGGTCCCTTTTTTTTGGCCCACTTTGGAACAAAATGGCCCAGGTACATTAAAACAGGCTTCTTGTGAAAATATTCAAATACATGACCAAAAATTACATTTTTCTGATAATCACTAGCCTGTTTCTTCTAATTCTTTTGAGTACGATTGTTAATAATTCCAGGTTATCTTTCAGCAAGCAGCAGACAAATCCTGCTCACTATTATATTAACTACTCATGCTAAAATCTATAACAAGTTAATTAAATTCCCAGCTGACTTTAACAGTCCTAGCCAAATTTAATCTATTAGAAAGATAGGGACACACTTATATCTGATGCAGAGGATTTATGACTTCTTTTTACACTGCTCTTTTGTCAGACAAAGTGCTGTTCTGGGAAATTGTGTGCTTATCATTCCAGAGTGACTTATTGCTATTGAAATGTCAGTGTCATTGCCTTTGTTGTCCTTATTACATCAGCGTTGCATTTCACATTCTCAGGGCAATGTTTGTTCACTCTCTGTGCAATTAAAAATCCCAGGAGATGTTTATTTGATTGTGTTTATTTGAACTGGCAATTAGTGCATCAAAACAAGAAACAGGATGTGTTTAACCTTTTTAGAAGAAAAAACTGTATTATTGTATTAACATCTGGTTTCTAATCAGAAAAGCTGCACCATTTAATTATTATTAAAATTAACTTTTTAACTTTAATTTAACCATTGAGCTCACACATCTCTTTGAAAGGAAGTCTACACTAAGAACGCAACACAGGTTTCCAGGCACAGACAAAAGAGACATTAGAACGTTACACAGAATACATACATTTACCAGGACAAAACCAAGCATATAACAACATCAGCATATTAATACATTTATATTTTAAGGACTTGTTAATTTGAGAAATTTTGCTTGTGTTTAAAGGAACATTTTGGAAGATCTGGGATTTTTGTACTAGTGTGCCACCTCTGGGGTTGGCGGTACTGCATCCAGTGTTGTGTGTGTTCACTGTGCGCACACTTGTACAAGCACGAACAAACAACAACCAAAGAAGAATCTGACGGTTTCGACCGTGCGGGTGGCGTGTCGGTTACTTGTGTTCGCAGGATTCATTTTCAACTTTGCCGCTAGCATTACTTAGTTTACTTATGGCGGCAACTCAGGAAGTGAGAACCAGGTAAACAAGCATGCGCATAACGTCAAATCCGCTGAAACAGCGCTGGTTTTGATCCCAAAAATCTTCTCATTTATTTAACTGTACAGGCTTACAGAGGCAACCACAAAGAATTTAGATCATTCTGAATTTGCTGATGTTTATTGCTGATGTTCATTCTAGACATCAGGCTGTTGCTGATGCATGTATGGGTTAGAATATTTTTTTTTATTTGAAACAGTGAAATATAAGTGTTTCTGCCCATGAGGGTTCTTTGTCACCTACTGAACAGCTCCACTTTTAGGTAAACCATTTCACAGTGTGGGAACCAGAGCTGAGGGATTGCCAACGTGGTATTTTATGCTTTTTTGGAACTCTTTTGACATGCCTTAAAAGCACACCTTTTCGGCCAGACCTGCACCTTGTAGATTTAGTTCTTATTGTGCAGGAGGATCACGATTTTGACCTTTAATTCTACCAAACCACAAACCTACTTATTTTAAGACCTCTTGCATATTTATCCAATTTATCTCGTTATTGCCAAAACATTAATACATATTACAGTTTACCCTGAATGCCAACACTGTAGAAGAGGATCATTTTATTATGTTAGGAGAAAGAATCCAGGTTAATAAATTGTCAGTCAAATCCAATTGTGTTATCTCTGGAATTCATTGCCTGATTGTCCCTGTTCATACTCTAAAGACAAACACTATCTGTCAATCATGAAACAATAATTTAATGTAAACTACTCAGCATCTATTTGGCATGGCTTCTGAGTGCCTTCACATACACTAAGAATTCTGTGTTTTCTTAACAAATTGTTACTCTTTACTCAGGCAACATTTAACTGCTGCAAAAGTACACATCTCTACTTAATGCTAGTTTTGATGTATTATAAAAAATGACAGTTGTCAGCAAAGAGGTATTTTAGAAGCTTGAGTCCTTTTTATTTGAAGTATGCTTACCTCTCATTTCTCCCCTTCAAAAAAACATTTAGTCATCTTTTGGGGGCGTTTAAAAGCAGGGTACACATTAATGGGTGGTGGGAAAGCCTGATAACCCATTGAGCTTTGTAGAGAAAGGGAATCCAATCTTTCAGCAACATGTTCGCAAAAATGCATGAATATAAAGAAATAAATAAATAACGCAGACACAACTCCACGGTGAATTAAAGTTCTACCCAGAACCTCAGACCGCAGCTTGCTTTTTTTTTTTTTATTGCACATTACGGCCTTCACATCTGCAGGATTACTGTGATTATTTATTTATTTACCTTTACAGAAAGCAGTCATCAATCCTGGCTGGCAAACACACAGTGTAGTCAGCTCCCTGTAGGCCCCGTGTCTAATGAAACACCATATACCTGTCCTCAGCAGCTGGTGGCCATTTGCAAGCTCTATGTGCTATAGCAGCAGCATTCAAAACACGCTTGAGCCATTTAGTTCTGTTTTCACGGCCCAAGTTTTTTTTTTTTTTCCTCAGATTATACTTAGGAATTAATCAGCTTTAGAAATGCTGTTACAAACCATGTTGTAGTGTTGGATAGCCACTGATCATCCACAAGTGTGCAGTGTGCCTATGCTTCCCTTGGCTGGGAAGGAAAAACAAAAAACAAAAAATCAGCAGCATTTGTATATGGATAACCAAGTATGGAACAAGACCAAATTATTGTAAATGCACAGTGCAAGTCTCAGAACATGCATCATGATCAAAAATAAAAAATATGATCTGTTTGTGTGCATTTCATTTAAATAAATCCACTGTTGTCATTGAAGAACGCAAATAGATGCTGCACACAAACCTTTAATGTAGATTTTGAAGCAATGCAAACTGGCATCTCCTTTGTTTATCTCTCTGGGGTGCTTGATATTCAGATTGACTTTTTTCTGTGTAAACCCAAGTTTTTGACATGGATTACTAATTACACTCTTATAATTTTCTGGCTGTTAGGTATTTTTAATTACTTTAGAAAGCCACAAGGGTGAGATGACACTAGGGTAGCCTAAACGCCTCAGGAAAGATTTGAATGGAAGTCAATTATTTTTTGATTGCCTTTGTGTCGTGTCGTCATTTCAACATGTCTTGTTTATTTAACAACATATTCAATGTAATTAAAACAGACTGCAATATACATACAAAGCACTGAAGAATAAAGTAAAGTGAAATATATCAACCTCCAATGTTCTGAAAATCCAATTTGTTTGAAGTAGTGTTCTGCTTGGTGATGTCTATTGTAAACGGCTGCAATGTGCCAAAGCGCAATTACACAAAATCAAGTGGCATTTTGCTCTGTTAAAAAAAAGGTCTGCATTTTAAATATTACTGTTTAAGTTGACAAGCAATAAATGTTGAAATGACAGCATGACAGTGCTTTAGACAATAATAATAGTAACTTTTTATTTTTTTATTCTTTTGTTTAATAGTTTATTTGTAAAAAGGGAACATGTACACTTTTTGTGTGCATCAAATGTTGCCATTTGATGCATTAGCCTTAGGCATCTGCAGTCTCTTGGCAGGGTGCAATACAACCCACATGACATTTAACAAAACAGAACAAACAGACAACATGGGGTTGAAATACAGTAATCACACACAATATTCACACAGTAACCTGTGTCTGTTTTTCAGTGAAGTTCTTCCTATGACATACAAATTTAGTTCAAATTCAAAGTCTGTCTGTGATCGATGCCTGGACACTTCACTCGCTAAAGTCTGGGCTCGTCCATCTCACCAGGAAGAGGTCTCACACCCTGTAAATGTGCACAGACCCACGTTGTCTTTGTTTCCATTTTGTCTTTGTTGCCCCTGTTTGTTATGGTTTATTGCTATTTTTGAGAATAGTTATTGAGCATTTATTATACTAAACTGCTAATTTACTGTTTATACTTATCTATGCTCCTTGGTGGTAGTCTCTCATTTGCATCTATCATTCCTTTGTCGTGTAGTGGCCATTTGCAGGTCTCACCACATGTGCCCATGACTGACAGATCCTTAGAATTTTACCGATTGTGATTATCTAATGCTCTACAGCAGAGACTAAAATGAAGTTAAGAGCTTTCCTCTGTTCGCCAGCAACAGAGAAGTTTAATTTCAACTATAACAGTCGCATGGCTACATACAAAGAATACCAGCAGTTTAAAGCAAAATGGATTAGAAAAATCTATAGGGAAGTTGTGACATGCTTTTGTTGCTGCCTGCGTTGATGGATTCTGTGCATTTTATTTTATGCACAGAATAGCTTATTCCCAAACGTAACAAAATTACGTTTGTTTAATTTGGTAATATATCATATCTTCCATATTTTAGTCATGAACTGTTGAAAAGCAAATATACATTGAGGGATTAAAGCCTGAGATAAAAATACACTTGTTGCCCTTGCCTATTTTTATCAATTATTGCTGTCATAACTATGTCTCTTTTTTGGCCAAAAGAAAAAGATTTAAACAATTGAGCGTGGCATGGTTGTTGGTGCCAGACGGGCCGGTCTGAGTATTTCACAATCTGCTCAGTTACTGGGATTTTCACGCACAACCATTTCTAGGGTTTACAAAGAATGGTGTGAAAAGGGAAAAACATCCAGTATGTGGCAGTCCTGTGGGCGAAAAGGCCTTGATGTTAGAGGTCAGAGGAGAATGGGCTAACAGATTCAAGCTGATAGAAGAGCAACTTTAACTGAAATAAGCACTCGTTACAACCGAGGTATGCAGCAAAGCATTTGTGAAACCACAACACCCACAACCTTGAGGCGGATGGGCTACAACAGCAGAAGACCCCACCAGTAACCACTAATCTCCACTGCAAATAGGAAAAAGAGGCTACAATTTGCTCAAGCTCACCAAAATTGGACAGTTGAAGACTGGAAAAATGTTGCCTGGTCTGATGAGCCTCGATTTCAGAATTTGGCGTAAACAGAATGAGAACATGGATCCATAATGCCTTGTTACCACTGTGCAGGCTGGTGCTGGTGGCGTGATGGTGTGGGGGATGTTTTCTTGGCACACTTTAGGCCCCTTAGTGCCAATTGGGCATCGTTTAAATGCCACGGCCTATCTGAGCATTGTTTCTGATCATGTCCATCCCTTTATGACCACCATGTACCCATCCTCTGATGGCTACTTCCAGCAGGATAATGCTCCATGTCACAAAGCTCAGATCATTTCAAATTGGTTTCTTGAACATGACGATGAGTTCACTGAACTAAAATGGCCCCCACAGTCACCAGATCTCAACCCAATAGAGACTCTTTGGGATGTGGTGGAATGGGAGCTTCGTGCCCTGGATGTGCATCCAACAAATCTCCATCAACTGCAAGATGCTATCCTCTCAATATGGGCCAACATTTCTAAAGAAGACTTTCAGCACCTTGTTGAATCAATGCCATGTACAATTAATGTAGTTCTGAAGGAGAAAGGGGGTCAAACACAGTATTAGTATGGTGTTCCTAATAATCCTTTAAGTGAGTGTACATTACTAAATAGTGTTCTGAAACCTCAAACCCAATAGCAGGAATCTGGTGTTTGCTAAGTCAGTTAGTATGGATTTTATGACTTAAATTAAGAACAACACCAAGTAAACTTATGTATTTCAAGTCCATCTTCAAATGCAACCTTATTATTTTTTTTTTTTTTTACTTCTGCCCAACTTCAAACAAGACATTATGTGCCACAATCTCTTATTTTTGAGTAATTTTCTTCTCGAATTTTTGCAATGTAGCATTAGAAGTAGAAGCCTATTTGCAATGACAGGTTATACATATAAGCACTATTACCATCTACTGTCTTTTTTTAAAGTCATGACATTGACCATACAGCCATATAGGTACACTGTGATGAACCTTTTTCCTGTGACATGAACTCTCTTAAAACTGTGCACCTGAATGTACTAAGCAGTATCCAAAAACAAATTGCAGGAGATTTGAGAATCTAAAAATAAGGGTTTTAAGCAAATCAATCTGTGTAGCAACTGATTTATTGTTTAATTGTGAAGCTGTGGTGATAATGTTCATTTACGTGGATCTGGGTTTTATTTGCTGGTAAGTTACATGCTTTGCAAACATAACATGTTCTCGAGAAAAGTGCTTCGGTCATGGTTCTGACTGTACACATTTGGCTGTAGCAGCCGTTTTTGATAAGCACAAACATGCATCTATATGCGGCCTCTCAGCTGTGATTTGGCTCTCCTCGGTCTGGCTCGACTCACGGAGCAAGTCCACTGATCTAAAGGTTTTATTAAACTGCTTCATGTTAGCTCCTTCAGAGTAAACGTTACAGGTTCAGATTGTTCCTCCTCAGTGTGATTTGATCTACATCTTCATCTACAAAATGAGTAAAAGAATGATTTAACCCAGTAAACAGTGGTGATAACGTGAGCGGCTGTGGTGATGGATGCGTGATTTGTTTCTGACCACAGCATGTCTTCTCCAGGGGAGTAGGAGAATTTGTGCAGGAAGAGATGAATCATAAGAACTGTTTCGGAGGACTCAGCTGAATGACCCCAGCCAAACTTTTCAAACTATTCACTCTCTACAGCTCCGTGCTTATGCGCTCTGTTGTTGACTGATTACTGCAGCTAATGTTCAGCCAGACATATATTAGCTACATTAATTATGGATTATTAATTAATAATAGCAAGCTTTATATGTTTCTGCATGTATTTTCGCCCGTTTTTTTCAGCACCCCTACTTAAAACACGTTCCTACGGTTATGGTAGGAATCACCTCTTCATCTCAACACCATCAGCAGAGTCTGGGCACCGGGGAAAACCTGCTCTTCTCTCATCATTCACCATATACCTCAAGCACAAATTTTACTTTCAATAAATCTCATGTCACTGGCATATATTTTATCCGTTTAAATGTCATGACAACCAGAAAACTGCTTTTTTCAGAAAAAGCATTACAGTTTGGATCCACACATAAAAACTCTTTATATAAGTTATGAATAATAAGTTAAAGTATCTAAATTTAAGAACACATGTACCTAAATGAATCATTTATAATGTATTTCTTTTTAGGACAGCGTATAATGTACAGTTAACAGAAAAACAGAAATGCTTGTACCAGACTATAGCTTAACAGCTAATTGCCATCTGTAGTTCTATAAAGTACGTAAAGTATGTTTTTGGGGGTGGTGGAAACTGGACCATTCTCATTTTTGTATATGCTCCTCTTTTTGAATATTGTCTTTCTTCCATATTGACTCTTAACCATATTAATAGACCTTGTCATCTTCTTTTGAACATGTTAAAAGAATTCAGTTTACATTAATGCAAGTTGGAGCCACATTACTTGTGACAGCACTTTAGGACAAGTAGCAAGCTTGAAGACATTTACATCAAAATAAAAGCAAACACTAAGCAAAGGGGGAAATGCTAGTCATTGACAAAGCAGCAGGCAGCCACAGCAGTGAGTTCATTTCAAAGACTTTTCACAGAAGATAATTTGATAGAAGTGGCAGCATTATTGAGCTTGGTGTTTTGAATAGTAAATACCTTAATTCAATGCATTTTCTTAGAATAGCACAAGATTGCTATAAATTATGTGTCACAATTTAAAAACTAGGCCTTTCAAGAAGATTTTTGTACAATTGTATTGATAAAGTGGTTTCTAGAAGTATCTTTAGAAATATCTTGAATGATTATTTGACACATAATTCTTGAATTAGAGATGGAGTACTTGACTTGGAGTCCTGGACTCAGACTCGCGTCATCTGCCACATTTTTGTGACTCGTGACTCGACTTGAGGGGAAGCCTCAATGGCATGACGCGGACTTGCTTTTTTATAGCTCGGACTTGAACTTGGACTGATTTATTTTCAGACACAAGGACTCATGACTCGACTGTGACTGAGTCGAACTGCTCTCAAACTGCTCTCATTTAACTCCCAACCACTAAATATGACCAAGAAGTTGAGCCTAAATAAATACATTTGAAAAATTTAGGCCTATATAGGCTGCAGCTCTAATTAATCTGACACAATCCAATTAATGTGTTTAATGAAATAGGCTTGTACAAAACTAAAATCCCTATCAATGTGCTAGTTTGGCTACAACAGTTTTCAGATTTATAACTTACTTTGATTTGACTTGGACTCGACTTTCTTTAGTGAATTGGACTTGCAGTTCAACTAAAGAGGACTAATCTAGTCTAGCCTATGCACCAGAATGTCTTACATACAAAACTACTGTGAAAATTTATTTGAAAACTTATTGTGCCGATTTAATTGCAAATTTGGTAAAGCCATCTACCACTGAGTATCGAGGTGCCTTCGTCACATAAATACCCACTCTGTGCTACCTCCTTCTACAATCGGTTAAGGGTTTTGAGCCCATCCAACCATGAACAAAATGGCAGCTGTGCCATAAGTTGAATTCATTTGTAGGTTTCAGTGGGCCCAGGTCAGTAATTGAGTATGAGCCATGGGTGCTATAACCATTCCTCATGTACGCTTGTCCACCTCATCACCTGCCATCTATGTAACTGTCCATCCATTGTACCCATGGGAATCCATTCCATCATTGCTCGTAATAGCTTTCAGGTTGTCCACATAATGGCTTAACTGAGGCTGGACTGTCACCTCTAAAACATGTTGACAGAGTGACAGCTGTGCATGTTGAACATTTGTATTCATGGATCTTGATTAATTTTATTTTGAGATTTATACAACACTATGGAACCCATTGAAATAAAATTGATATGATTAAAATGAAAACAAAAATATTTAGTTTGATTTATTTAAATAACATTCTGTGAATTAACACGCTGACAAATATTATTTTCTTTATAAATCATATATCTTTAGACAAATATTAAGTTTATTCATGTTAAACCTGAGCTGAATGGAAAAAAATCATGACACCATAAAAAGATAATGTTGACTACGTGGTTTATGACTATGCAGGGATTACCAATATGAAAAAATAAAAATGTTCCTATTGCAGCACAGAAAACGTTCAGCAGTTGAGAATGCTGTCTGCTAATGTGTCTGCTAATGCTACAGTAGTACACACACAAGTCTGTTCTAAAACAGAGACAACCTTTGTTTGGTGTTTTCCAGAGCAGCACCGATAATAATTTTATTTTATAAGAACACTAAGTACTCCGTTGTTGTTCTACTCGCTTCAAACACCATTCCATTCTATTACTCTATGCGTTGTTGTATTTGGATTACTATACTAAGTACATCTGTAGAGTTACTTCTTCTGAATTGCCATCACACACACATCAATTATACAACATTTTGCTATATAAGGACTACTGCTTGTACAACCATATCACATAGATGTGATTATATATTTATATATCATTTTTATAAAGTTGGTCAACTTGTAACAGAACTGCTTGTGTGCCTGGGATCTTAAACCTGTACTGTAGTCTGAAGGACACTGTATACTGAAGGACAGCACTCAAATTGACATAAAACCTAATTAGTCTTTCCTGAATGTCCGTGATTGAATTTCTTTAAGGAACCAGACTTGTTTTTTTCTGTAGTTATCCCATCTGGCATGACAACTGTAATAGCACTACATTTCTATTAGAGGCATTGTTGAAAACATGACAAAATAGTGCTGAGTAAATAGCCATCTTCCATTAACCTCCCCCTGGACCAATACATTGTCAATATCCAGTTTGCATATCCCAAATGCAGCTGTCTGCATTATGTTGACTTGTCCCTTATGCATGTGAATCCAAAAGGCAGATTGGCTTCATTCTCCTGTTGACAGCTAGAGGCATTTAATTTCTCCCCAGCACTGTCATTCTGTCAAGTCGCAGGACAAACAGCAGGACAGGAAAATGGGGCCTTGTGGTGTTGTGCAAATGTCGGATACAAGCTCAGCTAAGTGTGAGTAAATGCATCTGCAGATGGGCACTTCCTGAGGGACGCAACTGCCACTCATTTACCTTGCAAATAGGTCTTTGGATGGCAACATAATATTCAACTGCACATAAATGTGTACCTGTGGTTAATATGTAGTATAGGTAATGCTAGTCCTAGGCTTAGTGCATTGGATGAGTTTTCTAGATTGGGTCAGAAGGATTACGACAACACACACACACACACACATAACACCTCCGCAAATAAACAAGCCATAATATCTCACAATTTTAAAAACACAATGTAATAACCACAATGTGAACAAATAAGCCACAAAAACAATGTGTCCAATTGTTGTGTTTGCCATTTTAGATTTTTTTCTCCAGTTTGTATTTTCAGCTTTCTAGGCCAGACTTCTTTTTTATTTTACAGAACATTATACATTTGTTTATCTCATACAATGAATATAATGCTTAGTATGTTGAATTTGAAACAGGTTACTCAGAAGAGTAAATACCAAGGCTGGTGGGGTAGGGTTTGATGTAAAAATTACACCCTTGTGGGTCTAGACAGCATTTAGATGATGAGGTTTCTAGTGTTAAAGGTAACTGTACAAATATCACAAATGCTTTTTTAAGTACCCTCTAAAGTGGAGAATTTTGCAAGCTGGATATGGTAAAGGTGTGTAGACACAGGTAATCTTTCTTCCTCAAAGGATCGAGATAGTGGTGTTGTGTGGACACAGAGATATTTTGCCATAGTCTCCAATCTAGATGAAGCCCTGACCTGTGTCTGATATAAGGTCATTGTTGTTTGTCTAATATACTGTATATAACACTAAAGTAAAATGGATAAAAAAGCTGCCTAAATAGAACAAGCTTCCATAGAATATATTCTTATTTTTTTGTTATGCAGTGTGTTTAGATATTTCTCATTTGTGTGTATGGAGCCTTAAGATCAGGTAACACAATGCCACAAATGTGTATACAGACCTCTTTGTTGCTCTGTTCATTGTGTTCTTGTGAGGAACAGAGACTGAAACAGGTTTAACACGATGAAGCGAGGCTTAGGAGCTTCAGCTGCTATATTGGGCTTTTGTTGTAATGAGCAAAAAGGACTTTGTTGGGAAAGAGACAGAGTGGAATGTCTGCAGAAACACAAGCGAGATGGACTCTTGGAGTGTCTTTGATATTATAATGACACCAAGATGAGTAATGCATGTCTGTGTGATTGAGAGAAGATAATAGAGTTTGTGGGGGATCAAACTGTATTATATTGTAACTTGTGAAGGATGAATAAAAGGCCTTTATCTTTAAAATAACTATGGGGACCACTGACCTTTGATTACATATAAATATTTGCTTTTTATTAACGGAATATTCAAGTAAAAAGCTGATGCTAAAGATGTTGTGGTGCTGTTCCACCAGAAGAGGGCAATGCACTGTTTATTTCTTTACATGTGGCAGCATAAAGGTTATGTCCACTGGTTTTCACTCTCCAATATATTAAGGACATAAAAAGTCACATACATTTATATATTGTGAACTATCACCTGCCTACAAGAGAGGAAGCATTGTTTGAATCCCTTAAAATAAACAGGAAACCATCCTTAATAACCTATCATCATTAGACTAACTCATCTGTTTCTGCACTACAGTGAGCCCTGCATCATGTTTACTGAAATCCAAGTCTGCATCCAAACATAATTAGACCGGATTAGAGGAAGCTCATTCTCATTATCTCTTTAGAGTGCCTGAGGTTTTAATTGTGCTTGACTGGCAGGGCCTTGTGCCCCCTCACAACAAGCATTTGATCTTCAAAGAGCCCCTTCCATGTGATGAGCACAAAGAGCTTTCCATGATATGCACTCACCTCTCCATTATCTGGGCGTTGTCGCTGCTGCCGGCCACGCTTTTTATGCTCATCCATGTAGGGAGGTGTGCACACTTAATGGTGAGGTTACACAAGGAGATCATTACTCTCGACTGTACACAGCACAAAACATATAATTACAAAACATCTTGTCTTCAAAAAAAAGAGAAAGAAAGTTTAAGAGACCATCGACCTGGGGATGAGACAAGAGCTGATAAAACAACCTAGACCAGAAGGCGTCAGGCAGAACACTATCTGACCAAACGCTATCGGACAAACCAACTGGAGATAAAACGGCATCGGGACAGACGGCTTAAACCAAACTGCCTCAAGCTGTATGTGGGGAAACAGATATGTACTGTATGTCCATACTCCAATCTGCCAGATCAACATGCTGTTCACAGACAGGGACTTCAGCATTTGGAAACTCTAAACTAATGCAGGAACAACTTGAAAGTATTTCTGATTTTTTTTCACCCTGGGATAGAGATGTCTTATTACAACCTCAAAGTTAATGCCATGTATGGACAACACCCACAGATCCTCTGGTGGAGCAAGTGTGGGTGTGCTGTTAATGTCCATGTTAGATTATGTTAATATTGTGTGTCGGACGCTGTAAACAGAATGTGTGGAGCATGAAAGGCCCTCGCCTGGAAGAGAGAGGCTGTGATAGGTCCATGAATTGACCAGGCCACACCTCACGCCTAAAGCAGCTAGGCTCCACCCACCACAACTCAGAAAGGAGAAGTGGTAGAAGATGACTGAATAAAATGAATTAATCTTTGACCAGAATTTTGACAATCAAGTGTATATTGTAAGTCTATCATATGATAATAAGTTATAGATGATGGTTTAGTCATTGTTTGCTAGTTCCTCCATCACAGGCTTTGGATAAAATAAAATAAATTGACAGGTTTTCTGTATTACATTATACCATTCTTTCCACAACAATAGGAACAAGCCTTGCAAAATCTTCATGCTATATACTTAAAAGTAGATCTTTTATGTTTATTGATTCCATTCCGTTGGCTAATCCATTTTGAAGACAAATGGTGCTCAACAAGGACATGTAGTTTCAGTTTGACTCATCAGCTCTTCACACTAAACTGTTTACTCCTCTAGTGTTATAGACTGTAAAGTGATGCCCAATTGTAAACCACTTCAGAGCAGGAAACAATATTTTCTATGGCATGTGGCATTTTTGTCTCCTTTTGTATAATGTGCAATGGGTTTTGGAATGGTTTCAAATCTATCTAGTGCACTTGTATGTTTTTACAGTTATGAGTGGCTTTTCTGATGATTGTTGTATCTGACCTCCTGCCTTTGGAATCATCACTGCATCCCATTTCTGAGCATTATAGCATCTTACTCATCTCTTTCACCCATTTCTAGCATCAGAGGCCATTTTTCTGCAACACATCAGCAGGAAAGAGTGACACCCTAAATGTGAGCAAAGAACAGTACAGGAAATTGCAGCGTCGAAGCAGCAGCAAATGTTGTGCCAACTAAACTTCACAATCTTATATACAAACAGTTACTGAAAGCTTAAATTTACTTTTTTAAAAGAGGAAATCCGGCTATGTTCCTGTGCATATTTTTGTTAATGAATATAGGTATATAATATACTGTATTGTTGTATTTAGTCTATGGTAATTCAAAAACTTACTGGATTCACATGCATTTGTTTTTCTTCTTTGCAGCATTGTAGAACACTGTCTAAGAGATTGCTCTAACCATGGACTAAAAACCTACTGTATCGTGTCCAGGCTCAGCAAGCATGGTGTTAAACTGAATAAATCATGTTGCATATCCATCCACAGTGAACACCGTTGACATACATAATACAAAAATGCCCGGAATATTACTGTTTTCTCATGTGGAGCGCCAAGAAAATCGCCTCAGGTTGAGACAGAGCCCTGCAAAGCAGATGAATTACTTGGACAGGCAACTTCCTCAAAATGTATGATTTACAAGAGCAAGATTATGCATTTGTCATAACCAACTTCTGACATCAAGTCTGTATGTTACACTATAGACATATATCCGAGGAGAAGGCAGGACGGGCACCACAAGGCCTTCACTGCTGAATGGTAGTCCCCTTAATAAAGCATTGTTCTTATTGTTCTAGGTAACTGTACAAACAATGGTATTTTTGAGAGCACAAGTAAATTAGGTATGCAGCACATCACATTAAAGCCACCCTTGCGTAGCCCCCCCCCAAAAAAAACGAAATATATATATATATATATATATTTTTTTTTTGGGGGCTTCGCAAGGGTATATATATGTATTATTGACAGTAGGTTGTGAGGAAAATGGAGGGTAAGAGAAAGGGAAACAACATAGTGCAAATGACCCGAGCAACACTGTATTTACATGTGCTCTATCGACTGAACAAGGGCGCCCCTCTCAAAATCATTTTGATAGTTCTTAGACATGAGATTGGTACTGGGACGGTATCATATTGCGAGAGATTACGAAACTGAGGCGCTCTATCACAAAATCCATCAAAATAAATAAAATAGGCCAATACACTGGACCCTAGCAGCGTCATATTTAAACAAAATAGACTATAATGACCTAGTGTTTCATAAGACATTGTGTTTCTTTCAAACTTGCCCTAAATTAAGATTGCGCTGCTGCCAATGTAGTTGAGAGATCTGCGCCCTCTGCTGGCTAAAAGTTACACTGGTAGATAATAATACAGTGGACACTAAGATGAACCCAGACATATATCTTACACTAGATATTGTTTTACGCTATTTTTCAATTTATTATCTTGACTGAAAAATGCTTCTGCAGTTTACATTTAGGTACAAAAGTGCGTCCTTTTCTTCTTACTATCTCCCTAATGCTAAAATGATAGATACCCATTTGTGTAAATGTTTGCATTAGTTTGTTAAAACTTTCTTCTCATACATTCAAACAATGCAAGCACAATGCCATTATGTCTACTTTTTTTCCCCACGGTTTTTAACAATTCCTAAACACATTCCTTAATGATAAGATTTCGGACTGTACATATGTTTATTTAATTGCTGAGGTGAGTGTTTTTGAGGTCTAACCTTATGGACTAACAAGGCCAGCCATACCCATCCACACTGCGAAAAGAAAAGGGGGGGGAATCCCTTCACAGCAATGTCAACCCAAAGAAATTGTGTCAGAACTTTTTAAACTCTTTGGTAACTGAGGTTATATGCATATTTTCTCTTCAGTCCAGAGGCAGTTTATTTAACATTTGTTAGTACTAACTTCTGGAAACCAAACTTTAAACCACAAAGCCCACACAGATTATCTGTATAGAATTGGAAACAAAACATGGAACTAATCAGTTTTTTCTACCAATCTGATTTTTTGAACAAGTTTAGAACACTGAAAGAAAAAAGGAATTGGATTGTCAGGAGCAACTCTCTGTTTATGCTTGGTATTAAAAATGAAATAATAATTGATACTAGTGACGGTGGAAAATGTTGGCAGTAAAAAAAATATTTTAGTGGAATACAGTCTTACAAATGTAGGTGTTTTGTATAGCGTCATTTAGTTGTCTTTATTATGAGAGCACACTCACAATATAAACGGACACAGGGGTAAAACTAGAGAGCGCAAAAACAGAAACTGAGAGCTCACAAATGATCTTGAAACTAAACATCAACACAGTTTATGAAATAGAAAAATAAGAAACGTCTACAAAAACAAAAGCAAACTTGTAGCAAATATTTTTATTTACATCAAATATTAACTAGGTCTATGTGATCAAGACATACAGTATAGGAGTGCAGTAATATTTAATAATATGTAAAAAACAACAACAAAACAACTTGTACATTAGTGTCCAACATTGTTTTCCATAAGGCCACATTTTATTATGCTGGTTAACTGAGAGTTTGATCAGATATGACATGGCTGTGAGGCATGGTGATGGAGCCATACTACACAAAAGAAAGAGGTACACACTCTGCTTCCTCCTGTAGCCCTTTCAACAATTTCAGGTCTTATTCTGGTCACCTTTCTTTTTCTTGTACTGATCTTATCTAACATTTTTATAGTTTAGCAATTCCTTTAAGTCCTATGCAACATTTTATACTGTTTTATCTTCTGTCTTGCTGTTTGTTATTTATTTATTTATTCATTCATTAAACATCACTTACTGTTTTTGCACAATTATTTCTGCAAATAACAGACGTGTTGAGGTTGAGCAGCTCTAATGAACTGTACCGTACAATTTTATATGGATGAAGACAATGCACTGTATGTATGTGATGCAGCTCTGTGTGGGTCTGAGGCTCTAGACAAATTTCCACACGGTGACAATAAATTTTTATCTTATACCAGGGTTGTAGTCAAGCAGTTTTTGAGTCCGTGTCATTTTCAAGTCCTCAGTTTTCAAGTCCGAGTTTTTTGTCTGAGAATAAACAAGTCAGAGTCTTAAAAAAAGCAATTCCGAGTCGAGCCATGAGAGTCCAAGTCTGGGACTCAAGGACTCCAGCGCTGTCTTATACTCCCCCATGACCTCCTGTCGGTCTGACTAAGCCCCTATTCGATGAAGAACTGTTGCATTGGCCCTCACACCCCCCTGGCTCTGGACAGGACAGGTGTTTGGTGGCACCTGTCTCCTCCTTCACCTCTGTTCCTTCCTCCTAAGGATCGTGGGGCAGGTGACTAGAAGCAGGACACCATTGTTCTTCCAGGGATGAAACTGAAACTGAAAGTTCTCTTCATTATTCTAGATAAAATTAAATTTATTTTTTATTAAAATGATAATAATTAGTAGTATTATATTACTGTTGCTATTAACATTAAAAGGGCTGTATTTTGCATAGAAAATAGATTAAAAACTACTAACAGTAGCTTTGCCAGTATTAACAATTTGTCAAGTCTAGACCAAAAACAAAGTAAGTCCAACAACAGCAGCGGATTCTTTAGGCTTTCCTTAGACTTTCTGAAGAGAGTGAAACATCGCCCCCAATTTGTCACTGGTGGCCAAAAATATATTGCATCCATACTGTCAGTGAGTAGTTAGCACTCTGAATTATCGGGATTCATCTAGTCTAGCCTTACATCCATGATGTATATCCAGTTGAAAAAATACATCGAGGCCGAGGAGTTCAAAGAGAGAGTGTGCAGAAGCAGAAGTGAGCGCAAAGCAAAATTGACATCGAGAGTTAGCAAAGGTAAACGATGATGCGACTTAAAAATGTGAGCTCAGTTGCAATTTTACGCTTGTGATAACAGCTTTTCTTGCTACAAGATTATTTCTGAGTTCTCAGTTTCTGTTTTTGCACTCTTTAGTTCTACACCTGTGCTCATTTATATTGTGAGTGTGCGCTCATAATAAAGACAGCTAAATAACACCATAGTATTGTACAAATTTTTTTAAAAGTCATAATTTTTTTAAAGGCTTTTAAAATTATTTTGACCAACTGGGCATTCTTCGGGGTGTATCCCGCCTAAGGCCCAAAGTTGCTGGGATAGGTCACCCGTGACCCCTAACAGGACTAAATGACAGAATAAATGCATAAGACAAAAGTTAATAAAGCCAGCCCTATATACTTTGTATTGTCAGTGGCTATAATGATCATGATATTTTGACTAGTTGGTCATGCGTTTAAAATAAATGTGGGTGAACATTTGCAAAAAGCTATAGAGTAAGAAACCTCATGTAAAGACAACAATAAAATCAACATATTTCTTACACTTTCTGGTCTTCAGATGATAATGTTTGTACAGATGCAGTAACCTTGCACATGGAGTGCGTCACACTTTATTATTCACAATACAAGACAAAATGGAGTCATTAAGCAGCAAGGCGCTGAGTTATTTCCTTGTTCTCCCGCTTCCTGCAGAAAGAAGCAGAAAATATTAAAAGCACAAGAAGATTTTGCCTGCTGATGGGATTTATGGTAAATGGTGTGCATTTATATAGCTCTTTTTTGTGCCCTTCTTGGGCACCCAAAGCACTTTACATCATGCTTCCATTCACACACATTCACATGTGGAGCAAATAGAAAGGGGGGCTGCCATACACAAGGCGACCACCACCAAACTCACACATTCACACACCAGAGCCAATGACAGTATGAACCGGGGAGAGCGGGAATTGTACAGCCAAACTTCAGGTTATAGGACAACCATTCTTCCACTGAGTCACTGCGCTGATCATTTCAAGATGGCAATACTGAAACCACACAAGATGCTATTATCTACGATTGTGAATCCTACCTGACAATTAAGTTTATCTAGTGATCTTGAACTGTAATTAGAAAAGTGTCCTCTGTGCAGAACACATGCATTTGTTTTTAAGTTTAAAATACTTACATTTATAGAAAATGTACAAACAAGATATGACACAATAATCTTCCCCGTGAATGTCTATTTGTGCATTCTCAAAGTCAGTTACCAAATGTTCTGGGTTTATTTTATTTAATTTTTTAATTTTATCCTACTCCCTTATAAATAACTACGTTTGTAAGATAGTTTTAAGAAGGAAACAGCTGACCGCACTGCACACTGTTTATCTGACTTACTATTTGCTTATCTAGTATCTAATTAAAACAGGAAGTACATCCCTTGCGGCTTCTCCAATTGAAAAACAACCCTTAAGAAGCTGGTTGCTTGGAGCCATGATAATGTATCACCAAATGTTTGTAAGCCAATACTTCCATTAATTCTCGCAACAGCATTAACATCTCCCTTGCTGACTTAAGCAGAAATGCATCAGTCCCTGGCATGATGAATTTCCAGTGACTCCATGTATTTTCCCCCCTCCTTTAATGCGATCGGCCGAATGTACATTTACATAGTAAGTGTTTGTGATTATGTGCGTAACATGAACTTCAGTGTTGGCGTCCCACAGAGAAAGCCTTGACAAGGACTTAAAGTAACACCAAATGAATGGGGGTAGCTTGAGGTGGAGCTAGCCGCTTTACAATCAGTGGAATGACAATACTTCAGCGGCGCCTGTGGGTGAGGGTTACAGCGATAGAAAGGGTGTTATGTAAAGGTAATAGTGCATTGCCCAGTATTACAGGTGGGATTAGATAAGTGTGGCGCTTCACTTGACTGGCACATTCAATTTGCTCAGCCATACTGCAACCTGGGCCTGTCTCTTGTATAAGGTTGTGGGACAGGTAAGAAGAGGAGATATTTGGTGCAACATTGAGGTAATACACATTAAACAGACTGATGTGAGAAACTGGATTGAAATTATTAAATATTAAGAGAAACCATTGGAATAATAAACGTATATTTGGACAAAAATAGCCACCATTTTTTGTGTGTGTACATCGTTTAACATGTGATCAAGAAAAGCTTCATTAATTTAATAATGTTAATCATATATGTGTAAAAGGTCCACTTTGTTAGTATTATACCAAATTAAAGGTTTGTTAAACGTGGTTATGTCCTGAACTGTATGTTGTTCTGTTTGGTGTCTTATGATGTTGTGGCATTGTCTGTGGATGGAGATGATGCTGTGAAGAAGAATTTGCCAAAGGGAACAATAACGTCTAAAGTCTAAAAGACTTTTCACCTCCTAAGAGTAAAAAGGCTAGAAGGTTTTTCATCCAGGGACTGGGCCTGAAGCCACAAAAACAGCAGCGTCATGTTCTCAGTTATGATCATGTTCCAAAAGGGTCATCACTGCATTACTTACTAACCGTTTATCACTGAATTACTCAACAACCAATCTGTGCCATCTCACCGAACGTGTGGATGTTACTTCTGGGATTAAAAACAAGGAGAAAAAAAATCATGTTGATTTTTACCAAACACTTCATTTGTTTCCTGTTGTTTTAGTAACAATTATTTCTCATAAATAGCTGTGAAATGGCCTCAGTAACTGAAAGGCCAGAGCTACCCTGAAATTTGAATACCTCATTAGCACATTTTAATAGTCTAATGATTCACCAAAGAGCATGGCAGGAGTAAATTCCCACATTACAAGCTTTTGACTGCACGTTGGAAGTAATGCAGTCATTTTGGGTTTATTTCTGGTATATACAAACTCTACATGTCAACAGTTCATTTGGAGTTTACCCTGGTCACTGCAGCAAACCCAAGACAGTAACTACGCACTTTGCACTTTTAATAACACTATTTCTAGCCCCTACAGTAGAGATGTAAACACATGGGCACAGTGCTCTGCCGCTCAGTCTGCAGGCATAGCCTTAGGTGGTGTCCACTCATTTAAAAGATTTCAGGAGGAAACACTGGTAACCAAACACATCATTACGAATAGATACAGGGTAAAAGGCCTGCTAAAGCTTAGGGCATGCCCTGTGGCAAAAACCACATCTAATTGTCTCGGGTTGAATTGAGATATCTGAACTCGACGGACCTACGTAGAGCAAACCAATTCAGGATTATGAAGACCGGACAGTGTAAAGGAGAAAAGATCAAATAAATGTACTTAAGTGTCCCACAATACTGTGAACCCAACAACATCCCTGTAATACAGGTAAAAATGTCTACTGACAGGAAAGGCAGTAAGCCATAAAGAAGAATAACAACATGTATTTTAACATTCAGCAATTTTAAAATGCACTTTATAACTTTTCAGAATTTGGAAAGGATTCTGAAAACAAATACTGCTGCAAAGTCACATCAAACTGCTGACTTTCAATCTATGAATCTTGAAAAGTTGGTTTGGAGTGGTGTTCTGGTTGGCGAATGAATGAACCACCTGCTAGCAACCGCCAATCTCTGGGTAATTTTATTCAATCAGAGCAAAGCCATGTTGTTTATAGTTTATAGTAGTAACAGTAAAAGAGGTGTTTGTCATCAAACCTAAAACACTGATAACTGAACTGCAACACCATTGGTCCGAACATGCAGCAGTTCATCACCCTTACCAGGACAAGATGGATTTCAGTGTAACTTACCTTGCACTGCAGCTGGATACTTGCTGGATTTTGTAAGTGCAGTGAAACATTAGTCAGCACTACACTGTAGAACAAATGTTGAGTTGCCCAGTCAATGTAAATTTTATGGGACAAAGTTATCAGGAAATGTTACATGGCATAACGTGTATCTCATGTTTCACCACACCCACAAAAAGCCACTGGATGGTGACAGTCAATGAATTATTAATTAGACTTTTAGGTAATTCAAGTATGTTAAGGCTGACAACAATTAGCACGAGCAGAGAGAATAAAGGCATGGCTAAAAACATTCCCTGAACCACTCAGTAAAATGTAACGCACCATATGATATTTAACTGGCCTTTACTTAGAATTTGTTTTTATGTGAAAAAAAAGTTCCCGATTCAACTTTTGTTAATCCATTGTACAAAAAAGTGAGGTCCGGACCTCATTGCTGCGTACAACCATGTTTACAGCTTGACTGTGCCCATCTAAAGGCGTTTAATTCTGAGAGTCGCAAAGCAAGTTTCAAAGTACGACTGGGCATTTGAGGAGCTACCCTTACCATTCAGAGTGATACACTGAAAGGCTAATCACTAGCCTTACAAGGTACATATGAGGCTCCGGAAAAGAGTCTAGAAATGATCTTCCATGACGCCCACAGGCATGTATTATACAACCATCTGTATGTGTACATCAATCTAATGGAATGACATGCAGGACGTCTGCGAAGGAGACATTTAATGCCTTGTCAAAACATTACCCCAGTGACTGTTCTCCCTAACTTTGACAGACTACCTTGTCAAGGCATGGAGCGTTTTATGTTTCCCATCTGCCTCGTCCTGTGACAGGCGGCTGAGTCAGATGGTCCGGTCTGGAGGATGGATGCATATCACTGCACTCAAACAAACACATTCACTGACCCATTTACCATTTATTTGTGCACTAACAAAAGGTACACCTCAGATGACAATTCAATTTGTGCAATAGCAGTCAATCCACTTTAACAGGTCATATTTCAGACACAAAGACAAAAAGAAATTATCTTCAGTTTTACAAGTCCTCAAAAGAGATGACCAAGCACAGTAAATACTGAAAAAATAGTGTCAGAAAAGCAAAAGGATAAAAAAAAAATAACAGTGGAATTTCTTATAAAATAGCTTTGGAATTGAATCAAAGCAGCGTACACACGGCGATTGATTAAATAATGTAGTGGCCTGGTGAACTTGTCCCTCTAATATTAATGAGTGGATATTACTTTGTTTATGTAAACAATAGTGGAATTATCTCTGAGCAGCCGTGGATACAAATTGCATTCAGACCGGTGAGCAATATTTCTAGTAAAACTTCTCTTCTCCCTCTTTGTGTTTACTGTTAGTAAATTCCAAATGTGATGAATGCTTATTTGTTTGCTATTCCTCACGTTGCACAGTGAGAAGAAAACAATTCATTTTGTCTCCTAATGAATGAGGACTGGAGTTAATTAATTTCCATGGAAGGCAAATATGTTGAGGTGAAAAAGGTTTAAGCAGGTCACAAATTATTCTGATGGTCGCAAATAATCCTCTACTGCATGTGTGCATTTCAGTAATTAATGTGTATGCAAAACAGGGTCTGAATAGAAAGGGATCACAGACAGACTTAGATTTGTTTCTAGACGTCAAAGGACAGTTACAATACCCAGGTGTTTGTATTTTGCAATTAGCAAAGTTCCTAGTAATGGGGATAAATAGTATGTAAATATGAATTGTATTCACAATGCATACATGTGTAAGTTAAATGACCAATGTTTTGGCACTTAAGAACGTGTAGACGACGTTGAAGAAGTTAAAACTATCTATATTGGCACTGTATAATACAAAAACTTATAAAAACGTCATAAATAGCCATACATATAAAACAATCTTGAAGACACAATTACTTATTATATGTATGTGTTAGCATATCACATATCTCTTTGAGTTCTTGCATAGAATCAGTTTCCCTCATGCTTTCCTCGTCATACGGCAATCTTTAGTGTAGGGCTGAAACAATCAAATAAATCGAGTAATTTGATTCAAAACATTTTTATGTTGCCTCGATGATTCGGGCGGGCACCTCGGTCCATCCATGCCAGTGGCAGCTAAAGCCTCTTTCACACGTCCAATGAGACCCGCACCGTGCGATGATTGTATTTGTGTGCCCTGATTGTAAGAACAAAATCCCCTTTTCACACTTGTACCTGATCCTCCAGGGATCTTAAATAGTATCAAGTCTGTTGTGTGAACATTTAGTGTAGTCTCCGTGGTGAGCTGATGACAAGAACGTCTGGAGCTGAACCCTTGTACTCTCTGCAGCTGTCTGAACTTTACTTTAAACTGGTCCTTACCTGTTCCAATAACTGTTGTTTCATTATTAGCGCAATAATCACCATTTCTGTGAAGGACTCGGCTCATGTGTTTGTTAGCTTTGTGTTTGCACCGTCAAACTAAGTGAACTCCTTCCTCCCCCGCTTCTCAGGACAGCCACTGAACTATTTAGAGAATAATTCTATTGTTATATGCAAACGGGAGGGTTTTGAATCACATGGCATGGCAATGCAATTTCATTTATTTTCATACACTGGGTAACTCAAAGTGCTTTAGACAAGACAATTTAGATTAAGAAACGTGCGCATCACTAAATGTATGATTATGTAATATATGTCTTACATCATTGTAAACTTTGAAAGACAGCTTTTAGAATAACTTTTATTTGTTTTATTTTAAATGTGTATAGGGTTTAGGCTGAGCCTTAGATTATTTTTCTTTTAGTGCATTTGAAATGCACTGAAACATGCATATTCATCAGTATTTTCTGCAGTTACCAGTCCATTTAGCATGCACAATGTGTATGAAAGTGTGGAGTTCTAAAGCATATAATAAAATATACATCATATGGTGCACTAATATACCTTACATGCTTAAAAGAAAAAAAAAGAAAAAGTGCATAAATTTAAACCTTATGTTACTCACTCTATCAATAATACTTCAGTAATTCAGTTTTGCAGCAGTGGTACTACAGCAGGATTTCCAAGAAATTAAGATAATGGTAAAGCTATAGTGGGGTTCATAGCAGGAATAAAGCCGCACTTCCTATATAATTCTGCAGTACATTTAAAAAGGAAAGTAATTTGCAGCACTGAATAGCTGGGCCATGTGGTAAGTAGGAGATAATGCTGGCGGCACATGGGAAAGCTGAAGGACAGAGCTTTCAGGACTGTCAGCCTAAGAGCACCGGCAGGCCCACTGGGACGAAGAGCTACTGCAGTCTCTCCTGGTTGCCCTCTGATCTTCTCCTCATCCCCCCTCACACTTCACTCCTCGTCCTTATTTCCTTGTCTTATCCACCTAACTAACGCCTATGTCTTTCCTTTTTTTTTCAATAAGTCTTTTCCTTTCACGTTCTTATCCGTCTGTGCGCCTCTCCACCCGCAGCTTTGTATTGTGTCTTCCAGGAAATGAGAAAGCCACTCAATTACTGTGCTCATTGAATCATTAATGTCAAGGTTGTGGTGTGTTCTGTTGTCCAATAGGCAACAACTAACAACAGACAAATCTTCTGCTCCTCGTCCCAACAAGACAGACACTGTTTGATATGGGTCTCGCTGATAACAAAGGCTTGGATGGAAATCACGCAGGACACGACGATAAGAGAAGTATTAATGACGAACCTGGCTAGACCTGTATACACAATGATAGGCTGATTTGGGCTTTCACAGCAGCAACAGCAACATATCAGATAAAAGAATGGCCAGGCACAAGGCTTATTACAATGTAACCTTGTAAAGCTGCCCTGTTTGTGACCATGGCTGCTCTTTTCTTCCACCCAAATCTACACACAGTTATCTGCTGATCACATGAGGAGGTATGGGAACACAACATGTTTCCATTTAAGACAAAATAAAAGCCACAAGGGACATAAATTCTGCCATTTACAGTGCTCTGCTAAAAGCTCCCAAACAGCCTCTTCAGTGAAAACTTAAGTTAAAGAGCAGCAAATAAGACTCATTAACATTTTGCCAGAAAACGTTTTTCTCCTGGAAACCCACAACAAAGACACAAAAATCCAGTCTTTACATCCTTACAATGCATTTGTAAAAAATTTAAAACACTTCTGAACCAACAGAATATGTCAGAGTAAATTTGTTTCAATCACCATTTATTTTTAAACTAATTTTCAAAACATTTTCCCGCAAACACTGCCCTTGTGTTGTTCCATTTTGCTCTACTGTATTCTACTGTATTTTAACTGAACATTCAGAACAGCACAGACCTTAATTCCTAAAAGCCTCCCTAGACGTTCTGGTTGTGTTTTTTATTAATGTACCATCCAATAACTTAACTGACTTGATCAAAACATCAAGATGATTTCCAAACCATCTGGTATTTCCTTTTTCCTAAACCACACCATCTTCAAAACAACCAAAGCAGCTTATTTACATAATTCTTTTTTTTCAGAAGAGACTACTTCTGCAGCAACACACTGATAACATTTGCGTGTAAAAAATCTCCTGGAACCACCACAGAACAGTTTGGTGCACCCTTGTTCTGTCAAACCTCTGATTGGTTTAGTCTTGCGCTGCCCTTCTGAACCCCCCATCCAATGGCCTGCCACATTCTCCAAAAGCCAGCAGATGCTATGGTATGCCTTTCTCCTTCTCCTCACTCCCTTTTGTTCATATTTTTCTAAATTATGCCCAATAGATTATGTAATTTGTAAAAAGATAATGACCTGCGTACATGACAGTTAGGTCAGACTGCAACGCCCCAAACAATCCTGTATGAATAAATCACAGTGGCTACAAAGACACACAAGATAATACTGGAATTAATATCATCACTATCAAAAAAACTTTGTTACATTTTTGTTATTTATTCTAATTTGTTAATTTAATAGTCTGACCAGCCTCTGTATTCTTTGATTATTCTATTCAAAGAATTAGTCTGGTCCTGTCTATTTGAGTTTGTTGTATCAGAACACAAGTGGCAGTACCAACATACACATAATAAACTGCTACTGCACCAACTTACTTTAAAAAGTATACAACCAATCAAAAAACAGAGCATTGCATAAAGCCTGTTGTATATACTGGTTATCATTGATTAGCTCGGTAGAAGTTGCTTTCAACAGAAGGGCTTCCAAACCCACTTCACTTTGATTAGAAAGTGAAAGGTTCTGGCTGGCCAGACTATTCATTTAATATTTTCAAAAAAGTGAAAGGAGCCCTTCTTGCTCCAGCATCAGCCACAAATAAAAATACAAAAGTGGGGCTTTATTTAACTTGAGTTTTCCAGTTATGCATATAATGAATAGTTTATAAATATTGTAAGAAAGAAACTGCTGTTTTTATTTCTCATAAGCAATCTGTTATCAGCTGAACTTTTGCTCACTTTTTGTTTCTGCAAGCACTCCCAAAACCTCTTGCTGTTCCATTCTTGACCTTGTCCGTGGCCTTCCCAAAATGGATGCATTCCACATTGCTCCTGTTTTTTATTCGGACCCTTGAGACCAATACCCTTCTGTCTTGGGCCCTACTCATGGCTGCTCTCCATAGTTTCGGTTCTCTATTCTTATCTTTAAGGTTATGAACTCTCTCTGACCATGCTTTGCTGTTTCCCTTTTGTAGTCAATACGTCTGATCAAAGAATGAAATTAATATTTGGCACCAGTGAAAATTTGAATTGACTTGTTTACCATAAGTGTTCACATTGTGGCGCTCCTTCTTGCTCGTCACCTCTTTATTGGCTATCGATAACAGCTTTTCTGTCCAGATAAATAGCGCATTTACACACATTGTATTGCAGCTATCCCAAAGCCAATACAAACGCAATCTTCCATCTTAAAAGCTCAAGTTTCAACAAACCTGGACATGTTTAATATGTTAGCAGCCCTATGTTTTATGAAAGTGTCTACAAAAAAGCGGGGGTGGGGGTGGGGTAGGCATAACAAGAAAAGGATGGATGCCAAAGGGAATTTAGGGAGAATGGAATAAAGATTAACAAAATATTTGTAAATGTCAAAGTATTTTACATTTAGAAATATTATAATTCTCTTATCCTAGCAATCTCAGGGACATAAAATAGCAAAGGCACAGCAGGAAATTGGTAGGAGGCTCCTAAAGACAACTGAAGATTTATTTATGTATTTATTTTCAGAATAAACGTCAACTTATTTTTTAAATTCAAACATTTGTTTATAAATGAATTAATTTTATTATCATTAGATGCTTGAAATACAAATATAAGCCATGCCCAAATGGACCAGATATCAACACTACAGTAGGTTCAATTCTGCCATTTCATCCAGGCTTTAGTCACAAATGTGTCACAAACAATTTCATCCTATTGTCATCATCTGTGCTCCAGAAAACCTCAGGATTGTCTGAAAAAATGTAATTGATCGTCATAAAAGGGACAATACAAAAGAAAATTAGATTGTTTTTTAACTTCTTCTAAATCTCTGACTTTACAAAATCTCCGCTCCTCTGGTGTGCTGGTAAATCTCCCCGTTTCTGTCACCAAGGGAAGGATTACTGTTCTTAATTGTGCCAGTAAAGATCTCTGATTCTGGTAAATTGAATTTTTACATAAGATTCTGTCAGAAATATATTCTTAATTTGAAAAGATGTCTTTTATTTTGGTTTTGACATAATGTATTTTGACTACGTTTCTTCAAAGGCTGAGAGTAGTTTTGATCACAATAATGCTGCAGGTTAAGTTATTACTCAAAATATAGTATGTGCAAAAACAGCATTGAACTTTACAGCCCATGGAGAACCTGTTTAACTCCAGTTGACGACCTGCTTTGTAATTCTGTTATTATACATATTAATGATACACTTTCACAGTCTGACCATTTCACATTTTCTTTGAATTGTACCAGGATTCCAACCCATATTGCCCATTACTCTGCTAAACCAGCTAAACCAGAATGCATCCAATAAATCCTAAATATTTATTCTCATATTCTAAACCTAAATTTCCAAATGAGAAAACAAAGCTACTCTTTGAAGCACGTTTATTTCTAAAATGCATAATCTTTGTTTTGGTCTGATTTATTTATAGCTTCCATCTGTAGCACCAGCTTTTCAAAACATTAAGCATCCTCTGTAAATCCTCCTCTGTTTCAGCGAGCAGAGCAACATCATCTGCAGGCAAGTGTATACCAAAATCCAAATATTTATATTAATATTTATAAAGTGAGACAGAACATCACCTTGTTTAACTACAGAGGGTATTGTAACATAAATCAATCAGTCTGCTCATCATTGAACCAAACACATCAGTCTTTGTCCAGTGATTCTGAAGCTTGATAAAATTTACCATCAGCCTGTTTTATCCTGTCTCTATTTACTCAATCCAATGCCTTTTGAAAATCAACTTAACACACCAAAATAAATTGACTTGCTCTAACAATTGTTTAAACTGTATACATATGCTCAATACATTCATGCATTTTTTCTAGAGCCATTTTGCTCATCAACCAAATATTCTCTTGTTTCTAAGGACTGAGGAATATTCAGTACTGAGAAGACTGGTTCCGTTGAGCGGGTATTCTGGGGTCATTCTTAACTGATTTTGTAATAGGTTTGATAGATTTATATCATGTGAAGACCACCATAAACTAATTAAAGAAAAAAATTACTGAACTAAAGAGCAAACAAAAAAATCTTTAAAGCTTTAAAATATTTAATTTGGATTTTTTTCTACTCCCACTGTTTTTTTCAACTTTGAACACTTCTCACTGATGAATAGCATAATTCAAAAGGGCATTTCATAATTTTTTTTTAAGTTTTATATTGTATTCTATATAATTTTTTACTATCATCAAAAGTAGAATAAATCTGATTCCCTGAATATAGTATTATAATAATATATTCTGGGAATCAGATTTCTTCAAATTTCCTGCTCCTATTTTTTGAACACAGACTAATTTCTACAGTCCACATGACCATTTTCTATACTACTTCCATATGTATTTTCTGAATTCTCTGGGGCCCTAATTTACCTTTTCTTTCTAAAATTGTAGTGGATTATCAGTTTGCAAGTAATCAAGTTTCAATGATTGTCACCTCATGAATGTTCTTTTATAAAATATTTTTTTGTCAAAACAGAATGTTGTATGTCCAGTGGCAAACCATGCCTATCCGAGCGAAGCCATCACATGCACACAGACTGTTAGAGGTCACTGAGACGCTTTGTGTCACGCTAGTATGAAAGGCACCTCTGCAAATGCACACATATTGCGCCGCACAACAGTACACAATAGCTAAATATTTAAGTCATAAAATTTGTTTGTGTGCCTCCTTAAAAGAAAGCTTGCGTCCTTGAATTCTTTGGTGTCACAACACTAGTAACGAGCGCTATGGGCTTAAAACTATATTACAATATATTGTGGTATTTATTGCAATAGCGGTATCACTGACAATATAAATTTAGTGCCATTCATCACCACTGTTAACTTAATATTTTTCTGCTGCAAAGCATAACTTGAAAACTTTGATTTGCATTTTCAACAATTTCAATTTCTTGTTAATCAATTTCTGAAGAAACTCCTTTACTCTGAATTTCTTCAAAAGTTTGCCAAAGACAAATGGTTTAGCTGTGTCTAATTCTACTGTTAAATCTGCTGCAATAACATTATAATACTGGTACCAACTTGTTAACAGATACAACATACATCCAGAAGTCCTAAGCATTTGACATGTAACAATGGCTCAAACTCTGATTGGTTAATTCCTCTGTTAGTTCCCACAGAAACACAGTGGCACTAAATTCATTCTGGCCACTGAAGGCCTAAGCCCAGCTCTACCCCCACAAAACCACTAAATATGATTGGATATCTGTACTTTACTGTTCAGGACATTCATACTTTTATTTCTGAAGCAATTTTAACAGAAGTCCAATCTATTGATCACATAGATGTCTGGTGTTTGCTAGAGGCCCCAAAATAACTCGTGCCTAGTTCCCCCGGCAGTCACCTTTGCACAGAAGAAAAGTACAAAACAAAAACAAAATGATCTTACTAGACGTTACGATACCAATGCCAAGTTGAGTATCTACCATTTTGATTTAGAGAGCTACAGCACAAACAAGTGCTAATGGGACTTGAATGAAAATAAAAGGTAAGAGAAATGCTCTGCCATGATTTCTGTCTTTGTCGGAAGCCTTCTAGCCCTCAGCTCCTTTTATGTATAATGGAGTAATAAAGCAAATGCTCTCTCAAGCAGGTTCTCCATTTCATTACCATTCCCCTCTGGGCTAATCAGCATGCCCTGGAAATCATTTCTCCGTGTTTACCTAGAGATCGCTGAATAATATTGTCAGAATCTGTTATCAATAGGGTCAAACTGACATTTTAGATATTAGGACAGATTCACTGTGACCTTGATTCATTCTACTGTATGAATTGAAATTACAAAATGAAAAAGAAATACATATTTCGTCAAGTAAGAATTAATAGCTCCATTTTCAAATGTTTTTGCGTCTTCGGTGGGTAACATTTTGGGTATACTAGCCCCTTTTATCAATTTAAAAAGTGAACTGTGAAGTGAAGTGTTAGAAATATGCTTTACTTAATAGGGTCAAAGTTATATACAAATTAGAAATGTGACTATGTAATAATCAGAAAAGCACATGTCTTAGTTGCACAAAATAAACAAAAATGTTGCATATTTGACCCATGGGCAGATTTCCCGGAGGGGATGGGAGGGTTAGGGCCCCTCCTTCTCAAGTGATGTCTCCTTTTTGTAATTTTGACATTGTGACACTTTTTATGAGCATACAAGCCTATTTGTACAATAGAAAGAACAAGCCAGTCCAGTAGCTTAGTAAGCCAGACTCCTTGCTGTATCAGCAAAAAGTCTGGGAAAGCTCAATGCCAGCTCATTTTCTTTAAGACTGGGGCAAAGCTACTCAGGGCCAACCAATCAAAATTGCAACAGACATTAAGTATAATTTTAGATAATTAGTCGTGCAAAAACACATCTTCTTTAAAAAGGAACGCTTTTACTGCTGACTGCCGTGGAGGTTTTAAAAATTTTATGTTGTCTTGATTATTTAAAACTGATTGAAGAGCCGAGAACTCTTGTCGGTCCTGCGCGGCATTTTAACTGTTTAGAACAAAGGACTTGGGTTGTCTAAGTGTGACACAAGGCAACACTCCAGCGGCATTCAACTGTCATTGGTCTGTACTGAACATATCTGATGAACTGACTGGGTTATGGAGCTTTGCCAGAGTTCCTGTGTAGAATATATAGAGAGCTCACGTCAGGCTGTGCCAGGCTAACGGTCTAGTCTTCCGGGACCGTCCAAAGCTCCTCCTTCGCAAGCGTCACTTTCCTCTTTGAGTGTAGATTTGCTTTAAAAATCTTTTCAATTAAAACTTTGCTTAAAAACAGTTTATGATGTAAGTAACACACTTTTCATTTGCCCCTCACCCTGCTCTGTAACTGTGTGGTAAAAATTTGGTTATGTACATTTTTAGACAAACTCTACTCAGAATTGACAAAGTCTCTTGGAATAGAGACGAAACGTCTTCACCTTGAAAACGAAGTCCAGATGCTTTTACTCAAACCTTTTTTCTTCAAGATGCCCTGGATGACTGAGAACCTCCACAGACATTTTTTAGACAAAAGGACGACATAAAAATTCAATCTTATTTCTGTAGCTATAATCAAATGCTTTGTAAGGAGCCTTGAACTAGTATAGCTCTTTCAAATCTTAATAAAGTCTTTATAGAAATGAAGGTAAAAAATACCTTTTATTTGCAAACGATAATGAAAAGGAGGAATAGAGGAAGGCAGATGAGTGGCAGATGAGTTTGTTGACCTCTTGTTAGTGTTTTATTGGGGCGTAGTCTACATCATAGAAGAGCAAAATAATTACAGTTACAGTAAGAAGGAGCTGGCTGTTGTTGCACAGGTAACAGCTCTTCTGAGTGCCCCTCTGAGAACAAATTAATAGGCTAACATTTGTTTTGATTGTTTTGAATGGATCATAAATGTCTTATTAGGGGTTTTCACGGTGAATGCCCCTCCGTCACAGCCTCTGCCCGATGCAGCCTGCACACTATGAGAAGTTCTTGTGTATTGCTTCACTTTATACCACACACCAAACTGGCCACGGCCAAAAAGACACTGGCTTCACAAACTCTGGTGACGCACCTTGCCAACCTTTCTCTCACAGCCCTGCAGGCTGCAGTCTGACTCTGCTGCACACTTAGTCAGCTGACTTTTCTGTTTTTGGCTGCTATTCATTTTAGATAATTAGGCGTTCAGTGGTGCTGCAACTCATTTTATGTCATATACCAAACTGGCAAAGGCAAATAAACAGAAAAAGACTCACTCCACAAAGTCTGGTGACGTACCTTGCCCTTCTTTCTCTTGCAACCCACACAGCCTGACGACGCTGCACACTTTATTATCAGAGTCTGTGCCTTTTATTCACCATTTCAATAAGACAGTTAGGCGTTCTGTATTGCATCACCTTACTTTGCATCACAAACCAAACTGACATGCAGCGAATATACATAAACACTTGCATCTGTGCACCTTTACGCACAGCCTGTGTTTGATTTGTCTCGGCAGGCGTGACCATTACATGAAACTAATTAACAAAATGTGCGTTTGAAAAACATAAGCAGACATTTAGCACTGTTTGCTCACTGTGTTCAAAAGTTCAGTAGTTTTTGGGCCAAGAACCCCAACTGCTCACAGAGTTTTTAGCTTCAAGACAAATGTCCCAACAGGACAAAGCACTGGTGTAATTAAAGGAGGATATAAAAGGAATAAAACCTCTGCATTACATGTGATTCAACTTAGATTAGACACTATTGCTGTTGGTTTTGGATCAAATGAATGAGTTGAGTGAGAGCAGGCTGACAGAGAGTGAATCAGACATGCTCAGAGACAGAGAGTCTAAATTAAAGGTGTTTCATAAATAATTAATAACTTTTTAATTCCTTCTTAAGGTTATTTTGTATTAGTTAAATGGTGCTGTTCTGGGACTGCACATAACCTGTTTTGTGAAAATACAGTATCAAAAACATTTCTTAATAACAAGATAAATATTTAAACAATGTATGGATTTATTTAAGTGTTGTTAGGCCACATTTATTCATCTAAACTAATCTTATAACAGCTTTCCAATAGGCCTACTTTTGAGTAGATAACAAATTTATATGACATTAATTATGTGTCCATCTGGAATGGCTTTGGGATTTTCTTTTGTTTATTGCCCCAGTGGTATTTTAATATAATTAAGAGTTTCCTCCCCATGTACTGTATTTATGGTAAAATACAGTAAGCCTAGGCCTATTCAACAGAATTTATTTTACACAGCCTTGTCAATATCTTGTCTTAGAAAATATTGAATGTCATTCATTTGACTTTTATCCATTCCTCTAGAATAGACTGACACACTAACTAAGTGACTGTATTCCCTAATCAGATTCTTGGAGTTGTTTTTGCCACATATTTTTTTCAATCTATGATGTTTATTCTGTTAGAGGTCCCGAGTGGCTCTGGGCAATCTGGAGTCACCAATTTACCTATGCATGCATGTCTTTGGACACTGCTGTGTGCTCAGAGAGAACTCACAGTAGCTCAGGGAAGATGAGCACACTTAACACCGTCAACGGCCTGGGGCTTGAACCCATGCCCCTTCACAGCAATGTCACATAACTGATTATGTTTGCTGGACAGGACATCTCAGCTTTTTAAAAATGACTCTCCGCTAAAGATAGGTTGGAGTTCTATTTTTTTGAGTGGCTCGGTGACATCTACTGAGCTACACCGGGGAAACACAGGAAACAAACTAAACTTCTACAAAATAAACTTCTACTATATCAAAATAGAGACTTACTAAAAACATTAAAAAAAAAAAACCTAATAAATTGACCCCACACAACAAATCAGAAACGAACAAAACTTTGAAAGTTTAAGGGCGCCACCATTACCTCGTGTCCATGGAAGCTCCTGCCAGACCTACGGCTAACGGCTAAAATCCGGGCCGTTTTGTAAAATGAATTGGTGTGTGATACCCGGTTTGTTTGTGTGTATTTTGTTGCGTTTTCTTTTTGGTAGTGAATGAATGACACCCTAAAACGTGGTGTCTTTGCAGGCAGCACCCAGGCCTATAAATAGGATGATGCTCAAACAATCTGTATTGAAGCCTAAGACGGGTTAGTTGATTACAATAAATGTTTGGAATAAGAGTGAGACAGTGTTAAGGAGTTTTTTTCTTGTCTTCTTCTGTGGTATCATCTCCAATGCACCGGTTGACTTCTTAGGCGTGCAGCCATTCAAACTCTAAGTATTTAAGTACTATTTAGAGAGACTCCCACATACCACTTATTTTACATAGCGTTGCATCAGTGGTACCCGAACTACAGTGTGAGAACCACTGGATTAATGGTGTACAATTCCCCAAAAATCAGTTTATTTACACACAACATATTTAGTTTTTGGCACTTTTTGACACTCAAGACTGACCGTATACAGTTGTACACAGCTCCTTTGAGGCTGGCCTGTACTCAACACTGGGTACTTGCAAACAAATATCTACAACAAGTAATACACTAAGTATATACAAGTACCGCATACAAAAATCACAGACTATCACTCGAAAGCTATTACTGTCTGTTTCCAATTATCTTGAAAGAGCATTTTCCATGTAAAATCAATAACATAATTCAGTTTAGTGCACACAGTTATATTTCCAAGTATACTCAAGGCCAATACAGAGACAGAAGTGATTGCGGCACTGGCAGCTGATGATAGTGCCACATGCCACTGGGATATTGCAGAACTCCAACAATGTACTGAATGGCCTGTGGGGAGTTGTTGATTTAACCATGTGACTTGAGGGAATCATGCATGTCATCTCTGCAATCTGCAGCAATGAAATTACCACCTGCCAACAATATAGTGCTCTGGGAATTTATGCACACGGAATATTAGTTACTTCACACTGTTACTGCTGACCCAAAGAGCTTTTGGGGTCACCATGGAAAAAAAGCACACTAGCTTTTACGGTGAATAAGAATGACGAAATATGTACAGGAATCACCAGTCAACACCCACATGCTCACATCAAGGTTAATATTCAGAGAATAGGTGGAGGAAGGAAATAAGAGCACTAGCTTCACCCCATCACACCTACGCACAGACACACAATGATGAAGAATCAAACCTCCGGTGTAGCAATAAAGTCAAAATGCATAAACAGCCCACACAAAATGAAAATGAAACAAAGTATTTACATACTGTAAAAACACACAGGAAACAGCAACAAAAGAATAAGTCATAACAGTTAACATAACATAACCAATAAACTTAATCGAAGATTTAGATAATTTTAACTTTTGACAATAAACAATCAATTAAATAAAAGAAAATTGGGCAATGACATGCTAACGCTAAGCTAATGCTCAGTGCAAATCTTCAGGTATACTGCATTAGTATTTTGTGGAGGAAAAATTGGTCTGGTTTTAGTTTTTTAATAAAAAAGAAGCAAGAGAGGTCCCCAGGCTGTTTTGGGGGGAGATTAGAGTCTACTCTCAGGGAGGACAACAGCAAATCAAGTAGTGCAGCTTTATTTAATGTGTTCAAAATGTTCCATATTGCTAACCTGACTTCCCAATAAATGCCCAAAATGAATGAAAGCCCAAAAGAATCCAATAATATGCCATCCAACAAATATTGTGCCAGAATATAAACCCTGGCCAAAGAGAACTCAAATAATAATATAGTATAAAGAAGAACGGATGGAAATGTTAGGAGCAGTGCCCATGATGTAAACCCAATGGACCGATAACCTTGTCAAATGTTCCTAATACATGAGGAAAGAGCACAGCTTATGCCAAGCAGAAAAAGTGGACCTTGAATAGCATTAACACCGTTCACCAAATAGTGCCTGAACATCAAAAAGTGCTTTAGCTTCCGACTACCATCGTCTAGAGTTGATATTTAGGTGCAAAGCATCTTCGCATTATGTGAAAGAAAAATATTGATTAAAACATCAGACAATCTATTACAATAAAGTCTCTCAACCTGTATACATTTTCACATATGGCATTCTTTTAAAAATAGCCTGATGGATTGCAACTTGTGTTGAGCCATATGCTTATGATCTTTAATAATTCAGACACGTCCCTCATTTTGCTCAGACCGTTACATCCTGTTTTACATCACATGCATGATAGACTGGACTGGCTTTTAGGTTACAGACAGTGACAGGCTTGAAGCATAGCCCCTCTGATTAGGTGGCAGGTTCAATTAATTACCACTTTATGAGCTGTATTCATTTATTGCTTCCATTAATAGCGCGAGCGTGACTCATGGCCACTCTTATTTAAATTCCTGACCATTAAGTTTAGTCTTTTTATACATTAGTTGTACAGCAAATGGTAGACCTCAGATGTTGTTTATTTCTTGATTACAATTCATGTGCATATTTAGAAGAGCCTACATGTTTCTGGGCCGCTCAAACTAAGCTAATGTGGGGCATGGTGGTTTTCTCCATGATAAACTACTTGGAAATTGATCCCATTATTGCCACGTCTGTGCCTGGCAGTGGTTGTAGAAGACATAAAGTCTTGGCGCTTAATCCTGTTAGTGCTGCAAACCTGACAGTACTTATTGGCTAGATGTTAGTGTGTGAACATTCAGAACCGAACTGTTTGCCCTCTAAATATACTGTATGTAATTGAGTTATTACAGTAGTGCCATTAATCTGAAATCTGTTTTTGTAAGAGCAAAACAAGAACTGATGGAGAAAAAGGTTTACCCTGGAATATTAATAATACAAATCACTCTGCATCTGCACTGCAGCAAAAGATGGGGCTGCTTCTGTTTTAATATTAATATGGAATATACAAGGTGTAAGGAAACTTGAGTTTACTGGTACAATATTTGTTCTCACACAATAAGGTTGCACTCAAATTACCTTTGGATGATTTTAAGGGATGGAACATAGTGTATTTTTAAAGCTGAAGCCAACTAAAAACTTCCTTCAACAACATAGAGACCTGCTTGTTTTTATTTGATTAAAAAAAGTAAAACAGAATCAATTCCTCAGACAAAAATACTATACAGTTTATCAAACCGAAGTTGAGAGTGTCATACTTCTAGCATAATACATTTTTTGATGCATTGGAAAAATGCATGCATGTTTTTTTGCTTCATTTTGCTGTATTTCTTTATTGCGCTTGTGATTGGATAGTATCTAATTTCAACAGAAAAACAACAAAGCCACCCAAAACAAAGTGATAGAAGGCCACACTTGTTCTTAGGCAATAAGGAAAGAATGTTATAATCACAATTTACTTTATCGATAACAATGTTGCAAGATAATAAAAAGAGTTTAAAAGTCCATTACTCATCTTCCTTTGTATCACACAAAAAATAAATAAACAAAGCAAACAAAACAGAGCAAAACAAATACAACAAAAAAAAAACTAAAACTAAAAAAATGCGAAACAAAAACCTATAAGCCATGCAATTAGCAAAACAAATCAATGGAGATTGATGGCAAAGCAACAATGGGGCAAAATAACATGTAACACAGCATTAACATACAAAAACAAACAACCAAACAGGACTCATTATGGAGGGGTTGAGTAAAATGATGAGACAAATTTTATCAAAAAATACTCAAGTACGCCGAACTAGTGACAAAATGGGGCAATACGGCTTCACCTGCTGGGCATGCCGGTGGAGGTGTGGTCACCTACGAGCAGCAGGAGGAGGGGGAGAGCCACGGGAAAACCCTGGCCGACACCAACAATAGCCCAGGTGACATCCGGAGTCCCAATATATACACAATTAGGCAATAAAATAGTCTCTGTTTTGGACAAAGTTGCATTCTGCATGTCTAAGGTTATATGGTCTATCTCTTCAGTAGTAAGAGCAAAAAAATACTGGGGAAAGGTGTATACTGTGGATCTATTGTAATCATCTAAATAGGAAATCCAGAAGGTGAAAGCAAGTGTAATGGCCTATTACTGACTGTCCTGATCTGTGTGGACAGTGAACGTTTTACCATATCTATTTCGGTTCTCCTTGATAGAGGGCGGTGCTGATGACAAACGTAGAGTTAATCTGAAGGTGGAGATGGATTGGCTTGTCAGCCTGGGGGATCAGAAGCCACAGTTTGGCAGATCTGTCAGGACTGGGATTGGGGACAATGCCTAGAGAAGGGACACCAATACTTTGAGGTGGTATAGGTGAAAATAGAACTTGTATTCAATGTGGTGTGGAGACCACATGTGTCGACTTCTGAAATGGCCATTTGTCAGATGTGCAAGCTTGAAAGACAAAGCAGAGGTCATTTAAGGCTTTCATGAAAAAAGTACCAAGGTCTTGTAAAGTCAGACTCTGATTAGTACTTTTTGCAAATTCTCTGAAATGACCAAAATCAGAATGGCTTTTTGTGCATTAATTGAAACAAAATTGGAATAGATTATTTGATTCAAAGCAACATGGACTTTTTTGACCAAAGATTTCACAGCTGCCCATTCTGGTACAGAAAACAAAAAACATCTTACTTGAAAATGAGTGTCCTGTTGCAGAGTATAATGGACCAATCTGCATGGTAATAGGTACATTTGGAATGGTAAGTGAGGAGTTAGACAAAGCTGAAATGGCCTGTCATGGTTTGGTAATTGTGCTGGGAAAGCATGCAATTGCCTCACCATAGAAAGATGAGGTTAAGATTCAAGAACTGTCAACTCTAAGACAGAAAAAGCCTGCCCTGTCCACGTAAGCTTTTATTTGAACAAAACTGTCTCCTAAACCTCCAGGTTATTGCCTTTAATACTATTGCCATTATATAGCGGAATACTTTAGGGAATACATTTTCAACCAACACAACAGAATCGAAACAAGCCAAGATATAGCACTTATTAGAGCTGTGTAGCTTCAGTATAATTTGTATTCATTGAGAGAACAGCAGGTTTAGAGATCTAATAGGACCCTTGACACCCAGAGACCCTAGGAAAAAGACAGGGGGAAACATTACCCTTGAAACAATGTTGTTGGAGTCCTTTGATACATAAATAAGTGAGGTTTTTAGATTTTTTATGTTTTAGTGAGTTTTTAATGGAAATGTAATATTACAACATTGGGATGGAGGGGCAGCAGAAATCCACTGGTTTAATCAGAATGTTCATATCATACATTATATTTTAGAATAATTGTTTGTTATAAAACAATGTAATTGTAATCACCAAACTCAGTGTCATTAATTTGGATTTTTAAAATACAGATTGTCCTTTTAAATATAAAACACATTTAAAAGGACTAAACACTGAAGGCCATGGGCAGCGCTATGTGCTTTTTGGACATTGTTTTGAAATAATTTTCTGAGGTTGTTAATCTACATCTACATCTTAGCAAATCTGCATAAATAGAAAATAACAACTGTATTGTGAATAGCAAGTAGGTTGAATTGGCAAAAGTAATGGGGTAATAATACATTCATTATAAGTCGATGAGTCACCTTTGCATAATAAAAGTTACCTTTTGTGTTTTACAAACTAAACCATGCCCTTGCTTTCCAATATTGGACAAGCACTGACAGAAGTGAGTGTTAATTAAGGGTTTAGAGTGAGTTACTGCCTGTTTGTGCCAATATGTTGGCACATTACCATTAGTATGTCATCTGAATTAGACAGTTTGCCTTAAGTGACATTATTCAAAGCTCTAAACAACCTTAATTGTTCACATGTACATATTTTAATATAACATTGAAAGCTGTCAATATTAAAACATGCACTTTAAAGCATTTTTTGCAAACATTATTGATGCTGAAGGAACAACACTTGTTTTGCAAAATGCATACTATTATTTGTTAAAACCTTTTCAAACTTACATTCATAATCACATATGTTTTGAGGTTATGTTTTCGCTACAATGACAGATAATAAAGGTTCGGGGGGAAAAGTACATCACCTGCATATTAGAGCAAATGACCAACACTTTGTTATGCTAACATTAACCAAAAACACTAAACTTCAAAGTCAACGCTCCAGGCCTGGGTTTTATGTCCCACCCAACACCTCAACCAGACAATACCCTATAGAGTACCTTAAAAAAAGGATAACCGGGTTGTACACACAGTATAATACGGCTCGTCTGGAGCACTTCAATTACTAAACTAAGGAGTCTCTAAAACTGGTTATCATTTCATTTGCGTATTCATTTAGCATTTACTGTAATCAAAGAAGATCTAGCAAAGCTTCATAGATGGTCTTTAATTAAGCTGAATGATGTTCCTGCTGAGTGATAACCTGTTTTATCATAACGTAATGATCCCTGATCTCTGTGGGTATCCGTCACACACCATTTCAACCAAGCTGTTTAACAGCGCCGTTCCTATACATACCAGTGGTAATATAATGATTACTTTAAACAGGATGTCAGTCAAAAGATGGAGAATACATCTGGTTATGTACAATTTTGATTATGTTCATTATAAGTCTACTGAAAAAAAAAAAGAGTGCTGTTTTTAAGGATGCACTAGCCTCAGCACCTGAAATGTTTGGTTTGCTTTAAAAAAACTGCTGTTCCTTTTCTCTGAGTCTTGTTTCTTTAAAATGTTGTGAATGCAACCAAAGTTTGGTGCAGCCCACACGAGAAAACTATTGTCTGCCTAAAACAAATATTAAATGAGCACTAGAGCTTTGAGAAAGCAAAAAAGCAAACTGCTGATCAGTGATAAAAAGATGGACAACATTTAGTGTTAAACAGTGGATAAATGACAGATAGTAAATTCAGCTGTCAATAAAATATAATGAAAAGATCTTATTTTGCAACAGTGTCTTAAGAGCACTGCCAGAAACAAGAAATATTTAAAATGAATCAGTATTGTATTTACTCTAAGTCCATGATACTATATGGGAGCAAAGTTTTTTTCTCCTGCTTCTTTTGTGTAATCTCTCTTCAGTAATAATTGATTCAGCGCCCCCATAGGTCTGTTGTGTTACTGCTTTATTGAGTAGGTTATGTTGGTTTGAGTGTGTTCGTTGCTGTGTGAATGAAAACCAGATCATTTAAAAGTGCAACAATGTACAAACCAAGTTTTCCAATGGCGGCACTGTGGCAGTGGTTTGCCTCACAGTAAAAAGGCCCCTGGGCCGGGCGGGCCCTTTCTTTGTGTTCCTCACATGCTCAGGTTGGTTCTCAGATTTCCCCCAAAAGCATCAAAATACATGCATGGTAGTCCCTAGTTAGTAACTTGACCAATAACTGATGCAGAATCTGGAGAGGGTCCCTGGGCACTCCTGAGGCTGCCCATTGCACCACTGGATGAGTTAAGTGAAGAGAATGAATTTCCCCATGAAGATGATAAAGAGTAACTTAAAACTTTAAAAAGTTACAAGACCAATATGTTTATAAATAACTTAAAAATATTACAACACAGAGGTTTTTCAGATTATCATAAACCAGAGGCTCATTTCTCATGGTCACTCTTAGGCCTCATCTTATGGCTCGCAAAAAGCTCATAGTCAGTGACGCATGGTCGATTTGCCATGTGTCACTGTAGGTGTCTGACACTTGACAGACTGAGGCCTAATAACACACAAACATGTATTTGAAAACATGCAAGAAGATGCAAGGAGCACGCTATTCGAGCTTTATCAATAACACAATTCTAATATTAAAAAATATATAGAATGTCTCGAAAACGTACTGATAATTTATTTTACTTGTCTAAATTCAGTACATACATATATAGCATAGTTAACACATACTTGAACATTGAATTACATTGAAATTACTAGTGTATAATTGTATAAAATGGTAAATTAATAAATAACTAAAATAAGTGAAGACATTTTACAAAAAATAGTGGTACATGGACCTGGTTCTAGTTGAATCCTTCCTGGGCTGGAGACTGAGTCCAGACCTGGTCCTTCTCATCTAAGGCCTGTGCAGGGCACACCTGATCACAGCAGGACTTTTTGAACATTAACAGAAGAAACAAGCCATGTTTGGATTGTATTGAGCTGAGCTGGACAACACAGCTGTTTTTATGCAGACGTCCTTGTCCTTGACCTTGTGAGAATAGGCTCCTCTTTACATGGGTTTTAATGCAGTCACAGGCTTTTTCTAAAAGTAAACGGCTTTACTTAGCTTACTTACGTAGCTCCACAATTGAATGCTGCCAAGTTTTGTCAGTTTTTCCTATAATCTAATCTCTTTTCATTCATCCAAGTGCTGGTTCTCGTGTCAGGTTATTCCCTTGCCCTATTACACCTATAGACCTCCCAATGTATTTTAGTAAAACAGAAAAATAACCCACTTAAGTCCCCTATGAACAATGTGAATTTCTATAAATAAGTGACTATTGGGAGTCTGATTGACAATGTCTCTACATGATTCTCAATCTCTTCCATTTATATTCTATTTAAGGTGCCTTTATTTTGTTCTTGTTAATACATGTCCCTTGAGTTCACAGGTGAAATTATCCATTAAAACATCTAAAATCACCAAAAATACACTGTGTTTTTACCTCTGGCAAACGCAACTTGTCAATCAAAAAAAAAAAAACTCTGCCATGTCCAGCCTTTCATTAAACGATGCTCCAGCTCTGCACACACCCTGTGCTATGCGTTTCAGGAAAATCTGACCCTTTGACTGATTGTAAATTCAGAGCCCACAAGTGATAATAATTATTTTCAGTGGCAAATTATTATTTTTTTTAATGTTTAGAAAATGCCACACTGGTGGATAAGACAGGCAAATTAAAGACAAACTTGACAAATTCAATGTGTTGCCAAGATTCTTTCTCTTTCCTCTTCTCAGAAGTGATATTTGCACACAGACAGTAAAATCATTTTGTATTTCGGATGCTGAAAAAGATAATGGATATGCATATTTTCCCCTGCAAGTAATATTGGTGTCTGGAAAGCAGGATAGCTTGGCTTTTTAATTACTGCACTGCAGGTAATTCAATGCATATGATCCAATGATGTTCTTGGCAGCCAATCACACCCAGAGAGTCTTGTCATTGGCCAAATGCACTCTTATCTTGCACTCTCTCTTTCCTCACTCTAATTACTTTTCATTTTACAAACAGAGCAATGTAAACAGCACTTAGCATTACTTCTTTTAATAACTGTGCTTCTTCAGCTCCTGGAAAGTGCGGTGAGCATAGCAATTACTGGAGAATCAATTTACCTAATGGTTGCAGAAGGTTTTCTTGTGAGATTGTTAACATTTGGACAGCAACACTAAGTAAAAAAGTCAGCAGGAAAAAAACAACAATAAACCTGTGACTAGTATGTCATTGATATAAAAAAGAAGACTCGTAGTGGCCTGGTTTTTACAGCGCTGAAGTATTAATGAAAACCCATAAATGTTTTTGCTCAAATGGCGACCTCTTGGTGTATGTCATAAGAGAGCCGACCATAATGTTATCTTTTACAGTCCTGCCTTACCATATAAATGACATTATTTAGGGAATGGTTTATGAGACTGAAAGGCAAGCTTTTATAGGTGACCTGTTGTCATTGATAGGTGCTAACATCCCTGAATAAAAGATAACTAATAAAGCCTTTTTTTTTTCTTCTGACAATGAGGAAGAAACCTTATAAAGAAGCACTTAGGGTATTTACAAGTTATGTACTATTTTTCTTTTTGCTTTCTTATAAACTTCATCCTGTAGTGTGTGAATACATAAAATGAGTACATTTAGTACAGAAACATAAGAGCAATGTGGTCACACATTGTTGGGGCTGTCCAGAAGCAAAAATCCATATCATGGCAATGTACTTACAAGACTCATTCGTTTCAGAACATCTTCCCATTTTTTTTTTTATGTGATTTACTACTAATACAGTGTCTTAACCTTCTCTAGAATTACATCTTAAGATTTCAGAGATCTGCACAATTCGACACACCATCTCCAACCCATTTGGACATTATGGCCTGCAGCATCAGAAAAAAGTGAACAGTCTCTTTATGTGTTCTCAAAGCTTCAGGTATAGGTTGTTTCAGTCAAGCCAATAGATTACCGAAGTAGCAGGGCAAACGTATTTGATGACAGTCTGTGATCTTAAGCAGTATCCACCAAAAACAAATAAAAACATGGCGTTGAGCTCGGACTATTCGATCCATCAAGTGTGAGCACCGAATTGAGCTGAACTGCCAGTCTCGTCGCTGAAATAGGTACATGCTCGTGTTTGTCGACATCACGCTCTGTGGGAAAGCTGCCGACACAAGCGGTTTTCAGGGCTGAAGAGCAGCAGAGAGGCCTATCAGTGACACACAGATCAAAGTGGTGCGAGGGGCACACCAGGGAGGGCTCCCAGATGACCCCAGTATCACCAAGAGTTTTGCAAAGTTAATGAGCTGACACAAGAGAGCATGTGAACTGCTATGGTAGGGACCTGCTGTTGTCTATGAACAAAGTCAAAGGAAACAGACCTGATAGTTATTTCACTTCACTCAAAAATGTACTCTTAAATAGAAAGAGTGTGCTTCTCTTCCAGCAGGGGTCTGTTTGTCTGTTCTGAGCAGCTAGAGAAACAAGAACAGGAAGTAACACTTCTTTTTAGTGGATCCTGTAAAACTTCACACAACTTCACAAGACATATCAGTTATTAAAGTCAGTGGTTGTTTTAAACAAATCAGTTGTTTTTTTCTCTAAAATACACTTCTTTATTTTGTTAATCATGGTTGCCATATTTGGGTTTTTGTACAAATTACAATACAAAAAAACCCCAAAAAACGCAGATTCAAATAAAGCTACATAGTCTTATCTGATCTAATTTACATTTCCCAATTTACTCCAGAGAGGCCTTTTTATTGAGTTGGCTTCAAGGCTCCATTTTTATTTCAGTATAAAGCACATTACTCATCTTTTTATGTTCAATGCTGTACTATTTTGCACAGGAATCTTTCATCAAGTTATGTGCTATTTTGCTTTCTGCTTTCTTTTTAACCTTCAAGCTGTAGTGTGTGATCTTTGCTGCGTAAAACGAGCAATGCTGTACTATTTTGCAGAGGATGTACTGTATATTGTCAATGCAGATGCTATGTTTAGCAAGAGCTTTTGCAGTGGCCTGTTCTTTACAGCACTGCCGCATTATTGAAAACCCGTAAGTATAGTTGTGTAAATGGTGACATCTTGGTGCATGTCATAAAATTCCAAATACGGATAGGATACGGATCTATCAGAAGAATCTGAAGAGAGATGTGCTGGCTTTGATCATATCATTATCTCATGTGTTGTTCATATTTAGGATCTTAAATGCAACACGATAACATAAAACACAAAGCATTCATCTTTTCAATCAATATTTATTAAGGAAAATAAATGGTCCATAGAGAATGATAGGGCAATGATAGAGGTTGATAGGACACAAGCCACATCAGTTTTTCTCAGCAGGCTTCATGTAATCTCCAACATAGCAGAACAGAAAAGGGAAGAGCAAAACGGCATTTACGAGCATCATGCCAAGGTGCTATAAGTGCAGAAAATTGTATGACTGAAGGCAACAGACTTGTGTTTAATGTCCACACTGCTACCCTTAAATTCATCTTTTATAGCTTTAACTGCTGCAAAATTCATACGGTGGTTTTCTCTGGTAATAAAGTTTTACTCTTTCTTATTGAAAGTGCATATGCTAATGAGAAATGGCCATTTGCAGATGGTTGCCAAGCACTACATTTCTGAGGTCAGAATGCAAATACAAAATACAAAATTTCTCTTTCCTCAAAAGAAAATTGTAGAAGAATGGAGGCCCGGCTGCGCAAACAAAGAAAGTCACATTTAGGGCTAAGTATTCAAAAAAGAATACAGAGGGCTTCCATAAATGGTCTTCTCCAGAGAGAGACATTTTTGAGTTTAAAAATAGGAAACAAGAAAGCAGTTGTGGCCTGTCTGGTAAAGCATGCATGCACTACATGAGTACTGCTCTATTCATTAAAAAAATATATATATAAAAAAACTGAAAATGCCTAAAACTATAGAGGACTAATATGATTTTGATGATTGACAATTGTCCACAAATTCTTTATACATTGTGCACATGCAAACATAATTCATCTTCCTACCACTATAATATCTATTCCACTCCAATGTTTATTCAGTGTTTGAAGGATTTACACTGAATGGTCAAGCACTGCTCGATGTAACTGCAAAGTTCTGAACACTGAACAGACTGTGTAAAAGCTGAATGTTTTTGCCGTCAGAGTCAAAGTCCTCCTAAGGGAATTCAAGAGGACTGTGCACTTTAGCATCATAGATCCCATTAAGAGTGCTCGCTCCCATGCTGCCACACCTGGGAGCGAGCACTCTTAATGGGTGCTCGCTCCCATGCTGCCACACCTGGGGCTAGAGAAGCTACCTATTCAGGTTTTGATGGCTGACAACACAGAAACTCAGAAAACTGCTTGAATTATCTTTACACTACTGCCTTTATTTGCAGCCCATCCATCCATCCATCCTCATCGTTTTATCTGGGGCGGGTCACGGGGGCAGAAGTCTAAGCAGGGACACACAGACTTTCCTTTCTCCAGACACTTCCTCCAGCTCTTCTCTTGGGGAAAACCAAGATGTTCCAAGTCCTAGTGTTTAAAAAAACGAGGGGTGGCATGGCACAGGCAGGTATAACAACTGATTTTAGTCAAAGCAAGGACTAATGCAAACATTATTCAATTATTCATTAAATTAGAAGTTATTGCCACATTGCACATTTATATTATTATTGGGCCCATGCTCTAGTATAATCAAAATATAAAATAAATAAAATTATAAATGTATTTATATAAAATAAATTAGAAATATTTTAAAATTATCTAAATAATTAGACATGTATCCTGACTAATTACTAATGAATGACTAATCTACCAATATTTTATAAATTTTTTTACAACTGCGGCTTTATAGTAGCACAAAAGGTTACTTAAAAAACAAACAAAAAAAAAACATTATGCTGCAACCAGGACAGCGCATGGCTAAATAAAAATATACTTGTTATGACTGAGGTGGAGAAGAGTATCGGCAGGCCAAGTTGACTGCAGCCCAGGTGGTTGTGGAGGCAAAAACTCGGTGAGGAGTTTGGTGAGGCCATGGAGAAGGACTATCAGTCGGCTTCAAAGAAATTCTGGTAAACTGTCTGGAGCCTCAGGAGGAGAAGCAGTGGGCTCTGTTTACAGTGGAGGTGAGCAGGTGTTGACCTCAACTGGGGATATTGTCAGACGGTGGAAGGAATAGTTTAAGGATCTCCTCAATCCCTCTGACAGGCTTCCATTGAGGAAGCAGATGCCGAGGTGGACTCCTTCATCAACCAAGCTGAAGTTACAGAGGTAGTTATGAAGCTTCTCGGTGGCAAGGCACCGGGGATCCGCTGAAATCTCCTCCACATCGAGAGGAGCCAGCTGAGGTGGCTCCGGCATCTGTCCCGGATGCCTCCTAGACACTTCCCTGGGGAGGTATTCCGGGCACGTCCCATCAGGAAGAGGCCTCGGGGAAGACCTAGGACACGCTGGAAGGACTATGTCTCTCGGCATGAGTAAAAGAAAAATGTGTGGTTTCTTCTGTCTTTATTCCACTACCAAATTAAAATAATCTATAACACAGTAGTTTGTTTAAAATACTCCACTCCACTTTATTCTCTCGTGTTGATACAGATCATGTCCAGAAATCTGTACAGCTGTAGGTTTCATTTTGCGCAGATTTTCCCAAATTACAATTTTCACACATAAAATCTGACTTAAAAATCGCAATTCTGCCAAAAATTATAATATTAAAATATATTTTTATCTGCCTGTAATTGACTTTGTTTTTAATAAATTGAGTGATAAAAAAGTATAGGCTTATCTGAATGATTACTGTTTTTATAATAGTCTGCTCATCTGATATTAAAAAGAAGGGCTTAACAATAAAGTAAACAATAAAAAATAATATTTATGCATTATAATAATGCATAAATATTTTCTTTTATTGTGTTATTGTTATATGACAAAAAAAATAATAAAAGTATTATAATTTAATAATAATAATAATAATGGGTGCTGCACTGAAAGGAAAGCCCTTGTGAATGAAACAAAACAGCCATTACACATAAATCCATCCTTTTTATGTTTGCGCTAGCTCAAGTCCTGCCTATTTGTTCTTCTCTCTTCACCCTATAAGTCAGAAAAAGTAGATTTGGACACGACCCTCCAATGAGCTTCTGTCTCCACCAGATACCTGCGTTTTGATCAGGAAGTTACGGCCCATAGTTCCTCCAGCCTATTCTAGATCTTTCCTGGATCCTCCACACTGGGGCCGCAAGCAGCCTCATAGTAAATACACACCAATTGTGTATATAAAAAAAATTAAACCAGGATTACAATTCATTGCAATACCATTACGATCACTACAGTGAGTATCAAAACTAAAGCTAATTACACACCTAATCCAAACACAGTAAAAGCACTGAAACAACCAAATTTGTTTTCCAGTATATTCTCATGTTAACTCAACACATTTGCTATACCTAACTTTTCAGTTAATTCATTTAAAGTATTGCATTATTTTAAGTAAAAAATTGCAGAATACCATGTCCCAGATTTATTAAGGTACTGCGCCACACAAAACATCTACAATAAACTTCTGGACTTATACTTTTTATTTCATAATTCCAAGTTCTAACTATTTTTTAAAGTCTTTAAAACATTTAAAATCCTCCTCTCTGTGCTGAAGAAGGTAAGAAGCAGTAAGAAGGTGGTCGTACGTAATTTCAGCACTAGCTTAGAAGAATGCAATTTTTTTTTGCCCAAACTGAAAAGGCTACTGTAATCATGTAACAGTTAATAATTTAGAATGTCACTTTAACTATGCACACAGGCAATTTTTATCATTTTTTTCATTTTATGTCACCGTTTGGCAGAAGCTTTTTGAGGTGAGTACATAGAAGCACTAGTAAGTACAGTGTATTGTATGAGGATTATGGCTGCCATTTTAGTTCATCTATACCAGAACTATCCTTATTTTCCCTAATGGACCTTTTATATGTGGTTGGTTTAGCTAATATTTAGTCAGGCAGTACAAAGATTTCCTATTTGATCCCTCAAACACAGGTTGAAAATAGTGTAGCTTCATCACAATTCCCTAATTCATTATCATAATGCATTCATAATTTAAGCAAGCATTTTAATAATGTACATATTTGCTTCTGAGGAAAATCCTTGTTCTTGCATTCTAATCATCTTTTCTCTGCCACATGAATATTGAATACAAGGGCCTTCGGTCAGTAATGAGTGCAAAGCCACAGCTTCTGAGGGTTTTGCAAAGAAAGTGGCCAAAAAAAACAAAAAAACAAAAAAACGACAATAGGTCATGGTTGCCTGCTAAATCCTATAGTCAGAGGTCAGATCTGAGTTCAAAGTGTAAGTGACAAAACTCCCAGCCAAAGATTGGATAGATGGATGCAGCAGTAAATGCACTTCTGTAGTGCACATTAATAAATCTTAATATTTAAGGCAATAAAGACAGAGACCACACTGGTAGTTGGCTTAACTGTTGAAAATATTGTTCTTTTTTGGACTGTATTATTTCTGAATAAATATAGAGGGCCTATACACCAACTTAAAATGGAAGTCAATAGGAAAAACAGAAAGCATTTTTTTTTTAATTTTGAGCCATAGCCTACAGTCATTTTCACTACTGTTGTTTTTCAACTCAAAAGATAATAATTTATATCAAGAAAACCAGTGTGTTTGCATTTTGCAATCAAAGTCCCAAAATGCCATGTGAGTTTGATTGCACGGTTAACTGCACGTGTAGCTTACAATTTAGCTCACCAAATCAGCCTGCCAGTGAAATGGCACTTTATGCCAGCAATACACTGATCAGTTTTCCAGAACAATTGTGGCCAATTTAGTACATTTTACTTTGTTCTTCATAACTGTGTATAAACCTAATGCTATCTCTCTTTATTGATTGCTGAATTTGTGAATATGTTGTGTAGTCCACAATTACAGATGTGTATTTTCAACTGTAGTTCATTTGTTAGGGATCAAAATGTATCTTTTTTATCACACAACACATTTGAAAAATTACAGTTTGACATTCTCCAAATTCATATCGAGTAAAATTTTTACACTGTCCCAATCAAATAAATGAATTAAAGTGCTGTGAATTCGATTCACTACAGCTCAGCCAAAGAGCCTTCACAGTAAGCTTGACTATGAGGGGTGGATCAAATCAAAGGCGCTAAAACTCCTGGAATTTTGGCAGCGGCATAGCTTTTTAAACCTTTGTTTGTTTTGAGTTGTGGCACCTAAAGGCTTCCGTAGTATAAACAGCTATGCTACCCTTAAGTATGAAAAATCTACTGTCATCTTTTTGGCAACTCCATTAAAAGATGTTCCTTTATGTGGCCATGTGTTTTTTTTTTTAATCCCATGTGTAAGTGTCAACACTATTTTGTATCTTCAAAGTAAAAGAAATTTAATCTAAAAGTTAGACACTGACTAAACATGTTATGTTAATATTGCATGAGACAAAGTAAGATTATTTATTTACTATTGTAGACTAAAAGTGACAGTGAAGTTAAATCAAAGAAGTGCAAAGCAGAGGGGCACCGTCAGGGCATTCTAAGCAATAATTTGGTCTATCTATTGCATCCATCTATCCATATTCTTCTGCTTGTACGGGCGCGGGTCCCGGGAGCAGCAGTCTAAGCAGAGACGCCCAGACTTCACATCTCCCCAGACACTTCCTTCAGCTCTTCCGGGGGGATACCGAGACACAGTTGATTGTAACATCCCTGCAGGTTTAATTAAGAAGCAGTTCTGCCCAAAAGAAGTAGAAAATGTATAGAGTCTCCTCTGGTGAAGACTCGTGTTAATCTAAGGCCTGTCTCTTTGGTTAATTATTTAAATGCAAATGCAACAATTGCAAATGTTAGCAAATTGTATTTTTTATATATTGCAATAATGGTGAGAAACTGTTTTTTATCCAATCCACAGTCTACCTGGACCCGTCTAATTCTGGTAAATGGAAAGGGCTGCGTCAGGAAAGGCATTGCCAAGCTACTCATGCAAACTATTTTGCTGCGGCGACCCCTGAGGGGATAAGCCAAAAGGCACTACTTTAAAGACCTATGCTAATGTCTTAGGTCTGTGCTGGCCAGCAAATTAAAACCATAAAACATGGTAAACCAACTACCACCATAATGGAGATGTTCAGTGGTTGTGACGTGATGATTTTGTTAGTATTTTTGTAATATGTTTTTATGACACATGACCATAAATACTTATATCCTTGGCAGTGTAAATATAACCATGTACTGTATACTCTAAGTCTTGAATAGATTGTTGGCAAAATGTAGGTCTGCATTACTGCCACACATGGCAATACTAAGAAACCAATGTGTGACTCAGCCCGAGAGAGACTAGTCAGCCATGACAAGCTGATGTGACGCTCGGGTCGAGGTTAATGTCCCTCATCAGCCGTGTTTTAAATTGCGGCCAAACACTGCGCCTGACTGCCAACATGAAGCAGACAGCGAGTCTCTTCCCTAACGTGACCTTGGATTGAGCTACTTTTAAAATGAGTGACATGGAGATAGAGCAGAGAAAATATTTCAGTAAAACACCTCATAATTTTCAATTTGCCTACTGTGTATTAAGAAGATATTAAGGTATTAAGAGAATAAAGATATAACAGTAAAATAGCATGCCTTTAGTTAAAAAGCAATACTTAAGTGGCCAAGTCTTGTACTCAAGTCTTGTAACTTAGGCCAGGCTCCATGTTAGATCTGGTTTTCGCTTTGAGAGAGAAAGTTTGAACTTTGGTGCTCCCAGTTGAACAACTCCCGAGTTCACACCAGTTTGAGCAGAACCAGCTTTGACAAGCAAAGCCTAATCTGACATTTTCTGTTTCCTTGTGACTGATAACAGTTACATTACCATAATACCTCAACTCTATTATAATTCTATGACTCAAGTCTCAGCTTATGTGGCTGAACTAGATACAATGTAGTTCCAGTGTGTTAATATTGAATACTGTGAGTGGGAAAAGCCATACTTCATGAACACATGCTAATCAAGGCACAGAGGATGTATAAAACAGGTATTATGTAGAGGAGTCTAATGATTACTTAGTAGTAATTATTAAATACCATACCCAAAAGGGTATGCTATGCTATGGGTATGCCTACCATTAATAAAAATATTATATTATACAAAGCATGCTAAAACAACAACGTAGGCTGCGAAGCAACATGAAATCATGGTTTGAAAGATAGAAGTAATTACAGATTAAAATGTCAGGTTTGGAACAAGTTATTTTTTTGGTAAAAACACTACTTTGTTCATAATTAGGCTACAGAAATAGCATGGGGCCTGGCCTCTGTAAAAGGGGTGGGTAACTACAGTCTACAGATCAGTTTAATGTTTCTTATAATAACTGTCTATTCTTTAAGTTCCCCTAATATTCATTCATAGTAGAGTTTGATAAAGCTTCTGTAAAGATTTACATAAAATTAACAGCAACTTGTAAAAGGAAATATGACAAGGAAGGCTTTTGTTCAAATGAGAGACAGGGAGAACGGGGAAGAGTGCGAGACCCACGCATGAGGTCTTTGTGAGCGGAAGCTGTCAACCAGGGATTAGGAGAATGAGCAGCAAACCAACAATAGGCAGCAGCTTATACACTTTAGAAGACAAGATTTCAATTTTTAATCCACCACAAATGAGCAAGAGAAAAGCACAAAAAACAATCATGAGTAGAGGGCCTAAATGTTTGAAAATGAAAAAGATGGGCCGAACAATTGAAATACTGAATGGGTGACAAAAAAATGCTTAACAGATTCCAGAAATTAATATTTAACAAAAATGAAGGTGGTGCTGATATGGAAATAGGCTTTAAAATGGCATGTTCATTTTGGCAGGAGTAAGGACAAGCTACACAAATACGAACCGATCAAGAAAGAACTCATGAACAAAACAAGTGTGACTTAATGGTCCACTAAAGCCTCCCCGAGAGGATATCCCATTGTGAAATTTGGCTTCATTATGCCTCCGCTGTGAGAAACGCCATCTCTTCAAGCTAATGGCAAAATAAAATCTCAATATGTAATAGGCTAAAATTTATTCACCTTTTGATAAAAAAGAAAAAATCAAAGGGCAAGCCTTCTTTTATCCCAGCAATCGTTTTTTCTTGCATGAGCCACAGGGCCAATTAGCCTTTTGTTCTTAAAACTCACACACTGCCATCTGTTCTCCAGCAAAACGATTCATACTGAGCTGCAGAATTCTGAAAAAATGTAGGTTATGAGAAACAAAGCGTTTTTATGACCTCTCATTCTCATTATGCGAGTAAACCAAATTTCAATAGATTGTAGCTCCATCTAACTAAATAGAAATACATAAAAGTGTTTTTTTATTAATTCTTCTTCGTTAATACAGAGGAGGATTTTAGTAATAACTAGCTTTGATGGATGTCAAAATAATGGCATGTTTCCAGCTGTTCTGTTGCCTACTGGAAGTTAAGCAGTATTGTTACTTTAGTTTTCTTAGTTTGTTTTTTGCTGGGTGACACTCTTGGCACAGACACGTTAACTAACTGTGGAAGAATGTTTATTTAAAGGCATTTATATGGATTCAACCATGCCGAATCAAAGTAAATATTGACATGATTTATTTAAAGCTGAGTAAAACAGAAAGTTAATGAGGATATAAAACACCAGTGCTTCAGAGTAATTAAAGTAAGTAAAGTAATGTCTACCAAGTAATTTGTTATGTCAAGTTGGGTTAGCTTACAATAAGGTTCTGAAACCCAAAAAGGCACAGAGCCTGGTCGCTGTGATTGTCTCCATTTAAAACAAGTCTACTTTAAAGACTAATGTCATTGTAACAACTGTCCACATGGCAAAAGTGCACACCTCACACTGCCCCTTTCTAGAGCATGTGATCAGCTATGGTAGCCCTGCTTGTACAAGTGTAGTTCTCATCCAGCAGTGCTCAATTTGTCTGTTGTGCGCTTTAACGGAAGCAGGAGATGATGGGACTAAATGTCTCTCTTCCACTGGGTATTATTGTGCTGTACAGATTTGTAGTTGAAAAGCTGATATACTGCAACAATTCACACAATGCACATTTCAGTAAATTCATAAGGTCACACCGGCACCTGACTGCAACATGATGCAAGGAGACACACACATTGTCAAACTAGAACATGCTAAATCTGACCTCAGTGGTGATTGGCCCATAGGTTGGATGTAGCTGGCTCGGCTCAAACACAATATGTACTGCATTTTTCCCAGTCCAGACACATCCGCTTTCATTGTGAGTGTTATTACCAACCAATTTCACCACTTCCCTTTGCTTTTAGGAGCTCGGTGTGAGAAGGTCTGTTATGAGCCCCATAGTAACAGGAACATCATGTCTTCTATACCAAAATAACAGTATGTTGCCAGTTAAGGAAAATTACACAAAGAATAGCATACAAGGAGAACCTTATTAGTTGTGCTAAGGGGTACAACTAACACATTATGGTATATTCTGACTGCCAGAGATGACTTCAGGTATAAGGGAACAATTGTTGTTGTGTTTAAAGTCTGGGTAATAACCATTGGATAAATAAATGAGACAAAAAATTAAACATTATTATTAAGTAGTGTGACAGTGGAAAAAGAGAGAAGGTTAATTGGCGCTGAGCCCAGTCTGAAGACAGCACACATTACGAGGGTGCACTCTAAGCACATGGGAGACAAAGTGGATTCAAAGTCTCATCTTTCAGTAAGTCACTTGACTGGGCTCCTCAGTCACTTTATAAATCACTGGCAAACACAGGGAGAAGGCAGGCTGAGTAGACACTTAAAGTCTGCCATTAGCTACTAGCAATTGTGGTGTGCAAAATAAGTGTGCCCTCACCTGCGTTCTGTGTCCCTTGGGAGACTTTAAACAAAGACAGAGTCCTGGTGACAAATTCCAGATTTTCCACTCTGTCTAAAACCCGCTTTTATATCACGTATAATCTAATTTTAATTCTACTGTAAATATGTGTACTTAAGAGTGGTAGAATAATTTCTATCTCACTGGGGATAGAGAAAGGCAATAAAGAAAGTGAGTAATTTGTTTGTAGGGTCTTCCTTGTGTTTGTATTGTATTGTAAATATTATCTTCCCAACTGCCACTTTAATAGATATAAGTCCGAAACTTTATATGTAGCCCTGTAAAGCCTGACACATCAAACAATGTATTTATTGTTTAATTAGGTTTAATTGCCAACAATTAAAAAATGTTTGCCTAATTATGTTGGCTATACTTGACAAATTTCCACATTTTTACATCAACAAAAGATGCAAGATTTGTAATTCACTATAAAGCCATAGTTAATGCATCTTCAGTGACCTTTATCAAGCCATTAGAGTAAGGTATGCTACACGTTTAAAAATGTATGGCAGGTCTATAATGGAACTAATATTGGGAACGTTACATCCTGCCTCAGACATGCCAATAGCTGTCTCTGCTGGAGGCATTGATTACCTCAGATGATGGAGTACAGACAGTAATAGGTTCATCTTACTGTATACTTCATATACACTATACTTCAGCAAAACATGTATGACTCAATGATCTATACTGGGTGATTTACACATGGACTGATTATTGGAATAGGGCATAAGTAACAATTTCCAATTAAGCATCCCAATATCTAACAGCATTTAAACCTATGGCAAACGTATCCTTACCCAAAACAAATTTATGTAACAAATTTACAACATGGTCCAATGCGGACATTTTAGTAAAAATAGAAGTTACCTTTTAGCAATAAACTTTATCTAAACTGCAACACTTTTATATATTATCTGCTGGAAAAACAAATGCCAGATGCAAGAAAGTGACCAGAAGGGTGTGAGTTGTAACAGCCCTGGAGTGTGTAAAGCAGCATATAAAAACCTGTATAAAAAAGGTTATAAAAACAACACTAACTGTTTCAGTGTCTCAATGGACAAACAGTGAAGGCCCACCTGAAGTAGCAGCTGTCTTGAATTGTTAAGGTCTCATACTGACTACAAAATGTTAGGAATAAAGTTAAATGTGAAGCCAACAAAATAAAATGTTAACAGTGAACAGCTGATTAATTAGAAAAGATACACGGTCAAATCTGTATTGACAATATTCAAAGAAAAAGTCAATAGGTTGCGAATGTGTAATTACAATTTTTGAGAAACACTGACAAACCAAAATGCCTCAAAACTTAACAATTATATACAGGAATTTGGAGCCTAATAAAATGATCTGACATTGGGTCCCAGCTCCACAACGTCTACTAAAGTAATACTGTAACTAGAGGTTTAGACCTTTAAAGTAAGAGTGAACTTAGGAGGCAAAGTCACATTTAAACACTGTGGACACATAAAGATATATGATTTATAAAAAATATTTTACAGAGTAGGTGTAATTTCCAGTATTATGGTGAATTTTAACTACAGTAATTAATTACTACAGTATTGAGCAAGTACTATTATGGGAACTGTGAGTACTTACTGACATATTTAAAGATGACATATTTAAAGACTGTTAAAAGTAAATACATGAGAATCTCCACAGACACTCAACACAGACATTGATAAAATTCTAAAACATATTAAGCTTAAGAACAGACATTTTATTATCTATATCTATTGGTGTGAGTGAGTTAAGCCTGCTGAACCGTGCAAAAACAGAACTGCTAGTGATTCCTGCCAACCCAAAGACCCGCCACAACCTCTCCATTCAACTAGGCTCATCAACCATTACACCGTCCAGCACTGCCAGAAATCTGGGAGTGGTAATTAATGATCAACTAAACTTCACAAGTCATGTTGCCAGCACCACCAGGTCCTGTAGATTCATCCTCTACAACATTAGGAAAATTAGACCTTTCCTATCGGAGCACTCTACGCAAATCCTAGTCCAGGCTCTTGTCTTGTCCAAACTGGATTATTGCAATGCTCTTCTGGCTGGACTCTCTGCCTGCACAACCAAACCTCTGCAGCTGATTCAGAATGCAGCGGCAAGAGTGGTCTTTAAAGAACCGAAGAGAGCACACGTAACTCCTCTCTTCATTAGGTTACACTGGCTCCCGGTTGTCGTCCGCATCAAGTTTAAAGCTATGCTCTTGGTCTACAAGACCACCACTGGCTCCACCCCCTCATACCTTCACTCACTGATACAGACCTATGTTCCTACCAGATCCCTGTGCTCTGCAAATGAACAACGTCTGGTTGTACCATCCCAAAAAGGAAAAAAATCACTCTCACGCACTTTCTCTGGATCTGTTCCACATTGGTGGAATGATCTACCTGCTGCTACAAGATCAGCAGATTCTGTAGACATCTTTAAAAAATGCTTGAAAACACATCTCTTCCATCAACACCTGACTGACAAACACTGAATTCTACCTCCTTTCTATCGATTCCTTCTCTAGTTAAAAAAATTATAATTATAATTATTTCCTATCCTTAGCTTTGTATACTGTGCTGGGTTCTAACAGATTAGTTTTTGGTGCACTTATGCTTTTTCTTACCTTGTGTTGTTGAAATTGCTTCCATTGTTTGTATTTAATGGATGACAAAATCTTTAAAATTTGTTTGTGACGTAATTATTACAGATATATTATTTATTACATTTTAGACTGTGGAAATCACTGCAGCTATTCTTAATCCTGACTTGTGACCCCTGGCTTCTGCCTCTCTCCTCTCTGCTCTAATTTGACAGGATTTATAAAAAGATTGATAAAGACCAATTTGTCACTTGTGATATACTTCAAACGACTTAGTCTAAATTTGAGAATTTTGATCATTGTGAATGTGAGAGCAACAAGTTGTCAGCAGACAGAAACACTTGGTACGCCTGGTTCAACAGCGGGACTGAACCTTTTAAAACGGTCGGAGGGGAGTCTCAGACACTAGTTGTATGAAGGTTTGTCTTTTCAACAAAACATAAAACACTATATAATTAGTTTTACTTCTAAACAATGGATACAACTCTCAATATATGTTGATCAGTTATGTAAAAATATTATTTTAAGTCTTAAAATTTTGTATATCTTCTTGGGCCCCAGTCAGTCATGGGCCCTTAGAATCATTCAAGCTTCCCCCCTTATAGCAACAATACAACAATAATAATAATTCATTTGTAATAATCATAGTAATAGTTGTAATATAAAAACACGTTATCTGCTCCAATAAGAGCAGACAGTGAGTTTGTATTCATTGTTTTAATAAATCAATTTATAAGTGTAATTACTTTCATTATTTTTCATTGAAGGGTTATGAAAAGCAGATTGGGGTGGTGGTCCATCTTTTTAAGAAGGGAGACCAAAAGGTGTGTTCCAACTACAGGGTGATCACACTCCTAAGCCTCTCTGTTATATTTCTAAACATACATTGTCCATGGCCTACTTTTGTAACCAAAGGTATTAAACAAGTTATATCTAATCAGACCATGAGACCAGAACAGCCTGGTCCATCAGGCCTAGTTTCAGGGTAAACTCCTCCCTCTAGAGATATAAGCACAGCTCTCCCTTCAGTTGATAGGAGAGTTTCAAGATGTTCTCGATGACTGAGAACCTTCACAGACTAATTAAACTAGTTTTCTACTATTATTATTAGAGGTTTTACTATTATTGTATTTTGCATACAGGACTTGAGCTAGTGATATTTTATGTTCACCAGTGTAAGCATCCGTCAAATGCAATAGTGGTGGTTGCTCAAGCAGTTAACAAGGCTGCTCCTGTTTACCCTGGTTTTGATCTTTTCAGGTGTTTTATTAGTGCGGGCTCTGCAGGTTCACGCCATTATCTTCCCTGAGACACGGCTACCACCTCATTAAAGTCAGAGCTCAAGCCAGTGTGAAATTCCCCTGAGGAGTGGCACACTGATGCAAAGGCCGACAAGCCCAAGATATTATTAGTGAATAAAGACGGCAGCTCAGGGATCATCATGTAAGAAATATCATGCCACCGTTAAAAGGAAAAATATATATTAGCACTAGTATCTCAAAAGATGTTGCTCTGTTGATTTGTTGCTTTATTGGCAATGGTTGACAAAATTGGGTCAAGAGTAAAAGTATTTAATGTTATTATTTCATTATCTCCTAACAAATCAATTAATCAAATACAGTATTGTTTATTATCAAAACTGTTCTTACATATGTGATGGTATAGACAAAACCTAAACTGAGAATGGTGTGTCATGCTTGTACTCCCCAGATGGTCTGGTTTCCAAGTTAGAAAGTAATTTTTTCAACTTCAACTAGAAAAGTCACAGTATTAACTACTGTTAACAGACCAATATCAAATATTCATTATAAAAATTAACACAGCTTACAAGTAATAATTAAAATTACATACTGAATGCTAATTCAGTTTCAGTGCCCGAATGATCCTAGGAGCTTTGTTGTTGGGGGCTATATGCCCCTGTTAGGGTCTCCCAAGGCAAAGAGGTCCTAGGTGACGGGCCAGACAAAGAGTGGTTAAAAACCCCTTAAGGAAAAGATAAGTTCAAGGACCGTTATGTCGCCCGGTATGGCACAACCGGAACCCCACTCTGGAGCCAGGCCCATGGGGCTCAGCCGGGCTCAGCCCGAAGAAGCGACGTGGGACCAAGCTCCCGTGGGCCCAACACTTGCGGGAGGAACCGTACGGGGCTGGTGCAATGTGAATTGGGTGGCAGTCGAAGGCGGGGGCCTCAGCGACCCAATCCCCGGACACAGAATCTGGAGGAGGAACAATGCGGTATTTGTCAGTGGTACATAGAAGGTGGCTTGCCCCCTTCAAGTTGGTGGAGAGCTCCTACCTGAAGTAAAAGAGTTCAAGTATCTTGGGGTCTTGTTCACGAGTGAGTCAAGGAAGGAGCGTGAGATTGACAGACGGATCGGTGCAGCTTCTGCAGTGATGCGGTCGCAGTACCGGTCTGTCGTAGTAAAAAAGGAGCCTAGTTGCAATTTAACGGTCGATCTACGTTTCTACTCTCACCTATGGTCATGAGCTTTGGGTCATCATTGAAAGAAAAAGATTCCAGATGTTGGCGGGACGCTCCCTTAGAGATAAGGTGAGGTGCTCGGTCACTCAGGAGGAGCTTAAAGAAGTGCTGCTGCTCCTTCACATCGAGAGGAGCCAGCTGAGGTGGCTCGGGCATCTGTTTCGGATGCCTCCTGAGCGCCTCCCTGGGGAGGTGTTTTGGGCATGTCCCACCGGTAGGAGACTCCGGGGAAGAACTAGGACACGCTGGAGGGACTATGTCTCTCGGCTGGCCTGGGAACGCTCAGTGTCCCCCTGGAAGAGCTGGAGGAAGTGTCTGGGGAGAGGGAAGTCTGGGCGTCTCTGCTTAGAATGCTGCCCCGCGACCCGGCCCCGGATAAGCGGTAGAAGATGGATGGATGCATGGATGCTAATAAATTTTTAAATATAGCTTTAGGGTAAAGTGTTGTTCGTTCAGACACATTAACTTGAATCTTACTTGAATCGAGTGATACCAAACTAATTAAATAAAGGATAAAGTGTTGCACTAAAGATAATGCACACCAAAAGTTAACAAAATTGCCTATCTTAACTTAGATCTCTTACAGTGCACAGACAAAGTCTCTGCTGGGTGAAAGTTTTTGCATGATCTTATTCATCTTAATTGCCTATTAAATCACTTCAGCAATGAATTACACAGGTACTTTACTAAGTATTAATGATGTATTTGATTTCAAGACAGATAGTTAGGCAAAAACTTTAACTTGAGTTTTGATTTGAGCTTTTTCTGACTTGAGCAGAAATCATGTGTTGCTCTTTTGACTCCAAGGACCTTCTAAATGTTGTGTGGTAAATGGTTGTAAACAGCAGCATACAAAATCAACTTTCCACCATTTTGAAAGCTGTACTTGTAGTTTCAGAGGTGATGCATAATTCAGGGCCAGAGCTGTAATAACATGTTTTAGTTTGATCACTTTAAAGCGGGTTTTTAAGTACTGCAAAACTTTCATCTATGTTTTCATTGGAACCGTCCTGCTGAGCAGTTCCTCATGTCTCCACCATCTGGGAGGCATGACCCCCCTTCCCAGGAACTCGTGTCCTATTTATTGCATATGCTGACGGGGCATAATTACTATTTGTTGCTCGGCAGGGGACTCTGAAAAAAGTGTTACATCACCAACTTAAGAGCTGAATCACATCTAAAGATCACTGATTAAACACCTGCGAGAATTCTTAATATAGTTTGTTGAACAAGAAGCAAGAAAGTGTCTTAGAAAATCTTAAAAATCTTCAGCTTTTTCTATAATAACCTAAACTCATGATTATGCTGGAGATTCTGGCAAATCCCGCTCTAAAACTAGCTCTTAACATCTACTGAGTTGCTAGAGGGCTTGCCAGGTTGACAGCCAGCACGAACTGTGAAATGTGTATTTAAATTATGGTATTCTCCAGGGCATAGGTGTATGAAAATACCCTATCTGTGTCTAAAATATGTACTTCTTTTTGGAACAAGATGTAGCCTTGATTCATTTGACTATCCTTGAGTCTAAAATGTAGATTATTCCAAATATAAAGGCTCTACAGGGACCTTAACCACAAAATTTGTGGCTTTGCTGGAAAGCCAAGTGCTTGTAGTACCAACTGGCCAGTGGAGCTAGACAAATATGCCCTGAGGATGACCTCGGGCTAGCTGGAAATGATCTACCAAGTGGAAGCAGGGACCTAAATGTCACAGACAGTCATGGGTCATGGAAGCTGTCAGTATGAGACACAAAGGGTTGCCTTTTCTTCATCTCAACAACCTTCCCCGGAGGTGTCGCTTGGGTGATCGACCGGGGTATTTCTGCTTTGTATTTGGGCCCTGCCACAGCTTCGGGTTTTATTTAGCGGGCTATGTGTGAATATAATAGGGAGAAAAAAAAGTGTGTTGTATGGGAAAAGACAAAAAAGACAAATAAACAACAAAGTGGGAGCTGATTAAAGTTAACTTATCTCATGTATAGAGTTGGATATTCGTAATATATTGCATTGATATTCGCTGTTAGGGTGCACTACTACTATACAATTGATACAATGCCCAAACATCACTGAAAACTAAAGCATGACAAATGTGCTCAAAAGCAGCATGGATGTACACATGGATCTGACGCTGCATCATTTTCAGACCTTTTGTTCTTGACTTTTTTTTCTTTTGGTCCAGAGAATATAGGCTACTTTATTAAACAAAACAACGTAGAGGACATTATTTACAGTTTGAAAGCTTTGTCTGTATTTAAATTTGATTTGCTGCTACAGTACGTATCTTTTATTACAAAATGTATAAATTGTTTTTGATTCATCATTTTCATATTTTGAGTATATATTTTTTACAGTTGTACATGTTTTAATGTCAAAACAATTTACACTTAGTGTGAAACATCATGAAATATGTCGAGGCCATGACTTTTCCTTTTCCTTCCAGGTTGATTGCTTTTGGCTGCTCACTGCACAGACACGCCCAGTGATCATAGGTTAAGGGATTAAACATGGGTTGAGCGAAAAAGTTGATAACCAGAAAAACAGATGAACCCAGTGGTAGCCAGTATGGATTTGTTTGGTTTTATCAACTCAGTACTTACTCTGCAACTCACTACTTACTCTGCAAGTTTCTTCAACCAGCAAATCTAAACTGGGCAACTGGCCTCAGGTTGGCTTTGGGCAGTTTAAGTGCAGTCAGTTGGGGACAGATCACACAGATCTGGCCATTGTGAGTGCATCCTAAGTGAGTAGCCTATGTCTAACCAACTTAGCCAGTTTAGTAAAGATCGAACTGATTGGTCAATTAAAGTATTTGCTAAGTGGTAATGCCTACCATGTGGAAACACACTATTGCAATACTTGTTTTTGCGGATAGTGTTGCTAAACAATGTCCTGGCAATTTGTTGTACACCAAAGTTATGTCAACAAAGTTTAAACTTCCTGCACTTAATAAGTCAGCAACAGAATTAATTTCTGCTATGTATATTTTCGTGGACACATCTGATAGAAGGCTTTATGGCATTGGAAAGTGCTGATTAAAATTTGTGTGCTGATATGTTGACAGGGCATAAAGGACAGAGGAGTGATGAATGCTGTGTTTGGTTCTTCTCGTTTATCTTGAAGCAGCCCTGCATCTTTTACAGGTATAGAGTCTATATAACATGCATTCCAAAGTCCAAATCTATCACCTTACAAGGGCCAGTGTCACATTAAAAATGGATACACAGATCAACATAAATAAGCCATTTGTGATAATCACTGTCATACATTAAAATGACCTTTCAGCAGATGATTACTGATAATGACTGTGGCGCATTAAGCAATGCTAAACATAATTAATTTGGGATGAAGACACTTTTTGGCACACGGTACTTTTTTTTCTGACACATGGCAAAAGATATTAACACATATGAATAAATATGCAGCACTATTCAGTTATACAGTGCTGGTTGAGATTATAAGACCACATAAAGCAGGAGACTTGAAATGTCATGTGTCAGTTGGCAACAGACTGTGTGATTGGTTTCCATTACAGGGTCAATGAGACACACTGTGATTAGTCAATGCTTCTGCCAATAACCATTTCTTAAATAATTGAGTAACAGTTTAATGAAAACATTCTTATGGAACAAATGCCAGCTTGGCTGTTATGCAGTGACAAGAAAACTACACAAATATGCACAAAACCATTCTTTTTTTTTATAGAACAGTCCTTGTATCAGTCCTTATGCATAAAGTTTCCAGTTTCCAGTGTGTAGTAATTGTTCTTTTCAACAGAGCACCCACAAAAAGTAGTAGTTGTGCAAAAACCACCAGAGCAATTTAATTAAAAGCCTGCTAACCTTTCAGACTTCAGTAGGCAGTCATTTTGTCTGCAATGTACAAGTCTATGAATTATAAGAGTTCTAAACATCCTAACATTTTGAAGAAAACCATACGACCACTACACCTGAATGGAACAGTGAAACTAACAACGTACATGAGCCTTAACAACTCTCACACCAGGAGTCTCACTGCCCTTTTATAGCTAACGACTATGAGGCGAGCCTGGTCCCATCAGAGTTAGTTTCAGGTCAAACCCCTCCATCTAGAGATAAAGCTCAGCTCTATTATCAGTTGATCTCAGAATTGAGAAAGTCACTTGAAATTAGAGACGAAACGTCTTCACCTTGAAAACTAAGAACAGATACCTTTGCTTTAACCTTCAAAATGACCTGGATGACTGAGAACCGTCACAGACATCCTAACATTTTAACGTAAACTGGTCGTAAGCTTTTTTTGTAAGGATGGTTTTTAACAATAAAAAGAAGCACCAATGCATAATGTAGGCAAATTTAATGTGTATGCTCAGAGGACAGAGAATGATTATATTGTTCAATACTGGCATTTTCCCCATCATGTTTTCGTTTCAAGATGCCTTGTCCTCGTCCCTGCAGGCATTACCTTTTCCCCGCGCGTCAGCTACAGAGCTTGGATTTGCACTCAAATAACCCACAAAATAGCTCCTCTTATTATAGATATAAATACATTTTGAGTTTATCACAAGAACGCCTTCCCAAAGGGAATATAGCTTGTGTGAAGCGCATAAGATAAGCAATGACATATAGTCTACACTGTAAATAGTAACAATTGTATTGGGTTATTTTATCACTGTTTGTTTTGCATTGGTGTTTTTTGGTGCAACTTTCTGTTTCCTATAAATACTGGTGAACATGAACTCTTTCATCGTTCTAGATTTTATTCTCATCAATTATTTTTAAGCAGGTCTGTATGGGTAACTTGTGGACAGGCAGACTATTAACTATTACTTTCTGGCTACAGTTTGGAGAGCAGGAAGTAGGCCCGACCCGCGTTTACCGTCGGGTATGCAGACCTACAATACTGACGTACTGTAGGTCTGCATACAAAACGAAGGCAGACCTTAACAAATGAAAAGCAGCTACTTTTTCTGGGTCCTTAAAATATGTCAAGTTTACCCCCTGTACACGCCCATAAAAAAAAACAACCGTGCCTTGCAGTTGCAGTCTCAATCAGCTCACTCACTTTTAAATACGAACAATAAGGTGTTTTAGTTTTGTTACTGCGTCATTACAGTCCTAAACCCAAACCATTAATAAAGAGTTTTAACACATTAAATATTATATTCTACACTATGTAACTCTTTAGATACATTCTGCTGCAATGAGAAAGAAACACACATTTTGTCAGAAAAAGCTAATTTTTGGTAAGGAAGTTGTCATTATTCTACTCACTTAGAAAACAAAAACATGAAATCATGTGGAAGTTATTTTACAGTTTTTTTTTACAGTTAAATTTTACAAAGTGACAAAACAAAGCATTCTCCTTTCCAACAGCCATAATTCTGATTTAACCTTTGACCTTATCACAATCTGACATGGCGGTTATTGAATTGATCAGGTTACTATTGACTGCTACAAATGAGACATTCAAAGAGAGAAGTTCTTGTTTTTTTTGGAAGCAGTTTTAAATATAGACTTCTCCTGGTGTGACTCACTCATGCCACCACCCCCTCATGATGCAGTCAGAGGCAGAAAGCTGGTGCTGTCCAAGAAGCTGGCAATATGCAAACAATGAGTGCTGTCGACATCATTGAGGGACAGTTACTAAAACAGGATTTATCAATTTGTGATTTTGTAGCAAAAATACTCAAAAGAATGATGTAGAGTGGCAATTGATTCAGGCTAAGCACAATAACAACTTTATAATTATAATTGGTAGAATAATAATGGTTTTCTACTAGTTATTACAGCTGTATTGTGCTTACTATATGGCTCAAACCATATCAATGTATGGATGAAAGGGATAACCTAGTCAAACAGTTGCCACAATTCAATATTAATACCATTAAGCCCTGAATCGCAGAAGCCTGTGGTGAACTGGCAGCTAACTGTGACCACCCATCATGCAGTCAATTGGTTGAATCGAAATGGTGAGAAGAGGATGTCCAAGGGTGATGCTTAGAGGATCGGATTACTACTCAGTGGGAAACAATAACAGTTGTGATTGTGTGTTTTGTCTAGTATAACAACAGATACAGACTAGTAATAGTGGAAGTATTTAGGAAAATGAGCTAAAATTGGATGGACTTGTTCCAAAATTAATCAAGGATATGTCTCAGGATCTCTGAAACATGGTTTGTTGCTGACTCTGCAGTGAGTGTCACATCCCACTGCTGAATTGAGCCAGCAGCTGACATCTCATAAAGCCTTCTCCACATTATCCTATGACACATTACGGGAATGAGAAATGATCGGGACGATAATCACATTAAGCCGAAGCCTTATTAAACACAGCATTTATGACATTCACTTTTGTTTTTTGTTGACTTGATTACATTTAACAAAGCCACAAAAGAGCACTTTAAACTTTTTAAAATGGACTTTAATATTTAATATTGCACAGTTTCTATTTATTTTATTGCAATTATGCTGGTTTTACTTTATATTACATTCTAGCAATGTGTTGTAATGTTTTGTCATAACCAAATTATTGTTTTTATGGTGTATTGAGCCTAAGTAGATAGTTTGTTTTGTCCAAGCTAATTTACTGAAAGGTGGCAAGAACATTTGTGCATTCTATTGTAGCTTCCTACAATGATAAGCATGATTTTTAAGGTTGTAATCAAGGTCACACTAACCAAGGACATTTCCTGACCTAGAGTGTTGATCATAGGAGTAAGGCATTTAGAAATAAAGAAATCGAGTCAAAACCAAGATGCTACATTGTAAAAAATAAAATAGACCATTCATAAATTTATTTTGAGTGAGGTTTCACAGAAAGCATTTGTAAAGACAAGGTACTTTACATGTATACCCAACAAGATCCAATTGCACTAAAACACACTCATAACGCTACTGCCACAGCATTGGTCCGAACCAGCAGTGGTTAAGTAAAATCACTTTGCCTTCAGAAAACGGTTTTATGCCATTCCCAAATCTTGCAAGAATCCAGCTGCAGTGAACACTAACTAGGCAAGGCAAGGCGAGGCGAGGCGAGGCGAGGCGAGGCAAGGCAAGGCAAGGCAAGGCAAGGCAATTTTATTTATATAGCACAATTCATACACTGGGTAACTCAAAGTGCTTTACAGAAATAAAAGACAATTTACAAGATTTAGATTTAGGAACATAAGAAAAATTGTGCAAAAAGAGTGCAGATAAAAAAAAAAACATTTTAAGTTGTGGTGTAGGCGGAGCTAAAAAGAAAGGTTTTTAACCTCCCCTTGAACATTGTTAAAGTTGAGGCTTGTTTTACTTCATCTGTGAGGTTTTTCCAGGTTTTTGCTGCATGAAACTTAAACGCTGCTTCACCCTAAAGTGAAATCTATAGAAACCTAAATGTTTCTATAGATCCAATGTGAGTTTGCAGCAGTGCAGTTGCAAACAAAGTCATTAACGCCAAATTCTAATTCAAGAAATTACATAGTGATAAAATGGGTTATCAAAAATGAAAAATAGAATGTCTGGTCACATTGCCAGCCGCTAAAATGCTTTAATTTAACGTTGCTGTAATATCAAGGTCTATGTAAATTTCACAAATCACAAAATATTTTAATTATTGAACTACAGTCTGGTTCTAATTTTAAACATTCACTATGCAACAAAGAAGGTTCTGGAGCTTTCATTTGTCTCTGGATAGGTCCCCTTTAAACATTCAGTCTATTTTTGCAAATGCTTAATTAAATTAAATAGAAGGCTTATTCATGTGCACAGCAAAGAACATTGGAAATTAAGCTAATGAGGACTTTAGAGTCAATACATTAGATGTTAATGGCTTCTAAAGCATAAGCCATGTAAAATTTTTGTCACTTCAAATTTCATCATAAACATTTTCACCAAGTTTCTTGAAATATCCTTTCATGTCCACTCGACTGGTGTGTTTTGGGCTCCCTGAGCCTCGACCACGGTGTTCGTTTGATTTCAGTGTTGCCTTGTGTAATTGTATCATGTTACTCCACAAGGTTTCCAAAATTAGCCAAAGGCACTGGCAGCCCATGTCAAAAAAGCATTGGAAATGTTGTCAAGGCCATGACAGATAGCACAAGTGAGTTCAGAGCCAAAGGGAACATACAGTTGGCCATATTAACACTGATAAAAAGAATGACCATTTCATTCTGCTGCCTCTGTATTAGCATTTCAAAATACTTGTTTTCTGCATCAGATAACCTAACCTATATGTAAGAGACATTTGTTTTTAGTTTTTCTATTGTGTTAATGGTATATTGTGGTTTTGGTAAGAGTTACTTCTGGAGAAATGGACAATTCCCTTTGCAAGAGTCTGGTTATTAGGAGGCAGTCTGGGAAACAGGACGTGTCCACCACTAGTGCTTCAGGCTGCCTAGTCATTTGCAAAACACATTTTAACAAATGAAGACGGAGCTTAACAGATGAGTATTATTCGCTTATGCACTGCATTGGATAAATTTGTGTTATATTATATTGTGATAAAACACCAATAATTATTAAAAATAGTTTACACTAAAATACATTGATGGAGGCACACAGCAGTGGTATTTATGAAACAATCAGCTCTAATGTCAACTAACTAATGAATTTTCACTTTTTTACAAATTTATATTTGTATTATTTATTTACTTATTTTGTGTGTTGTGATAGACAGAAGTAATCAAGTTGTTGTTCCAAAGGTCATCTGTTTCCAAATCCTTAAATTGTTGTTGCAGTACTACAAATGAAGTTTTCTTCATTCTTCATCAACACTTTCAGAATTAATATCTAACACATTACTATAAGCATCAATGATTGTTACTAGCTGTTTTAGACTGGTAATAGATAAATTTCAACAAATAATGGTTGTAAATTAGCCTAGCAAATAAAAACATAACTACAGAGGTAAGCCAGGCATTTGTGCGGGATATTGAGAGAGAAAACAATACAATGACAATATAGCCCAATAAAGCAAACCTAAATGAAAGATACTCACCAGAAATAGGTATAATATATATAAGGGACATATCTACCATTGTGCGCATTTTGCAAGACAGTGCCTATTGTTATTAAGACAAGCAGAGGCCTATTTAGTGGCAAAAAAAAAAAAAAAAAAAAAAAGGACAGTTAATTGCAATACCTTTGACCCAGTCTCACTGCACAAGCCTGCACAAACGCAGACCACGCCTCCCAACCAGAACAGCAGTGCACCAGTTTTTTTTTGCATAAAGGCATGTGCACACGCATGAAACACACAATGTATTTATTCTAGAGCCGGCCAAGTCATTCTAAAATATCAATGTACTCATTCCTCACAATTCAGAATTACAGACATGCTTTGTGAACCTGTAGCAAGATGAGGAAAGGATGGACTCCTGTAGTGTTCTTGAATATTAGGTTGTTCTGTGAGCAGTGAGTCATGACCTGGACTCAGCAGAAACCAGGCACAAATGTTAAAGCTCTTTTTATCATGCAATTTTACTTCTATTCTTCTTTTGGAAGTCACAAACCGTAGTAAATCAGGGTTATTCAAATACTCTGATCCTCAGTTTTTGTTCAGTTAAAGGGGAACTTCTTCAAAAGTGTTTATGTACCACGTCTTTAGGAATTTAATGAAACCGCTAAATATTTTTAAACCAAGGTCCACAGTTGAGAACTTCCTACTCAATTTTTATTGTTTTTTGTAAATGAGCTTATAATTATTTGTCAGATATGCTCCTTTATGAAGTCTATAGTTTGCATGGTACTAATGAAAGTTAAATCAAAGTGAAATAGCAGATTGAATCAACCTCCTCCACAAAGGGTTGTTAAAAATAATTTGAAAAAAGTCCTGCAGTATTAAGTTGGCAAAGTCACCTGAGTGTGTCAGTAATACAGAATGAGGAAACGCCAGGTGTCCATTACTTTGACCACAGAATAGCTCCCGGGGGGGACCCATCAGAATGCTAATGTCGGTGTAACATCACACCTAGATAACTTTCAATACATGTCAGCTTCACTCCGTGGACATACACGATCAGAATGTCGGATATGCATTATGTAGGAAGTACGCAGAGCTTCGCAGTTACACAGATGGCAACACGGTTTGTCATTTGTAAACAGGTGCCTGGCTTTGAATAAGTGAACATACACTGCACCATCTGAGACTGTATATTAACAGAAGGTGTCTGTAAATGTGGATCAGGTATGAAGACTCATGCTACTGGTGCAACAGCAGCGGCTATAGTCCTTAAATTTAATGTCTGGCAGTTTCATATTAGAGTGGACATTTATTAAAATAAGTAGCATAGAAATGTTACTGTTATGGTCACCATCCATTCACAAATGTGACACAGGAGAGTACTATTAAAGGTGTATGTCCAAGGTAGGGGCTTCAGCACAAGAGGTTGCTCCCATGTCGGAACAAAATCAATGGACATTGGTGGAATAAATGGGCCAATCATTCAGACAGTCAGCCATATTGAGTGGGTGGCAACAGGCCACAGGCTAGAGACGGGAGAGTGCAGATTATATGAAATATGAAGCAATGGTAGTTATTGTAGCTTGCAGGGCCTGATTACAACATGCAAGCCAGGTTTATTACTTGGATGAGTGGTCACTATGTTTGGTTTGTAATGTAAGTCAACATCAATATTCATTTTCTATGCATATTCTATGAAGATATGCAGTGGTCTGATGATTTGTGAACATCAAAAAGAGCTTTATGCCTTATTATACAGTGTAGGCGTTATGGAAATAGTCAAATTCTATAACTGAACAGGGTGCTGTTTTATAGTGTCTATATACTGTATTGTCCTTTTGTTTTTATTTCCTCAGATTTTTTTTACACAACCCCCTTGCTTGTAATTTTCACTGTAATCACCACTTCCTTACAGCAGCAAATGTAAACCAAATATTAACTTCAAACTTAGAAAGAAATAACACTTGGGTAAAATCTTCAGAGATTGGAAAAATCTCTGAATCGCAGACTAGAACTATTACATTTCCATTTATTCATTTAGCTGACGCTTTTATCCAAAGCGACTTACATTGTTCTACAGTAATTACCAGTGTTACAGCCACTGGAGGCAAGGTGGGTTAAGTGTCTTGCCCAAGGACACAACAACAGTGTATGAACTGTGGGGAGAGTGAGAATCAAACCGCCTACCTTCCGGTTGAAAGACGACTGCTCTACCCACTGAGCTACTGTCGCCCAACTATAAATGTCCCAGCTTCATTACGTTCCCGACATAACAGATACATGTTGTTTTACATTTAAAGAGAGTGCTTACAGGCTTTAAATCCAAAATTACGTTTCACAAAAACCTTTTATTGGCATCAGGAGATTTTTTTTATGCAGGACCCTCTTACTGAGAGACGAGCGTGCTAACCCCTGCGCCACTGTGCTGTGTTGTTTTGTCAATATGTCCTCTGTAATTGCCTCTTTTTTCACTTCTCTGCAGCACCAAATGTGAACAAACTAGCTATGAACTTAAAAACTTAACTGAAGTAACACCTGGTAATGCTTGTGATTGTGGATGCCCATAAATCTCAGATCTATTCTCAGAGTGCACAGGCTGTTAGAAAATTTAGAGGCACGTCTAAAAGGCTCCATCTGGAATACTTTTGGGCTTAAGGTGGAAATGGCGAGAACAAATAAATGTCACTTCAAGCATAAAGCTCTTATTTTCTATGCCTCTCTTTGATGCTTTGCCTCCAAATTCAGGTAGAAATCCAGTAAATGTTGAAACACACAATAAAGCGCTGGTGCATTTCTTTTGATTGCTTCTTCTTCTCCCTTGTGTCTGAATCTCAAAATCACATGCCATAAACAGACTTCTTTTGACAACTGGCATTTATCTGCAACAAACTACAGTAGGATGCTTCATTGAATACAGATTAAGGTCACTGCAAGTGGTGCACTGTGGCTGTGGGAACACAGTGTATCTGGCCTGCCAATACGCTGTACAGCTTTCAGGGAAGGCCATTGAATCATGGGACACCTGTTGGGGATTGAGAAAGGGCAGGCACTGCATTGATTTAGACCAGAGCTGCACTACATATTCACAGCTGAAGCACGGATTCTCTGTCTGACACAGCCTTTATGTATGTATAACTTGGCTGTGGTGTATTTTCATTTTCACATAGCCCTGAGACTACCGGGACTACCACAAACACTATAAACAGTCTGTCCATAGTAAACACTTGTTAAAGTGTTGAGTATTATTGTGCCTTAGGAATCTATTACATAACACACATAAGACGAAATATGACAAAATCTGCATCATTCCTCATATTATTAAGCAGTTTCTTTGTGAAGCAAGTTGAACTTTCCAGTGACAAGTGCACATTGCAATTTCAGACCTCTTTTTTGGTGCATGTGAACAACTATGATGCTCTGCAGGGACATGCAGTTTTCTATGAATAAAGTCTAAAAAGAGTTCACAATTTTGAAAAAAGAAAAGAAACTCCTTAAGCAGTGCCCATGTTATATTCAAAGAATCCATGTGTAATAAACAAATGAGTAAATTAAGTAAAGACAAAGCAAAGCAACTGCTTTGTCTGTGACAAGATATAATAATACCATTGCCATAGCAACAGCACCCACTCACTCTACAACTTGATAGTATTTGTGAAGTTATGAATGATAGCTATGAGTTATTTATTGCATCTTTATTATTGCAAAACAAATATAAGTAGTCTTAGCCTGAGCAGTGAGCAGACTCCCAATTCTTATTTAAACAATACAGCAAAACACAACTGATATGTTCACACTATTGCCATTTTATATCAAAATGCATTTGTTCATACGAATATTATGATACATGCTTTTGATACAGTTTTTTAAAAAAAAGTTGTACTTATTTCCTCTGACTTGTTCTGCCCAAGCAAAACAATGTATCCTTGATGTAGTACAACCACACAATGAGCAGCCCATCCCTTTAAATCAGGTGTCACCAATATAAAATACAAAAACAGACCAATTAATTCATTTATTTATATATTTTTTTTTATTCTAAAATACAATGTTGGAATAAAAATATTGGGATAACCATGTTCAGTTTTAGCTTTCAAATTGGTTTTCAGGGTCATTCTGTTAAAAATAACTAGAACACTATACTATATAACAAATAGAAGTATGCATGAGTATTTTTTTCTTCTTTTTTTCTCGCTAATAATAAGGAATTATGCTTTGTAAGACAACAATATAGCATAACATTGAAGAAAGACAGATTTTAATCTCCTCCAAGTAAAAATGAGAATACAGTGTTCTTTTGCCAGAATTCACTGAGGCTGAGGAGTCAGTGAATGGCTTTTCATTTCTCAAGGAGCAGCAGCACCATGTTTCCCGCTATATCTCAGCCCCTTCAGTTAAAAAAAGCTTCAGTCAATAGTTATCTTTACTGCTGCCTCAGACAAAGAGGAAGAATGCTTGAGTTGGTGCAAGTGCTACCACAAACATCCTGTGAGGTTTTTCCAAGCTGGGAAAAGATAGCAGCAAACAGCAAAACATCTGACTGGACATTTATGAAAGTCCTCAGTAAATAAGCCTCATCATTTGACAAAAAACATACAGTGTGCAGATAGGGCTTTAGAATTACCTGTTAAGATATGCTCAGAGACTGGTTGCTTTGCAGTCATTGTCACTGGTTGCCACTCATGTTCCAGTTTCTATACAATGACAGTAATGAGAAGGAAGGCCATTCACGAAAAATAACAGAAGAGTGAAGGATGGAGGCAGGAGGAAACCGGTGGCAACGGCTAATTAGTGTTCCTCAACCTCACATTAGAGCTAGAAAGGACTGGCAGAAGGAAGGAAAAATACAGACAAATGATTAGCAAACAAGACCCACACACTGAGTGGATTTTTGAGTGCCCCGTCTATCCCTGTATTATGGCATGAAGGGCCCCGACTAAGCAACAAGGAACAAAACACGCATGATGGATGTTTGACAGACAGTGTCAGGGTGCATTTAGCTGTTTGGGGTGATTTTGACACGTGATTATTAATAGAACATATGTACGCAAACAGATGAACCAACAAATTGTACAAATAACACTTACCAAAGATATACTGTATTTAGACATGCAGTCATTCTAGACACAAATAAAATATATATAGATTAAAACTTAGAAAGAATAACTTCAGACTTTTTGTTTTGACCAGCTACCTTTTTGTGGGATTTTAGCACTCATTTCTGAGCATACGTATCCATCTTATCAAACAGATTAACCACATCACAGTTTATTTTAAACATCTCAAACTTGCAAAACTGTTGCCATTTTCTTGTACATCACAGTAAATATTACACATTTTCAACAGTGCAACACCACTTTAGATTTGAGGTAAAAAGAGAATAGCCTCTGTGGGAAAGCAAGGCTCCTGTGTGGTATAGTAGGTATGAAGGCTAAAGAGCATTTAGATATGAAATAAAAGAAAGCAGAGTCTAACATCAGCAGGTGCCAAGACGACAAGTGTTGTGAAGTACAGTATCTATGCCCTTGTCTTATCTGATTCACACCGATCGCTATTTGTATTACAATTACATCATTTGCATCAGTCAATCATCTCTGTCCTTCAGTCTGTGCACAAATCCTCGGCGCAATTAATGTGAACAATTAATCAATCAAACAATTAGCATCCACTGTGTTGCCGTAAATTGCCACCTCCTGCACAAGCTGTAAATTTAAAACAGTATTCAAGCCAACTCCATAAATAAATATAGAATAGGAAAAGTTCATTTTGCATGTAAGACTTGATGTCCAGTACATTTTGTGAGACTGCTTTATGTAATGACACAGCAAAGCTTGTGCCGAATACTTACATCTGTCCTCCTGTGTTTTCCTTTGCCGCCCAGTTTGGTCCTTCAAGGCACCTTTCTGCTCTACTTCAGCTCTCTTTGTACCATTGGCTCCTTCCCGTAAAAGTTGCTGTAGCTCCAAACCGTTTAGATGAGTGGATGTGTGAAGAGAAAACACTATTGGTGTTGATGCTTCTCTGCATACATGAAGTCTGGCAAACGTTAACTAACTGACAGATAAGAATATTTGGTAACACTTTTAGTGTTAGTTAGTACATGCATTAAAATAAAAATTTTCTTCTGCTTAGTCCCATTAGGGGTCGCAGGTGACTGTAGCTTATCCCAGTAACGTTGGGCCTGAGGCAGGGAACACCCTGGGCAATAGCCAGGTAATTGTGCTGACACCTACATTTACATTTATTCATTTAGCTGACGCTTTTATCCAAAGCGACTTACATTGTTCTACAGTAATCAGAGGCAAGGTGGGTTAAGTGTCTTGCCCAAGGACACAACGACAGTATGAACTGTGGGGAGAGTGGGAATTGAACCACCTACCTTCCGGTTGAAGGACGACTGCTCTACCCATTGAGCTACTGCCGCCACTTAGGCATAGACAGTAGCAGACAACCATTCGCTATTATATTCATTCACTAGGGACACTTTAGATTTGCCAATTAACCTGTACATGCCTGCTTTTGGACCGTGGGAGGAAGCCGGAGTACCCAGAAAGAACCCACAGTAACACAAGGAGGACATGCAGACTCCTCACACAAAGGCCAGAGTTAGCCAAGGATGTTGGATTTGGCCTGGGTTTGAACTCATAACCTTCTTTCTGTAAGGCAGAAGAGCTACCACATGCACCCCAATATGTGCATGTTTAGTTCTTAAATTCTTGCTAAAATATAATGTTGATGCAGATTAAGACACAGGCTGGCTTATAATACCTCTACTAGCTTCTATATACTCTCTGTGTGGAGAAAAAAATGTTCTGCTAACAAGTGGTTTGTTTCATCACTGTTACTGGTATTTTAACCCTTACATTCTTTAAATTGGGACAGAAAAAAATAAAAGACCAAATTTGAATCTTGAAATACATAAATGAAGTCTCTATATAATATATGGAGGCTGAACATGTGTAAATACAAAAAGGGAGCAGGGCGCGACAGTGCCCCTTAAAAAAACTAAAAATTCATAAGCTTGGGATAAGGACACGACAGTGCCCGTTGGAAAAACACAACTTTGTAAGTTTCCTGTATTTTCCAAACATTTGACAGCCTTCTTAAAGAACCCCATCTGACATAGAAACACAGTTTAAACTCGGTTTAACCTCGGCACCTGAACCGGTTCGCAATGGCAAGGGATGATAATTTTTATTTTAATTATCTTTTTTTTTCTTTTTTTTTTTTTTTAGTTGCTGCTGTATAGTAGCAAAACCGGCTTGAAAGTCAGTACAAAATCAGATCATAATTCATATTCCTTCACTATTTTTTCAGTTTAAAAGGAGCTTAATCTAAATATCTAATTAACCTGAACACGTTCACAAAATGAAAATAGTCGAGTATCTGTTCCACAAATAACAATATTGACTTGACAGGAATCCTGTAGGCCCAATTATAACCAATTGTCCTCCTTATACCTTATTTTATTTCATTGATTGGTTTTGTGTGTTTTCTTCTGGCCAGGCAAGTGTGTTCATTTGCCTTATTACAAAAAAACAAAACAAACACATTCTAGACAGTGATAGTGTCTTAAAGAGTTCTTTTAAAAAGAGACGGCAATTTGCATTAAAACCAATCAGCAATGTTAAAAAATATATTAAACTAAACTAATTAAACTAAAGTAAATCTCAGCACCTGCACCAATAATTATATTTTCATTCATGAATGGGAGGCACTGTAGGATTTTTTTCTGCAAGGTGCCCTGTGAGAATGGATGCTTAGTTTACGCTCCTATCCCTTTAAGTGTCTTGTTTAGATTATCTTTTCAATCTCTCAAAAGCAGACTGAAACTAAAGCTTAGCACATCTATCTTATTACAAATAGCTTTCAACAATAATAGGCTTAAGTCAGTATAATTTTATTTTTATCTTTCTTTTGTAAAACATGCAAAAGTTCTTTTTTGAACAAACCAGATTGATGGGGATCTTGTAAATACAGAATAATTTGAAATAAAAAAACAAAACAAAACATCATAATAAACACTACTAGCAGTGGATTTCAGCATCAGTTTTTACAAATAAATAAATTGCTTTTTGAATCAAAGCCATTGCATTGTTTGCCCTGAAGCTTATTGTTCACAATCTGTCTGCTCACTTATAAAATGTTGTAAAAAAATAAATTTATAAGTGACTGCAAATGATCTAGTATGGGCCAGAGGCACTCCAGGACTTTAATTTACATGAGTACTGTATTTTGTTTGTCCCCCTGAGTGTGATGGATGGCTCCCCAGACCGTGATGAAATGGAATGCATCAGTTAATTAGTTTTCCTTGGACAGTGCCATGGTCTGGACTGTCAACCATCAGCACACAATTCTAGTGTTTACAGAGGATATATGAAACACACCTGTGAGATTAATAAAATACATTAATGTCTACCAGAACATGGCAATTTCATATGGATGTACAATCTCCTGAAATTCAATAGCCTGTGTAATGTCATCTAGGTTAGTGTAATGATACCTGCAAAATGGACACAAAATAAGATAAAGAATACATTATATCAAAATAAATGTTGATAGTTTGGTCAGATGTGTTTATAGAGACTATAGGGGCCACTGGCAGACAGTACACAAGGGCCCTAAATACAATCTAGACATAAAGCACATTAGGTGTAGCTATTAATAAAATATAAACAGGTATACAGTGATCTTACTTTTATCTAGACAAGCTTTCTCATTCAAACTGTGGAGGCTAGGTGTGGTCAAATGGAATTACAGCATAATTCAGGCATAATTTCAGCATACAGGCATAATAAGCTGTGGCGCTGGTTATCAACTTTTTTTTTGGTCAAAATACTGGTTGTTTGTGTGTATATTTGACCAAAATTAAAAACATCAGTCCATGCACATTGATGATTATACATGCAAGTTCATATTAAAAAGTGGTGATGTAAAATCTGGCATATATTTGAAACCCAATTTGAGAACAGATGGACCTTTTACTTTCTTTTGGGTGTTTTCCCACATGAAATTAGAACCATTTTTGCTGTTAATTTTTTGTTTTTTTGTTTTTACAGAGAAAATTAATTAACACAAAGCCACAGCATCATTATTATTTTATGAACTGTACCAACAATGGAATCAGACTTGAGTTTGCCTTAATCAAACAAAATGCATCCATTATGAAAACATCACTTATCCTATTGGGTCACAGTAAAAAAGTGAGAACAAATTAAAAATGGAAATAATAACAAGGTAAAGCATGCAACATAATCTGAAATCATACTTACTTGTTTTCTTTGTGTTTGTGTTTGTGTTTGTCTACATTGCTAATCAGATCTGGCCACATTCCCAAGTAAAAGCCAACAGAGAACAATGTAATGTCAAGAATGTAATAGCATTAGCATTTTCCAGTCGGTGTTTTGAATTGCATCTGACATTTGGAACTATATTCAATATAAATTCAAAGTTAAAGGTGAAGTGTTGCAGCTATGTAGAACACATGCAAAGCAATATACACTGTACCACTATAGGATCTTTCGCTCATATTCAGACACATATTGTGTAACCCTGCAACTGTAGGTAGTTGACATGAGGTATGGTGCAGTTTAAGACTAGACATTACACAAGTTCAGAGCTAAGTGGCATAAAAGCAAATATATCAATTCTATGGATTTGGAGACCAATGAATAATGGCTTTCGTAGAACTGGCTTGATTTGTATTGGATCAGAGAAACCATTTAAATGACAATATTACAGATTACCTGCCACCTGCTCTAAAAGCATACATAATGTTGAAAATGAGTTTACTTGAGTTAAATTCTGTGCCTTTGGGGTTGTAAAAAGCCTCTAATCTGAGCATTCATCATCCAAATACGCTTTGTTCCTGCATCACCTTTGATTAATGAATTGGCTCAGTTAGGAGGATTTTGCCTCTTAAGACTTGACCTTCAAATGTGTGCTTGCCCGTTTCAACAGGCCCAGAAGTACAAAACAATATGTGGACTATAAGAGATTGTTGGATGTGCGCCAACTAAATGCCAAAACATGTGAGTACAGAGACTTGAATTGTGCAAGAAGAAATAGAGAGCTATAGAGAGCTTATAGCTAATGACCATGTGTATTGCAGTTGCATCTAAAGAGGTTTGTGGCTGGTGAGGCAAACACAGGTTAACAAATATAAATACACAGAATAGCATTTGCATCAATTGGCAAAAGACAACTTGTTATATTTTATATTTAATTTAACCATTTTTTACACACATACGCAAGGGATGGTTGCTTCAAGTGGTATACATCATTGGGTGAATTAAGGAGTTGCACATGCACAACTTCTAAGCACAATACTGCGTGTGTGCCTGGATTATTTGTTTATACTGCTGTAAAAGGTTATTTGTATAATCTTTCTGAAAGTTCATGCATTACTTTTGACAATGGAAAACCCTCAAAAGTGTACTTTTCTTACCTTACAGTGGAAAAAGGACACTGTTAAGTGTTCCCGAGGCTGCAACAAGATGGAGATCTGATCTTGTTTAGGGACTTCTACCGCAAGAGCTGCGTGGAGAAACTTGGATATTAAGAGAGGCAAAGCTTCTTATGCTTGAGGGGCACTTTTCCACAATAACCTACTAAGCACATGGAAGGGCATCAGGAACATCATGGATTATTCCAGAAGGGGACAAAATGCTTCATAAAACCATGTCCCTTATAAGGACACTTCTTATGTGAGTCCTCTGTTTTCATACAAACAACTGAAGTTCATAACTGTTTCTGTTCAGATTCTGAAAACTTTCTGTTTATGAGTCATGGCTTTTTTAGTCCAGAAGGGATTTAGCAGCTCATGGTTCCCAGGGGAAACACAAAATCCAAACCCAGGGTCACCACATAAAGTGTATTTGAAGCTTGACTGCCCATCCTGTATTCTATAATGCAATCAAATTAAGCAATATTGTATAAGTGTTTATTAGGGGACTTTTGTACTACAAACCCAAGCAGCTATTTTTTTCTCTATACTAGCACTGCATGAGTGGATAACATGTGGGAATTTCAATTTTGTCATTTGCACAATTATGTTGTGTTACAACCTTCAAATAATTTCAAATATTGCAGATTTTTTACATATTTATAATATATTTATATTTTTTTTATTCACATGACTTTTTATTGTTATGGATGTCATTTTGAGGACTGCTGATTTTTCAAAAGATAGAACAGCAATGTTTTGAATGGTTATTTGCTTTAGCAATAGCCCTTGTCTTGCATCATGTAAATTCATGAATGTCAGTTGTTGGTTGGTGCTTCAAATTACCAACCTACAGATTCATTTCCCACCACAACTCAGTTAAGTTACTTCAATGTAGAAACTTATTTTTTCTTTTCTCCCACGGGTAAAACATATAGAAGAAAGTAAAGAGCCCTGGCAAATACTGCTTACAAAATCAGTAGAAATGTTGAAGGCAACATCATGGCTAACATTCACAGAGTGGATTCAAAGAAACCCCCTATTTACCCAAATCCAGTGAAAAGTTATTGAATCGTCTGATGCTGTGACTAACCTTTCTTTTGTCAATGAATGAATAGACAATAGTCATGCTGAATAGGCATTCTTTTCAATGACAAATTAGTTTTTGTTCATTTCATTGTCGCAATTGATCTATAATGTCAATAAATGATGCAACATTAATTGTTGACTAATTTTAAAGCTGTGTTCCTTCAGTGTCATTTGTTTGTTTAATTATAGTATTCATCAAACAAGCAAAATCATTTAATAAGTAAAAACCTCTCAATGTTTTTAATTAAAAGTGTTCTCTTGAAATGGAATATTGGCAAAGATTCTAAATTAATTTGAAGGATTTTTGATTTGTTCATACAAAAAAAAAAAAGAAATCTTTTAAATAATTGTTACTTTACACATTGTTTAAAGAAAATAACCCATGAAAGCCAATGTTTCCTTCAAGCTACTGCTCCATACCTCTGCATCTGATATTTAATCACCAAATTCAATTCACAGAGATCCAGGACAATGGCTCTTAAAAATCAAAAGCATCTCATTTACATCTCATTATCTAAAGCTATAAAAGCCTCACTGATATTCTACCTTAATCATGTGATTGGCAATGAGCTCTGACTGTCTCAACTCTCTCAAGATGGGCCATTATGCACATATTTTGAAAGCTGGGTGAATTTGTTAAACTCATTACACCCTCAGTAATTGTATGTACCACTCACAAATTTTACAAAATTATTATCACAATTGTAAATGTGAATTTTTTTTATCTTATCTTAGTAACAATATTGATGTAAAATGTCTTGATTGTTTTAAGCACAGTTCTGATGAGCAAGGTTTCCTGCTGAGGTATAGAAAATTATACACATTTAAACCATTACATGGTTATTAAAGAATCAAATATGTGATAAGTCAACCTAATTGTATTACTGTAGTTTTAAAGGTGAGTAAGATTGGTGCCATTCATCCTTTTCACACCTTTCACCAAAGCTACTGTATGAATGTTATAAAAACATTAATTTCTTATTAACCTTAACCCATTACCATCTGCTAGACTGTAGTCAAGGTCATGGAACTGAGAAAAATGTGACATTGTCTGGCTTTTTCATTTCCATTTGACTTAAATGAATGGTTTTCGTTTAAATGTTTTGATCACTGAAATCCACCAAGACCCAATGTACTAGTTGAAAACCATTTGCCAGTCTTGCAACAGGTTACCAAGCAATAGTGTAGAATCCTGGATTTTAAAAGAACCACAATGGCTTTACACAATTTTTTTTTCAATTTTATTTTGTATGGCCTTACACTATGTTGAATCATAAGTGATCTGCATAGACTCATCACTAGTACATCTTAGTTGTGCTTAGTCCACTATGTCCTGGCTATAACTCCTACCTAGGACCCCAGGTATTTGATTAGTTCTTCACTACTAAATATACGTTCTTATAACATTCATTTTATGGGTCATAATCATAGATTGTAAATAAACATGGATGTAATCCGCTCATTGGTCCCCTATTCACGGATATTGTCATTACGACAGGGCAATAAAATGGCGTTTACATCCAGGCTTTTCGGGTTTTACTCCATAGTAAAACAATAGCTTTCAGATAGCATAAACAGACACATTAATAAAAAAAATATAATTTTACGTCATGTAGTAAAAACTTAGCTCTAGAGTCCAGAGCCATCTTTTGTACCAGGCTGTGAACATGATTTTTACACTTGTAAAGTCACCATTGGGTTTCTCCTTATATTTCCACTTTTGGAGCCTGCCCTCTGGTGGACAGTGGTATATTGCTGTATTTCGCCGTATGACGGTGCCCTTACTTTGAGGACCATTTAGAAAGTTCAATGAGAGACGCTTGGTCATAATTAGAATAATAATTTAACTATAAAACAATATGGTTATGTTTTGGAGGCATAATAGTTTACTACATTCAATAATGCACTATATTTTAAACTTAGATTCCTGCAGTCAACAACACTGTTTATTGCAATTGCAAGGCTTTCTCTGTTTTCTGTTTATTGTTTTTTGGTGTTTAGTGGTTATTTCTTAGTTAAAGAATGTCAGTCATTAACCAATATTAATATTTGCAAATAATGTGAAGCAAGGGATTTGCATATTTCTTTGTTTACATAGGAGGGACATATTTGAGGGTGTAGCTCTCAGCCAATCACAGCTCACTTTAGTTTCATTGTGTGTCTTTTTTCCCTCATTACTGAAGATGTAAAATGTAGTACTAAGAGATGCTGAAAGAAAGGACTCCTGTGTGAGTGTGTTTAGTTCTCGGCATGCTAAAGAGGGTCAGGCAGTGCATTCCTCTATCCCAGTTTCCACGGGAACACAGACAACATTGCTCAAGCAGCAGTGGTAGTCATTGACGCCTCCAGTCAACGCCCACACACAACAAAGCCCGGCCGTTATTTCCAAACAACTTTGGACATATGCATGCATATTTCAAAAAGAAAGTCTACTGTATGCCAATTTCTCTGCTTACACAATACGGGACATGGGGCAAGGTTCTTTGCTACATTTGATACCCTTCAAAGACTCAACACAAAATATTCTCCTTGAAGACATAAAGCTGCATGGTTTAGATCCCGTGTTTTCAAAATCTAGGAAGCACTACTTCAAAAGACAGAAGTGGAGTTGCTGTGAGAATATCAACACATTTCTCGCTCTGGCTTTAGTTTTTTTTATCTGGTAAAGTAGTTGTTTTGACCCCGGTTTCAGTGCTGGTGTTACGCAGCAAGTATGCTTTATCTTGAGAATGTATACTGTTGAACTCAGATAACACTGTTGCTCCAATTCCACCCACTGACTGTTCAGATTTAGGGGCTTTGGGAATGAAATGGAAAGAAAAGGTAAGTCCTGACCTCATATTAGGTCTAGCTTCTCTGTGATTCCCAGTTTATGGCTCAAAAAGTGGTGTTTCAGCTGTAACACTGGTGAACAGAAACGTAAAGTAAGTCGCTTTGAATAAAAGCGTCAGCTAAAATGACTAAATGTGAATGTAAAAACAGTCCAAAAAAAATCATTGAGTTAAAATGGCAAAGCCAAAGGTACTCATTGTTTCTAGACAATCAAAGTATCACAACAATGTATTGAGACAGAGATTAGTCTGATGCTACCCTTTAACTATTCCCAAATTAAAGCTATGACTTTCAATCCGGGGTTCAAGGAGAGAAAATCACTGTTGTGTATTATAAATTCTTGCTTGTATATTTTCAGAATGTTATTGTTTTACTTTCTTCTAGGAAAAATATAAATAGGACACTCTCTTCAGATTTACTTCTGTTAGATTTTGATCAACATGGTCCGCTGATTGACATTTTTTTTAGTACTATATGTTATTATGTTTGTTGTTTAATTTTTGATGTCTGCCATGTCTGTACAATGCCTTATTTCATTTTCTGGAAGATCATTGTGCCTGAAAAAATGGCTGCGTTGGTGTAGTTGCAATTTTTGTGTGTCTATCTGTGTAAATGTAATATGTTGCACTGCGTCTACATTTCACTGTCGGACGTATATTCTGTATTTAACTGTATGTGACACATAAAATAAAAACTCTTAAACTCTAAGAACTCTCTTAACTCTACTGCATGTGTATGGGACTTTGGTAACCTTGCACTGCAGCTGGGTTCTTGTGAGTTTACAAAATCACAAAAGTCCATCTTGAACTGCTCCAAGCAAAGTATTTGGTTTGGAACTGAGGCCAAACATGGCCGGTGTGTCCAATGATGTGGTAGTACTGAGAGGTTTGGGTGTTATTTTAGGTTTAACTGTTACAAATGTGAACAACATGGTGCTGCTCTGATTGGGTAATCCTTTTGCCAAATGGTTTCAATAAGAACCCTCTCAGATGGAACTGTGGTCTGGGTCTATCTGGCAGAGTTATGTTAGGACTTGGAATTTTGGCACAAAATTCAATATCATCATCTGATTACTGCAAGTTATTATTAATTTAATGTAAAATTTTAGACTAGAAGTCATCACATATTATTACATTTAAGTCAGTCTTTTTGGAAAAAAAACACTAATAGGGAAAATTAGTAGTAGGTAAAATTGGTAGGCAAATTGTTCTGTGATACAAGCCAATAAATCTGCCATCTTGCGCTTACTTCCATTTGCCAAAATTTGCCGACACATGTAAATAGGTCACCTACCCATGTAACCCTATTACTAAAAATTTATTGTAATGAAAAAAAAAAAAAGCTTGATTCAAGACTTCTCAGTATGAAAAAAGTAAGAATTGACTTTGTAGTCTGTTCTCATAAAAAGTAAGATTGTGCTGTTTGGTACCACATGAGACGCAACAACACGAAAGCAACATCTTTTACATGCTATATTTCATAAAGGCTCCAGGCAATAACCGCTCTGTAGACTAGCTCACTCTCCCCTGTGGAGTAGTGAGCACTAAAATTTGCATGTACTAGTTCAGTCAGGGTGAATTCAACAACCCCACACACTGCTGGTGCTATAAATCGCCATTATACCATAACCTGACACAGACTTGCTTAAGAGACTTAAAGAGCAGCAAGACAAATGAGGTGATTACCTCCATCTCAATGACGGTTCCTCTTTGATGTGATGCCTCCCCTAGTGTCTCGTTCACACTCCAGTATCCAAGCTGTAGCTGTAGCTGTAGCCCACATACAGTGTGCGTTTGACTGCAGTTTGCACACCTCTAACTTCTTATTGGATCATCTCAACCTGGGAATAATGAAAGCAGGTACAAGCAAGAGGAAAGTTATTGGGGTCACTATAACTGCAACTGTTCAAAATAGGTTGGTATATTAAAAAGTACTATTAACAAACATTGTTACACAAACATAAGATGGTAGGAATTAGTTTGTGACAAAAATGAAATTTGGTAATTACCATAAATGAAACTCTAGCTTCATTTCCACTGGAGAGGTACAAAAAAAACTATTTTGCATATTTTGTCCTTTGAATCTGATTGTTTACCACAAGAAAAATCCATTTTGCATTTGAGAAAACAGAGTTAAAAAGTGTTGTTTTTTTTTTTTTTTTAATTCCAAATTAATTTTGTCTTGTTAACAGTTTTATTCCAAAAAGAAGGGGGAGGAGTTACTATATAACTATTTTTGAAGGAGCAAATAGAATAATTGGCACAACGAGGCATTCAGATTATCATACAGGACAAAAATATAACAAATTTGGTAAAAATGCCAAATGTTGTTCTTGTCCCTAAAATCCAGAGGAATCCAGAGGCTATTGGAACAAGATAGCTACACACTGTTCTCTTTTCCCCTCCAAATACCTCATACTGCATTTTCTTGTCCCCATCGACCTTATTCTGCTTATCCGGGGCCAGGTTGTTGGGGCAGCAGTCTAAGAAGAGACACCCAGACTTCCCTTTTACCTAGACAATTCCTCTAGCTTTTCAGGGTGGGGGGTGGGGGGTCCCTCCAGAATGTCCAAGGTCTTCCCCAGGGCCTCCTTCTGGTGGGACACACCCAGGGGGGCATCCGGAACAGATGCCCGAGCCACCTCAGCTGGCTCCTCCCGAGTGACTGAGCTCCTCACTCTATCTCTAAGAGAGCGCCCTGTCACCCTGCGTAGGAAGCTAATTTTGGCCTCCTGTATCTGGAATCTTGTTCTTTCACTCTTGGCCCAAAGCTCATGACCATAGGTGTGAGCAGGAACGTAGGGCTCCAGCTCAGCTCCATCTTCACCACAACAGACCAGTACATCGACTGCATCACTGCAGAAGATGCACCAATCTGTTGGTCAATCCTTCCCTCACTCGTGAACAAGATCCCGAGATACTTGAACTCCTCCACTTGAGGCAGGAACTCTTCAGCAACCTAAAGGGGACAAGCACACTTTGAGCCTATCCTTGATAATACAGGGTTTGAAAAAGTCACACATTCAAGACATCTGGCAAGGGACAATAGCACAACATCGGCACCTGAGAATAAGGACATCCAATTAAAGCAAAATGTTTTATCAATTTAAATTTTAAAAACCTTCCACTCTGTTTTAATGAAAGAATACTCACCAAATCTTCTGCTGTGTCTTTTAAGATCCATGTGGTGCAAGGCAAGCTGTCATTACCATTTAAGTGTAGTCATTTTTAACAATACCTTCACACTATTTTATTTCATTGGAACTAGTTCCTTTGAAGTTTATCTTCTCCCTTTAACACCATAAATAAATGGTTCTTTCATAAACATCAAGACACTACACTTTCAGTAGTAACCATTTATGCAACCACTAAAAGCACATATTGTATTTCTTTGAGTCATTTTCACCATAAATTTTTCAAACCCATTATACACATAACAATATGTTGGCAATAAGCACCCATTAATTTAGCCCCCCTTGAGGAGCAGAGTAAATAAGAAAATGAGCAGTTTAACGGTGCATTAGTGAGGAGCTAGTGGAACAGGCCCAGGGCTGTGTTTTGGATAGGGACTGTTATGAAAGCCATCCTGTCACAAACTTGGAAGACAGAGCACTTTAGATTATATATTTGGATCCATTGCCTCCCTAAGTGCTACACCGTATTTAGCTTGTTTATGTTCTGTTGACAGGAACAATTAAGAGTAGACATTCAATGCAATCACTTTTGATTTAGTGAAGTCCACATGATAAACACCCAGCTCTGGACAGACCTCTACTATGTACTCATAAAAAGAGACAGTTGTAGTGTAGACAATTGTTTTAAAGCAGATTTATATTTTGATTTATTACTACTGCAGTATTTGCAGGTTTGTATTGCACTTTTCTTAGATTTGTTTTGTTTTTTTAGCTATGCAAGACCGATGCCACTGGCTTTACCCATGAAAAATACATTTAATCACAAACCAGCTGTAAAAAAAAATAAAATAAAAATCAGGTGATGATTGTTTTGCAAACATTAGCAACAAAGAGTGGCTCATTATGTGGGTATGTTGAGGTAATTGAAATATTTCTGATTATTTTGATATTCCACTATTGCTAATTAGCAAATAAAGATTGAATTTCTAAATTTGAAATTATTTAAGTGTTAAGCACTTCTACACTAACAAACTAACTAACAACCTTGTTTACTGATGCTTGTTAATTGATGCAATAATATAAAATAGATACACTAAACAGTGGGATTGGGAAATACAGAGGAGGACAATTTCTAATTAAATTAATGCAGGAAAAGTTTGTAAAAATGATGTTGCCGTAGAAATATGATATACACATGCAGAAAGAAAAATCCAGTTTCCATTCTCTCCTCTCCGGTGAGCATTTTTTTTTGTTGTCTTTGCCTACTTTGCGATAAAAATGTCCATTTAAAGATATCGATATTTAAAGATATGTGTTCAAAAGAGAATGTTTGTTTTGCATCATTTTGATACTTCCCAATATCACCACCGACCGCCAAAAGGTGGAGCATTGAAGGACTTCAGACTGGTGGAGTTAACATCTCATCGGATGAAAACACTGGAGAGGCTGCTCCTCCGTCACCTGAGGCCGCTGGTGGATCATGCATGCGATCCCTTACAGGGAGCAGATAGGGGTCAAGGACGCAGTATGTTGCATGCGGCACAGGGCACATTTGTATCTAGAGGAACTGGGCTGTTACATGAGGATTATGTTCTTTAATTTATATATGGCACTCAACACAATCTGTCCTCGCATCCTGTGACAGAAGCTAGACAGGATGGGGCTACACCCCGTCTTCACTGATTTGTAAATTTGACTAAATAACGGGACGTCAGTCTGGAAAGCTGTGTGTCCAATCCTGTTGTGTCAAGCACGGAGGCCCCACAGGGGGAACAGTGCTGGCTGATATGCAAGGAACTTTACAAATCAGTCCACGTCCAACAATACTTGGACAACACTGTGATTATGGCAGGTGTCACAGAGGGACAGGAGGGTAAATACAGGGACTGTGTCAGGCCTTCACTGAATGATGAACCACTTCTTTCTGAACACTGCTTAGACTAAGGAGATGATTATTGATCTCTGGAGGTTTAAAGCCACTCCTCCTCAGCTAGTCAACATCAAAGGCACAGATATGAAAGCGGTCCAGATGTATAAGTACCTGGACTGATACTGATGCAATCTACCAAAAGGGTCAGAGCATGTTCTTCTTCCACCATAGACTATGGTTGTTTTATGTGTGCTCGGACCAAGCCTCTCTTTTGGAACCTCTTAAACGATCCTTGAGTAAGGGCACCGCCATACAGCGAAATACGCTGAAATACAGCAATATACCGCTGTCCACCAGAGGGCAGGCTCCAAAAGCGGAAATATAAGGAGAAACCCAATGGCCCAATCCCAATAAAAATCATGTTTACAGCCTGGTACAAAAGATGGCTCTGGAGCCAGTTTTTACTACGTGATGTGAAATTATTATTTTTTTATTAATGTGTCCGTTTATGCTAACTGAAAGCTATTGTTTTACTATGCAGTTAAAGTAGAAAAGCCCGGATGTAACCACCATTTTATTGCCTTTTCATAATGACAGTGTCGGTAAATAGGGGACCAATGGGCGGATTACATCCATTTTATTTACAATCTATGGCTCGGACATGCTTTTCATGTTTAATCAGTCATTGGTGGCTAGTGCAATAATGTATGCTGTGGTGTGCTGGGGCAGCATTATGTCGAACAAAAATAGAAAGCGACTGAACAAACTTATTAAAAAGGATCTGGTGTGGGCACGAGCTTGAACTCAGTGGGATTGCTGCATAGTGCAGAAGCTGGAACTGAACTTCCTAGGAAACAACAGCCACCCACTGCATAAAATCATAGCTGGTCAGAGGAGAAGTAGCAGTGACCGGCTCATTTCACTGTGCTGCAGAACTGAGCATTTTAACTGAGGGGCGGTGAAATCGATCAATTTCCTGCCCACGTGTACTGCTTCACTTATATATAATATAATGCTTATATCTATCTGTCTGTCTATCTGCCCATCCATCTATTATACATACATACATGAGGAAATCACTTTTATTATGTCAGTGTTGTGTCTGTGTTGTTAAACTATGTCTAGTATTATGCTTACAGTTATAATTTAATTATAATTAACTATTAACTATATGATTAAAACAAGAATCAGACAATACAGAAAAAAAACAACAATAGTTTATTTGAACCATATTTGTGTATGAACTACAAACTCTGGTCGCTATAATTGATCTCCATATCTTTTAAAGGTCATGAAAGAATGCTTACATGAAAATCCATCATATTCTTTTACAGCATGTTTCTCTTTTTCACTTTTTGAACAGATTGTTGGCACATGTAAAATAAAAATTCCCCCAAGAAAACTGGTTTGTTTATTTTCAAAAATGTTTTTTTTTCTTTTTTTTTATATGATTTTTATAGAAATCTACCACTAGAACAGCATTCCCTCTCGGAAAGAAAAGAAAGTGGAGTAAAGAAAGACCCAAAATATTTAGATATCTTACATACAGCAGACAGCTTGACTAAAATGCAACAAATTTACCATTGAAATTTTCAGACGATTTACCTCCAACAAAAGGCAAAATGGGAAGATGGTTGACACACTTTCTGATGTAAGCTTAGCAGAAGCGTGATAGACATCCTACCACCAGAAACTCAAACACACTAAATGACAGCAACCTGATTCGTTCTAAGGTTTACAAATGTGCCAAACTCCACAGAAGTGCACAGAAGTAAAACTGTGATGGCGGTGTTAAAGAAAAGTGCTAAGAAAGTTCTCAGGATGTAACCCAGCATTTAGCTTGTGTACGGGACATATTTAATAAAATGTAATAAAACTATTTCAATTGTTATACTATTAAAAATGTACAGGGGCCTTTATGCTGAGCTGATGCATGAATACTTTTCATCTGCATCTAAAATTATATTAGATGTTTAATTGAACTAAACTCAAGCTGTAAACCTGCATGATGTTCCAGAGTGACCGACTTTATTGTTAAATCTGATTTTCTTTTCAACAATTTTTAGGTTATTTAAAGAAATGGCTCCTATTTCACAAACACAAACTTTGCCTAACAGCACAAAGAACCTTGTTTTCCAGCCACAAAATTATCAGCTGAAGAAAATTAAATTCTATATTGTAAAGTAAATAATATATTTGCTTCACATGTCTGTACCACCAAAAACATGTACAATAGTCCCCCCCTCCAACGGGGCCCAGACTCCCCTGCAAAAAAGATTTGTAATCTTAGTGGGACTTACCTGGATAAATAAAGGTGAAATAAAAATATAAGCGCAGTACAAAACTTAAAAGTATGACTGGTTTGCACAGGGAAGTTGAGTTACCGTGTACTCTTTCTTAAAGGGATAGTCCAGTATTTTGTGGTTCTATGAGAGAATTAGATATAGTAATTATTCCTTTCAGTTTGGTGAAGCAGGCAAGCGCAATGAGACACTACAATTGTAATTTTAAGTGTGGCTGCTAATGGGACCAATTGAAAACACACTTTTACAACTGAAGGTAAAAAAAAAACAAAACAAAAAAAAAATTAATGTGTGTTACATATTTACATACATTTTTTATCAAATGACAGTTGCTGATGATGGTTTTCTACTCATTTTCGCTTTTACACAATCCAAGAACAGAGTGGCTGCCTGCCCCAACATTTATTTTGAAAATATACTCCCTGATTTTCAGGTTAAATGTTTTAAATGGTTTAGTTTCTGCAGTGTTTCTCTTCCGCTTCCCAACCTCAATGTGAGCTGACACCTACCTACTGGAGGGAGCTATCCAACAGTATATAATAAAGACACATTAACAAAATACGTAACTATCCCTTTAATTCTAAATATATCAGTGGTGTGAAAAATGAAGTCTAACCTATGTATTTATGGAGCCTGGCACCATTTGCACACAGCGGGGGATTTGAAACACTTTACAGTATATAGGACGCCTGCAGAGCTGTGTCCATTCAAAGCCTATGGGCACATCAATTAAAATGGAAAATGATGTTGTTGCTAAGAGAGTTAGGGAGAGGTAGGTGCAACCCAAACATCTGGTTGATGCCCGATCCTGACTCACTCACCCCAAAGCCTCTCTGGCCATAAGCTGTGGTGCACAGGGCCAAGTGCTGTGGTTGGCAGCGCAACAGCGTAAATGCGGAGCTGCCAGGTGCTGGCCGTGTAGACAAGTGGCACGGAGATGACAGGCTGCTCAGACAGCTGTATAAAGGGTTTAAGGTCTTTCTTCAGCCCATGAGTCTGCTCCAGACAGCGGCATTACTGTAGATGAGGCAACGCTGCCCAATGTGAAAAAGGTGGCTTCAAAGTAATTACCTTCAGATGCAATGGTACAAAGTAGTAGGAGGTAAAGGTGAATCCATTAGCAGTTGGCCTTACATTGGAAACATCAGAGCCAGTGGAATTTTGCCAGTGTTTGTAATATATATATGTTTTTCAAAATATATGCACTTTTTACTTTAATGTACTACTCATAATATATTTTCTCTTTGGAAAATACGGCTATGTGCATTATAAACTTGATTTCCAATTTCATTAACCTGAAGTTCAATTAGTAATTTAATACTGGACATTGTCACATAACATCCTACTTATCATCAAGGCAAACCAAGCGGACACCAGATATGCTTTTATATACATTAGCAACACAAAGACAGATGTAATTGTATTCCATGGTTAATCAATATACCTTAACAAAATTAAAATGTCCTCCTTATAGCAAGCCTTGCCTTTGCCAATAGAAAAACAAAAGACACATTACTTCCAAGTCTATTGATGACAGCAGAGTATCCAATGTGTGTGTGACAGTGACAGATATAATTAAATTGTAAATTATGATCAAATCTCATCACTGACAGTCTTGCCACTCACTGTAAAATAATGAACAAGTGTTTCATTCATCTCAGTTACAGATGGTCACAAAAGATTTCATCACTTAACCCACAGCTGGAGAAAATCACTAATGTGCTCTAGACTCCTTTGATACATGGGGAAATTAGGTTACTATCTCGTCTGATCTGAAGTCTGTGGCTTGTAAAAAAAAGAAACGCTCAAGGAGTTTTTCTTCGACAGATGTCTTCAAGAGTTTGAACACATATTAGTAAACCAATCCCACCAAATGAGAGAAAGGAATGAAAACACATGGAGTAAGTGCTGAAAAAATAATTGCAGAATACAGTTTTTCTCAATTTAATCACAATAGTTTTTCTTAAATAAATAACTTCTGTTTTGTAAAGACACTTTTTTGAAACAGACATACCCTAATTCCCAAAGTCATTGAATAAACGTCACTAACTACTGCTTTCCCAAACTCAAGTCTGTTCCTCTAGTTTAGGCTGTAGTCCTTACGAATGATTGATAATATCCTGTTTGTATTGTCTTTATGTAATTCCATCAGTCATCAGTGATAATGTCTTAGTTTGAAAAAAGGTTTTAGATCTGGGTCTCTTGAACATTGTCTTTTGAACTGGCCCGAATTAACAAAGGTTCGTGCACAGAACTGTGTATGGAGTTGATGGTGGCGTGGTTGTACGCAGTCTTATAGGTGTTGTAATGATTGAGGTGCTCGTGCTCCAGAGGTGGCAAAGTAAGGTGACCCTCCATGCCTGGGCCACCCGTTACACAGTCCTCATCAACGTTGATGATCTCAATGGTGCGTGTGGGGGCATGGTGGTTTTGCTGGTGGTGCTGCTTCCGCATTTTATAGAAGATGATTAGCATGACGGCTGCCATGAGGGTGATTGCGACAAAACAGCCAATGATGATCTTGGTTGTCTTCATGACCTCATCCAATCCATTGAGTGAGCCCTCACCCGGTTCTGTAACAGGGATGGTGTAGGTTCTCTCTGTGGCGCGGGTCGACATTGATGTCCGGACAGTTGTTGTAGTTGTAGAAGTTGGAGAGACAGTTTCCCACGTGCCTGCAGAAGCAGTAGGACCGACCTTTTGTTGCACAGTAGTAGTGATACCTTCATGTTGCGGCGATTCTATGGTCTCTACTGTCACTGTGGTAAAATAGCTGAAGCTGCTGTTCTCTGTTGAGGAAACATTAAGTGTGGCCGATGCTGTTGTATTACCTGCTGAATTACTCACCATACATGTATATGTTCCAGTGTCCTGCATGGTAACATTGGTAAAGTTCAGTGTGCCGTCATTTAGCACCGATATCCTGACTTTATATGCTCCGTGTGTCATAATGGAACCATTAGGTGTAATCCAACTTACAGACGTCAACGAGCTGGCTCTGCATTTCAGCTCTGCAGCACTGCCCTCTGTCACGTTTAGGTCCGCAGGAGGCTCCACGATAACAGGAGCATAACAGTGAAAGTAGTTCTGGTCTAGCTCACCTATGTAACGTCCCTTGTGGTGTGACGGTGAACTGCACCTTGCACAGCAACTGGTATTAGCTGGTACCATCTCCTTTAGCCACCAGCTCAGCCACAGAATGTCACAGTTACAATTCCATGGGTTGTGATGCAAGTGCACTCTCTCCAGGTGATGCAAAGGGGTGAACAGATCATGAGGCAAAAGGGTAAGGTTGTTGTGGGCCAGATTAAGTTCCACTAGCGACTGCAGGTCATCAAAAGAGTTCCGCTCTATGGTCTGGATCTGGGCATGCATCATCCAAAGTTTCTGCAAGTGTATGAGCCCTTTAAATGAGCCAGGACGGATCACAGAAAGCTGGTTCCCTGACATCTCCAGTTCATCCAGCTTTACAAGGGGAATAAGGTTGGGAATTTCCTTTAAATTGCACATTCCCAGATTTAAGTATCGCAGATTGCTCAGCCCTTCAAAGGCCCCCTCGGAGATGTAGGAGAGACGTTTGAGCTCCCCAAGGTCCAAGCGCCGTAATGAGGGCACTCTGTTGAAAGCATAGGAGGGAATGCTCTCGATGGGGTTATTCCTCAGCCAAAGCTCCTTTAGCTTGGACAGGTACTCAAATGCCCCGTTTGGGATTGTGGTGAGGCGGTTATCAAAGAGCTCCAAGGTATTGAGATTGGCCAGTCCATTGAAAGCCCCCAGCTCGATTTTACGTATGTGATTTTTACTTAGCTGTAGGATCTCCAGATGTCTCAGGTGTTTGAAGCTGTCCACCTTTATGACCTGAATCAGATTTTCTTGCAGATTCAGGTAGCGTGTGTTGGTTGAGATGCCATCAGGGACTTCCCGTAAGCCACGCCGAGTGCAGATGACTTTGCTGAACTGATTGCTACACGAGCAGACAGAGGGGCAGGTCTGAGCGCGCACCAGCCCCGCCACCACCAGCAGCTGGAGGGCCAAGAGCAGCACGAACAAAGGGTCGGACAAGGCCCGGTTCCACCTAGGACCTCGCATCATCTGCTGCTGCTGAGAGGAGGTCATCTTGTTTAACATTCATAATTCGTTGACTGGTCTTCCACTCTTTGAAAAGAGGATATGGGCACACTGGAACAAAAAAGAAAGATATTAGAGACAATATTAGACCACCATAACACCCCCATGATAAACATTGTGATGCAACAATTCATTTCTCTTTTAATTGGCTAAAAAATGTAGTTTACAGTGACGATTTATAGTTCATTTTTGTCACCTGCACCATCAAACAAACAAACAAAACAGGCCACCGCAAATGCAGTTATCCCAAAAACAGACAAACAAACAAACTGAAAAAGTATAGACTGAAGCTAAAATGCATATGCCTGCACAGGAAGTGGATAGCCAAAGTAGTTTTTAAAGACTCAAGGTGATCCAGATCAGTCGTACCAGAGGGACCCAAACACTCAACTTGGAACACATAAAGCATTTTATATTATATATTTTTTATCCTAGATAATCTAAGCAGAGGAAGAGAGTCTTTTGCAGACCTTACATTTTGGAAGTGCATTGTTCAATTTAAACTATAACCAATACTTAGTTCAAAACTGTAGAGAAAATGGTCTGAACAATCAAATTGCCTATGTTCTCTCCTATTTGTTAATTTACCGTTTTAACTTAATCTTTTTACCTTAATCTTTCATAACCCATTATGCACCAAAATCCACTGTTAAAAATAAAGCATTTGATTTATAAATTGTTAATAACAAATTATTTGTGGCTTTATAAAATTATACAATAGTCATTATAAAGAAGCAATAGTCATTGTGATTAAATTATTTGTATCTTTATTAGAGCCTTTTGTTCCTCTTCAGTGAAGTTTAGTTGTGCCGTTGTCTTGTATCTGTATGAGAACACAAGTGCTGTGTTATCTCAGAAAACTCTCTTTGTAGGTAAACAGCTGCTTAAGGTCTCTGTACTACGTGTGCTAGCCACTAATAATCACACGCTGGCACCCACGCATATAAACTGCAACCTTGATGTAGTGCCGAACATCAATTTTTGTTTCTGGCTACACTCTCCTCCTCACACTCTCTATCTCAGTCACATAAAACAAAATCACAATAAAGCCGCTGACTTCACTGCTGTATCTCTGCAAGAGAAGGAAGAAGGGAAGGAAGAAAAGCCGCTATGACTGCTGTGTCGTGTGATTTATATTTGAGACTGAGGGGACATAAATAATAAGCAAGCTCACCACCCACCAGTCCTTCAATCGAGTCGAGATATCTGGAAATGCCTGATTACAACTCTCAGTTCCTCAAAGGCACGTATGTGACTAGAATGTAAAACAAGTCCAGATGGGTGTGGGGAATTAGTTTTGGAACATGAATGGTGCCTGAGGAAACTGTAGAAATACAAACAATGTCACCTTTGATTAAGATTTACTGCACACAGGAGAGGTGATGTTATGACTCGGTTGAGCTTGATACTGAATGATTCATTGTCCTTTAGTGTTTAATTCTCTATGTAATATTTTATACTTGTCCATGCAATATGAGGTGTTTTAAATATAAAGAGTAGGTTTGTAAATGCTTAAATTCAGTGACTTGAAATGGCATAGTTTACACCTGAGAAAAACACGTATTAAAATGCAAGCCCACTGTGGAAAACATCAAAATACAATACATTGGCTTATGGTATTTTTAATGTTGTACTTCATATTGGTAGCAAGATAGTGGCATATGCGCTCCTGAGACCTTCCTGTGTGGATCCCACATATTAGAGTGGGAAGGTGGCCCTGTTTTATGTCAAGGATCCATCCAAATAATTTTGAGGCTACATATTCTAAATGTTAATAAATGTTGCTTTGAATAAATAGATTAAACATTGCTTGAAAATAGATTTAGAGATGAAAGCTATGTCCACAATTACAAGTGAGTTAAAAAAAAATTTCTTCCCAAAAGCATTTAACAAAAAAAAACAGTCCTATTTATCAACACACAACACTCACACAACACTCTCTCAAATCCAAGACTCTTGTTTGACAAGAAACTAAATACCAGTACAAGAGTGCAATGTGATATAAACTGTGGTAAATTATTTATTATTTATTATTATTTATTTATTTATTGTTATTATTATTATTATTGTTACTGTTGTTACCATAGATTTGTGCATGTTCATTACACAAAACAAGAAGGAGCCGTTGAACTGGGACATCATCCCGCTTGTGGGAAAAGCTCCTCGAGTGGTTTCAAATGTGTGCATTCAGGAGGCCAAACCCAATATTTTATAAAGATGGTCTGCATTTATGTCATTTCAGACACAACAATATCTGTGTATGCTGCAATGACATCTTTGCCCAAAACCTGCCAGATTCAATTAAAGCAATTATCACAGGCAGACATTTTACTTGAGTGAAAAACAGGGAATGACTCTGTGCCGGCAGGTCGTCGGTGAATCCTAGAGTCAACTCAGATCCAGAGAAACATTTACAGAATCTCCAATGTTTTTGAGTGTGGGAGGAAAGTGGAGCACGTTGAGCAAATCAATGTGAACATGAAAGGAAGTACAGTGAACTTTCCGTGGCCCTTACGTGTTACAGTCTAAACGCTTAGAGAAATGACTGTGATAAACACTTTTGTTTGTGCTGGTGCAGAAACAAACATTGCCTCAGAAAGACCTTTGATATAAAAAAAAAGGTTGATTCTATAAAAAGAACTTGTACAAGCTGTTGGAAGCAGAAGTTCTCTAGGGAATGTGTTAGATAAATAAACATTCAAATGAAATTCTAAAATAAACTATTATTAAGCTTATGTTATTTCACTACATCTTTAATAAAAATAAAAAAACAACAAAAAAGATAAGGCAGTACAATTTTAAAAAGGCTTATTTATATAAACTAATAACAGTTCAATTTGCAGACAATTTCATACCCTATTATGATATAATATTCAAATAAAATGAAATATCTGAGCTGCCCTTCCAGCTGAGCGAAGTCTTATGAGAAAGACGGGCTGGAGACTTTCTGGATGTCTTATGCAGAATAGGTTTATTTAGCAATACGGGACTGTCTGTCTATGCTTCTGTGGACTGACTTTATAAAGCCCAATAGTTAATGTGGAGGTAATGCCATATTAAATGAATGGTATTTACTTAATAAAGCTTAGACTTGGAGCTGAGTTATCTGTGTGGCATTGGCCACATTAAAATAGAGGGAAAGAGTTGACTTGAGTCTGTAACTTGTGTTTGTTAAACGTTACAGTGTGTTTGTACTACATTCAAGAGGTTTTACTCAATACTGGATGATTGTATAAAGACTGCGACAACATTAATACAAATAAAAAAAACTATATAAAACTAGTATCTTTAACAAATACACTCAAATGCAATTAAAAATTGTAAATGTAACAAATAATATTAATTACTTAGTTTTTCTATTGTTTGTGAATGGTTGTGTTTGTCTTTGTCTTCTGTTTTGCTTTGTTTTGTTATTGTTTTTTTTTCAATGGTTAAAAATGCAGCCTATACCTTTTCAATATAAGTTTGTTTAAAAAGAAAATATTGTATTCCTTTTTTTTTGATTGACTAAATAAAAAAGATATCACTGCTAGACATGCGGAAATTATGAACAATTCAAATGACAAGAGTCATAAAGAGTAAACAGTGATTTTTGTAATTTATTACAATGCCACTTTTGGAAGAGACCCGTTGTGACCCATTCTTGTTGCCGCTTTACGGAGAGAGCATTTTGCAGTATATTCTTTTTGATTGGTCTAGCTGTTAATCACCTTTTGCAAAATATCTGTCTTTATACCCGTTTACCACCAGCAGTACCCAAACCAGTTTGAAAAGTGTTTCAGTATAAAAACGTTTAGCACCTAAATATGCTCACCTAAGGGATTATTGGAACACCTGTTCAATTTCTCATTAATGCAAGAATCGAACCATTCACATGGCAGTTGCTTCAGTGTATTTCGGGGTGTGGTCCTGGTCAAGATCTCACACTTTAGGCCCTTTAGTGCCAATTGGGCATTGTTTAAATGCCACGGCCTACCTGAGCATTGTTTCTGACCATGTCCATCCCTTTATGACCACCATGTACCCATCCTCTGATGCTACTTCCAGCAGGATAATGTACCATGTCACAAAGCTCCAATCATTTCAAATTGTTTTTTTGAACATGACAATGAGTTCACTGAACTAAAATGGCCCCCACAGTCACCAGATCTCAACCCAATAGAGCATCTTTGGGATGTGGTGGAATGGGAGCTTCGTGCCCTGGATGTGCATCCCACAAATCTCCATCAACTGCAAGATGCTATCCTCTCAATATGGGCCAACATTTCTAAAGAATGCTTTCAGCACCTTGTTGAATCAATGCCACGTAGAATTAAGGCAGTTCTGAAGGCGAAAGGGGGTCAAACACAGAATTAGTGTGGTGTTCCTAATAATCCTTTAGGTGAGTGTACATTTGCAACAAATTGCCTTTTTCTTGATCCTTATTTGTATATTATCAAAAAAATTTACTTTTACAAATTATTTTATTGCACTTTATATGTTGGGCACACAGCCTAATCTGCAACCAAAAGCTCTTAAGAACGAGCAAGTTATTACTGTAACTACGGATTAATTGCTTGATTACTGACTCCATTAATTCTTCAATTAGAAAATTCAAATTTCAAGCAGTCAAAGCCTGAGGGAGAAGAAGGATTGTGTTTTCATGCAAGACTGTGGAAATATGACAGGGATCACACACGTGGCTAAAAGTCACAGTCCAATATGATACCTTCAATTTTTGGGAATTAAAAAGGAGCACAAAATAGTTCACTGTAAGTTAGCGTGGCACATTATAATGAGGTTACGGCATGTTCCAAAGTGTCTATTTGTAGTTCACACTTATTATCCAGACAAGAGCGTATTTCTATAGATAGCCTACGTTCCATTAACAAAATACAGCCCATTTTCTATTTGAGAATAACTACTTCACACATAAGAACACAATGTATCTTACTTCACTGTTTGCTTTTAACAGATCGGGGCTTCTCAGCCAAGGTATGATCAAATAATCTGCAAGAAAATCCAATCAATAGAAGTAAAAGTGGTTTGAAAAAAAAAAAAAAAAGAATGGCATGGAATAAATGGACATGTACGTTTTAAACCTCTGTATCTAATAATTTGAATAATTTATAATATAATACTTTAAAGAGTAATTTAATGTATTGATCATAATGGAAGCAAAAAACAATACATAACAGAGACAATATATTGATGGACACTGTCATTTCTTCTCAAAAAAACACAACAAACATGCCCAGGTGAATAATGGCCTATGTGCGCTTTGAATCCAATTGCTGCCAGGGTAAAGACTTTCAGCAGCTTTTTCTACAGGTTGTTATCTCAGCTAACTTCACGCAAGCTCATGGGTCATTTGGTTTTTGAGTATGTGCATAATAGGATAACCACATAATGGCAGCCTTGATACTGGTTTTTGAGACTAATAACACGTTTACACCTTATAGCCTTCAATTTTGCACAATTTTGTGTTAGTCAATGACAAATAAACTCTCCCACCGTACACCCCTTGTGCAAAATTCAGTTTCTACTTATATTTTTATTTTTTAAAGTGCATATTCTTTGATGCAATTTTATTTTTCAATTAAGGACTCACTAAAAGCCACAGTAGACTCAAAATAAGAGTGTATGTCTGTAAATGAACTTGAGTGTCACAATCCTCCTGACATCAGGACTTAGTAACAGTACATCAGCTTGGCCATTGTTCACTTCATTTCCCATAAACCCTCTGGAGAATGTGCCATTAAAGCACTTAAAGATAATGGGAACAAACTTTGGCAGCGATAGAAACAAAAGCCCCGAAACTAATTCCCCGCCCCACCCCGAAAGACATTTTTCATATTTTATCACTCATCTGCCCTTGACACACAGAGCAGGAGGTGAATTGCCTTTTCTGGTTTTAAATATACGGGGTCAACTCAATACATGCAATATTCACACAGTACATCTCTATGGATGTGAAACCATTTAGGATATTCATTTTTAAAAAGAACATGAGCATACAATCTTAATAAGAAATGTCTATTTTGACACCAGTAACACTAACTAAATGTGCAGAAGTGGAGAAATGTTTGGCTAAATGTTGCGTCAATCATTTATTTTTCTAGTTAAATTAGCACTGTGTAACTTTTAGCTAGTAGCATCACGTAACTTTGAAGTTCAAAAATATACTTTCTCATGATTTAATTGTTCCCAGACACTGACAGTACCCTGAGCTGGATAGAAAACTCAGATATAAATGATTTATAATTCAATGCCAACAGGACAAGCAGACCTTTCCTGAGCGACACGCTAAGCAGCTCAAACAGAGCAGAAATAGGCCTATATACACTGGACCCCGGAGAGTTTTATTTGTACAAAATGCACTAAAAGGACGGATTTTGGATCATTTCCTCTCAAAAACATACAACGAAAACAGTCTGTACAGAGGCTTTATTGTTGACTAAGGATTTGATGCTATTAAATAAAAACAAGTACAATTGAAATGTATTTCTATAGCGTTAGAAATGTCGGATTGTAACATCTTGACATCCTGACATTTTGAATGTGGCTGAATACTCAGGCAAAATTTTGTAATTGGCTTCACCAGTGCACACATTTTGCTGTAGCTACAGCAATTTCTTCTAGGTTCTATTCCCAATTTGTTTTAGGCAAGTACTGTAATTCTGGAGTCTGCATCATATTTCTGCATTATAAATCAGCTAGAAAAGGCAACATTAATAATTTAGTGTGGCTACAGGAAATTCTAGTGGGGTTACAGTCCCCAAAAATAGTCCCTGTGACGCCACTACTTGGCAAGACACATGAGTTTTTCGGCTCCCTTTCTGTGGTCAGCAAGCATTTCATGTCAAATCTTTATCTGCCATATTCATGACTTCATTTGGCAGGTGAGGAGAGTGAGCTGGGACTCACTCTGTGCTCCCTCCACTAAGTTAATGCTTGAGTGGCTGCTAATGATGAACTTTCTCTGAAGATGATGACCGAAGCTGGGGCTATTACAGCACACCAGGTGCCACGGAGGAGAGGGGAGATTGGAGATAGAGTGAGAGACGTATGATGGAGAAAGGTCGGCATGGACGCTTGCTTTGAAAGACAGGGCTGGAGCGGGAGGCAGAAAGAAATGAAGATAGCCTGACTGCTTGAGAGGGAGAGATTAATGAGATCTAAATCAAATCAGGTCAGGTCATCATTTCTTGATAATGCCAGCAATATTACAACAGCTCCAAATATAAACCAGAGTTCTTTCTAAATTCTATTATAGACTCTAGAAGAATGTGCCCATCGTGGCAACCCAAGCAGCACTAGTTACCATTCATCTCATGTGTTTAAGTTTGTGTTAACATTTGACCAAAATAGAAAACAAACCGTTTAGTTCAGTTAGCTCCTGGCCAGCGTGGTGTACACAATTACACTGGGCCAAATGACGTTACAGCATTTCCTACGTGAAACAAATAATGGCGCAGTCAGATGAAAATGTGTGTAAAATCTGGTTATAAAGTTAACTTTGTAATGGAATCAAAGAAGTCACAGGAGCAGCGTCTAATGCGTTTGTTTTATCTGGTTTTCTTTTAAGCTTGACAGGTGCCTGCCACTTAAAGACATTTCACCTGCTCATTGCTCCACATCTTGCCTCTGCTCAGTTTGGTTATTTCTAAAAGACATTATTCTTTCAGCCTTCGGGAAGCCATGTGAATTTTGCATCACATTGCGTCACAGTCACAGTCACATTCTCAATCAAACCGTACTTGTATTCAGTTGGAAGGGGTCTGTGAAGAGCTCACTGAGGTAGGCATGGCAGCATTCACATTTATCCAGTGAACCTCTCTAAAATTACAACCACCCAAGAGCTTTTGTTTCATTTTGTTGTTGTGTAACCATTCATGTAAAGATAGACAAGAATCATATCATTACGCAGAAAAGACACAGGAGTGCGCCAATACAAAGGTGAGTGGCAGTAGGTAAAGAAGCCGCATTTGGATGCATTTTAATAACTGTGAAAACACAAAGGCAGAATGCAGATTAAGGCACCTGATCGAGCAATTTATTAATATTTGACAATGCATTTTTTTTTTAACTTTTGAGTACTTAAGTAAGAAAGGATGTATTAAATATTTTAAGTAATATATGTGTACATATACAAATGATTAGCAAATAAATTTGGCTGAATTTTAAAAAGTACAAGTGGTCAAATGAAAGGCCGTTTCAAGTGGAGCACATCTTAATGAAGCACAAAAAGCCGTTCACTGATGGTGGGATTGTAAAAGTAGCTATGTTCCAAATGGCTGAACCTTTATTCAGGGCCCATAAAAGTAAGTTTATAAGCAGACTGACAGATGAACATTTAAGGAAATTATCTGTGCATTTGTAATTGCATTGTTAAGTTTTGACAGCGTTTATGTTTTTATTTTATAGTGGACACCAGCATTTAGTAAAGGTTCAGGGTTAATGGTCTGGCAACACAAAAATGATTCTGTTTGCATTAAAATAAGTGATAAGAATAAACGTTACAAACACGAGTAGCTTTCTGCCATTTTCATATTGTAAAAGTAGTTCACTGTGAAAAAACTTTAGAGACCCCTGGCGTAAACAGATGGAGCAATAATGCCAGGAACCAATTGTGTTTTCACATGTTTCTGCACATGTACATGTTTCTGACTTCTGTCTTGAAGTCTTAAACGTGTGTTTCTTAAGTTTTGCATTTGTATAACATTTCTTATATTGTCATGCATTTAAACTGTTGGTAGGTTCAGCGATAAGTATGGTAGTTTTTTTTTTTTAGTTTTTAATGAGGAAGCTTATGTGTAATAATCTAAGTCCTCTGTGTAGTGTTATCTGGTCTTCTGTACAAGTCATGCAGAGCACAGTCATGGCATCCAGTAACGTGAAGCTTATAGTCTTTAGCTGATGTAGCCTACTTGCTATATATTGTAGTTTAATATCGAACCATTACAAATGTGTGCGTTTGCCATTTGCCAAACTAATATTTATGCACATTTTGCAAATTTTGGTGGCAAGGCAAGGCAAGGCAAGACAATTTTATTTATATAGCACAATTCATACACTGGGGAACTCAAAGTGCTTTACAGAAATAAAAGACAATTTACAAGATTTAGATTTAGGAACATAAGAAATATTAAAAGCATTATAAAAGAAGAAGAGTGCAGATAAAAAGACATTTTAAGTTGTGGTGTAGGTGGAGCTGAAAAGGAAGGTTTTTAACCTCCCCTTGAACATTGTTAAAGTTGAGGCTTGTTTTACTGCGTCTGGGAGGTTGTTCCAGGTTTTTGCTGCATGAAACTTAAACGCTGCTTCACCCTGTTTAGTTCTAACTCTGGGCACGAGCAGAAGGCCTGTCCCAGATGTTCTCAGAGTCCGATGAGGTTCATAAGCTACTAGCATGTCAGAAATATATTCTGGTGCTAAACCATTAAGAGACTTGTAAACCAGCAGTGCTGTTTTAAAGTCTATTCTCTGAGCAACAGGAAGCCAGTGCAGAGATTTTAAAACTGGACTGATGTGGTTGTACTTCCTGGTGTTAGTTAGAACCCGAGCAGCAGCGTTCTGAATAAGCTGCAGCTGTCTTAACCCTCGTTTTGAGAGACCAGTGAGCAGGCCTTTATAGTAATCTTACCTGCTGGAGATAAAAGCATGAATAAGTTTCTCTAAGTCTGGTTTAGACATTATTCCTTTGACTCTGGAAATGTTTTTAAGGTGATTAAATGTAGATGATGTAACTGACTTAATGTGACTCTGGAAATTCAAGTCTGAGTCCATGATGACCCCTAGATTTCTAACCTGGTTTTTAGATTTTAGAGAAAGAGACTCGAGGTTACTGCTGACACTTTCTCTTTGTTTCTGTTCCCAAAGTTAGTTCAGTCTTGTTTCTGTTCAGTTGAAGAAAATTATTTTGCATCCACACATCAATCTGTTCGATGCAGTGACACAGTGAATGGATTGGTCCATTTTCACCTGCTGTGAGTGAAATGTAAATCTGAGTGTCATCTGCATAATTATGGTAGGATACGCCACAGCTGTGTATTAACTGGCCTAAAGGAAGCATGTAAAGATTGAATAATAGAGGTCCCAAGATAGACCCCTGTGGAACCCCACATGTCAGGGCCATTTGGTCTGATACACAGTTTCCAACTGAAACAAAGTACTTCCTGTCTTCAAGATATGACTGAAACCATTTAAGAGCAGTCCCAGATATACCTATCCATTCCTCTAATCTTTGTGACAGGATTTCATGGTCCACTGTATCAAACGCAGCACTCAAGTCCAACAGAACTAAGACAGAGACTTTTCCCGCGTCAGTGTTCAGACGGATGTCATTTGTGACTTTGATAAGTACAGTCTCAGTCTGTGATGGGCCTGAATCCAGACTGAAAAGGATCAAAGCAGTTGTTAAGCAATAGAAAGTCATTAAGTTGCTGATATACAACTTTTTCGATGACTTTCCCTAAAAATGGCAGGTTTGATATGGGCCGATAGTTGTTGAGCACTGTAGCGTCAAGACTGCTCTTCTTTAGGAGAGGCTTAATGACAGCAGTTTTTAAGGCCCTTGGAAATGTTCCAGACTGTAAGGAATTATTGACTATATCAGTGAGTTGTGGTAACAAACTGCTTAGTATTGATTTTAGAAATCTAGTGGGTAAAACATCGAGGCAGCAGGTGGATGAACTCAGGCTAGAGACAGTTTTTTCATTTTTTTTTTCAGTTCTGTCATTAATGGGTGTAAAATGTGTAAACTCAACCAAAGGTCTCCTATGTGGCTGCAGTGTTGTTGTTGTTTGCCCTTTGGACTGTATCACATGTTTAATGCCTTGAACCTTGTCGTTAAAAAACAATGCAAACTCATTGCATTTAGTGTTGGAAACTAATTCTGGAGGAAATGGAGCTGGAGGGTTTGTTAATTTTGTCCTGCATAAAGTCTGTTACCTAAATGCAGCTCATACCATTTAATAAAAGGGTCTATTTCCTTTACGACTGCTCACATGACATCATAATGGTTACTGTCATGTACTTTATTTGCAAACAGTCATTTTTTAATGTTCTTATTTATCTCTACAGCATTGTTGCTGTAAAACACAGCTCTCTGGATAAACGGCATCTTTAAACTCTGTGTGACTTAAGCTATTTGCTTCTAAAATTAAACACATTTTCATGCTCCATACTTATGTCTTTTAGATGCCATATATACCACCTACTAAAAAATACATATCCCTAAAATACTCCATAATTAATTGATACAATTTAAAGGAAGCAAAATACAAGTATTTATTAGCTTCACAAAATCATTTATTTTAAATTAGCACAGGTGGAACACACTGCAACAAATGTAATTATGTATTTTGGTGTGTTCTAGTAACTAAAGCCTCTTTAATGAATATGTACATTTATTAATCAAATGCAGATGCTGCTATACAGCTGCACAGCAGGCAGCAAATAGGTGTGATAATGTTCTTAAGGGATCGCTCAGCTGGCTACAAAAGCAGTAGCATATTTCAGACCAGAACAATTATAGGAAATGGTACAACGACAGTGTTGATCACAGTCTGTAGTTCCCAAAGTTAACATCTGCTATAAACCTGATGGCTTGACCTCAGCAATAAATGTTTTCAGTTGCTTTATTATGCTTTTAAGCAAAAGAGTGCCATTATTTAGTTTCACATTTGTCAAAGAAATAGTCAGTGCAAATCAATATGAAGCTGTTCTAGTCTGTAATAGATTCTAAATGATAGAACATTTGTATCATTCAGTAATTGTGCTTTTTGCTAAGTTACACAAATATTTAAAGTTATCACATTACATTTGTCTTACAAATGGAGAGTGACAAACACTATTTTGTTTTTGTAAAGTTTTAAAGAAATATTAAATAAACTTATTTTTACAAATACAAATAAAAAAAAATAAAAAAACAACAATTTACATGTTGCAACATCTTTAAAGGTTTGGCCTTGATGTAATAAACTTAATATGTTCAATTTATGACACACTAGGCCAGATTTTAAGCCTTTTAAAGTTTTTTAACAGAAATCTTTAAAGGATGTCTGGGACTTGTGTGAATTCTGCCTTTTACTTATGTGACATAATATTGACTGTATGAGTCACACATAATTGCAAGACAGAAATAGCAGAGCCAATTCAATTTGACGTAATAATCTCCTTCTACCACCAGAAATCCATTGGCACGTTCTGTACATTGAACGGTTTTGTAACATGCCTTCAGCTCCATGTGCGAAAACAAAGACATGGTTAGTCAGTGCAGATGAATGCACTCATACGAAGCCACATGTTCGGGAATGTTGAGGGAAGGAAAAGCACTGTTGATGGTCTCACTGCAGCTCTTTTCCAGCATCTTTTGTTTAAATCAGCCAAGTGAAACAGACGTGCCAAGTACTTTGAATTGGTGTAATAGCCAAGTGAGACAAACTGACAGCTGCTCTCTCTGCCCACAGCCTGACATCCTTTCACTCACAGCTTGTCTGCCTCATCCCTAACAAGATGGTGAAATGAATTTGATGCATCTAACAAACACCGATTTAACCAGCAAACTCTGCATGAATATTAATGAGGGAGTCACTGTACAAATGAAGTAGTGCATTCTAAGGCCCCATTTTTGTGAAACCATCTGTTCAAATATTTTCTGTGATAGAACGCATATAAATAAACTCCTCTCAATGAGAAGTTTTATATCGGGGTCATGTAGTTTATAAAAGTAAAAAAAATTGAAAGTTGTGTCATGGTTTACATAAAATGTTTTTTTATGGAAATAGTTCTCTAAATGAACTTAAGTGATTTAAATAGAATTCTAATGAAGGACTTCTCAATTATTTAAGCCCATCCTGCTTTTGTATGTGGATGTCTTCCCTCACTCTACTCCACTTATAATTGAAATAATCACCATTCAATTTCCCGCTGTTGATGGAGTTAGGAAAGGCCCATAATTTTATTGTTTGTGTAATCAAAATGGAGACTTCCAACAAAATTTGTTTCCTGTTACTGAGATTAATCAGCTCAGAGCACAGTGTGAGGTTGCTGTCACAATGCGGAGGCAGAGAAAAATAAAAATAAAGGTTTTTGTGGCTTTGTTAAACTATCACTTAATGCACTGCTCAGTAAAGATTTTAGGGAGGTTGGAAAAACCCTAATGGGCTGCTGATGCCTCAGCCTCATGAGTGAGTTTAAACGTAGAATATATATCTCTGAAGTACAACAAAAGAAAGGAAAACACCATAATTTTAAAAAGCATATATCAAAAACATGCTTTTCATACATATGTAGACAATATATACTGAACTACACTGTGTTTTAAACTGAAATATTTTCTCTACAGAAGAAAAAAGACACATTTAACATTCCAGCAATTGAAAGATAAAATAGCATAAGTCTTCTTTTATAACACATTTTACCTTTGAATACCACCTCATATTTGGTAAAGTATCACCTTTGTATTAATAGCCAGAGCATTGATATAATATAACTAAACAATGGAAAACTATTCCAACAGATGTAAAAGAATACAAAAAAAGTAGTAGTGCTGGTATCTATTTTTTCCACCTAGAAAATGTACATAAATTCTTTAGAGTCAATCAAATTAATTATATTTATGGACAAGAATTAAATCCTGATCCTGAGCAGTTGTAGTCTCTTCACTTACATAGAGTCTAACAGCACCATGTCCCACTCACAAGTGTCAATAAGTGTCTGTTGAGACTTCTGTAAGCTGCCTGACCTCCTCAACATATTCTGTGATTTTTTGTGTGTGTAATCCAACTCCAGTGTGTTTGAATGCAACACAAATGTAAATCATTAATCCATTAAACCTAACCAAATTATAGTAAAAGTAAGTCAATTTACATTTTTAAGATAGGTGCTTCAAGTATTGACTCTAGAATTCATATTCAACTTTGTGCTTACAGCAGCTTACTTCTATGGAATATATTAAAACAGTGTGTTCATAGTTCTGAATGTGATATACTTTAACTAACACAAATTTTAAAAAAGTGGGCTTATTTTCTACAGCCTGAGCATGAAATGCTAACAGCAATATTCCTCTAGGTTATAGTGATTGATAAAATAATACAATGAATGACAGATGTGATGACCCAAAACTCAATTTTCTAAGCATTTGGGTAACATTTCGACAGAGTGCAGACGTACAGACATACAGAGTAAGAGTACCTGAAATTTTTGATAGATTTGATCGAGGGAGGGGAGTAGTGACAGGTAAAATATCAAATTAAACCTTCTGTATTTTTGCTGTGTGAATTGAATTTTCTAAAGGATAAAACAGTTGGGTTCCAAACATTTATCAATTTGTATTTTCTAAAGTTGTATGCATTATGTGAAAGAGAAAAATGTTGGTACTTTTGTATAACCAAGCATGTACAAATGTGATGTTATGGTAGTGTGCACTATCAATAAATATAAACACATTTGTGAGACCATCCACCCAATATCACCACCAACCTCTGGATTTCATACTTTTAGCATCCATCTAACTATCTGTAAACTAGATTGACATACCCTCTGAGAAATACCTTATCTATATTAAAGATATACATTTCTTTTCCCATAAATTGATGGAAAAATAAAGGTGTATGTCTTTGCAGATGGGACTTTTAGCATGTGCAAACTCTCACAGGCTGTGTACGTGACAGCTTTCTTGTTTCACAGAGAGCAGTGTGTTCACGTTGAGGGCATGCGGCGGGTGACAAGAGGTATTGATAAAATCACTCTTCACCCCGCCAGCATTTGAGAGAGGCTGTGGGCAGAAAATGGCCGCTAACTACTTTCCAAGGATGTAGGATGGAGCAGTGTGTCCTTAATACTGCTGTCACTTGGGTGTCTGCTTGAGGTCAGGGTTAGCATTCGTCACTTCGAGTGTGACCCAAGCATACAGAGGTCATTCAGAGGTGCTGAACCGAAGCTTTCATGCACTATTGTCTGTGACAGGACCATAAGCTTGATAGACTATATGAGCACAATAGTTATAAATCAAAAAAATGCATTTAAATTCAAATCTGCTATGGCTTAATGTATGAATTAATTATCTTGGCGTTGAGTTATATTCTCCTACATTTATAATCTTCCTTTGACTGGTTCAATTCAGCTTAATTAAAAGCATAATGCACTGCTGTGGTTTTATCTTCAACAGCTGAATCACAATGTGTGAGAAAACTGAACCTAAAGCCAAACTCTGTGGACCAGCCCTACTGACTGTACCACTGATTTTAACATCTGCTTTGCGTCGGCGTGCACAAGGACACTGGTGCGACGTCCCCCTGACTGATGCATCACTATTGTCCCGGCATGGGTTACACTGAAGGTCAGCTTGAAAAGATTTACTGACGTTAAGAAAAAGCAAGAGGCCAATGTTGAATGCAAATTAGATTTGAGATGCAACTGTGAGAATTGAGGGACCTCTGGTGGTTTGGGAATGTTTAATTACGAAACAAACATCAAAATAACATATTTTGCACAACTTTATAATCAAACTTTTGGAACAACAGAAATATGAATCATTTGAGTGTCCGATAAAGGGACTCCAAAATGACTGTCTAAGCCTTGTGTCTATGTATTCTTGTGTAAAAGTGTCATTTGTTTAGAAAATTGAAAATGGCTGCACTAGATTAGATATTTTAGAGCGTTGTTTATTTCATTCAGCTCAGTTTGTTGTGTCCTTTAGTCTAGTTATAAAAATTCCACTGCGAAATAACCAGAAACCAGAAACTGTTTTTGTACATATATAAATAAGCAGACTGTAGACAAGTGCAAAGATGCATGATGATCCCCTATTTATAATTCTTCAGAGTTTACTGTAACCAGGGTTTGCATTTGTTGCTAACCATGCTTTTTACAATTAATACTATAATACTTACAGTGTATAAAATATACCAGTTTTTATTTTAAATACATTTTTTGAGCCTTTTTGCCTTTATTGATAGTAGACAGTAGAAAAAAGGGTGAGCGATAAGGGGATGACATTGGGTAGATGATTTGAACAAGGTCTCCTGTGCATTTGTTTATTTGCAAATTGGCAAGTGCTCTACCAACTGGGCTAGAATTGTGAGCTGCATGACGCGTGTTGTTGATCAAGGCCACCTAAGTCAAGTGTCTCCAGTGGGCAAAAATCAGATGAGGTAAACAGTGGCAGTAGCAGCATGGGGTTTTATTTATTGTGATTGTCTAAGTTGGACATGACAATAAAGCTTTAATTTGATCAAATTACTTCATCGCTATGCTTCTGCAGGCAGTACATGGAGCACCAACCTCTGAAAATTTTAAATTCACATCCATTCACTGGGCTCGTTTTAATATTTGCATCAGGGCAAATTATTGTATGTAAACTTTTATGGTCACAAAAATAAGCCATAGCGTAAAAAGTGCTAGAGTTTAGAAAGTAAAACATAGACAATTTTATTCAATATTGCCTCTTTCATTAAACAGTAGCCAATGAAACTCATACAAAAGACCAAATTCACCACTGAAAAATAGAAATTGAAACAACCTGTATCTATGTGCCCTAATTATACATCATTACAGTGTGTGCTAATTAACAGAGAACAGTAAAGCTTAGGGTTTTGGAAGACATATACTAAAAGTGTTTTAAAATTAAGGCTAATTATAAAAAATAATTTTATAATTTTTTGATAATCCATACAGTACACTCGCCACCACTGAATAGAAGCTGGGTAAAGAGCACGTTACTTGTTGCTTGAAAACTGAAAAATAAATTATAAAATAATAATAACACACAAATTTATTCTACCGCACCAATTGAATATCATTTTCATGAAGAAAGCCAATCTTCTGGCTGACAGAAAAGGATATAAAGGGTGGATAAAATAAGAGAAACACCACATGAAAAGGAGCTTTGAAGTAAGCAAATCACAAAAGCGACTATTCATGCGAGTCATATCAAATGAAGGCCATTTAGCTTTTTAAAGAGCGCTGACAATCATCACTTTTAGATGTTTTTCAAAGCAGACAAGACTTTTTAAGAAGCCAGAATGTCATTGGCTGATTTGCCTCTGCATGATGCATCGGTTGCAAATACTCAACCAGTATAATTCACCATGGCAGACGCAACTGAGTCAAAAATGATGACAGGATATGGCAAATGCAGACAAACTGCATCGTCAACCTGAAAGCTCCCTCATGCTGCGGCAGTGTTTCAGAGAACAAGCAGAGCTGCAGTGTGCGATGCTCTAATGCATGAGTGGTTGTATGTCTGTGACGGTTCTTAGTCATCCAGGTCATCTTGAAGATAAGATTAAAGCAAAGGCATCTGCACTGAGGTGTATTTGTGTATGCATGTATCCAGCAAATTCTTTTCTAATGTTAGCATGAGAGTATTAGAGTAAAGTAAAAACGTCTGGGCCCTTCTTCCAACATGAGAAGTGGTGCCAGAATGCTGTAAGAAACACTGCTGAGGGTCATAACTTTAAGTTATTTTTAGGACTTTGATGAACTCCTTTATTATGCAGCAATGATGTCACATGACATTTTTAATTCAGCTCAGTACACTGATCAGAAAAAAACTCTAAAAAAGCAATCTATCTTTGGCTTTGACCATTTTGAAAACTATTATTTTCTTTTAGATAAAAATAGCTGCTTATTATTGTGAACGGGTAATGGCATGGTTGGCTATCTACTGGGAAACATAATGTTCAATAATTGCTTCTTATAATCGTAAAATAACCCAGCATTAGGTTTTTTTACAGGACCCAGAGCACACTATGGCAGAAATATTGTTCCCCCATATTGACCATATTTTCTAAAGTGATTATGCCTCGAGATAAAATACAAACAAGTGTTCTGCTAAGTGCTCTCTACAGACATTTAATGTACCATTTATCATGATCCTTGAGGATAAAAATTATACCCAAAACCTTCATTACACAAGTACTAAACTTGAGAAAAAAAATTAAATATTGACTATTGTCACTAAAAAAAATAAAATTCTTTATTTTATTTTATTCTGATACAGTTTGAATAGTAAATATTGTGTGTACTTCTTGGTCATTCAATATTTGTATACATTTGCTTACGTTTTCCCCCAAAAAAGAAAAAGATATAAAGTAGAATTAATAGGATTACTCAGCATAACGTAAATGTGGTTCTATGAGACAGAGACTAATAAATGCACTATAAAATAGGGCCAGTGAAATTATAATTTCTGATAATTAAACACTGAAACACAGATAAACACTGAACTAATAAAAAAGTTGTTTGTGTATATCTTCTATGGTAATACACACTTCCAATACTAGTAGTTGTTAGTGGGTTTTATTGGTCCCATTACATTACACAAGGCCTGCCATTGCTCCTGTTTGCTTCTCCAAACTGGTGTGCTGGCAATTGGAGAGTAAGTGTCCCTCTATCTTTAATCGGTTGTAACAAAATTGAATCTTGTAAAGCTAAAGTGGCCAGTATGTAGTTGTAACTTTGCGAGTCAAACATTGCACACATGGATTTTGTCAAAAGTCATTAGTAATGCTAAATAATTAGTTGCTGAAACTGTTCAATTGACTGTTCTCTACAGCAGTGGTCCCCACCTTTTTTAGTCTAATGGACCCCCTGGGCTTTTTTATCATACCATGAGTACCCTTTCATACGTGTCGATGATGCTTCAAAAGAGGTCATATAAAATGTATGACATCTGATAAGTGTATTTTGGGATACTATAAATAACAGAATGACTTACATTAATTATGTTAGTAACATAACTGACTGCCATATAACTGTGAAAATTAAAGGTGAAGACTGAACCAACTAATTCAATGAGACTTTAAAGACATGAAGAATAAAGTAGTTATTGTGCTGCTGACTGAAACTACTGACCTGGAGGAGGATTTATATTATGGGACAGTCACTATGTACTAGGGCTGTTCAACTTCAGTGGAATTATTAGACATAAATAACTATTAACAACAACAAGAATGGGTCTGAGAACAAGTAATACTATTCATAGCTTTTTTAATTGTTGAATTACTTCATTACTTGTCATTTCCTTCAGAAACATAACAAAATCTACAATTTATCCAAATGCTTGTCTCTGCTATTCAACATTTGTTTAGTTAGATATAAAAATGTATTATTACAAATTATTGATAATAAAATCTAACATGTCAAAAAAGGCATCTCAAAACCATTCAACACAAAAAGTAAAGAGAAAAATATTATGGGCCAAATAGTTGTCAACGTTGTAAACAGAAAAGTTACTCCGCTCCAATAGCTGCAGACAACGTGACAGCAATGATGTGTTCAGGCACAAAGAGAAAGTGGGAAATCTGAGCAACTAACTGGTGAACACAAAACTCTGAAAAGGGGGAAACTTTTGTTCCCTGAAAACCGCTCGAGGGTTAAAATTCTTTTGCCCTACAAGTTTTTAGCTGAATAGGTCTCACTTGCGCGCTCAAAAATAGGTATATCTTTTCAGTAAATAAATACTTTTTAGTGCAGTTAGGTAAAATATCCCACAGCATAAACTGACAGCCTCTCAAGCGGTGGCATGCTTTTGTCATTATAAAATAATTCTGCGTACCCCCTGAAATATCCTCACGGAGCCCTAGATGTCCGTCGACCCCCGGTTGGGAAACACTGCTCTACTGTACCACCTTATTGAGGAATGAAGACAAAAACTGATTCATTTACATAACAATTAACATGTGTGGCTTTGCAGCGCACTTGGGGCTTCCAGGTCAACTTTTTTTAAGATGACCTCATTTCATCTAGTTTCTGCACCTGTCCACAGCGGTACAAAAATCATGAGCCTCAGCACAGGTGCCTTAAAATCTGTGTCTACATTTCCCTCTGGCCTTTTTCTTCACACATTCCCACTTTTGGAAACTTTTTTAATGCAGTGACACTAGAATTACTCCTTTATTAACATAACAAAGCTGCCCCTCCTTACATAAAAACTCTCTCCTTTTCTGGCATTCCATTGAATCTAATGATGTGATTTAATTCAGGAAACAGGGACTCCCCAGGACCCCATACAGTAAAAATAAATACAATGCAGTCTATTCTTTCGGCTTTACCAACTTTATCCGTTTCCTCATCAGAAAGATTGGAGACTAATCCACACATAAATTCGGAAACAGGCAAAGCTGCTTTGACTAATAGTTTCCTAGTCAATGGTATAAGTCATCTTTGTACAGCACCATGTTGCAGCTTTGTAGAAAGTAAATAACCACTTTTTTATTTTTAGGTTTTCAGTATTTTTTCAGTTTTAAAACTGCCGAGGTGCAAAATTAAAAGACATATTGAGGGGATGACTTCTTTCTACTGATCTACATTTCAACAATATAACAATGCAGCTGTAGGTGTTTGAAGTCTTGAAAATTCCAAGAACCAACAAGAATTTATGTAAAAACACCAAACTCCACAAGATAGGGACCTCCTTGGTGCGTTCATGAGAATCAGTCATTTTTTTTAGGTTAAGTGGAACCAAATTTTTTAAAGTCAACAAGTGTCGTGTGGCAAAACCCCTCTTCGGGTCCGACTCTGATTAGCAATAATTGTTATGGATAAACTATCACTGACTCTGACCAGAAACCTGTCCAAAGATCTAGACCAATCACCAACGATGACCTACAGCCATTGATAACACAGGAAGTGGGATGATGGCACAGGTTCCCGACAAATGATAAGCTACAGCTAAGTGCGGCAAAAGCATGACTCACTTTTATATGGTCAGATAATATTGTCTGTGTGCACCAATCTAATCCTGACCCCAAAGTTATTCTTTTTTTTTCTTTTTCTTGTTGTTTCAGAACATGGCACAGCACAAACAACAAGTACGCATTTTGGCAGAATTTCCTTTCAAAACTTGAGACATTGTTAGTCCAAACCCTTGAGGTGTGAAAACAAGATTCCTAATTACAAGGAGGACATGTAGTGTAAACTACAAAGCAAGTGGGTCCAAATTCTCTAGAAATGTTCTCAGTTCTATTCCACTTGTGTCATTTCAGCACAGCTCCTGTAAGTGTGCATTGGTCCTACTTTGCTACACCAATGTACGTACATACCTTATGTGACCCGTGTTTCCAAAAACTCTACTATTTTTTGAAAGCATAGTTGAGTAAGCTATTTCATAAAAGTTGGTCTTTGAGGGTTAGGTTAGTTATTTTCTATGGTTTGTAATTGTCAGCTCATCCCCAGATTGAAGAAGCAAGTACATTTTATAACAGAGAACAAATCTTTGAGAAAGTGTGTGTTAAAGAGAATGAATAATATGACCGCTTTTAAGTGTATTACTCATTTAGTGTTCCAAATCAAATTTTTGCTGACCTCTTTTACAGCAATATACAATTAGGTCTGTGTGGCATTGCTCCTGTCTGCATCTCTAACTCTAACCCTACCCCTAAAAGTATCTAATAGAACCACATTTACAAAATATTAAACTATCCCTTGAACAGGTTTTCCTAGAGTGCACTTTTAACAAGAATGTTCCTAGGCTGTAGTGTGAGTATTGGGACAGAGCCTATATCTGCAGCTCACAGGTTTCCCTGAAAGATAAAATGATGTTTCATTACATTTGAAGTTAAATGCTTTGGGCCGATAAATTGATCAGATGAATTTCTGTAATGACATACAACTGCAAGATTGTTCTACGTTTTCAACCTCTTTGTTCTTTTCACAATCCAATTTTCATCATATTGTATATGCCTCGAGTGTGAAATGATTACCAGTCTGCATCTGTCTGAGTCTTACCTGCCAATTCAATCAGAGTTGTAAGGGTTTTCGGTCAATCTCATCGTAGCATCCAATCCTCTTCAACTTTAGTCCTGGAAAACCCAAGCAAAATCAAGCAGTTAGCAGACTGTAAAAATAAACTGCAGATTTACACTGATACACAGCCTCTGTTTGGTGGCCTCCGCAGAATACAGCCTATGAATAATGCACCGTTTTGAAAAGATTATGATGTATCTACTCAACTACCAAAAATGCGGTTATTTTAAACCCTCAGGACAGAATACATCTAATTGAAAATTCTCTTTTCTGCTTCTAAATAATCATTGAGTCATCTTGTTAGTTTTGCTTTCAGCTGCTTCCCCAGCCCACTATGCTGATGCCGATATTTCAGAGCCTTTGAGAACTTCTATCTAAAAAGAAGAGCATTAAAGTCTGTTACTTAAAGTCAGACAAGCTCAAGGGGACAGGGGGACATTCAAAGCCATAAAGCCTGGCATACACATACAAACATGTGTACAAACCTTGTCCACGCAGCACAAAAGGACAGAGCCTGCTGAATAAATTATGGGGAACAAAAGCAAACTGAGATAAAGCGCTGCATCGTGCCCACCATCCATTAGTGCCGCACAGGAAGTGTGAGTGCAAATAGTGTGTGTTTGATCCACAGGAACATTATTGGGTGCGCCTATCATGACCCGGCCTTTGTTTTAAGATAAGGCTTTTGCAGTCTCCGTCTCATTTACGCAACGCTGCTGCTGAGCACCCTTTTCACATTACAGTCGAATTACCTCTAGATGACTGCAAGTGAATGCCAATAGAACACAGCAAACAAATCTGAAGCCATTTAACTCCAAAACAATGGCAGAGTGATATAAAGCAGAATGAAATCAAGGGTAGTTTGACAACATTTGCACAAGGATAGGCTGATTCTATCAAAGCTTTTATATTAGAAAACAAGCAAATGTTCAAGTCAGCGAGAAACATGTCCTCAAAAGCTATTTAATTTGAAATTACTATAGTGACTGGAAGAACTAAAGTGTCTTCTTCTTTTTGTTCTTCTTCTACTTGAAGTTATAAAATAACTTAAAGTGTTAAACAAACAAGTGCCATCACTGAACATTCGCTAACACCACATGGAGTTAGCATGGATTGTTATCAAAGTCTAGGGGGCGCAGTGGCTTTGGGGGTAATGCAGGTTGTCCAATTTTAGGAAGGTAGGTGCTTTGATTCTCGCTCCCTCCAGTTCATACTGGCAAGACATGTCACCCCCCTTGCCTTCAGTGAATTGTGTATGAATGTTAGTGAGTTTGTAGTGTGTTTGGCGGTGGTCAGAGAGGCTCTTGGCGCTGTTGGTATGGGAACCACGTCTCTGTCAGTCTGCCAGTGTGGATTAGTAATAGAAGCATGATATAAGTGCTTTGGGGGCACTATGGAATGGGTACAAAAAGTGCTATATAAAATGCATGCACATTACTATTTACTGTAAAATCAAGATATGGCTGACGAGATTATCAAACACATTGCTAAAGCTGTAACACACACATACAGCTTGGGGCTATGCAAAAACTTGTGAGGGCCAGTACTTAGGATTCTTGCTCCATCTGCTAATGATAAACAACACAGCAGCCAACATACATAAGTAGAATCAAGTTTTATGAGATGAATATTGACACACTTTTAGACACACATATGAGCCCCTCCTAAGAAAGACATTGGCAAATGGCATGCATTTATATAGCTTTTCTGTACACTTCTAGGGCATTCAAAGCACTTTACATCGTGCTTCCATCCACCCCTTTCACACTGTGGTGGTGGTAAGCCAACTCTGTAGCCACAGGTGCCATAGGCCAGCCAAAAGCCACTACAACTACCACTAAACAATCACAAATGAACAGGGATCAAACCACCATTTGGTTTGAAATCGTAATTGGACGCCTTGCTCCTCCTGAGCCATGGCGCCCCAGTATTATATATTTAGTGCCTTTCACTTGTGTGCTCATAGATATGAAGAAGAAATGCCTCTTAATACTGTATTGTTGTATTTTCTTTCCATGCGGTCCATCTATCTTTTGATTTTGCAGCTAGTGACTCATGTCTGCATAATGTATTTACTTACCACGCATAACTTTTGCTGCATTTTATCGAGTTACACCACTGTGCACCAACACATAGGACCACAGATTTCATTGGAAGATAGAGTTTCTCAGCAAGTTGATGGAGTTGTCTTTGGCTAAAGATGACAGATGATGCCCACACAGTAGATGATGGTAATGATGGATACAAGCTTTGCGGTTCTAATCATTGTCATTACTGTTATAATCAACAACATCAATAACACATCCCACCAATGCACAAGCTAACATCCACTAAACACCCCCTGGCTTTCCTCCTACACTGACAAAGCACTGCAGCATTTCATTTTTAAACATGTCTTGTGTCACAAATATGGACTAACAATGTACTGTATGTTAATTTTGATTAGACTGAAAGAGTGAAGCATTCAGAGCTGAAATATTTTTTCTGGTCTGTGCAATAAGAGACAGCCTCTAGTGGTATTGTTTATTATTATTGCACACAAGGGAGAACCACTAACTAATATATAGTTTACATTTAACTAGATTTCTGTTGAGCCATCTGGTGCTAGTTTTGGCTAATTTACTTTCACATTAGTCCTGTACAGTAATGTACAATGGTGCCTAATACATATACACATTCATACAGTTTATGTGTATAATATCTATGTCATTGCACGTTGGCATCACAGAAAGGACATGTGATTGACTTTTGCGGCGATAATGTCCATTTTGTGTGGCGTTTGCATGGTCTCCTACTCTCACTGTGGGTTCTCTCTGGACTATCTGGCTTTATTCAACCATCCAAAGACATGCATGTATAGGTGGATGGCTGAATTTAATGTGAGCACAGTTACTGCATGTAGGTTTTGGTCAGTGTATGTCTATAACTGTTAGTCTTGCCATAAACTGGCAGTAGTCCAAGGTATACCTTGCCTCATAACGTGTCCAAAAAAACTGTGACCTGTAAAGTATGAGTGATCTCTGTTTTTATTTCTTAACCTTGACTGCGCAACATAAATGAAATGACAATAAAATAAATGGAGAACTATACTGAAGCGAGTGCCTATGTTGGCAAAACATTATATATTATATTTCCATTGTTCTGAGCAGCCTCCAAGCCCTAACACTCACCCAGGTGCCACACACTACCTTTTATAGATGACCCTCAGGCACCATTTATCATGTGTACAGCTGTATTACTGGGAGTCTTCATGAAATCAAAGATCCACTTGGTCATTTTTCCTCCTCTTTTTTATTTCCCATGAACGTTTAAAGATAAAGTCAGAGTGAAGGTCAACAAATCAAGACTAATATTGGTAGCTTCTGCTCTAGATTGCACTGTTTGTGACCCAAAGGTCACACTGCATCACTCAGTGGAAATGACCAGAAATACATGTAAGGCTCAAGTAAGAATCAATTGGCTGCACAGGTACTCGTTTCAATTAAGATCTTGTGTGGGGGGCACTTGGTGTGGTTTGCAGTGTGGCCTAGGGTAAGTCTCCCAGTGGAGCTGTAAGTGCTGAAATCAGCTCAGCTGTGCTTGCTAGTTGTCATTATCTAATGGTAAATCCATCTGTGCTTGCTGGAGCGTTCTGCTGTGGCCACACCACAAAGCACTAGACAGAAAAGAACAAGTCAGAGAATGGATGAATATAATTATAAAGTAGGTTTGGCTCATAATAGTAGAGAGATTATATCAAAATCTTTAACAAGACCCATGAAATCATTAAGTTTTACTTTGACATGATGCAAACGCACAAAGAGATACTGAGTATTTTCTATTACAACAAGTCCTAAGAAGATGATGGCAAGGAGATAAAACAAATTAGCAAAATTAAAAGTAGGCATTAAGATGGAATACAATTATGTGGAACAAAGAATGCAATTTTGTAATTTTCTCAATTACATGATCTGTAACTTAATTAAATTAGAATACGGCTAAATCAGTATTTTAATATGATTTTAATTAATTCATGCCTAAGCCATATATGCCATTTGTGAGAGAGCTTACAGGCTTTTCTGCCACTTTCACTTTATCTTTTTGTACGCATGTATTTATGCAGAGATGCCTTTGTTGTTGCTGTATAATGCTATTCCAATTACAGCTGAGATAACCAGACTATTTTGAAATATGTACAAATGTGTGTCATTTCAACAAAGTGTTTTCAAAGCCAAAATTATCTTTCCATAACTGGCAAACGGGAAGACACATCGTCTCTTTAATAGCACAGCTTCATGTCATTGCTCCAAAAACGTCAAGTCCAGAGGAATTAAAATGGCTGTTGGCCCAAAGGAAATCAGGCAGGAAAACATAGTACCATACAGACAACAGCGTGTAGCTCTAGTTTGGTTGTCAACACAGCCCTTGGTTATTATGCTGCAATAAAGAGACGCCATCAAGAATCAGAGTGCAGAGTCGAATTAGTGCAATCACGGGAGATATGGAATTAATATGTCTGATTAAGTGGCTGACTGAATTAGCATTTAGAGTCCAAAGAGATTTCAAGCAGAAGGGGAGGGATGGGATCTGTGCAGCGGAGAAGGAGAAAGGCTGACAGATTGGGTTCCAGGCTGAAATTGAGTTTAGTTTAGCAGACAAGCAGGGAAAAGGTAGGAAGTGTTTCCATGTGGCTTGTGGTTTCACTTGGACCTGTCACTTTGTCCTAATTAATGTTGACATGGATTGTCCCTTCAACTCATGTGACTGTGAAATGGATTCATAGTTAGCCACAGATGACTGGTATAATACATGCCAGCTGCCACGTGTTTGAAACGTAGGATGTAATTGGTTTTGGCTATCACCATGTTGGTCTTGAAGGACATCTGATCTGTTTCCAAACAGACCTTTTTATTAGGGATGAAAGAGCTACAGTGCACAAATAAGACTTTAGGGGAGATCATAGACTGTCAAAATCAATGGATGTCCGGATCAAAGGTGCAGATTGAATACAGTATGAAAGATAGGGCTTGAAGCTGGTTCCTATTAAAAAACTAAATCAAAAAAATTAAATACATATCTAAAAAAAATTATAAATTTACATTGTCTCTTTTTGTGAGAAAATCTGTTTTCATTAATCTATAACAAACATAAAAATGTTACTGTTTGTGTTTGCCTATTTCAAGAAAAACAGAAATTGCTATTTTGCTGTTTAGGACAAAAGATGTTCTTTTATTAATTAAGAGTAAAAACTGAAAAGTACTTAAATCTTTGAAAAAAGCATGTTACCAAACTTAAACAATTTCAGTAATATACTGTATACACACTTCTGCAGCCTTTTCCAAATTCAGGTAACAGGTCAGGAACGTGTTAGAAATCACCCTCTACAGGTAATGGTCGTACAGACTGTACCCTGTGTTTCTGCTCACTTTAGTTTATAGTAGCTGTAGGTAAGCCACAAGGTGAGCTTGCTCAATGGCCATGTGTCAAACTGAGAGGCATCAGCATCACACTTCCCCGGGGTCAATGTGAAAAAGGAATAAGGCATATGTATTACTTGTGATGTAAACGTACAAGCAAAAAAGCTACATGGCCATAGGCAGCACTATGGTTTATGGAGATAAAAGGATAAAAACAGCTGAAAGCAAAAAGAAAATTGTAAAGAAGTACTCAGCTGTATTATTATTTTTGGACATGTATGGATATTCAAGCCAGTTCTTTTACATTTTAGTGACAATTAGTACTTTACTGGCTGTTAGCATCACTAGCTACATACAGATAAAATAAAAAGTAATCTTAGCAAGCATGCTTACAAGGCTTTCCTGAAAGCAATGAACATCAAAGTAATTGTCTATAAAAGCAACATATAGAATATAATCAAAAATGTGTATAGAAGGAGAGAAAGAGAAATGCAGTACATTTCATTTCAAGGACTGAAGAGAAATCAGGTGATAAGGTTCTTTGAGGACAAACAGATGAAAGACACACACATTTTCCCCTTGAAAAAATTTCAACATGAAAAAGCTTTGAGGTTAAAGGCATGAGCACCAAAGCCATGCTTCAGGGCTCATGCCAAAACAGTAACTCCAAATGAAAATTATTGACAAAGCCCTGCAGTGAAAAGGTGCTGAGAAGGTAATTACTTTGTGTGTGAGCAGTGTAAAACTGGCTTCTTCAGTGATAGAAAAAATAATAAATGCTGCAATTATAAGATTAGGGAGAACTGGACTACCAAGAATAATAGGGCAAGATGAGGGCAGTGATCTTTTCTGATTATACATTTTCATTTACAGACAGTTTGTGGCTTGAATAGCAAGACAAAAGCTCAAATATGTAAGCTGTAAAACAAATAAAAGATGCATAGCTAGGTGAAATGTATGCCCTTTTTTATGTTTTAATAATGAATTTAAAAAGTCAATCTATTTGGTGCAGTGGCTGACATTCTTATGTATTAATCATTCAAATATTACAATTAGACATGCAATGACACTAACAGTTTCTCATTGAACACCTTTAGGTTTCTCATTTGCCAAACTAATCATTTTAAATAAAAACTGCCAGTTTTTAGTCAGAAATACAATTTGGAAACCATTGTTTGAGCTTTTTTTGACCTCAAGGGCATTTCTGGAGACTTTGAGCCCAAAAGTATACCTGACAAATTAATAATAATTATTTATTCTCTATAAAACATATTTTAAACTCTGTATGCTTGGAATTTACATTTTTTTTATGTGAATATGTCTTTGTGCAAATTAACTTAAATCTCTGTGGGCCCCTTCCCTATTGGGGCCAATGGCAATTGCCTGGTTGGCCAACAGGGTAACAGCATTTCTTCTGAAGTTTGGATTTTGACCCTCAGCAGCTGCCGTAGTGGGTCTGCCGGAGCGGACTGAGGGTCAAACTCAAAACTTCAGCAGAAATATTGTAACACTGTGCTCAGCTCTCACTTCAGGCAGACCTTTTACGGCAGCTGCTGAGGGTCAACATCCAAATTACAGCCGCCCCGAAACCACATTACATTGATCTATTAATAAATAATAAAACAGCTCTAGAGTTAACCAGGATTTTTTACTTAATTTACTTGAAAGAAGATATGTTCATAATTACATGTAAAAAAATAAATAATTGCACAAATCATATTAAATAAAAGTACCATTCCACCTTAGACACCCCCCTGTAGTTCCAACATGTTTCACTGCTTACATTGCTAATTGGATGTGTATCTTTCCTCTTGCAAAAATGAAAGTTGAATAATTGGTACATAGCAAATATAATATCTCCTGGCTGTATTTTATTGCTTTACTTAAACATGTACAGTGCAACTACAGTTTTCTTTTAATTGAGAAAATAGTCACATATTGTTTAGAAAGAAAGAAGTAAGAAGAAATGTAAGGGATTTGAGGGCTTTAGAGGCTACTGCAATTTGATTAATAAAAATAAAACTTTATTCATGGTTTTTGCTTGTGATATTTATCTCTTAACTGTAATCTCTTATCCTCTATCAATTAGAAAACAGTTCCAGTCTGGTTTGGGGTGCAGTTTGCGAAAGGAGAATACATTCACTTGTTTTTAGTGGCCATTTTGCCTTTTCTGTCACATTACCCTAAGGACAAATGTCAATGCAATGTGTGGCGTAATGAACATTTTATGTCCTAAAGACAGCTGTGTTGCTACAGACATTAGTATAGTTTGTTTTTGCGATAGCTTGAGCATGTGTGTGATTTTTAGTTAACTATTACTTCTACATTATGCATGCCTGCTGGCTTGTACTTGAAAATTCACTACATAGCTGATTTTGCCTTAAAATTTCAAACCTCTCACTTCTTGAATGGCCACATCTAAGTAAACAAGTTCTTAGTGCATGTATGTCTTTTACCACACACTAACACAATTTTTCACCTGTCTCTTTTTAAATCCATGTGCACACATTTCACTGTGATGTGCAAAATCACCGAAAGACTTGTCATCAGGCTGGAGCTATGGACGCTGCAGCAAACTGAGGATGCTGAAGTGAAGCTGCTCCAATCCCTGTTGGGCTCAAAGCTAAGGATCCTAAGCGGATTTACAGTCTGATATCAGCACTAAGCAGAGCGTTCATTACAGGTATCAGGGGGTAGGTTTGATAGGTAAGTTAAGTAAGGAAATGTTGACATGCTTCCAAAGAAAGAAGGTAATATAAAGGGCAGATTAGAAAGTGGAGAATTTTAATGCAGAGGTAGTGGACGGAAGCACAACATACAGCCCAGTGTTTGAGGATAAGCAACTTAAAAAAAACAAAAAAACATTTCCTTTACTTTATTGTTTGTTCATAGCTGGTGATTTATTAGTATTTTAAGGTGCTGAATATCAATAAGGTTAATAGAGAACACTTAGATTGATGTCTCAGATGTGTTTTTCTATTTGATTTTATTTTTGTTATGGTGAAAGATTGTAGTTTAAAATAAAATCTGAAGCATACGTTTGATACCACTTTGCCAATAAAGAGCAGCTTATAAAGGGTGTTGCTAGGGTATAATGGGTGTTAAGTTTTGATCTTTATTTTTCCAGGAAAGTCCCACTGAGATAACAAATCTCTTTTGCAGGGTAGTCCTGGCTTCAAAGGAAACATAGTTGTATGTTTTTAGTGGTAGGGGAAACCAGAGTACCCAGAGGAAACACACAGACACAGGGACAACATGCCAACTCCACACAGAACACAGGACCTTCTGTAAGGCCGGAGCTCTAACCACTTTGCCACCGTGCTGCCCAAGTAGTTCAATAGGTGATAAACGGGCTATAATTAGGTCTATTGCTGCATATATTCATATAAAGCAACATTTATAACACAGAAAGGGCAATGGTGACCTGTTGACCCTGTTCAGTCTTGTATCCATCTCCCAAAATTTAAATCACTCAAGTCTTAAAAGATGTCACATAAACCTAATAATAAGCACTTTTTTATTTTATTGATAAACAATTTATGAGAGGGTTTAGTCTCCATCTTGAATGCACATGTCAGCAAACAATGTTATTTATTTCTACAACTGTGTACCTGATAAGATTCGATATTCACAGAACTGAAATTAACCCATCACACAATCTTTAAACCCGATAATCGCTGGTGCTACAGGAAGTTACTTTGGCACCAAAAAGCAAAAAATAGGTGTTAGTTTTGCCAAATGAAAATCATAACAGTCTGTTTGTCAGAGAAAGTAAAATATGCATCCTGTAGAAAAATTACATAGGTGCAATTTGATTTGGGGGACTGCAATTCCATATACTGTACCTCATCAGAGTGAAAATGCATTTCAGCAGACGCACATCTAAGAAATACAGGATCAGACAAGGGAAACAAAAATATGTCTGGAGTGAGTCTAACAAATCAAAAGCAGACATACACGGCAGACATCATGTTTCTGCTTTTTGCATGAGAGCCCAGGAAGAAGCACCAGATAGCGGGGAGCACTCGTCATGCACAATCACCCGTGAGTCTCTCTGCTGACGAGACCATCAGCCTCTGTGCTTTCTAGAACACTCCTGCACCAAACTAGCCTTTAGCTTGAGCAGCTGGCGGCGTCAGTCTGCTACGCTCTGTTGGAGGCATATACAGGGAAAAAAAAATCTCTAATTGCAGACCAGATAAGTGACTTATTCTGAGCACAATGGCAATGTTGTACTACGGTATGTACCTTGACACCAGTGATGAAATTTATAAAAAGCTTTAAGCAGAGAGCAGTGAGACGCCAGAGGCAGAGAGATGTGTCTAGTGCTTTAAAATCTGACTCATCATACAGCAGTGAGTTCAAGTGGGAATGAAAAGGGGATGAGAAAGACAGTGCACAGTGGATTTTTTATTTAGTCGGTTTGCTATGTCATGGAAAAAGTATATCAAAGTCTCTGCAAATTGACCAAAGATAATGGCAAATTTAGCACAAAATTATATGCCATAAATTAGTCTAATCAGAGGTCAGTTAGGGTAAAGGATGGGACTTTGGGAAATTGGCAGACCTGAGGTTGTACCATAATATGGACAGTACTTTGACATCTTAAAGTAATTTAAGTGAGACAGACAGTTTTTGGTTCCATTCAAAATAAAAGTACTGGCTTTGTGTGTGCATAATGCTCTCTTTAAATTATTCAAGTCAAATATTTATTACTTTTTGCAGGGATTCTCAGGCCAACCCAAAGCCTTTTTTACCATGTTAACAAATATAAAGTGGGCGGTGACCAAGACAAGACCAGACTTAAGGGACTAAATCAAGACCAATCAATGATGGGACATTTCTACATTTCAGAGACATAAATGGTCTAGATCAAACCAATCAGTCACAAATAATTCAGATGAATAGATCTGTTGCAAAAGCAAACACTGGCAGATGATGTAATCAAAACTACTTACATTTACACAAATATGCTCTGTTGTCACAAATCATGTAGTCAGGCCAGTGTGTGCAAATGCTATTGTCTTTAAACACAGGAAGAAGTAATGTAGGTGGTCTACTCCAAACATTATATATTTTTTTATACCTGGAGTTTTCTGAAACAACAGTTAAAAACTCTGAAGTCTCAGTAGGTCTATACATCCAACACCAATAATAGATCAGTACATATGTTTTTGAAGCACAGAAACACAATACTTTGCCATTATTATTGTGCTAGCTCAATGTCGCCAACAGTCAATAGCTTTCTGGTTCCCAACAGGATCAACATCATGTTCACTGAGGATACCATATTCAGAGCTTACACAACACATTGGGCGGTTTCTAAAATTAAACGATCTCTGTCTGAAAGGCTTCTGGTTTTGTGGAGTAAAAACCTTGTCCTTGTGTTAACAAATACACAACAGATTAAAACGGGTTCTTGTGTGTAAACAAGATTGTCACAACTCCATTTTAAGGAAGCTTAATTTAATAAGCTATAAATGGCATAACAAAAACTACAATAACATTGTCTGAGGCAGATGTGAGGCATAACTTGTGGAAATTTAACATTGATGTACTGTTTTTACTTTAGAAGAATGGGTTGATTTGTCAGGACATAACCAACTTTTCAAAAGGAAAAATAAAGGCTGGTAAAAGCACGTGTTAAAAAGCCTTGGTCATCTTGTGAAATGTGTTCCTGTGACAGTGTGTGAAAAAAGACAGAGTTAAAGAGAGGAGACAGAGAGATAACTACATGGAAAGTGAAGACTGCTCTTGGGAAAGCTCTCTTTCTCCCTCCAAGGAGAGGGCGGCCGTCTGAAGAGGTTATTTATTTTTCATCTGGAGATGGAAACTGAAGAGTGGTGGGGAGAGCCTCCGTGGAATCACTGACTGGAGATGTACCCTCCTGGGGCTACTGTCTCCCTCTCCCCTTTTTCTCCCACTTGCGCTCACTTCCCATCTCCCACCTTTCTGATCTCCACCAGAGAGCTGCCACTGTCTCTCTGGGAGAAGGGGGGGGGGGAAGACTTGCTTCTCATTCGTAATTTTTTTTGCCTGCCTCACAGTCAAACCCTATTCATCCCACACCACTGTGGTCTGCTCAGCTGCACCAGAGCCGAGCTGAGCCGACTTGTTCTGCTAGCTCCTCCCAGACTTGTCTATCTCTACGTGGGTAGCATAGCTTCTTATCCCAGCCCTCCTCATTAACAGCATTCCCATCACACTCCAGAGTCATTAAAAGAGCCACTTGTCCTCCCCCATCCCCTCTGGTGTTTTCCTTTCATCATTCTATTTCTCTGTTCGAATGAAGCGGCTGCTTGAATGTCTTGGCTGACACCTTTACTCCACCAGGACCAGAGTGAATTATTGGGAAGCAGAGAAGTGGGCTCTATAAGCTTTGCAAAGCTCCCTCTCCATAGCCCGCTCCTGGTGTACGTATGTTGTCATGGGAGTGCATGAAAGTCTGCCTTTCTGCTCTCGATTTCTCTTAATGAACAAAGGTGTCAAATGCATCCTTACATTCAGGTCATTTGGGAGGTTCCCCGTTGCTGCAAAAAGTCAAGATGCTAAAAATAAGAGTGCTGTACAAAGTATGCAAGGGAGTTCATAGTTTCAGACCAACGTGAGGCAATCCCTTCCCCTTTATGGTATCCAGGGAGGGACTCTGGCCTGGTGTCAGTGTGCGTTTTATCTGGGCACATAATTAAGATGACATTGTTGTTCCAGTAAAGTGCTTCTCGGCAGCAAAGCTCCTTTAAGAATTCTCACCTGCAGTGCAAAAATACAGGAGTGTGCCATTTGAACATCCTTCTTTTCCCCTCCAGAGCTTACGGCTGCAACACCTTGCTTTTAGTTTTAAAAAGTGTATAATAAAAATACATTTCTATACAGAGAGGAAATCAGTGCTGGGGATAATAGGACCTGCTGCAGGAGTAGAGTTGACTTTGTATAGAGGCGCACTCTTTATTATTCCTCAAATAGAAACAAACCCAGCCTCTGCTAATCTCCCTCACAGAAAATAGACTCCGCTTTCACTTCTTCTCAAAGCCACCAGCTAACAATGGCTGTAGAAATCAAATTTGCACCCCCACACGATAACCTTATTTCCTTTCTCTTCATCTGCTCGTCCCTTCATCTCACACTCTTGTTCCTCCCTCTACTATCTTTTTTGTATTTCAGCCGCCATCTAGTCCACAGAATGCTGATGCAAGACTAAACCTGCATCAATTAGACTCTAAAGTGCACTTGATTTTTTTTTTCTTGTCTTCCCTCTCATGCTAAATTAAATTAAGCTATAAATAAAAGTGGCATGGAAAGGCAATGAACTTTAATTATCAAGACTGAACCTCTGCATGGGTCATTGCTTAGTGTGTACTTCCACAATGTTCATGCGGTGTCAGAGGTGCAAAGCTGTAGATTTAACAAAATTGGGCCAAACTGTAGGGTGCAACAAAAAAAAAAAATAAATAAATAACAATGGCAGAACAGTGCAGGTGTGAAGCAGATTTGTCATTTCACTGTAAAAAGAAGGCAATCCACAGACATCTTAAACACAGACACCAGAGTCATTCTATTCACTGTGAACCGGCATGTTTTAGCAACAAGTTAAGTTAGCGCCATGAATGTATTATTAGTCCTGGATGCCAGTTAGTCATGGCCACTGTTGTTTTTGTTCAGTTTCTCCAGCATTAAAAAAAACAGTTGTGTTTCACTACAGCCCCCACACATCTTCTTTGTCACATTCTGCACGATTTGTTCTGACCAATGGGCTCAAAGGTGGGATAGAACAGTGTAATAAAAATTTATGGTTTTTCAGGCCATTGAGAGGAAAAAAAGGATATGAACTTAGGTTATCAACAATAGAAGAAAAATTTTAAAGCAGCTTCTTATAACACAAAGGCATTGGACTTTAATAATTCTGAGATTAACTGGTAAGAGAGCTGAGCATACTTATATCTATAAAAACTTAAATCAAAACAGTTTTACTCTACAACAACAACAACACCTGAATGGAACAGTGACACTAACGACTCACCTGAGCCCTTAACAACTCTCTAATCAGGAGTCACACTCTCCTTTCACAGCTAACAACTATGAGACCCGTACAGTCTGGTCCAATCAGGTTTAGTTTCAGGTCAAACCCCTCCCTCTAGAGATATAAGCTCATTATGCGTTTAACTCCCAATTGAAAAAGTCTCTTGGAATTAAAAAATTAAACGTCTTCACCAAAACTAAGTTCAGATGCTTTTGCTTTAACCTTTTCTTCAAGATGACCTGGATGACTGAGACCCTTCACAGACATGTAAGCAACAATACAATATCCCACCATTTTGAAAGTTGTAGGTAGTCTGTCAGCATAAACCTTTAAAGCCCTCTCAGATAATTTCTTAAACAGAACCATCCTGAAGGGTTTAAAAAGAAAGGGCTGAGGTGCTGTCTGATATCCAGTTCTTATAATCCATTAATGGCTAGCGCTAGAGATCACCGATTTGGACCGCTTTTCTTGCTGTTATATGTTAATTTTAGTTTAATGTATGGTAAATGAGGGCTCCTTCTTGGTGCTTGCTAAACAAGTTACATCTCTAAACAAATACTGTAAGTGTGGCATCAAACAGTGAATCATAGCAATAGCCACATCCTCAATATTTCCTCTGGTGTTTATACTAGCGTTCATTCAATTGTAAAACTCCTAACACTATTATTGTTAAAGAATATGCAATAATTCAGCTGTGAGGAACTTCATCAGATTCAGATGAAATTTGGAAACTGGGTCTGATGCCTTATTATTTAGTGTCTTTCACAAGAAAAAAGCTAAGTGTAAGAAGGAGCAAGTGTACATCAACTATGCTGACAAAATAGAATATCCTGACATATAAATATAAAAATTCTGTATTTTTTTGGTAATTGTGTAGCGCACAGAGTTTGAACTGGTTTAGGTTTTGTGAGCGATGTGAAATAAATAAATGAATAAATAAATAAAAATCCCATTGAAATCAGATCATAGTCTAATGTGTGGAAACAGTGTAGCTTGTCACACATGTTAAAAGTCTTTGTATTGCTTTGTTTCCGGTTTTTATTTTATGTTCTTATTTTTCTGATGTTTTTCACACTGTACAGACTAGATCAAACCGCTTTGATAATTTGGCGGAGAACACTGGAGACGCTGTGGGAAACAAATTAAACATGATAACTAACACTGTGTTCCCCCCATGTGGATTGGATAGATGGGGTATGTGTGTGTTTGTGCTGGGGAGCGAGACGCAGAGACAGACGCGTAGCAACACAGCAGCTGTGATCAGCCCCTCGGTGCAGTTCGGGGGGAAGCATTGCCAGGTCAGATGGCCGTGGCTCTGCATGACCTCAGGAAAACTGGGCGGCTATTTGTCACTGTTTTAGCTTTCTTATACAACACCACACAATAACTTAGTCAATAGTTAAAAACAGAAACCTATCACCAATTCAAATCAGTTAGGGCAACCGATTGCCTCAAATCATCTAAGGCAAAAGTGGCAAAGTGGTTATCGCTCCGGGCCTTTCTGTGAGGAGTCTGCATGTCCTCTCCGTGTTACCATGGGTTCTCTCCAGGTACTCCAGCATCCTCCCACCGTCCAAAGACATGCATGTATGGGTCAATTGACAAATCTGAAGTGTCCTTATTGAATAAATGTGTGCGTTAATGGTTGTCTGTAAAGTGTTAGCCCTGCTAATAACTGGCCATTGTCCAGGGTGTACTTAAGGCCCAAAGCTGCTGGGATAGGCTCCAGTCACCTGTGACCCCTAAGTGGAAGAAAATGAATGAATGAAAAACCAAAATGAAGGAATAAATATTTAGCAATATATTGTTTATTAACTTGTGGAAAATATTATCTATTAATAGTTTTAGCAATATGTTAAGTATTTGGATTAATGTTTGGGGAGACCTGTTTTAATCCATTCGATGATGCCTAAAAGTATATAATCACGTAAGTATTAAGTCACTTGCAGTCTTTAAACAGCTTTGTGTAAAAGATTTGGGCAAAGCTGTAGATAGTAACTAAAGAGGTTAGAGGTCAGATAATATTCTGTATGGAATATGTCTCTGTAATTCTTTTGTTCCTATAAAGATTTTTGGAAAAGTAATTCTATTTTGACGCAGCCAAAATTTGGTTTCAGTAAAAAAAAAAAAAGAGTTAGACGAAATATGATTTTTCTTTAGCCGAAATCTAATATTTATCTTGCTATTGTGGCCTCTTGAATAACTTATGTTACATACGTACATTGCTTATTGCAATCCAGCTGTCTTCTTTCAACACCGTAAAATAGATCTGGACAGCAGACGAGGTGACGGCTCCAGCATTAAACTTACAAGCTTTTGCAATGCATTGGCAAGGTATGCATGCCTGTAATGGAGCGCCTCTGCCACTCTTTTCAAGTGCTCTACAGTGTCACAGGAACACAAATAACTGATCAACAGAATATAATGTATGGGCATATTTTTTATTATTGGGTTGATGAATTAAAAAAAAATCACTCATATCGGGCAATAAAAATATTAACGCCAATATATTGTCCATCCCTAAAAATCCCTAAAAACACATGTCACTCGTCTTATGGTTTCTTAGTCACACTGCATTTTTCTCTTGTTAAAGTCAATCCATTGTGCTGATATAGCTAGTTAAACCAACACTGGCCAATCATTACAACTATCCCTATACAGAAAACTTACACAGCCTCAGGCAATAGCACACTGTATAGGTCCTGCCATGAACATCTGTAAAGTAGAGAATATACCCACAATAACAGGCTCAGGAGAAAATGGTGCAGTTCACATTCTTGGATGGGGGATATCTGAAATACATTAAACTTAAAAGACATACACATTAAATAAGGAAAGGGAAGAGAATAAAAGTGTCCATAAGCCTAGTAATTCAAGTTAATAAGCCTTTATAATCCTTGTTAATGACTTTGCATTAGACATATTGAAGTGTAGGTGTGTACTACTGGACAAGATCTTAGATGTTTGATGGTTTGGAACATCTCTTGTATTAATTTTAGTAAAATAAAATACCCATCCATCATTAACACGCTTCAATAAACATATACTGTATATATAGATAAAGTAAAAGCAAAAGAGAGTGAGTCACTTTCTATTCTCCTGGATGGATGTAGGATTATACAGCATGTCATTTTCTGAAAGGCTAATAAAAAGGCAAACTGATCTCACATGGCAATTGGTCCAAAGCAGCTTAAGATTTGCAAGATTTATAGAAAAGTGATCAGTAGTTTTCCTGTTTTAAAGCAGAACTGGAAAACCATTCAGACAAACTCAATTACAGCAATAATCTTTAACAAATTTTAAGACAATAGGCAGGATCTCAGTCCATGGTCCTAGTCCAAATGTTTTAAAGGATGCTTTGTCTATCATATTTGCATGGTATCAATCCTTGAGCTGGACCCTATCAAATCCATGACATTGATCTGAGCTGTTGTTCACCATTGCAAGGAAGTATGCAAGACCAAACAGTAAGACCTATTCAGAGCATACCTAGACACGACCAAGACCAAAACAGGGCAGGATGTGTAAAGACCACTTAGCCAACAACTGGCTAATAGCATACTTGTTTTCAATGCCACCCAGACTACATATACAATATTTGCTGGTTTTCTGTGGTATGGTTTTCTTGCAGTGGAAATAACAGCAATGTAAAAGTTTTCCATCAGGCATTGATGCAATTACTCCCATGTTTAATTTTCATCAACCTACACAAACATCTGTTTCTAAATATTGTTCCCTGAATCCAAAAACAGTCGATGACATGAGTTGATGACACACAAGTCAAATGTGCTGGATCAAAATCAGAGTGAAATCTATTTGTAGAAACACGTCTAATAACAAAGTTAGGTACCAGTTTTCTAGCAGAGGGTGTTATAAGTTGCTTCTAAAACATACCACCTCTGATTTCCTTGTCAAAATAAGCCTGTTACACAATTGAATTCTGGTGACTCATTATTCGTTGGTGTCATCTCTCAGCGGTTTACATAACCAGGGATTTAATAATAGGACAAGTGTGGAGTTGCTCTCCCACAATACTACTGGTGCTCCCTGACCAAGAAACACTGAAGAAACACTACTCAGGTTTGTAGCTCTATTTTGAGAGACAAGAAAGAAGAGAGGGAAACTAAATGAAGCGAGGAAGTACATTTCCCCTGCCACATGCCTGCCGTTCGCCCTGCAGAGGCATTCTTAGCCTCTGTGGTTTTACAGATGCACAATTGTCTCCGGGGCTTGTACATTTAATTTGGCCTTGAAAAAAAAAACATCGATCAAAAACAGACAGTGCACAGCTTTGTTTTAAATCTGCTCACGAGACACGCTGCTGGTTCACTTGTGAACTTTTGTACCTTATTATGGCTGCTGCCAGAGCACTCAACCTAAAAGCAGCACACGAAAGTTGCTGAAGGACATGTGTTGTATAAGATGTTGCAGTGATACACAATAAAGTATAGTTAAACATTATGTTGCATTATGGTATGTCAGACAATACTGTTTTCAAAATTCAACATAAATCAAAATGAAACTCTTTGAATTTGTTGATCTTCAAAAAGAGATATTTAGCTTCATTGGACCAATTAGAATAAGCCATTTTAGTTCCAATAGTTCTTATTCCTGCACCTGCCCAGAGAGAACAAACTAAACAGTCCTGGAGGAAAAGCATTTTGAACACATGTTCTTGCAAGAGAGTTAAGGCACTTAGATAGTATATTGATTTTATTAAAAAAATATATATTTTTGAAAATCCTTATCTATAATCTATTTCTAGATGTTCTCGTGTCCCAGCAGGTCACCATAGCTGTTCACTTGCTTAGCGCAATACAAGATGGATTTACCCGAGTTTGGAAACTCCCAAATCTTGCCAGAATACCGCTGCAGCACAAGGTCAACAAATTACTGCCTCTGCTTAAATAATTCTAAAGTAACTAAACCTAAAAAAAAACAGAAAGTTAGCGTGCTGTAGATATGGTAGCGACTAAAGGAAGACCTCTAGTACTGTCAGGTTATTTTCCAAACATCTGTTTTTCTAAATATAACTACATGTCCTTATGAGTTGAAAAGCATGTCACAGAGGATTTTAGCTCACAATTATTTCTGCATTTCAAAATTTCACTTGATCCTTAATTTTGAACAAATTAGAAATGAGTAAATGATAGCACTGTGGCTGAAGAAGCACAAAAGGCTGACTGAGGGGCATGCTCAACTGGCAGACATTTGACTTGAGCTGTAGCGTGTGTGTGTGTGTGTGTGTGTGTGTGTGTGTGTGTGTGTGTGTGTGTGTGTGTGTATATCTATGTGTGTGTATGTGTGTGTGTGTGTTTGAGAGAGATGCTCTGTGTTAGCAGTCTCATCACATCACTGTTTGCAACCACACTGATGAAGAAGAGAGTGGTCACACTAAACGCCTACTGGAAAGCAGTGATTTTTTTTTTTAATATGGTACACTTTTTCCGCTGATCCCTTTCACAGTGGTTTTAATTGTTTTATCGGTGGCTGAATGTGTAGGCTCTATTGGCTAACGTCCGCAGTATGCCCATATGTGATTATCCATGGGTAGACACATGTAATCAGTTCTTTGCAAGTGTTCATGTGCACGTTCATGTGAATTAGGGAATTACGTGTCAGTATGTTGTATGTTGTGTATGTGTGTGGGGGCGTTTTATTTATCTTCCTCTATTTGAGGATGCGTTCCTTGGAGAGTCTCAAAGCACATTCTATTGTAAACCCCGAGCAACTGTGGGACTGTGAGGAGCCAAAGCCATCCATCAGAGCTGGACATATCCCCTATATGCAAACAAATGAACTGGAGCACTAGCCTCCCGACGGGACGACACACAATAGAGCAAAATAGGGTGCAAACATGTCAGAAGAGGTTAAGAAACGCCTCGGAATAAGATGAAGATTAGAAAGGCCTTTCATGCTATGGCAGTAAAAGGACATGCATGAGGGTAAGAGGAACTATAGGTCAAGTCAATTAACTTAGTGAAAATGAAAAGAGGTTCAGACTGTGATTTTTTTCCAAGTGACAATCCAGTACAATGTATCCTTAAAAAGACAAAAGACTGTTTTGTGTCACTTAAGTGGCACTGCGCTGCTGTCATCCTCTAGGAATGATTAACCCAGAAGGCTTAATATAGAAAGAGTGGGAAAAAAATAGATGGAAGTGAGGGATATGAGGAGGAGAGAGGAGGGCATAAAGGACATCATTATATCCTGCAGGGAGTCTACTCTTTACCTCGGAACATCAAACCATGTTCGCCGTCGTTTAGCAATCTGTCTGCTAATTAATCAATTGCTGTAATCAGTCAGAAGCGGCATAGTATGGCACGTATGGTATGTGTCTTGGTGTGTCACAGTTTTGGTGGGTACATGGCATTTTGTGAGATATACATATGCATAATTATAAAAATAAGAGAAAACTAATTTAAATTGTTGATTGTCACTATATAAGATGCATGACCAATGATTTAAAGCCACATCAAGTAATTGTTCCATGCATTCGTCGGCAGATACAGAAATTTTGTGCACAATAGAATGATGCTACATGTTTAATCTGTCATAGCAATAGCACCTGTACTTCATCTTGATTACCATCCACTGTTTTAAAATGTAAATTAGAAAAACAATTCATCAAAAAGAAGTGACAATATACATAAAGAAATGCTTAAGTGAACATTTGTAAAGGCTGCCACACAGACAGGCACTTAGTCACTGACTACTGTATAAGCAGCTAAATTTAGCCTTTCCATAAAATGTCTGTTCCTCCTTCCCTAACTGCCACTATGAGCTTGTTAGCCTCCTAATTCAAAGTGATGCACAATTTATCTACAGATTCCGGCAAAGTATATAATCTACTAAGTCAGAGTGAGTGCAGTATTCATTATGCTGATAATGATCTCTGGAGTGGTGATATCACTGTGATTGGAGATGGATTGACTGCGTTGCCACCAGGGCAAGTAATCATGTCTTCTGCTATTCTGGCTAATTGTGACACGGCGGCGGCAGCAGGGGTGGGCTGGGTTAGCATCCGACACAGAACACCAGCCAAGCCTGCTAACTCGCACACAGCCATCAGCGCTAATCTCCTGCTATGTGCTAACAATAGCGCTGATGTGCTTGCTTTCTGGAAAAGCTTTGCTCTTTTTCCTCTCCCACCCCCTCGAGCCTGTCTTGTTTGTGTGATGCCCCATGCAGCCAGCCGGTCTTTAGCTTTTCCCATTACCGAGGGAACAGTAAAGCTGAAATCAGCTGGGGTATTGTTGCTCACGCTGGAAAAGGCTGTGTGATTGAAAGTGCACAGGTTACAGGATTCAGCATCACACAAGCTGCAGAATGTGAAGAATGTGGATAAACAGTTCCCTAAACCAATTACTTTGCACAGTGCGTAGAGATTAGTGCAAAAGGAAGCAGGATGGTGGAGATGGGAGATGAAGATACAGTGCTTAGTGTTAAACAGAGTGGAGACGATGAGAATTAGAAAAGTGAGTCAAGGCAGAAAATTGTCTGTAAAGTATGAGAACACATGAAAAGAAATATAACTGTTAAAAATGGGTTTGGCGTTGTGCATTTATGATGTGAAAATGTCAGAGAAGTGGGAAAACAGTATTTGGACATTACTATATTAACTATCCACTACATTTTGGGAGAGTACATCATCCATCTTCTTCATTCTACAACCACAGATCTAATGTTTCCACTACGATTACAAACAGTGAAATACTAGCTTTCAGTCAAAGCAGTTAAAAGCTTGCTTTCAAAATGTAAAAATGAAATTGTTCACCAATTAAATTTTAAAATCCATTTAGAGTTCTTGTTTGTTCTTACCACAAAATAATTATCTTTTACACTTGCGCACATGCCCAGTTCGCCTTGCAACACTTCTCACAGTCTCACAGTCTCACAGGCAAGAACTATTTCTAGTACGTCTATTTTATCCAAAGGATTTTCTTTTTCTTTTTCACATTTCTACTCTCACAACAATTACTTTATTTCACAATTCTAAGTATATATGTTTTGCACAATTTGTTAGGTCTTTAAATTGTGTAACACCCCTGAGCACTGTGCTCAAAACATGGTAAATTACATTGGACCTCAGCTGCACTGAGGAGGGAAGGACTCCCCGAGCTATGTCAAAGTGTAATCCTTGATTTTTGCACACTCCCTCAAGATTTCCTTATTTGTCTTTCTGCATTTTCTCCTTCTGCACCTTTTGATTGTTCAACAAACAACTAAAATGTGGGTAATGTCCCAAGATAGAGTAACCCTATTTTACATTTTACAAACAGCGTTAAACCTTAAATTTGTTGGTTTACTGCAGAGTGGCGAGGCAAGAGTCAAGAGGATCATTATGCCAGTCACTCTCTTGATTAGGGATAGGAAAAAGATTTCTAATCCCACTAAGCTGAATGACAACCAAAGACACGGATAGTAGGACTGCAATGTCACACATGACAGTGTTATGTGGAAAGTGGGCATTAACTTGCAGTACGAGCTCATGAACAGGTCTGACATATTGAAATCTACAGCCTACATGCAGGACTATGGTTTTCTCGGCCCGCTACCAATTTTCAAGGTGAGACTAGCACTATGGGTTATACACTAACCAATAAAAAAAAAAGTGATAGTTTTTTCAGAGCTGTCAAAAAGATTATTGGAAAACAGAAGTACCTTAAAGTGCGTTTCTCAGTAAGTCAATAATTACTTCACTGTTTAGAACATATTTTTATTGTTATAAGATGGGAATTTAATATAAATGTAGCATTGTTATGTAGTTGCTACTTTCATTTTCTTGAGTGGCAGGAAGGCAATGTCATGTTTGACACTAAAAATATTCATGTATTTAAAAAATTAAGTGTGAAAATAAGTGTAGTTTAGTTATTTTAATGTATGTCAAAAGAGTAATGTCTACTGGCGAATAACCTTAGACATGCTTAAAATCTTGTTTCAGAAACCCAAGTGAAATGCTTGTGTCCATGAGGAAAAGACAGTATAGTACAGTATAGTATAGTGAAATACCTTAAATTACATTTCTTCCAGACTCTCATGAACTGATAAAGTTCTTCTATTCCACTATAAAACCTTCGGATTGTAGTGTACTAGACAGTCCATTTATGCTAAGAGTGTTCTAGCATGGCTCCATCAATTAATTTGGATTACGGTCTACTTTGCAGATGAGTCTAATCACTTTGATGCTCAGACAAATGAGAACAAAAATGGCAGAAGATTTGTCCTCCTATTTCTGCACAGAGAACACTAGATCTCCCCTAAGTCAGTGAATCGCCTTTTCTCCCCCGTGATGAAATCCTAGTCATGTTAAATAAGCGGATAGAGCCTCTTACTACAGCTTTTCTCCCGTCCCCAACACTTTCCTGTTAGGCCAGACATCTATTCAGGTTCATTTGCATTTGTGACATCTGCAAGCACACTTCTTATACTTGCTGTCTAATTTATATGACTTATACAGCTCATTTAAAGATTGATAGCTGTCATTCTTAACTGGCTATAATGAATCTCTGATCACTCTACAGAATGCGCCATGGCTGATTTGACTTTGTGCCAGATATTCCACAAAGCCACTTTTATTCGTCATTAAAGTCTTATTTGCATTTGTAACATAGGAGCTGGCATAACAGACTTTTCTGCATAATTTTACTCCATACAAGGATTCGCAATTAAAGTTCTTTCTTCAAAACTGAAATGAACTGGAAAACTCTCAAGTGTGGGAGTTCAAAGCACAGTCCTAAATTCATGACGATAAGGAAATCATGTGGCAGCACTTCTACCATCAATGACCTGGATGTTAACACGCAGTTGCCCTTCAAAACATCTCGCCTCATCAGTTAGCCATCTCTGTCTTTTGTGATCTGACTTGTCCACAATACAAAGAACATATTCTGCTTCTTTTGGTTTAACCGTCTTTTAGCCGTAAGGGACACCTCACATTTGCAATGACCTCTTTAAATGTGAAGCTACATTACAATTCAGGCACAGCAAGAAGAAATAGCACTGCACAATTGTTCCTTAAAGCAGAGAAATATGCAGCATGATGGCTAGGACATGATAGGGCATTTACAGAATAAAGAACACCTAGCGATGAAGCTAATGAATACAGAAAGAATCTCATCGCCGCTTTAATGCTAAGATTAGTGTTATGCAAATAAGAGGGAAGCAGCGGGGGGGATGAAGAGCAAGCACGGCACGCCAGTTACCGTAGGGGTCCCACCTGTTTCATGAGACACACATGGAGCGCTTTAACCTGTCTACAAAACACTGAGGAAGAAATCCTTGTGATACAGCCATAGAAAAGCATCCTTGGTTGATGACCTACGAAATTTGCCAAGTAGACGTAAATATGAGACATACATATTCCTTATTAATTAGGCATAGGATGGAAGCAGTATCATCGGAACAAGGATGCTTTTTAGGAACCCAAAAGGGTACACTGAAGTGGAGCGGTGCAATAACATAACCCTCATAAAACATGACGTACTCCCGTAGAAAAAAATGGCAAGCCTCGAAGCTCATGAATATTACAATGAGTTCGATGTGGGTCATTAATATAACACCGTCGTTACACTGGAGCCCAATTAGCAGTCAACATAAAGCGTGGTATGTTCCTCCGTTACTATACATAATCACTATATCACAGCAGCCCACTTCAAAGCAGGCCAGCTACAAACATTAAACCTCACGTAGGATACAAGGCATATCAAGGACTTTTCTATAGATAGCACCACATGAAGGTTGCAGCAGCTTGTTAATATTTACTCGACATTACATATAAATTCATGAGCACATGACCCACTTGGAATACAATAGTTATGTAAGAAAATATACCGTATCTCCACCTAGACAGCTCTCTCATAAAATGATTACTTTATTCATTTTTTTCCATATGGGAGGGGCCTGTGGGCAGGAGACGTGGAACACCCTGGACAAACAACCCTGGGGCAAACAACAATTAAAGCATGGTGATCCCTTTAGGACCGTAGTCAAAAGAAGCCCAAATAATACATCTAAAATACACCAAAGTCAGTGCTTGAGTCTGGTGTGCAGCATGAAATCTTGACCCTCTGTCCTCTGCTCAGTTGGTCCCTTTAGCCTTGTTTTCCCTGGAGTGGTAGAGTCAGGTTAGTATGGGACATTTTCATTGCCAAAAAGAGTACAAAGTATGCCATAAAAGCATAACTTTGTAACTACACTACTTTGCTAACCCCTCAGCCTTTGTTTATGTGTGTGTAGTCAGCTTTCCAAAAGGTGGCGCTTAAGGTTGTAATTAAACATAAAACATTAAACATATGACCTAAAAAAGTAGGAATTTGTTGCGGCTCCCTGAATTTAATATTCAGAAAAGTTTGAATTAAAAAATCTATTCTTCAAGGAACTGGCTCATTGAACAAGTTTGGGTGGTAAGGGAAACAATAGGAAACCTATGCAGACAGGGAGAACTTGTAAACAGGAACTCCACACCAAAATACCCTACCCCGGGCTGGATACTGGGCCCCTGATCGATGTGCTGAGTCAGGAGTGCAGATTATTCAGCCACAATGCCACTAAATTACCTTGCGTTGCATGTCAATGGGTTTAGTTCAAGTACCAGAAAATAAGCTACTGATTCCTCAATAATTAACAATGGAATCTAACTGGAATTAATCCTTTTTCAAGTAGAGGTTTGCCTTGCACATGCCAAACACCTCTCCCTTTTGAGCCAGCACTTCATCCATTACTCATTAATATAAGCATTATTAAAGCAGCAAGCGTCTGAGACTTTACCAGTTTTGCACTCAGTGGTTGAACAGTGCACAATTAGTATGGAGGTACATACATAGAGGATTGAACCCAGGTTTCCGCTGTGCTGTTGAGTGTTTTGTCTGCTGCACCCCTCTGTGCTCAAGATTATTTTTTACACTTTTCTATCAACGAAACTTCTTGAAGTTGCAAATTAATTGAATGCTTCTGCAACAATCTGTTTTCCAAAATAAACTCAAAGCAAATTAAAAGAAAATTCATTATAAAGACAATGTAACCCCTAACCTGCCTACTAATTAAAAGCTTTTTTCCCCGCTACAGTCAATTCTATTTACGCAAACTATATTCATATTTTAAATGATTATACTATATACTATATCTTCATGAAAAACTATGAAAAAAATGAAGAAACCTTTCTACAGCAATTATTTAGATCAGGGGTTCCCAAACTTTTCAGACTGCGACCCACAAAATACCAAGGCGACAGCCCCACAAACCCTCATCCCGCATGGACACAAGGTCTATATAAAAAACACAGAGAACACAACCGAACAACCATATCATCATTTTAGTAATTCGAGTGGTGAAAATACCAGTAAAAGGAGTCCTAAAGTAAAAACTGAACTCACAACTGAACACAATTTTCAAGTACAGGACAAAAACAGACACTTCTTATACTATGGCATGTCTTATACTTCCTACTCCTGAAACTGTTGTAAGCTGGCAGCAAAAAAGTGTCACTAAGGTGCTGTAAACTGATGTGTGACTGACGCTGTCACTCATCTGTCGTAATCACCTCAGGAGCAAAAGATTACAAATGCCGGTGTAATATTTTGGATTTACATTTATTTTGAAATAAACTACAGTTGTGGCATATGCATCTATTTAATAATTTATTAATATTATTATTATTTTTTTAATGATTTTAGTGATCTGGAAATCATCTCGCGACCCGCTGGGGGTCCCGACATAATTTTGGGAAATTATATATTTAAATTAAATAATTTTAAATAATTAAATAAATAATAATAATTTAAATAATTATCTAAAAACTAGTGTAAATCTTGATTTGACTTACAGATAGGCACTAAAAGTTGTGGACCATTCATCAGGAAATCCTGCATTAGCCCTTTAATAATGTAATGTTATCCAACTGACATGTATAGATTAGTTTGACACAATATGCCACTGTGCATTTTCCCATCCTGCGCTCTCGCAAAAGTAATCACTAACAGGAAATAAAACATGACGCAGCTTTGAAAGTGTTGCAACTTTATTCTTCCCTTGGTGACAGACGAGCTGTGGCCAAATGCTGAAGAGTCTGGCACAGGCCGCGGGAGGCTAGCCACTGGGCTGCACACCCCTCCCCTTCCCATCAGGCATGATTGGCTACCTTTCTAATTCCCCCGCTGACGCTTAGATCCATCATTTTAATTTTGTGTTTTTACTCCTCGGAATAAAAAATCACCTGCTGGCATGTATCCAGATTAATGTTTGTCATTGACGGCAAACTCCAAACAGCTGTTGCGTCAATGGTTATTAATTTGACTTATTTAGCTCTTTTTGTTTTGGTTAAACTTGTACTCATTTTGACCTTGCTTCCAGGGCTTTTCAAAGAAGCCTCAATGTTTAAACTTTAAGCATGACCTTTACATTGGTTCCATAAAATATAGCTGCTATGCAAGATTGGCTCCATTACAGGAAACAGGAGTGATTAAAATGAACACGTGTTGAGTGCATTCATCTATTGAGATTGAAACAGCTATTTCCTCTTAAATGTCTTTCTTCTAGTGCAGCAAAGAAAAGGACTGACAGCCGCTGTCACTAGGCCTTGACCTGAGCACAGAAACATACTGGTACCTCGGCAGACTCCACGGAGACAACGTGGATTAAATCAAGTGTAAGTCTATCCTTGTCAGATCAAAACTATCATAGTAGGGCAGTGTTGCCTACATGCAGGTGCAAGGATGAATGACACATTAGGGTCAGAGACTAACAGGGGGATTGAATAGGAAGAAAAACACACAGTGGAACTAGACAACTGTTCAGATCCGCCCTCTGGTACATGTAATCCTCACATGCATGCACATCTAGTCAGGAGTGAAATCTGAAAGGAACTGGGAGCAGAACTAAAGACATTTTTGCTTGTTCTGTAAGCTTTAAGAAGGTTACACCAATAAAATTGTATTTAATTCTTAAGTGGTGCTTATCAATATATATAGCAAAATTATTCATAAAATTTATTAAAGTAGAATTTAGTAAAATTAAGCCAAATCTGAGTAAAATGTAATTGAAATTATATCAGAATGTAATAATTTTAATAACACATGTTCTTTGTGACAACTGAGTGATTTTGGCATGTAAAATGAGCATTGTTTAGTGGAACATTTTGCCCTAAAACTGAAGCGGACAGTTTAATCAACATGATCTTTAAAGGTCCAGTCTGTAGTTGATCTGTGAACAATCTTCTTGCAATAGGCAGATCACTTACAGTCACAGCAGCAGTGGAGCTACAGTTGCATTTCTTCTTTTTGGCACCAACATTACCCACGTTACTAGACGTGAATCACTGTTTAATTAAACATTCAGCAGCTTTATAAGATTTAAACAATGGTTCAATCTTGGAGCAATGGAAGGTATGTTGAATAGAAAATGTCAGTATGGGTAATCTTAAAACAATGTATAATACCAACGTGTAAGTTACTATTTTCAGGGGTGAACAAAAAGCCATTCATCCACAAAGACATGGTTTCTATAGGGGTCTGTTTGTCTGCTAGCTTTGCAACCATATTGTGTTGTGGGCTTTTGACTGATGACCAAACTCCCACTGAGAAGCAGAGCAGCACTAGCATCTGATTGGGTTTATGAGTTAAAGAGCAGATCTGGGAGACAGACGGCACAGCTCGACCTAAATGTCCACATCCCAGACAGTCTGCACCCCTGGGTGTGCGCTAGGCACTGTGCTATATGTTTGTGTGCATGCTTGTACATATGTGGCAAAGAAATTGAAAGATATGCATTAAATGAAATGTCACATGCACGTCTCCCAGAATCCACCCCACTGTGATAATCTGTTATTTAATGACTGTAAGGATGGTTTAATTATATTATTTATCCTTCAATGGACAATCTCTTCCAAGCAGATATTTCTATAAGAACATATCACTCAAAAAGCAATGATTGTCTCTTGGGACATTAGATCAGTGCCACTATTTCATTCTCAAAACACACAATGGCTGCTTAAAATGCAAAATACTCTAAGAGCCATTGTTTTGTTTTTGCCCATTTTAAGCTAAGTTAGAAACATTATTTGAGCAAAGAGAGCTCATTATATTGTGTGTTATACTGTAGCTTTAGAACACCTTACATTACCTCTTTGTATCCATTGCACTGACTTCTCCTCCACAGTAAATCTGCAGTAGCTGTTTTAAAGATGCTAAGGCATTCCCTGCTGGTTTTAAAGCCAAACACAGGGTCAAACAAAATAAACTCTGCACTGCACAATGTTTTAATTTTACAGCTCTGTACAATCTTTTCTTTGACCAAGTACATTTATTATCTGGTTATTTTCTTTCTAGCCTTAACACAGTGGCTGAATACATTTTGTAGCCTCTCACTCCAACCCACTTAAAGTTTTCTTGTATTTTTATGAGATGGCCTCCGGAAACATTTTGAAAAGTAAGTGGATCGTGGCCAAACGCTTTACCTTCTTTGCTGAAGTGGGAGGGACATAATCTCTGCAACTTCCCCGAAGATAAAACCCTCTAATTTGTTATGGACAAAACACAACAGAAAGGCTTTGTTATCCCCAAGGAGAAGCACAAACAGGTCAAGTATATCTTTTACATCTATGAGCTATTTTCTTTTCATCTTAAAAGCACACTGCAAGTTAAAAGGTAAGAAGTGCATGCTGCACATGTTAAGGTGACTGGATGATACCCTTTGTGGGGTATGTGTAGTGCAACCTTGTTAGTGGGTAACTGGCAGAAAAACTACAGTAAATCCTATGATTGACCATTAGTGTTTTAGTGTGAATTTAAAAAGACTATAGGGAATTTTTGTCCATTGACAACCTATTTTAGCAAGCAGCTTGTAAGCTGCTCAGAGCTGCACAAGTCATGGCTTTGTTGCTAAGCGACCATTAAAAAAACAGTCTAAAGGGCATCTCTCCAGTTCAAATGTGTTATTTTTTTTTCTTTTTTACTTGGAGTAATTCCAGGAAAGGGCTGTGCATTTCACCTTAATATTCAATAACAACAAAACAAAATCATATCCTTATAGCTCCACATTGTATTCCATCTCATATAGTGTCTTTTTTTGTCAAGAATCCTAACTCCACAGGGCACACTTAGGATAAATACAGGCAGGCAGCAAAGATAGCATGCCCCCCTATGCCAACCCATTAACCTTTTAATTTAGCAGCAGGAATTAATGTGTTTCCAGGGCCAGTCTCACTTTAAACAGACACTGCCCTGATAGCCGCAAGGTACAGACAATGACTCCACACCACTGCAAATGTGGAATTGCATCTTACAGCGAGCATCTTCATACAGGAATTTGTTTGTAAGTGCATACACAGTTTCTCAAGTGAGCTGTTACTAATAGTGCCATCACATCAGTCCAACCTCGGGTGCTGTGACTCCAGTTTTAGCAGCATCTGACATTCCACTGAGGTCAAGAAAGGCGGGGCTGCGGCAGAAGGAAAAGCGAGGAAGTTGAAGAGACAGCGTCATAATGACTGGCAAGGTGTGTGATATAAGGCAGCTGGTGAGTAATGGCACGTCCCGAAATCCAGGTCAGTGCTTTTAGATTTTATAAAGGAAGGTAAAATGAAGAAGATGGAGAATCCCACTTTGGCTGTGACTTACAAAAACGAATAACACCAGCTTTAAATGTCTAAACCTGATTCCTTTCAAGATGGAGAAAAAACATTGAGGGGAGGAACAAGGGAATAAGCAATGCTCCCTGGCCTCTGGAATGACAGAATGGCACTTTTATGATGTCTTCCAGATTATTCCCCGAGATGGATGGGCTGAGCTGGAACACCAATTGATTAATCCATCGACTGGTGGAATGCGCTCGGGTCGTCCCGCTGCTCAGCTGTTCTTTCCCTGGACATAGCATTCAGACAGACATGCTAGAGAGGATGACTAATGAGTGTGGCAGGGCACAGATACCGCTCATGTCTGTCTGTGTATGTGTGTTGTTCCTAAGACGCTCGCCTGTGTCTCGTTGATAGAATGGAATAGATTAAACAAGCTTGAGCGGCATCCAGGGAGAGGTTCAGATGATCATTCAACCCAGTCTAGCGGGAGAAGGCAACGCTTTATTGTCAAGAGGTGACTATACTGACTTTGATGTCGTTTCAGAGTCTCGACCAAACAGCAAGTCAATAGAGTCAAAGCAACAGTAGCCAGCACACACCTGCTTCATTGCTACCTCGGCAAAATGTATAATTAATTACCTCATTACTAGCCTCATGTAAAAGAGCGGCCATAATGCCCCCCCTCACTGAGCTTCAGTTGACATCAGTGACATTAAAAAGCCCTGACAAGATATGGTAAAATGTTCCTGTGAAGTCCGATGTCTATAGGTCCTTCCCTCTAAGCCCAGGCTGCACTACATCACATTGTGGTATTTGTAAAGTGAATCTGGAAAAGTATAGAAGGTCTACCATATATTTTGTTAAGCTATTGACCCTTTTATTTTTAGTATCCTTTACAGATGTCTTTTTTTTTACTTAATTTTGTTTTCCAGCTCTCCAGATTTAGGATAAAAGATGTTCTTTGTTATGATCAGCATTTCAATTCCAAGTTTGACCCTCTTTGAATAGAGTCTGAGCAACACTAACTTAAAAAAAAATTTAACCCATTACTGCAAACAAAAGTAGTGTATTTTTAAAATTTTGTTGATTTCTATTCAACATGTTTAAAACACCGGTATTATAAGTTGCAGGAATTAGATGTATCGAATTTAGATGTAAAGAATTTAAAGAAGTTTCCCACCTAAAGTAATTTGTAAAGGTTACTGGAGGTCTTATCCTGCTCACGGTTTAGACCCTCAGTGTTGCACTATAGTTTCCAACACAAAAGGCGAGAGACTAGATAAAGGATCACTTTAACTGTTCTCTGTTCCACTGAATGAAACCCCTGGGGGAATTTTATACCCAGAGAAGATGAAAAATTTAAGGGTATGTCTATTATTGATACAAGTCAAAGCCAGAGAAAGAAATGAATGCTAATGGTGTCCTAAGCTGGGCTTTACAAAGATTAATCCGATTTGAGAAATGAACATTTTATTATATGGCACAAAGTGCTGTCCCTGAACTGAGTCACAGGCTGGAAAGGAATGAAATGACAAAAGAGTGTGGGAAGGGAGCATAGATATACAGTCTGCCGCCTTGCAGGACCCTGGCACCTCATTGCAGTTGTGCCCTTTTCCATCTGACAACTTCATTAATTTTCTGACATGGTGGCTTGGAATGATTTTCAATAGATAAGTCAGACAACAATGGCTGTAGAAAATGGACATAAGACAGATGCCTGTGTTTGAAGAGTGGCTTTGTGTGAGCAACAGGAAGTCCCTCTAGGTCCCACTGCTGCACCTGTTCTAAGGCTATTACCTACTGCTGAGGAAAACTAATAGGGACACACCAGGGAGAACACTGTTGTCAGTCTAACACGGTGGAATAAACAAACACTGATGCAGTGTTCTCCTTAGATTGATTTTTAAGTCTTACTTTACCCAGTGGCATGCCAGCCTACCACATTCACCTTCAAACAACTCTCCATATGGAAAGGTTTGTGTTGAAACAGGGAGGTGGAACAGTCCCTCTGCTTATTACAATGAATCACCCTGCGCCACTTGCCAACAAACAACTGCAATCATGGGAATATGTTGGGAGAATATATCATGGCAGGCCATCTGACAGGCCCCAAACATAAAATCAGCAGTCTAATTTGTCTCCCCAAGGTGATGTGACTCCATCATACGCAGAGCTTTTCTTTCAGGGAGTGAGTGATGTCAGCCACTCATTCCACTTTCACAGGTGAGGAAGGCTATTTTTTTTACCTTCAGAGTGGCAGCAACTTTTATTTATGTTTTTCCCACCAACACAGGTATATCACCAACATGACAGATACCCGTTTTTAAGAAGTTTGGCTGGCACTGACATCAAAAGCAATGATGACAAGTAGGAGTTTGAATTAACCTTTGCTTCAAAGGAAATGTGTTGGGTTTTTTGAGGGGGAGGTAATACTGCCACACTCCTTTAAAGATACTAAAAGTTTATCTTAAAAACATGTTCTCCTGCACCATGGCGATTGATTTTTGTCCTCTGAAGTGGACACGATGTGTTTGCTCATATCTTCTCTGCATTTGAATTTTTTCCAATCCTGTTGTACCTCAAGGTGGGGCTTTAAAATTAGAAAATTAGGTTATGGGCTGGTCTCCCAAAATACATTCAAGAAAGGAGATGCCATTATAAGTGATACTTTCTTCTAAAAATAAAATTTTGTTATCAGTTTTCATCTGAAAACAGCAAATTTCTTTGTTGTGAAGTGAAGACATTGTGACTTATATGTTCAGCTGCTTTTAGAAACAACCTAAAATAATCAAATTATTGAAAAACAAACTAAAAATAAAAATTTTATACAAATATGATCACATGTCTCAAAAGGTCTGACTGCTTTATCAAGTAGCATCTGGGATTAGACCTAAAATGTAGATATATTGACAGGATGTCAGTTTAACACAAAATAATGATTTTTGTATTTGAAGTCATACCACTAAAAGAATGTGTTTAAAATGGATGCACTACGGTTTTTAGCTCCAAAAACATTTATTTTATTGTAGAAAACAGTGGTGTTATAGGTGCTTGAGCTTGGATGACCTTTCACACATGCGTCATGTAGTCAGGCATTAGCAATAGCAACACTAGCTGCTCAGCCTAAACTGAATACTATTTTCCAAATATGTGTAATACATGTGGGTGGTGCTAAGAGTTGCACTTGCTAAGTTTTATCCATTTACTTAATTATTTCCCAGTACTTGATTAATAACAAATTGAATGTATAATCTGCAGGATTTTTATGTAAAATTCAATAAATTATTATACAATAGAAGTGCCTTTAACTGCAATACATAACCCCCTAATGTGTGTATATATATTTGAACCAACTTCCTGCTGCCTATATTGTACATTAATCAAGGGGAGAGACTTTTTGAGTCAATTGCACCTCACAGAAGACAAGAAAATATGTTAAGAATATCTGACAAGAGGCTAGGGTTCACTAAAAAGCCAAAATATTGATAAGCACAAAAAGAATGCACATGGCACTTTATTCACCACAATGTCATAACTGTTATTTCATCATTTACAAATAATTTGCTTTGTATTAAAAATATTTGAGGAGGCATTTTTCACCATTGAGGAAAGAGCAAAGCTGAGCAAAAAAGGAGCACATTTCCTTTTCAGCACCACATCAGAAAGGACAGCTCCCTTCAAGGCTACAGAGCCAGAGTACAAGCGGCTTCTGTGAGAACTAAAAAAGAAATATAGAAAACCCACTAACCACAGGGATGGACGCCTGAGATGGCACCGTTGAATTCTAGGTATAAATATTTTACACTTTCAATGAATTATTCCTGAGACATTACTATGGCACACAGATACACGTGCTAAATATGGCAGGTTCTTAAGAAGAGGTTCTGGGTTTAGAGTTGATAGCAAGCAGGTGTGCACTCACTAGATGGTTGGATTGGATGGTCTAAGAATCATAAGTGAAAGCCATACACCTATAATTGAAGTTCTGTTGAAGGTAAAAGGCAGATTCTTTTCTTGCCTGGTCCTGATTTCTAAAGCTGATGCATCGCACTCTCAAGGGCGCGCGTAAAAGACAAGCATAAGTACACGGGAGCGCGCTTTTTCCCCCCTTATCTTTAAATCTGAGCGTAATTTGACGTCTTTTGGTTAGGGTCCAGAGGACAAATAGGAACAAAACGAAAGAATCGTGTGTGCTTCTTTAATTAAGATCTATGTAACTAGAATTTTTGGATTAAACTCATTTTAATAGAATTCAATAAAAATTCAATCCCACTGTAAGACATTTTTAAACCTTAACTTACTTGTTTCGCGAAGACAGCGACGTGCGCAGGATCCCAGCTTTTAGAGAGAGAACGATGCCTTTCCTCTCCCTCTCCTCCCCCAAAAAACTGCATCGAAAAAAAGAAGAAAAAAAAAAACATCCGCAATTCTCAGGCAATTTTGCAGAATCCGTGCCGATACTTTCTCGTCAGACTCATCGTGTTTTCCAGGCTGTATTTAATCCACACATCAGTCTGGATGGCAGGCTAATAACTCTCACAGATCATAACGCATCCGCTTTTTACGACAGCAACCCACAAGTGCCATTCTGGGGGAAAGAAAACTCTTCAAAACCAATGACGCTTTGAGTAAATGAGATCAGCTTACTGGTGTCAGAAAGCTGCGTCTTATTCGGGAAGCCTCATATGATCAACGCAGAGTAACTTGACAGTAGACTAACAGATGTACATTATGTTACCGTTCAGGTCTTTGTAGTGTGCAACTTTTTCTCCATGTCATCAGTAATTAGATTTCACGTCACAACCCAGTGCGCACTGCAAAATGCTTAATCTTTTTTTTTTCTATGTTTAGAAGTCTATGCGTAAATCATTCATTATTTTTATCCGTAACTATTTTTGATACAAAGTTGTCAATCCTTTTCTTCTTTCATCCATACCCAGCTGTAAAAAAAAAACGTTAAAGGAGTGAAAAATCCAGCACGTATCCCCAAAAAACCTCAAAGCACAGCTCAATTCTTACGCGTTCCCCCGTATAGATCTCTCTTCAGTTTGTCTAGACCGTATAGTTCACCTCTCTTCACTTGTGCGCTCCTTATGTGTGCATTATCCAGCGATGTGGCGGAGGTGTGGGCTTTTTTTAATCCACGAAAACCGTCAAGGAGCCCCTTTTGTCTTCCCCTCGTCCTCTGCAGTGTGTTTTAAAGCCGCTTCAACTGAGATGCGATCGCAAACTACCCCCTTTTTGTCCAGCGAGGAGGGACATCATCCACCGGCGCGCTTTACTGTGCAGCCTCTGTGCGTTATGCTGTGCTTCTATAGTCCCTCAAAGCTCCGGCAGCGAGAGGACGGACTCGGAATTGATAAGTGCACGAAGAGACCATCATGTAGGTTACCTCCCACTGACAAGCACCTCTCCTCGAGTCAGACCGGTCCGTCACTCACTGCAGGACTAGAAGCAGTCTTTATTCCGTTTTTTTATTTCCTTCTTCAACTTCTTCCCAAAGCCTCAGCATCACAGAGACCGTACAGATTTCCACTTTTATCCATTGGTCAGTTTTATTAATAGCGTGAAAATCAAATGGAAATCTTAGCCAAGCGCGCGCGCCTGTGCGTCCATGTGAGATTTAGAGAGAGATTCCTCCCATGCGAGTAGGACACGACTGCCACCTACCGACATCCCCTCACGCGCCCGTGGTGGACTGGAGCAGGAATAATAAGTGTGATAGTGGCCTCGGGATGATTGCCGCATAGGAGCAATGTCCCATGACACACTGCGTTTCATTTGGATAGAGGATGGAGACAAAGTGTGTGATTAAAGTGCTCAGGGGTGCAATATGAGAGATAGGTGTGCACTGTTGTTTTATGGGGAAGAACAGTAAACACATTGTTTTGAGGTGGTAGCGGTGGATAATGCGAAAAAAATTCAGGCCAGACATTGTCAAAAATTGCAGCTCTACCTGACTTTTATATTTACATAGTCCATTTATTACAATGCCTACAATGGTGTTAAAATGAACAGTGGAAAAGAAAGTGTGCAACGAGACACTAGGCTCTTGAGGCTGTTATGGGAATATGTTAATAGTCCATAATGTTTGGTCCAAGATAACATTTTCTTAGATGCATTTCTAAAAACTGTATGGGCTCAAAGCAGGAGTTACACGGCCTGAACATGAGGCACATTGTGTATATCAATCAAAACAATGATAAGACAAAGAAAAGCTATATTCTGACTGTAAATAATTCCTTACAGACAAAAACCTTCTTTTTAAGTTTATGTATGCAAAGTATGTTTGCAAAGACACCACTATACTAATGCATACATATTATCAGTCATCACGTGGGGTCCCCTTTTGCTTGGGTTTGCCAACCCCATTGCAACGCTTATAAGGATTTTATTTGGGTCAGATGATGCAGTGTCAGCCTTGCACGGACAGGCTCTGAATTACAATTCCCTATAGATTTTACCGTTCCCCTGAGGCAATGCAAGTCCCACCCAATCCATGATCATATACAAGACTCCACCTAGAGGTACAAAATCAGGCCTGTGACAGCACTTTCTGAGTTCTTTGTTGATATTATAACATAGGTAAAAAAAAAAAAAAAGTAATATTATGCTGTGATTATATCAGATTGTTGTTTGTAAATCAATGCTACAACTTTGTTTTACAACTAAAAGGTGTTGTTAATAAAAAATGGGAAAAAAATCTGTCAAAAGGTAGTTTTCAGTAAGTTTTCACCTCCTTTGAAAATGTAAATTATGGGAACACATACATCTAATGCTTCATAAAACAAATTTGAAGTTCCATTACTTTCTGTTCATACATCTGCCCAGATAGGACAAACTGAGCATACTTGTGTTTTTGAGTGAGGTTTGGAATTACAATATATAATTCTGCCCCATTCTGTAAAGAGTAGCTGAGACCTGCAGATTTTACTCTGTGGTTTTAAAATGCACAAACTTGCAGCTGTCATACGTATATTAGAGCATTGTTATGCATTTTCTTTTTAGTTTGTTCAGAGTTGGACTATTTTAAAATGCCATTTCTGCATTTAAGATTTCTTTTAAGCTTGCTCAAGATTGATTTATCATTTTATTGTGTGTTTGCTAAAAAGTTTTGGCCACTGTTATCTAAGGCAGCCAGCTGCACACACACTGTATTGTGCTGTGAAATGGGGATACATTTCCATATAAGGAGGTGAAAACATGCCTCATCTGGTGGGTATACTTTAATAGACCGGGTAAATGAAGATGTGAGAAAACATTTGAATGCCAGACAAGGGATTTTGTCCATCTAGCTGTCAACATCTGATCTCATTTCCCTCAGTGCTGAGGGCATTGCATCATTCATCAGTCTTCATAACTGTCGACTTGCCAGTCTGTGTGTCTGGCATCTGGCGGTAAAGAGCACCACCCTCTTGCTTTCCACTCGGCAGAGGCATCATTAAATAACTGGCCTTTTTCTGCAGCATTTTCACCTCCCATTTCCCTCTGCTCTGATCACCCGAGCCAACCTGATAATGCAAGCCTACTCCTCTAGCTTGGCTCCGCAAGTCATTTTATATAATATTGATTTGGATTTACTTCATTTTTGTTGTTTTCTTGTGTGAAAAAGCTCAGGTCACATTTGAGTTCACTATTTAATAATTTGTGTCATGTTGTTGGATATAGCCTCATCTAATGGTTATGATTTAAAGTTTTTACGCCTTAAACTGGAAGTCTATGGATCTCTAGTGAGCGCTCGTCACTTCTTATTTGCTGCGCGGGAATCATCTTAAGACCTCATATCTATTGTCTGTCTTTATGTTACTTTTGAGACGGCACTGTCTTTTATAGAGGACCCTCCACTTGAATAGAAAACTTTTAAATGCCAAAATAAGCCAATATTTAAATCTCACATTCATGTAATAAATGTAAAGTTCATTATTTAGTGTGCCATCGGCTAATGTCACTCTTGAATTTACATCTTTACATCTGATGTGAGCAGGCGTCCGGGACTCTACTGAAATGTCATAACAAAGATCAGTGTGTCCTTGAGAAGCATTTAAGAGGTGTCCACTGTAAACAATGTGACCTTGTCCCCCCAAAAGGGCATAAATACACAGAGGACTCCAGGGGCCGGTTATCCTTGGAGTGGCACGGACAAGTGGAAACCTTACTTAAGGAAATGCGTCTACATGGATTACTGGTTGTGATTTCAAAATCCTTCAAAAAGTAAGATTGGTTGACATTAACAACGGGAATTACTGACACAGAAGTAGCAAAAACCATCTCAATTCCCCTGATCTTTATTATTACCCGGTGAGGACGAGCACAGAAAGATGGTGTTTTGACAGAATGAGACAGTAAAGTGCCACTCAGTGAGGCTTAAGGTGCTCACATCTCTTCATTTCTCTCACAGAATATTATGCTGTCAGCTCTTGAATAATACATATGTTTGGCTGCAATCAGATAATGTTATAATCATGTTGAGCATTCCATTTAGGTCTCACGCCGTGACAAAAAAGACACACACAGCCACATCTAGAGTATCTGTGCTTTATACTGTCATGATGGAGTATTACTACAGACCATGTACTAAATAATAACCTTTACTTAAGTACTTTAACCTCACAGATGTAGCCTAGCAAAGCATCTTTATTCTTTTCTATTTAATCTTTACAGAATATTTACCAGGTAAAAATTGGTGTGGGAAGAACGGGATCCCAGACTCATCAAAATATTAGATACAGTAAAATAATAGAATAGCATAGGAAACATAGCAGTCAGCATAACCAGCAGTGCAGCATGCCATGTAACAGAGCATACCATAAAAACATAACAGACATAAAAAGTCAAAGTATTACAAATTACACGAAATATGGAAAAAGCCGCGTGTAGCTGTTGCACTGAGCAGTTTGAACCTCTGTAGATACAATAGATTGAACTTCCATAAAGTCACTTTCTTCACATTTTGCATGTCAGCTTTCATTCTCATTCCAGTAAACAAAACATGTCACTTCCTCTGCTGCTTTTCCCAAACAGAGCTAAAACACTTTGCTCAGAGTTAAAAATGGGTCAGTTAGCTCTGAGGGTAGTCAGGCCAATCACAATAAATATGATATGGTGCTGAACATTCAGCATAACACAGCCACTTCACTGAGATATAGTATAGCATATGAGGTATTAACCAACAAAGAGTAGGGGACTCTAGAGTATAGGCAACAAGCAGTAAAGAATATTGTGCATAGCATGAAGAATGTCGCAAAGCATTGCAAAGCATAACATAAAAACATAAAAACAAAAATACAGAAAGCATAAGATAATGTTACATACTAATGACCTATAGTATATATGGTTAAAACCAAGTGCAAATGTTTCACTGAGTAGTATACACTGCTACTGGTTGGACTGAACTGATATCATATGCTTTTACGTTTTGTATGTCAGCTCTCATTTCATTTTCATTCAGTAAAACAAACATTGCATCTTCCTCTGCTGCTTCCCCAAACACAGCTAAAATTATCAGCTCAGAGTTAAAATGGGTGACTGCTGCATTACAGCTGGCCCTCTTAAAAGGAGGCTTTGAATATATTAATAATGTGTGTTATTTATTCTGAGATCTGACATTCATTATGCATGATGTTGTTGAGCTGGTTGGAGACATAGCTGCTGCTGCAGCGCTCCTGCAGAGCTCATAGGGATTGGGATGAAGCAGTCAGGTGTGTGAGAGGTAAGACAAAGAAGAAGTAGGTCTGTTGGTATGTGACTGTGTCAGTCATTGATATTTCTCATTCTGCTCCAGTGCTCTGACTGCCACCTCAGGTTGTAGAGTGAGTGCAGTGTCTTCTCAGGCCAATGCTTGATGTGCTCTGCTTTTCACTGCACCAGCACTCATGTCACACTTTAACCCAGTTTAGAACAAGCTTGCAAAGTCACTTGACAGAAAGTCAGCAAACACATTACAGATGACTGTGGTATCTAAAACAATTAATCAAATTTCACGGACTTGATAATTAGGTGCATCAATGTGTTTGTCATCCCGTTTAATCTCCGCTTTGATCCACACTAATCTCTGACTACGTCTTAGCCAAGGTTTCCTTTGGCCCACAGGGCTTCTGAAGAATAAAATCTGGGTTTCATTCTAGGTCACTTTTGGCACATCTTGTATAAATTAAAATAATTCTGAGCATGCGTCCCCTTAAAAACCCGTCTCTTCCGGCTGCCCAACATCATGGTGAAGGAGCCTGCATGTAGTAATAGGAGGTTAGCTGCTGCTCAATCAGGAGTGTAAGAGACATTCAATGATGGGTGAATCAAAAGATGATGCTGATTACCTAATGAGTATATTGTATATAATATCATAGGGCTTCATCTGTCACTGATGTCCAAAACTCAGAATTAAAAATGGAGGCATGCATGTACATTCTTTACAGTGATATTTTGCAAGCTTCTAAAGTCTGTTATTCACATTTTACATTTAGTCATTTAGCTGATGCTTTTTTTTCAAAGCAACTTACATTAAGTTTCCATTCACCATTCAGTGTCTTACCCAAGAACACAACAAGAGTATGGACTGTGGGGAAAGCAGGAATCGGACAACAAAATATATTTAACCAGACACACCCGTCAATGTTTTCCATACATATACATATATACAGTATATTATTAACACTTCTACATTTAGTTTAATGTTTCTTACATTTAGCAGCGTTCGACCACATGTGCTTGAATTTCTGTTCTAATCATTGGATGTAGTTTTATAGTCTTTTACATATGAGCAGCACATGGGACTTGTTGCTAGACTCTGTAAAAGAAATTCAAGCCATGAATTAAAATTAATGAGGAAGTAAAAGCTGAAAACTTTAGGGATTTTCTTCAGAGGGCAATAATTTTCTAGCCAAGCCATGTGTAATAAAAGTTTTGCTTTCTTTGTGAACCAGAAATAGAATGTTACCTGTAATAAATCAATCTGGTCTTGAGAAGAGTCCAAGTCCATGCTTCATGTGATTTGACAGAAGAAAAGTTTGATTAATGATTAGAGTAAAAGTCTTACAGCTCACAAAGAGAAGATCTGTGGGGTGTAAAACCTATTTCCATTTGAACCTTTCTATTGTTTAGTAATATGGCACAGTATTTCCAAACCTAAAACAGTTGGACAGACTCCTATCTCTGCACACAGACATCTGGACACATTTTTACACATTCATGTGGAACCTAGTTGCTGGAGCGCGTGGGCATTAAGAAATTATGCATTCCTTTTAGGCTGTGTGCAACTTTTTTGTGGGTCATGACTGAATGCAAGTATCAAAATTTTGTGATGCAAAGCTGATGTAGAGGGTTGAAATATGCTGTGTAAATTCAATGTAGAATACAAGTAAAAATATATGGGTTCTGTTGAGAGTGATGAAACATATACGATTTGCATATTTGTACGAAGAAATGTAAGCTTCCGATCTCTTCTTATATTTCTTAGGAAATCCCCGAGCCAAAGAGAAAATAATTTTACACAAATAGAATTATGGAAAAATGTAATGAAACAAAGGCTGAAAAAATACCATACAATCATAAGAAACCATTTAATTTTGTTTATTTAGGAGAAAATGCAAACTCCACACAGAAAGGCCCTGCCCTGGCTGGGAATCAAACCCAGGACCTTCTTGCTGTGAGGCAGGAGTGCTGCCCTCTCTGTGTCGCCCTATTTAATGTAATGTATATAATCATTGGTTATACACATTTTTACTAACATAAAGTACTAAGGATACTTTATGGTAAATGGCATGGATTTAATACAGCACTTTTCCACCTACTAGGCACTACAATTGGGATTCCATTCACCCATTCATACCACAGACACTGGAGGCAAGGTGGGTGAAGGGTCTTGCATGCCAACGACAGTACCAGGGAGGGCAGGAATTAAACCGACCAAACCTTCCAGTTACAGGGCGACCGCTCTATCACTGAGCCATTGTGCCCAATATCTTCGGAAGACATAAGGCCTGTAGTCTTTGCACCAAATATGAGCATAAATAATGTGAACAGAAGCTGCACCTCCCAAACTGTAGAAATATACTCCTCTGCTATTTGCTGTAAGTGAATAAAGTCATGAGTGAATAATTATGCACAATCTAGCTCCATTGCTCAAGTTCACATATTAAATTAATTTATGTCATTAATTCTTTAATCATTAATTACACGTTCACTTCCTCCTATGAATATTTTTTGAGTGTCTTCAGCTCAGAATGTGCTGCACATTCATATATTGTTTTTATGCACTAGTGATCATCACTTAGAATAAAATAGACTGCATCAACAAAACCCCAACCTGTTCTCATAATGGAATTTGTTCATAATGGAGTATAGTGAGCAGTTTATCCACCGGTTATGCTTCATACACTGACGCCTCTAGTGTCTCATGATTTTTGTTTGTGTTAAGCTGTATTAATTGCTACTAGTAGAGTCAAACTATGGGCATAATATTGAGCATTGTTACATTCAATTTATATGAGTATTACAACATGCTTAACATCATTTTAAACAGATTTCCTCAAATACAAGAAAAGAACAATCACACAACTGTTTAACCAAAGTGTTCCAAAATGAACAGCACACAGGAGAAAATGAGATGACTTTACTGTTCACTGTGGCAGAGCTTTCCAGAGAACTGGTATATACATCCAAATATATTGTTCAAAACCACGTTTTCATGGTCATCCAAGAGTTTTGTTCCCTTAATTTGTCAGATTTCAGCAGAACTACCATATGTATCACTCAACTCGCTACAAGAGCCGGTTTAATCCACAAAGGTGCTGTTATTTTTACAGTTGGGTGGGACTGAGGCCCGTCCATGTTTTCACTACAAACAAAAAGCACTGGCTTCTGCTAGGAAGTGGCCTGAGACCCTCCTGAGTCTGCTTGACAACTTGCCAGCTCCAATGAACCATATGAAACTCCACTTGAGCTTGTTTTAATCAAACAGAAAGCTTCAAGTGTGAATGCAACCCAAGTTTTGATTTTGTCAATAAGCAGAAAGTTCTGACACTGAAGTTTAGTTGGTTAGGTGTCTTACAGCATTGTATTGCCATTTATTAGCAAAGCAATTTTTTTTTCAAATTCACCTGTACATGTCTTTGGATGATGGAAGGAAGTCAGTCAACGTCAACATGCCAACTTGATCCTGATAATCCTCTAGTTATATCATCATACTGTATATTGTCCAAACAATGCAAGCAACCACATACAGTTCCAGTGGCTGTGGGTGGATTAGTATGCTGTATGTATCTTTTAACAACCCTGATACTGTATTCCCAACAGAATTGCCCATTAATGCACATCTATTAAAGGCTTACTGAGTTTGCTACTGAGAAAATCTTGACTGACAATCAGAGGATAAAGCTTTAAGCATGACATAAACCTTGTAATCCTGTATCATAGCAGATTTCCACTTGCTATAACCTTACTTTTGGCTTGTTTATCTTCTCCATGGCTCTGATCCTGCACAATGCTCCTGACAATGGCGTACCTATTCCCATATGAACGGGGAGCAGATTTGCAACATCTGGATGTGACGGCCAATCCTCTCTGCCTCCTCTAATCCTCTGCGTGCTTGTCTTTTTGCTCAGACACATAGGGATCAAGTGGGCCATCCATTCAGATCCCTTCTGCCTGCCATAGGGCAAGATAAACAGCGAAACACAAGAAAACAGCCACAAAATCAATACCAGACATTGTGTTGAACCACGCTTTTACTGCTTCAATCTGCATGTTGGTACTTGGTAAAAAATATACACAAAACATTTAATGATAGTTCTGACTTCTTTGTTTGAAATGAAATGTCTTATGCTGGTATCAAGTTTGTGGACGAGAAACAGATCCCAATGTGTGACAGTGGTACCCCAAAATGAACTATTATTAAAAACCAAATAGCAAAATGGAACACATCCATCAAAATATCACTCCTTTCATTTGACTAACACAAATAGACATATAAAGTCCTATAAAAAGTGGAGGTGTCATTATGGAGCGGAAGTAGCTCAGTGGTAGAGCTGCCGTCCTTTGACTGGATGGTGAGCGGTTCGGTCCCTGCTCGAAACATCCCATAACATCCCGCTCTCTCCACACAGTTCATACTGTTGTTGTGTCCTTGGGCAAGACACTTAACCCACCTTGCCTCCAGTGGTCAGGTATAACACTGGTAAAGCACTTTGAGTGCCTACTGGGTGGGAAAGTGCTATATAAATACAAAAAAAAAAAATAAAAAAAAAATCACTTTTCTATTTTCTATTCGTACAACTGCCCAGAGAGGACAAACTGAGCACAAAAAAAAGATTTGAATAAATATATCTCAGCTGAAACCACTGCACTGATCTTCACAAACTAGGGTCAGTATCAGACAAAAAAGGTGCTAATTCTAGTTCATACTAATAAGGCTTTTTGATCTGTCGGTGCATGAGCAAATCAAATATCACCAAATGAAAAGCATGTGTGAGCTCACCCAAAGCCAAGGCAGTCACATATCTCACTTGATGCATGAACACAATAATTCAGCTTGTGACTATTTTTTTCCTAATTATTGCTGTGTAAAGATGTATTATAATTATATTATATATGTACTATAATAACTTATACATTATAACATTAAATATGACATGCTACATGTATTTATTTTAGTTTTTTTTGGAAAGAATCAAAGCAGATGCTAAATGTGTGATAGTATAAATGTCCTCGGAAAGTAAAATGTAACTTCTAGAGGGATAAAAAGTTCATTCAGAGCTTTATTTGGCCGCTGCACTGGCTCACCTTGAAAGGCTGCAAATTGTTAAACACCACAAGCTTCACTCCTGATTGCCTTAATCATCCTTCAGTGCAGGGGAAAAAGTCATTTTACAGTCTGGTTAACTATGCACAATAAGAATCAATGGCTGGTAAATGATGACAAGAGCGGCTTGTGGTAATGTCTAATGGGCATGTGAACACTATTTTTAAGACATTAGTGAGATGAGAAAGAGAATATTGAGCCAGATGTGACACGGCGTGAAAACGGTGACTATTTAACACAATGAATGGTTGGGAAATACACCAACACCTTTGCTCTCGCTAAGTAATTGACACATCATGATGTCTTTTTAACCTTTTTGATCACTTCAGTAAATTTGTTCAAATGCTTGGCACCCAGTAATGTATTCCACTCAATCTGCAGCGTGAATATATTTGGTTTGGAATTAGCGCCATATTGGTCTTGGTCCAAGACATAAGGTTTTTCATGTTGCTCTGTAACATCAAAGACTCCATTTTCGTACATCATTTCTACAACAATTTTGAGGAGAAAGAACCACTGATACTGATAATGATATAAAAAACTTGCAAGAGACCAGCACAGATAAATGTTAAACACCCACAATAATTAAATAAATTGTCTTATAAAGCAACATTAATTGTACTGAGGTTGTTTTAGCTAGAATAAATTTGGAGAACTCTTTCACGAGCAATGTCAGCAAAACAAAAAAAGAATCTTCACTTTCTCTGGGGAAAAAAAACATATAATTTTGTGTGTAAATCAAAGATGTTAATTTGAACACCTGGAAGAAAAGTAAATTGCAGTTATATTTAAAAGAGTCAATGTTTTACCAGTAGCCTCAAGTATTTTTGCCGCAGTGTTGTTTAACCATTAGGAGATAAAGCAGAAGTTCAAAATGTCAAAGCCTATGATGACTTTACAATATTATGTTGGTTTTGTGCCTTTAGTGATGTGTGTTTTAACCCTGTCTGGCAGATCTCACAAGTCTTAAAACATTCTGTATACAATTCTGGGTCCTCTATGTTGTGTCATTTGGCGTTAAGTCCAGCAAAACAGTCCTAAGCATCCAGTCACTTGTTTTTTTACCCACTCAATGACAGCACACACATCTTGTTAGTCCATTGCCACTTGCCATCTTGTTTCTAAATTTGACTAATGTGATTTTGTCCAAAATGTGCATGCACCTTGGACCATCTGTCTCTATCTCTTTCCACAAGATTTACGATTCACTCATAAATAATTTTCATTTCAAAAAGACTTTCTTTTTCAAATACTTTTTACATAATTTCATTTTGAAGTCCTGTATATTTGGAGTTGAAAATGTTATCTCTACTAAATGGAGCATAAGTATAAAATGTATTTTTGTTGAAAGAGGAATATAAGGGGGCTTTCAAGTACAGTGCCAAAAGATCTTTACATAAACTAGGTGCAAATGAATTCCAAGAAGCCAGAAGTTTAAGTAAAAACTTTGCTGCTAAGCTTGCAATCATTTTAGCAGAATATATTGTGTCTAGTATCATATTTCAGGAGTTTTGTGTGGGATGCAATTTGGTTCAGCCTTGGATTTGTGGGTCCTTGTCGCAGAGTGACAGTGAAAAATGTGAGCATAATAAAATCAGATAAGAAATAATGGTCTTAAATTTGGCTTAATTAACACAGCTTAACATTTTACAATAAACAACTAAATCTCATTCTGTCGGCTGTATATTTAATGAAAGTGGGGGAGTTCAGTTTGACCCTGCGTAGACGGTATTGTGCAAAACCTCGACACAAGTGATAAGCTTTTTCTCCAAACCCTGCCAGCAATTTAAACCTTGCCCTTTGCCATAATCCCTCCCAGACTCACTATTGGCTAACATGCAGAAGAGGATCTTCCCCAACTAGACTTCCCAAACTGTGCCCTGAAGATAATGTTTCACAGCCAAATGGAAACTGAGTTCCCTACAAATGAAATGTCTCCTTAGCGTCTTAAACATATTATGACACGTACTTAAGGAGTGTAATGAAAACCACAAACACCATTCTGACTATTGTTAGAGATCTGTTTACATCCCTCAGGGAAAACTTGATCTGTAGTACAGTATTTGTTATCTACTGTATATTACATGTTTCAAATTCACCCAGGTTATCCTGAATAAACAATCTCAAAAAATATTAATGACTGTACTTTAAGAGACACATTGGTCAGTTCAATAGCAATGTATGCACCTATCACTTATCTGCTAACAAAAACATTCTACATTTTTCCTGCCTAAATGAAATAGGTATTCCAGCAGAGCTGTATGTAGGGGGTCTAGACAAATACAGTTTACTTTGCAGACTTGAAGCTCTTTGGACTGTGCGTGTCATTGCATATCCGCTGTGATATCTATTTCTTTGTCTCTTGCCACAGATTGATGGCCTGGTGACTCCACGGAGAAAAGTGTAAAATAAATCATAAGAATAGAGACAAGCTTTGCCCAGCTGTGCAGCATCCATCTCAACATCATGGCATATTGCACTTTGGAATATTTACAGGTGAAGAAAAAGAGCTGTCCATGCATGTATCCTTGTATGTACCAAACATGCTCTAGAGCCCCTCCACTTTGCCTACAAAAAACATATTGGTGTTGAGGATGCTATACTATATCTGTTACAAAGGGTCATTCACCTGGATGAAACAGGAAGTTATGTTAGGGTTATGTTCTTTGATTTTTCAAGTGCATTCAACACCATCTTAGGGAAAAACGTAGGATTCTGGGTTGGACTTATCCTTTATCACGTGGATCACTGATTACCTGACAGGTAGGCCACAGTATGTCAGCATGGAGAACACCTCCAAGATAAAAGAGATTGACTTTAGGTGCGGTAGATTCCCAATTCAAACTGTGACCATTGGTGGAGAAGATATTGAAATACTGTCCACCTATAAATACCTGGGACTGCAAGATGGACTGATCCATACATAATAAATTAAAATAAAAACATTATTTTCTAGAAAAGCTAAGGTACTATGTGAACAATAAATTGCTGCAGATGTTTTAAAACAACTTTAAAAATTAATAGAAAGGGTTAGTTTACCTATTAGTGTTAGAGGAGCAACGGACACACAACAGGACAGATGCTATACTAAACAACATAAACCATCCCCTGCATCTGCAACAACAGAAAGCAGCCAGTGGACGTCTGAGATCAATAAGCTGCAGGACACAACGCCACAAGAACTCCATTTCCCCGACTACCATAATCTACAATGCAATCTACAATCAGTCTAATCAGAGAAGAATGGATCCGTTACTGAAGAATTTTCAGCCGACGATGTGGTAAGTTGTGTAGTAAGCTAATGAGTGCTCCAGACTGAAGTGATGTAATAACGCTAAGTTCACCTGTAATGTGTTCTGCAGTGATATGTTGGTTTTAATAGACTTGGTTTTACAGTGGTTGTTGTAGCATGTACAATACACACATCAACAGCCATAACTTCAGCGTGTATCTATTGCATTTAGAGTTTTTAAAAATCTTCACTTTCAACTCAGTTTATGCGTGGACAAAAAGCACTAATGCATAAAAAAGTATATGTTTTTTAAAAATTATTTGGAGAGATCTTGAATTTGAACAAGGCACCAATTACTGTTAACCACGTCACCAGGACGCAGAGTCCACTCTAAACATGCCTCACACTCTCCCACAACAGACAGCGAGTAAGCCAAGCTCACAACATCATCAGGGACCTGCATCACAATGACAACCTTCTGTTTCTGCAGATACCTTTTGGCAATAGATACTACAGCCTTGAGGCCTGGACCAGAAAGGCAGTGCGGCGCTCTCTTTCCCTTAGGCCATCAGACTTTTAAACACATATGTCATATAAATACACATGAGCAGCGCTATGCAGGCACATTGTATATTCTTTAGAACTAGCCCCTTCTTAGGGTGTATCTTTATAGGGGGAGATTGCAAACTTTTTCTATTTTAACATTCCTATTTATCATTTTATAGTGCTATTAACTAATCAATTGGTAAATACAAATATTTTAACTTCAAAAAATGTACACACAAAAATAGATTATTTTTCTGCAAGAGCGATTATAGTAAAATGCTCTTTATATTATGGCCGCAGAAAGTTCCATGTTTACAATGTCCAGATGTATGGATCTATTGTGTCAGACTGAGCTTGTGTGATGGTTGCCAACAAAGAGCCTGACATCTTTATTTTATTTGTGCTTGCACACAGACCAGCGACTGGGGTTCTTTTTGAGAAAAAGTTAAGGATGACATATCATTAAGCAACAAAATGATCAGAGAAACTGGTACCTCCAGAAACTTAGAAAACAAACAAATCTTTAAAACAGAACAACTTCTCCACACTCACAAAGCAATGTAAAGCGTTCACCACATTATCACAGCATTTATCACAGAATTTATTTTAATGATGTACTTTTTTTGGATTGTAAAGTAAAAGTTAAATTAATTAATTGAGCCGGTTCAATTTAAACTAATGTTGAGATGCAGCTTAGCACTCTTACTGTTAAGTGAACCAATTTTTACATCATCCCCAGAGTTCAATAGATCCTTTGGATAAAAAAAAAAAAAAAGATTTGATCTTCATCTAAGTCTAGGGTATAGACAAAAATAATCTGTGTAAAAAAATGACACAAAACAATTCTGCTCTTTCATTTCTTTATTGAGAACGACCAAAAAAAACTCATGGTTCTTGTGGAAAAAGTATGTGAAGCCTTGAGGTATGACCTCCAAAAAGTTAATTGGAGTCAGGTTTTAGCACACCTGGAGTCTCGTTAAGATAATTCGTTTGGAAGTGTGGACCACAGCTACTTTGACTAATAAAAACCCTTCAAACGTTTGGAGTTTGCACTGCACAAGAAGAACACGCTTATGTAAGCTATACCTCGCAAAAAAGGAGCTTTTAGAGGAGCTACGATCAAGAATTGTTGCTTTACATAAAGCTGGAAAGGGTTAAAAAGACTGATGATCTACAAATGGAGACGTATTGGGACCATTGCTACTCTACCAAGATTTACATTTGTTTGACTTGATTCATTGATTTTACATTGTATGTGAGATTAAGCAACTTAATACCTTATTGTCTCAATGCAGTGTCTTGTTAATGCCTAACAAATACATCCTTTCTTCTTTTAGATTTTACCTTTTATTTTTATCCAGGAAAGTCCCAGTGAGATTACAAATCTCTTTTGCAGGAGAGTCCCGGCCACATGTGTGTTGGGGAAACTATTGTAATGGCTGGGTGAACATTTTGTAAAATACTATATTTTTTTGCAAAGGAAGTATCCTGCAGTAAAGAAAACTGTTGACTGCTCCTTGCTTGCCCAGTTTCAACCTAAATACATATGTTGCTCAGTTATAGACTCCCCCAAGGAAATAGTCAGCATATGGTCGATTACGTGCTACATTACTTCTTAATTTCTCCCTCTCTGACTCTGTGTCTTCACTCTACGTTGCCTCTACACCTGACACATAAACCCTTTGAAAATTAACCCTGCTATGTAATCAATGTTCTCCTCTGCTCTGTTTTTTTTTTTCCTTCTTATCTGTCAACATCTACCATTGCCCTGAAGACTATACACACTTGGCCTCAAGAGAGAAGCATCATAGAGGATAATGGCTTACCTGTGGTGTAGACACTTTGTATTCCTATCCTGAACAACACAGTTGCTAAGCGAATAATCACTACACGGTGTGGAGAAACCCTCCACAGTCATCATCCTGAGGGGCTAAAGCCTAGTGTTGAACAGGTAGAGCAAATCAATAGCACCAAATGGCAGCCCTGCACATCCCACATAATTAGACATAGAGAAAAGGAGAGGGGCTTGAGAGGCCCAGGCAAATGAGCACTGAACGGGTGTTTTCAGTCTGCTCCTGGCCAAGTTTCACCAACAGTCATTGTCCTGGTATTGACGGGGAAAATATGTGGATTGGCATGCAATTGGTGGAAATCCGAAGGTTTACCTAAACAAAGCTGCTAAAAGACAGCAAACAGTGCAGCGCAGAATGATAAGGAACTTTATATCTATTGCACTTGTATGTGTATTTATCAGCAAGAAGTGATTAAGAATCTCCAAGCATATGGCAGACCTAAACCACTGCATATCAACAAATCAGGTATGGGCTTCCCTTTTTCTACTACTTTTGTCACTGGTTTATTTATCATGGCAGCATTTAATTAACTTTTTTCTGTATATATCTTAACCTTTAATTAATATTTTTAATTAATAAAAAGAACAATACAGTTACCTTGCACTATTTGTAAAATCTGTCAAAATCATCTTCCTCACATTCAAGTCATTTATCTAGATGTTTGTCTACAACAATTTTATTAAAACTAAAGTATGCAGTTATTTCTCTTACTTTATTCCACCTTTAGAAATGCCAACTCTATTCATAGTAACTTTTAACCTATTTTATTATTAATATTATTTATTGTGGAATGTGTATTGTTTTTATCTGTTCTTAACTTTTGATTAAGGCCACAGAAGAACAGACAATACAACAAAACAGGCAACCAGCTAGAATTAATGTATATCCATAATGTAGCAATAAGTGACTTCTGCTAAAGACAGGCTGCTTTTAAAATGGATGTATCTCCATTTTATTTATTTTTTTAAACACAGCAAATAAAGGCAACTGGCTTCTGTGGTATTTTTCTATCTGACAATATGAACTGTCTCTCTAGGTTTTCTGTGTGGAGTGGTGTTTTCAGATGCTGGGTTGCAATTTGCGTTAGTACGTTTGTGCTTACACCTAATCTCACATTACATAGAAACAAATTGATGTTGGTGTTAAAATACTTACCAGTTGTTGAAGCCTAGACATTGTCACAAATTGTTTTATGTGGAATATTAATTGATGCAAGACATTCTCAAAGGACGTTTACAAATTTGTCAGCATTGGTGATGATCACAGCTTGGAACCAGATTGACAAATGTGATATTTGTCTCCAAACCATGGGGAACACTGTTAATGTTTTGATGAATGTGCATTTGAAGGAGGATCTGTACGACATGCAGATCTACACCGTTTCATCTCTAATGGCCTCTGAAGATCACAGTGCTTCTATATATACTGTATATGTGGAAGAGGAGAGAGATGGTTCAGAATACGCTCTGATATGTAAATGTAGCCTCATATGTGATGCTATGTGGTGACTTCATGTCAGTTTTTCAATGGTTCTCTTTAGAAAACACTGTAAGCAAGTGTCACACCTTTATAATACATGAAATACATCAAATATTATCTTGTACTGACAATTTGTAAAGTGGGGTTGTTTTTTCCTTTCATAGTGCTCGCATGCATGGGCACCTCTTTTCAAAATGACTTACACTCGTAAGTTTTTGGTTGGTTTGTCTTGTTGGTTCTACATTCTTGTTTGATGTTTGTACATAGATAAAATAAAACATACACATATATACACACAGAAACAGACTGTCATGCTTTATCTCTATATTCCTCCCTTTTTCCTTTTCTTCTGCTCATCTCTTCTCGGTCCTTCACACTGACAACAGGACCTTTAGCAGGTCTGCCCCAAAACTCTAGAACCCATTACTCCTTTAGAATCTTTAGCTGACTCAGCCTGACATTTATCACCCACAATTCACACCGAAAGCCTTGTGTCGTGTTACCCACAATTCACACCGAAAGCCTTGTGTCGTGTTACCCACAATTCACACCGAAAGCGTCTCACGAGCATTGCGTGAGCATCGTGTGTTACTCGCGGCTGCTTTAAATGTGTCTATTTACACCAAAGGCTCTTTTTTGCCAACTTCATCCATACTTTTCTGTTATTCTTGCATCTTCAATTGGCTAAGCTACATTATTTCTTATACTCATAGATTATGTTTGTTGCAATTTATTGTATTTTTTATCTTTTTTATCTCGGTGATCAGACAACACAAACTTCCAAAAAGGCAATGTTTACATCACCACTATGTTTTAGTGAGCTTTTATTTTAATAGCATAGCAGAGGTTTATTTTGAAACTTGGTGCGTTCTTCTCATTGACGGTATACAGTCATTGGTTCTTCTTGTGTGTTCCTGGTGTATCTCACAAACTGACGCAGAGCCACTCAAAAAATAGAAGTCCAACCTATCAATTTCTGAGACGCTTGGTGTAAATTGTCAGAATGACTACAACAGAAAGCGATTATAAAGCATGAGACGCAATGCTGCAGTAACCCCCAAAAGCGCTGCGTGGTGTTTATGTAAAAGGTTTGAGGTGTAAATTGGAGGTATGTGGTCACACCTACAGCTGTATTAATGTAGTTCTCTCACCCAAGGTGTCCTTTGTCCTATTTCCCTGCAGCAGGTTAAAACTTAACTCTTAACTACAGATACCAGAGTTTTCTGTTCCAGAAATAGGTTTGTTACCAATTATTAATACAACCAAAAAAAAAGTTATACAGCAATTCAAATAGAGTCATGTTAGCTGGGAGTAAAAATCAAGTGACAAATATTTGGAGATTCTGTTGCTTTTTAAATTACAAATCCATATTTGAATTTATTTAAGGATAACTCATTGAGTTGTCTTATCACTTTTTCAAGACAGTAGCTGAACAGGCTATAGTTTATACTGACAATATGCATTTTATTTATTTATTTAATTTATTTTATTTGACAAAACTAATTAGGATTTTGTAATAGGAATAATCAAACGAAAAAATCAAGAAGCAGCACCTAAGTACTTCATCAAGACTTTATCATTAAGGATTTTAACAGATGATAGATGTTGGACAGCAAAAAGAAATTTGGATATATATTATATATTATGGGCCTACAAATGTGACAGGCTCAAGACACTAAATTATAGTTCTTCAAAGACACACAAACCGTATTTATACATAGTACTCTCTGTCTGTGAATGAATGAATCTGTATAGCATACAATATATTAACATTCTTGATAATAACTTGATGTAAACTGAATATAATATTGGATCTTTGTGGCTCTACCAAGATGTCCTTCAAGTGTTGAAGTTTATTATCATGAGTTGGAAAGGGTTTCATTTTGGTTTATTATGGCCTTGGGTAAGTGCTCTGACACTGACATTATTATTGATTCACACTACTTGTTTGAGGAAATAGACATATTTGTAAAACATTTATGAAACATCTCATTTACCATGTCAATGTTCATCTATAAAATGAGCACCGAAAAGGATGAACTATTGATGATGCAATATAAGCGCGGGATGTTATTGTCTGAAACAATGAAGGCGAAGAGGAGAAACGCAAAACAAATATGACTTTGCCGAAAGCTTGGATGGATGGATATAAATCTCTCTTTGCCCAAGCTTACACAGGAAGGCGACTGGCCTTGCATTCATAACACTTTCATCTCCTATTACAATATTGGCCTTTTGAGTAAATGACCTCCATGTTTCAAATGTGACAAGCAGGTTTCCAGCTCAGGCCCGGATTATTCTTTCTTTCATTATTACCTCCATTCTCATCCACGGAGGACACTCCTTGATTTATGCAGACAACAAAAGCACAGTCTATTCCGAACTATCGCGCAACACACAAAGACTGAAAGTTTGTTCTGCTGGGTTTTGGTAATATCCATCTCATCCTTTAATCATACCACATGCTGGTGTCAAAGAAAACATATTCAAATGTTCAAAGTTAACAATACATTTTTGGAGTATGTATGCAATATGTCTGCAGGTGTGATTGCAAGGTCTTTTTTGAAGTATTGAGAGAAGGATCAAGATGGAAATCAGGAATAAAATATTGGCAACGCTTTGTGGTCAACCCACTGTTTTTGAAAATAAAGGGCGCAAGTGTCAAAATAGACATATTGAAAGAATTTCTTGGAATTGCATTTACATCAAGTGGTGCCATCTGCTTCAATGAATGTTTCCAAATTCTAGTGGAGTGTAACATGAACTTGTGTATGGATATCAATGTCTGTATAAACACACGTGGTCCCCGAGGCTCAAAGTCGAGCGCTGCTGTGACAAATAGTATGGAAGTGCACGATTCCAACGCTCTAAGCCTCAAAACTGTATCTGATTAAATAGCAAAACAGCTTTTTTCCCCAGTCATATGCATTCCCCGTCTTGCAGCATTCGAACAGGATTAACAAAAGCTATGCAGAATGTCTTTTGATTATATATAATTCACTATTTTGGAGTCATGCTTTGGCAAAATGAAATCATCAATCTTATCTTTTAGTGCTTGGAAAATCCTCAAAGATTTGTCCTCAAGTATGTAAAATATTTACTGGATTGTTAAAGGATTTCCTTTTGACTGAACTTTTGACTTTTCAGATATGAAAAAAATCCTGAGCTTTCTACACCCAGTGAAAAGCCCCACTATACTTTTGGTGGTATCTATAGTCATTCCAGTAAACAGTCAAACTCAGGGACACCAAGTAAATCTCTCCTCAAGGCCTGTTTAGACTCATATCCATAAACCTGCTGCAGCTGGTAAGGTTTAAAAATAGCAAAAGGTGGCAAATGCTTGACTGAAATATGAGTGATATAAAAGACAAGACTTCTGCAACTCAGTATTTACATATAAGGAATGTATTACATTTAAGAGCTTATTAATCTATGTGTTGTATGCATGTCTCAAGATGAGTCGGTGTGCCTGTCCAAGCCAGTGATTGGACGTCAAGGCTGGTTGCATCTACTCAACCCTGCTCCGCCTTTGTACAATTCAAGCTCCTGTTTTACTTTTGATATGAGTTCTTTTAGGAGATAGTCTCGGTAGTCCCTTTTTCTCGGTGTTATTTGCTATAAGAGTAAAATATTGATTTAGGTACGTACGGGGAGGCGAGTATGATGGTCCAGTGTGGGCTGGCCTATTTTTCTCATTTTGGCAATTTATGTATCAAGTAAAGCCAGACAATCATACTAGTTATAGGAACTATGGCTGTGCAAACATTTTAATTGTCCTGTTGCACTGTTTTGACCCAGCTGGTGGAAAGGTCTGTGATCTAAGCAGATGTCTAAGGATTAATGCAAACAGTTCTGAACAATGTTGCACAGGAGCTTTGCATTAGGCGCACCTCAGCCTAAAGCTAATGAAAGATTGATACAGTAAACATTTAATGATGATTTAATATCCCTGTACAATTTAACATTTTGAAACTCAAACATATATCACAATGAATGGCACATCAAACACCTCATTTTATAACAACAACACTGAAGCCAGAAATGAATGAAAGTATGAGGCTTTTCAGTCAGTTTGCTCCGGTGAACACTGAGATTCTTTGTTTTCCTTTTTTTTCTTTTTTTAAGGGAGCTGTTTCCATGGCACCACTTGTATCACAGAAATATTATAGAGTGTGCCATTAGGGCTGTGAGGCATTCTCATTTTACCATCACTATACGCTGAAACTGATTTCATATAAACCCCTGCAGAGAATTGATGCACATTTCACAGTGAAACTAAAGCTGAATTCAAAATGGAGGACTGGCATCTGAACTGCACAATGTAGGCCAATCAGCCTTATTTATATACTGTATGTGTAAAAATTGTGTTGGGTACACTCTGTATTTTGTGAGATAGAAAGTCAACAGTCAATACTATTCTTTTTTGGCTTGTTTATAGAAAACTTGGCAAAGCCTGAAGCTCCACTGTCAAATTCTCTGCTTCAAGTTAGTTTTGAGTTGGAAGGCACGTCAACACTTTTTACAAGTTGTTTCTACTCTTTTATTTCCCCCATTCCCTCTGTTGTATGTAGCACACATAGTATATTTCCAAGAATTTCTTATTAACTGGAAATGTTTATTTTATATTATGCAGGCTGAATATCTCTGATATTGTTTATTTATTTTAAAGCTACACAACCAGAAAATACAAGGCTCTGAAATTATTTAAAAATCTAGTCTATGGTCATTTTTGTTGTTGACTTTTATGAAAATTGGAACGTAACCTCCATTTCATAACAGTCCCATGTGAGTCTGTCTTTTTGTGGGTACAAAACCTGAAAAGCTACATAGTGTTGCATTTCTTGTTGTTTGTGATATGAGTCACGAGATGTTCGTCCTGGTTTTCCTGTTACACTGTGAGGTATTTAACAATCCTATTAATTAATGGCCCAGATTGCAAGACGTACTGCATGGCAAAACACTAGAACATTTTTTTTAATGCTTTGTATTTTTAAATTCATGCAATCTTTTTTTATTCTACACTTCTGCCCCTCTCCTAATTCATGCCTATTTTGTGATCATTTGTTTATTGCCAGACAGCAGGTTACCAAGGGTTACATAACATGTTGATCATTCATTTTCTACTTTCGTTTCTATAACCCCAAGCCATTGTCTAATTTCCCACACCTATCCCGCCTAGGAGACCATTGGGATTAAGATAAAGTCAAATAAAGATGAACGCTGTTCCCTTATTGAGCATTCTTGTGACTTTCTGGCAGCTGTTATGCTAGCTAACAGTATGTGTCCCTTAGTTATAGAAAGTTTTAAATGACAGTTAATTTTGTGCTTCCTGGAACATCTAATGTGAACATGATAAGCATTTCTACCTGAAACTGCCACGGTTCATTTTTATCCCATTAAGAGACATTTTTAATTTTACCTTTTTACTGGGGGTTCTGAAATTAAGTAAGTCAACAGACCAATCATAGCAGCAAAAGAATATCCTAATGCCACAGACTTACTTATCCTTATAAACTTTATTAATCTGTAACATTTTGTGTAACTTTGTGTAGTAGTTATAACACATATTGATTTGTCCAAGTGACACTACGAGGCAAGGTTTCTGATTGTAAGGATGTTATTAAGTTAGCCTCTTTGTGGTTCTCCTGGCCAGCCGCCATTCAGCATTGGTTGTTGAGGTAATCATTGTAAAACATTCCCGAGCCGTTCTTTGATTGGTCTAGACCAGCAGCAACACACGCCTGTCATTTCTCATTTGGCTGTTAGAGGATGTTCATGCCCACAGACAGGACTTGATTTAAATAGAATAACACTGGTGTCGAACAGGTATGTCCACTTCAATATTACCACAGTGTTAGCCAAAATAAGTACACCGCTCCCGAGGAAATAAGTACAATGATAAAAAAATATATTACATTTGAACATGACTGACATGCATATATACATGAATTAGTCTACATTTATTGCACATATTAAATTTAGCTGGCATAGGAGATAAGGGTGCTTGATAAATTGATTGATTTTGACTGTTGATGAACCTATTGTACCTATGCAACGATGATGAGACCGAAAATATACTGCTTGCTTGTTCTGCTTGTGTATTAAGACAGTATAGACAAAAAATAAACATTTCTAAAGAAGCAACTGCTGTACAACTGCTGTTGTGGAGAAAAACTACATTTAGCAAGTTTCTGTTGGTACTCACAAGAACAAATTGTAATTAATTAAAAAAAAATATTAGTTTTTTCTATTTATTGTCAAATCCATTGACCAGTAGCGGTATTTAACTCCACCCCTTCCAAAGTGTACCACAATGCCTGTACCACCTGCTTAGGACCCCTAGCCAAGGCATTCTCAAAGTGGTAAGTTTTGGGAACACTTGAGACCCGAACCATCTCAGCGGAGACGAGGCAGTGTAGATTTGGGCATTTGTGGTGGTGGTCCAGATTGTAATCCCACATTTTACACTGCTCCCCTTTAGTGCATGTGAACAGCTATGGGACCCTGCAGGGACATGCAGTTGTATGAAAAAAAATTATAAAAAGAAAAATGTTGAAACAAAACCAGATCTGCAAATCTTGATACAATAATATGTAATTATAATGTGATTGTACAGAACAGAAAACATATTATTCCATTTTGTTCAACTATAAACTACAAATTTTACACTATGCTTATTTCAAAGACTGTGGATAAAGGGCACTACCTCATGTCTTTGATGAATCAGTATTATTGGAATGATTTTCTATATTTTCTCACACAGTGCAAACAGAGCAGATGGTCTTTGGGAGTAACATATTCTCATTAGGACATCCAGGATCTGCATATCTGAAAGGGGTGGGGAAAAAATGAGAGAAGGGGGGTTGAAATCCTCAGAGTTTTGGCACCGATCAACTCTCTGACCTTCTGTCCAGTCTGCTGGCTGACAGGCGGCAATAAAAGGATGGAGCGCAAAAGGCAAACTGACAGGCTCTTGGTAGAGATCTGAGTGTACCTAATCACTCGTATGTTACATTCACCTTTTACTGGGCTTTTGTTATAGAAAAAAGTACAATAAAATACAAAACATACAAATTAAAGTTCAATCTTTCCATGATGAATGCATGACACAGGCATGATTTCTGGTGTTAGCAAGTCTATGTGTAATAGTCGAGTGTTCCAGTAGAATGTACCTCATCGTCAGTATGTGTAAGATGTGTGATAGACCCATACAAAACATACGTGAAAAGGGGTGGGCCAGGTACAGACTTTGACATGAAGGATGGTCGTACCTGTAAATTTGCTATTACCATTTAGTGGTTACTGTGTATGCCAAATTAGTTAAATGAGCAAGTGAGTGTCTATAAATGTGGTTCCAGTATCCTAAAGTTGTTGTCACACTACTTTAGAAGTAGCAGATCGGAGCAGTTGCGCAAAAAGATTTTGCGGCGCATAGGGGCGCAGCACCTTGGGGGGCGCCAAAACGATATATAGATATAAAGAAACGATATATGGTATAAAGAAGAAAAAAAAAAAAAAAAGGTAGCTTAGCTTCTGTTGTGCATTTCTAAATCATTCAGTATTTTCTCAATACTATATAACATTTTAGAGGACTAACAGGCAACAGTAGGCACTCTCTTTAGATTCCATAAATAGAATAAATGGAATATCACGAGTGCGCGTGGCTGGCGGGGGCGCCCTGAGCGCGCTGTGCAAGTAGGTAACGCTATGTGTATAAGTTGTCACAGTACGCACACAGTTGTCTTTGAAAGATGGATAAAACAAAAAAAAAAACAGGTAGGACTTAAAGTGAGATGTTGAAAATTGATGTTGCATACCCCTTCAGCACTGGGTAGTTGCGCCCCTGGATGGGAGCAACACTAAAGAGACTAAACCATTGATGGCTACATATACTGTGCATTTGTAATACTGAACTTTTACTTATACTGAACTGTGCTAATTTAAATAATGGTCCACAGAGGATAATTCAACAAAATATGTTGCAGTGAAATTTCTTAAGTTATGGTTAAGGCAGCCACAATGAAGTTTAAACATGGGGCGGGGGTATCAGTGAGCTAGGTGGGGTAAGCCCTCCCAGTCATTTTCAATAACAATGTGCTCATATGTTTACATAATTTTGGGGCCATTTTTCAGAGAATATAAATGATAGCACAAAAACCTCTCTTTTACTCTTAGTTAGTGGTTAGCACCAGCCATTTATTGTCAAACAACTGTGTTTACTCTTTTTAAATCATAATGACAACAGAAACTATCCAAATGACCCTGATCAAACGTTTACATATCCTGGTGAGTTTGGCCTGATAACATGCACAAGTGACACAAACAGGTTTGAATGGCTACTAAAGGTAACCATCCTCACCTGTGATCTGTTTGTAATCAGTGTGTTTGTAAAAGGTCAGTGAGTTTCTGGGCTCCTGACAGACCCTTGCATCTTTCATCCAGTGCTGTTCTGACATTTTTCTATTCTGAGAAGTTGGAAAAGCAAAATAATTTTCAAAGAATCTGTGGGAAAATGGTAATTGAACTGTATAAAAAAGAAATGGATATAAAAAGATTTGATAGAAATTGAGAATACTTATCAGTAGTGTTCAAAATGAGGGATTCTGTTGAAACCAAACCAAGGTCAGGTAGACCAACAAAACTTTCAGCTGAAATACAGGACTCTCAGAATAAAAGTGGTGTGGCTGTTTCAATGCACAATAAGAAGGCACTTGAAGAAAAATTGGCTGCATGATCAAAAAAGCCATTACTTGAATGCCACAAAGCATCCCACTTACAATAGGCCAAACAGCACAGAGACAAGCCTCAAAACTTCTGGAACAAAGTCATTTGGAGTGATGACACCAAAACTTTTTGGCCACAACCATAAACGTTACATTTTGGAGAGGAGTCAACAAGGCCTATGATGAAAGGTACACCATTTCTACCAATAACAGAGCATGTAGAGTAGCCTAGTCAATCAAGGCTTACAATGGCGGTGGAAGGGGCATATGTAGTTAGCGTTAGCTAGTAAGTATGTTTGGTTGAAATTCAGTATGGTGGATGTAAGATGACATTGATGTATTTTATAAGAAGACAGAGACAATTAAAATAAGAGACTAAATTGGGATCAGCAAGGGACTGCAGAAGATGGATTTCTACAGTATTTTCAGGCAGTGATATGGGACAGTGACCCAGGACACAACAGGACGATTGCCTGTATACTTGGTGAGTGCTACTGATGTATTGTTTAATGTTAATGTGCTTTTCATTTCCGTGGATCTGGTAGGCCACATGGTTTGCAAATGTGCCATTTTCTCAAGAATAGCGCTTCTGTTGTGATGGTGCTATTTCTGTTTCTGATAAGCACGGATTAGCATCTGTGCGCGGTGTCTTCTCTGCCTAGCATCAGGTCACTTATGTACAGCTCAGCTCACAGAGCGAATGCGCTGATCTCCAAAAGTTTGTGCGCAGCCAACAGGTTTTAAACGGCTTCACTTTAGCTGCTTCAGAGTAAAAGTTACAGCTTCAACTTGTTCACCCTCAGTGTGATCTGATTTGTCTTTCAGCTACAAATGTCTCTGACCACACTCCATGTCCACTCCAGGGGAGGCAGTGTGTATTGGCTTTTATTGTGAATTTATTTATTTATTTATTTTTAATGTAGGATGAGATAAATCATTATTTTTAAAACGAATCACTGCAGCTGAATGTTGTTGACTGATTACAGCAGAGCAATGTTCCGATTAGACATGGCACATTACACTGGCAAGAAAAAATATGTGAACCTTTTGGAATTTCATGGTTTTCTGAATAAATTTCTCCTAAATTGTGATTTGATCTTCATCTAAGTCAAGGGTATATAATATGATAATATGTAGATAATATGTCTAAAAATAATAACACATAAAAATTTAGATGTTTTATGTCTTTATTGAACACACTCATTCAACATTCAAAATGGCTGTGATCACAGTTACAACAGTTATTAATAAAGGGTTCTTACACTTACTTTTTCCACTACCACTTTGAATGTTGAATAAGTTTGTTCAATAAAGAAATGAAAAATCAGAATCACATCACATATCTTTGACAATTTTATTCAGCCAAAAGGTTCACAATCTTTTTCTTGCCTCTGTATCAGTTACATTTATTATTAATTATTTATTTGGCAAATGTTAGTAAGCTTTATTTGTTTGCGAATACATCAGTATATATATATATATATATATATATATATATATATATATATATATATATATATATATATATATATTCTTTTAACCAAAGAATGCATCACTAGTTTTCAGTCATGTCTTAAGTTGTCAAAAACAGAATAAAATGCAGTCAAATTAAGAATTAATTAATTAAATCAATTTAAATGAATTAAAAATTGCATTTTCATCATACAGTATGTACTGTATAGTGTAATATGTGTAGACCTCCTTTTACAATAATAGTGGACAATTCATTTTTAAGATGTTAAATTGCCAAATAGTAAATTTATATATTTATTATTTATTTTCAGTTTTAACATCTTTTCATAAAAGCACAACAAACATTCCATGTGGGTTGTATACTTCTATTTGCCTTAGGTTTTACTTTTTTTAACTTTTTCAGGGGAACGTGGTGCCCTTTTCCACCGGCTTGATGTGTCCATTCTCGTGCAAATGATATGAGCACTGTCAACTCCAGTTTATGTCTGTTTCAAATGTATTAAATAGCTTAAAGCAAGTTAAAAGTTGACGTTTCTTGCAGAGACAGATACCTAGAATAGGGAAGTAGGCCTACTTAACACGTACTGTCACGTTTTCCACTGGGATAATTTTTCTTCTTAAAGCCGTAGGATCAGGACTATGATTAAAGCAATTCAATTTGAATATTATTTGGAGATTTATTATATTTTGAGTCAAAGTAATCACGGTTGTGGGCAAAACATTCACACTTTAAAATTATAAATTGTTATTTTGTTTCTATTTAAGTGAAATAGTTAAAGACCCTTCTTTCAATGGTATGGTTTTGGTGTAAAATTATACTAAACTAAATACAACCTCAGATGAACGGAACATTTTATTTATTTAACTGTGTCATTTTATTTAAAGAAATTACGACAACATGGAAAAAAAATTATAGTATGTGGGCAAAAGTGTGTAAAAGTTGGAGCTGGGTGCTAATCACCAGGCTGTTTTTAATGGATCATCAGCAGGTGTGCAGCCCTCTATAAAAGCACATGTTTTAGCAATTTGCTGGTGTTGAGCATCCAGGTGTGTGCCAACAATGCAATGAGAGGAAAACACACAAACAAGTGGTATGGAAATTTATAAAGCCCCAGAATGGGAATTATTTCTGAAGTATTTCATGATCATACATTTTAAATTTCACCTTATATATCTAAAAATAAAAATAAATCTTATTTCTAGAAAATAATTAACCTGTCCTTCTTGCTATTTTATTTAGAAAAACTCTGGAAAATATAAAATAATATCTAAAGGCACAGTCAAGACAGCCAGACCAATTCACTTTTTTTGTAAACTGAGGTGGACCCCCTGTTATTCAGACCAATTTTCAATGTAATTCGTCCTACCTGACCAATGTTTGTCTAAATGGTATGTTGGAACCTTAATTTGAATACTGATTAAATTGCTCTTTGAGGTAGCTGTTCATTTGTTCTACCTATACAAATCTAACTTGAACCATGTCAAATACATGTTAAATACAACATAAGAAACTTACCACAATAAGCAATGACTAGTGTTAAATCTCAAAGTCATGAAATGCAGACATTTAGCATTAAGTACTTTATGTCGCTTCATTTTTTATGGATTAACCTTTTGATTCCAACACTTGGGAATGTAGTTAAAAATGGTTTTACCTCTGATCATTGTGGCAGGAGATTGTCTGCTCTATATCCCTTTGTTCTTTACAGAAGCTACTCTGTTGAAGATAAGCCCATGTCTGCATGATCTAATACAGAAATGATTGGCTTCCGTTTGTATTCTCTGCGGGAATCTGGTGGCTTCAACTCAAAAAAATGTAGAGAGAATCTTAAGCTATACTTCACACCTGCCTAACGTACATCTTTGACATAATTCCCCTATACTAGAGTCAGGGGATGATGATTTTTAGCAGAAAATCCACTTGAAACCACATCCGTGACTGTTCTGCTGTCAGTTCACAAACCTCCTTGTGCTCTCTGTGTTTGTTTCTTGTCCGAATCCCACAGCCTCTGGGGAGAATGGATGTGACTTCATGCCCCAGGACCTGCCAGCGGGAAAGTGGCCTTCTGAAACCCTTGTAGTTGAATCTGACTCATTCCAGGGACCACAGCAGAGCCACGCAATCCCCGCTGCCTCACAGGTAAAAGTCAGTGAGTCAGATGCTGTCGCGCTATCAGGCCAAAAAAATAGAATGAAAAGGGTCACAACAGACACCTCAACCTCCCATACCCCCAACTATGAAGGTGAAAAGGAGATGGATTTTTCTTTGTAGCAGCTGTCATTGAGGTGAGAGGAAAAGTCAGAGTCAGAAAAACATCTATGCTCAGATAGAAGAGCAGATAAACAGCTGACAATGAATTTCATTCTGGTTCCATTGAAGTCATAGAAAATTCTTCTTAAAAAAGCAATGCTGTCAAACAATGGCTGTCAATTTGTATTTTAAACAAAGGGGTAAAACCACAAACTGAACAGCCATGACAGCCTCTACAGATGACGCCATAACCAGGAAAATAAATGTGTCCATTAAAAATATGTCACTCTGAAGTGTTGGTCTGTTTTCCTTTTGGGCTTACCAACACTTCTGTTACACTCTTACAGCACTAGAAGCATGGGTGTGTCTAACTTCAAATTAAACAATTAAGGTGTCAGAAATAATTAAGATATAAAAAAAATTGTATAAAAGTAAGAATGTTGGAGATGTATGGAGAGGATGATTAAGTAAGTGTGGATGTAGTTTGAGGTGTCGGTGTGTATGCAAGTTTTATTTTTATTTTCTCTTTTCTTTTCTAGTTCTTTTTGTTGTTGTTTTTTTGGTGTTGTTGGTTGTTGTTATGGAATTTATAAATTATTGATAGTAATGGTTCTTTGTTTTTTTGTCAAGACATTGGTGAAGGTTTTTTTTGTTTGATATTTGATTTAATGATTATAAATTGTAAGTGGGGTATGATTATATAGGTTCACACTTCAACCCACTCCCTTTTGGACATTATAATTTATATTTCTTTATAAAAATAATTATTTTAATTGATTTTAATTTTTGAAATAAGCATAATTAATAAAGTAATAAATTATTACATTATGTTGGTGTTTAACAAAAACAAATTTTAATGTAAATGCAAATGTATACAAACAAACTACAATTCACAAATTACGCTTTTAAAATATTTTGTATACAAAGTTTATTTGCATGTCAATTTAATATGCTACTTTTACTTCTGCTTCTTTGACTAGAAATTGATAGATATTACAATATAACCTCCATTTCAACCTCAGTGCAGCACTGTTTTTTTTTTTTTTTATTCAACGATATTTTATACAATGCAGCATGTGATAAATGTAGAAGGGAATACATCCACTCTTCATCTTAAAACTACACATACAAAAACAGTTTTTATATCTAACTGACTTTAGCTTCAGACAGCTGTCTTTTCATTATTGTATTGTCATTTCATTATTATCTGTAGCCTTTTAGTTTGTCCGTGTTGCAAAAACTCATCAAAGGTTGAGAGTTGTAGTTGCTTCCATCGGAATTGCAAAATGGGATTGCTCCTGTTTCCACTTCAGTACTTTATGTGCTTTGAGTTCATGACTTTTAGATCTCACTATTCTCTGTGGATGATGAAAAATAAAATGGTCAGAACATGTTTGTTTTAATGCAAGGTCTTATCCTCAAGTTGTTTCATAAAATCTTTTCCTTCTAAAAGAGTCTGTGAGTGCATCTTGTGTTATGACGAAAGAGGCATGAATTATAAAATCTCATAAATGACGCTGTGTGTGCGCTAGCTTTTTATTAGCTGAGGCAATGTTTTAAATATGGAGACTATCCATACCCAATCATGTTGCAAAAACTCTCTCAGTGAAATGGGTCTTATTTCCTTCCCTTTACAGCCATTTATCTTATTATATTCCTGTATAATATGCATAATTTAAAGTCAAAGAGAGTGATTTTCTGAATGGAGGAATGATTGAGGAATGAGTCACTATATGTACATGCAGACCATAGCTCCAATTAAGCTCATAGGGCACCTTTGCAGCTGGAGTTCACACCTTGTCCGGGTTTACATGCATGCACTGGCAACCCAGGCCTTCACACACTGGCACTGACTGTAAGAGGTCATGTGTGTCCAAACTATATATTTTGAGAGGCACCGCTGCCAAAAGACACAGATATAGCTCTGAACAAAAGCTGATCAACAAATCATGATCAAATGATTTGTGTGTAGTTTGATTTGAAAATCACCCACCAACATTTCATGCCTTCTGCAAAATATGTTTTATTCAAACGTTTGCTTATTTCAGCCAATCCAAATTCTATCTGTATGAACAAAATGCAAAAAAATATATATATTAAAAAAATAATACAAATATATATATATATATATATATATATATATATATATATATATATATATATATATATATATATATATATATATATATATATAAGTATACAGAGTATCAGAAATTCCTTCTAGTGCAACCAAACAAATTTACTCATTGAAGGACCCAAAAAGTCCTGTCAGATTAGAGCAGAGAGGGGAGAGGCAGAAGGCAGGGGCCACAGGTCAGGCTAAAGAACAGCTGCTGTGATGTACACAGTCTAAAATGTAGAAATAATATCTGTAATTATTAGGACACAAACTAATTAAAAAATTATTTTGTTATTCATTAAATACAAAGCTAACAATTCCTACGTATAGGGCTTATTAAAAGCAGGCTTAACTCACTCACACCAATAGTTCCTGTTAGTCACATTTTATTATAGATAATAAAATTTTCAAGCTTAATGTTTTAGAATGTGATAAATGTCTGTGTCCAGTGTCTGTGAAGATCCTCATTCATTTACTTTTAACAGTCCATCTTTAAATATGTGAGTCAGTAAAAACTAACACTTTCCAAAATTAAACTTGGTCAATAACAGCAGTCTAAAACGTTTTGGAGCAAAAAAAAAATACTTAACACCAGAAATATAAAATCTGTAAGGAGCCGCAACCAATAGACCATTACATTTTGCACGCTAAACTGGGTTTTCATTATCCTTTTTATATTCCTATATTATTATATATTAATCATTAATGTAGACTGACTGACCAGATTAAAATGAATACTGTGTGATCAATAAATACAATACGTTGCCCTGACTATAAAGGCTACACTTAAGGCTACACAGCTACAACTGTTTAAATCAGTTATTCACAAAGTATTGGATGCTTTTAGGCCTTTGTGACATAAATGCTAAATAATAAATTGTTAAATAAAACAAGAATATAAAAGTTTATAGTGCTAAAGCACTAGGTTTTACAGTGGACTTGAATGCTACATTACATTGATAAGGCATGGCTTACTGAACCAGCTTCTTAACAAAATGAGGACCTAGTTTGGATCATATTCTTGGTCTGTTGTGGTAGTTTGGGAATATTAGCTGCTGTCTTCGGGAAGAGGATCTCTGGTGTGAACTGCTTGGAACATTCCAAAGCCCAAGTTCTCCTCTCGTGTTGTTTGCGTGTGTCCTGTCGCGTGCCTCAGGCTGTTTGCCTTTGAGAAGAATGTTGCGCTGTGACCTGGCGTAGAGCATTGTGGAGAATGTAGACAGATCATTGTGGCTACACCACTGTGGGAGTGCAGCTGAAGAGTTTGGGGCTAAGATGAAGTGGGCAGTAAGGACGATTTTGAAAGTCTGTTAGTTTTATGTGGGGGCAACACAAAAACGTGAGGTATGAAAGAAGTTGCATACAAATGATACGATGCTCATCAAGATAATGGCCCTCACCAGGTGCACGTAAACGTTTGTGCCTAACTCTTGAACTGTGGCCACACACCTGTCCTGACTTTGTGCAGTAAAGTTAGCTCCTATTGTGCTATAATTGCGCTTATCGGTTATTACTAATTCTTCAGAAGCAGGACACATCTACCAGCTTATATTATTGAGGGAGTCTACACAAAGAGAGAACATAAACGCCGGGGCAAAAGCATTGTTGTGTGTGTTTATTGACAACAGAACAGCATGTAGTGTACAAAGTATGGGTGACTGGTAGATAATTATTGTTTGTTAGTGATGTGAAGTCCAATTCATTTCTGCAAACCATTTTTTTTTGTACAGTTCAACAATGATTAAGGAGCGGCAGGCTAAAATACATAGTGGAAACCCGGATTAATCCTTTGTTTTACAAATGTTTGTCACCTTTTGAAGAGCCAGTTAGGAGGATGGACATGGGGGCGTGTAGGATCTCTAACAATCTGAGGATGTCCGGCCTGGCCCGTGTCCCTAGTGCCATCTGAGCGCCTGTTTCAGCCAAACACAAAAACTATAAAAAAGTAAGAATGGTGTACCTTTCATCATAGGCCTTGTTGACTCCTCTCCAAATGTAACATTTATGGTTGTGGCCATAAGTTGAAATTTTGGTCTCTTACTCAAAATGACTTTGTTCCAGAAATTTTGAGGCTCTGTGCTGTTTGGTATATTGTAAATGGGATGGTTTTTGGCATTTGCAAAGTAATGGCTTTTTTTGGTGACTCACCAAAAAAAGCAGCCTATTTTCCTTCAAGTACACCTTGAAACAGCCACACTACGTTTTTTGAGAGTCCTGTGTTTCAGCTAAAGTTATTTGTGGGTTTTTCTTTGCATCTTAACAATTTTCATGGCGGATGTGACAATCTTTATTGGTCCACCTGACCTTGGTTTGGTTTCAACAGAATTCCTCATTTTCCACTTCTTAATAAGAGTTTGAACACTGCTGATTGGCATGCTCAATTCCTTGGATATCTTTTTATATCACTTTCCTGTTTTATACAGGTTCAATTACCTTTTCCCATGACTCAGACAGAAACGTCAGTGCATTACTGGATGAAAGATACAAGAGTCTGTCAGGAGCTCAGAAACTCACTGACCTTTTAATACATCACACACTGATTCCAAACAAACAGATCACAGGTGAGGATGGTTACCTTTAGTAGCCATTCAAACCAGTTTGTGTCAACTTGTGTTCTTATATATTAGACAAGGGTATGTAACCTTTTGATCAGGGTTATTTGGGTAGTTTCTGTTGTCATTATTATTTAAAAAGAGTAAACACAGTTGTTTGACAATTAATGGGTTCACCCAACCACTAACTATGAGTAAAAGAAAAGGTTTTGTGTTATTATTCATATTCTCTAAGAAATGGCCAAATAAATCACAAATTCTGCCAGGGTGTGTAAACCTATGGGCACAACTGCACGTGCAGCAGTAATCTGACAACAAGGTGTGTTACTCCGATTTCGAGAAATTTAGGGGAGAGCATTTTTAAATATGAAAAGGGATAAATTGGCTTTTCTGTGGAGATCAGTAATCAAAGCAGACCTACTTTGTTTACTCATGTGCTTACTCGTCCTTTACATCTCATATTTCAGGCCTGAATCTCTGCCAGTATTTCTGGCTCTAGAGGGGAAATTAGCCCTGTGATAACACTGCAGCTGTCCAGTGCAAGGGGTCGTCCACTCGCAGCTCGACATGGCATAGCACATCTGTTTCAAACCACACACAGGCCAATATACTGTATATATTAGAGTTAAAGAACTGATAGATTTAAGCTTGCGACTGCTGACTACATAAGTCTTAACTTTTCCAGGGTGGTAAGTGGAGAGCATGCTATTTTGCTGACCACATCTTGGGTGATTATTTATTTATTTCCTCGTCAAGCCGTTGCTGGTTTACTCGGCTTGACAGTCACCATATTCGGAGCATGACAAGTTTAATTTGAACAGATATGGCACCGTAATGCAAAAAATATATATATATTGGCCTGATTTCACAGACTGAACAAATGGAAATGCTTGGTGTCAGCGTCTTGTTCAAATCTGTACATGCTGCACTTTTTTTCATGTCCAACAATAATACACGGTAATATGTGATTTTGTATATACGGAGGTGGATATTTTACAAAATGATGGTATTTCTGCAGAAGTGCTTGACATAACCACTACAATATCTACCATTTTCAGATAAGGGCTAACTGGTCTGCCTCGGTTCCCATTTATACATCTACAATTGCAGTCTTTATTGGCATACATTTATAGCTCTGTTGCAGCATAAATCCACACACCTCAGCAGGGGTTTCCTTTTCTATCCCGGCATGGCTGAAATTTTCCTCTGACCTATCTGGAGCACTTCCTGTTTTTGTACAATTTATTTCTTTTTATAAAACAGCACTGTACAATTTGATCTTTGAAAAACAAAGATATAAGTGATTTTGAGGACATATTTTGCCTAAACCAATTTTGCTTAAACAACACGGTTTTCTCATGTAGGCCTACACAGCTTGTTAAGAGAGTAAATTCAGACGGATTAACAGTTCCATAGTATGTTCTGTCTTTAATTCTCAGATTAAAATAATGGTACTTTTAATCACAGATTAAACAAATGCAAGAACTCAAAAAAGTATATTAATTATGATTATAAATCATAATAAAACTGGGCCAACCCAGTTGATATTTACCCTTCTTCTGATAAAGTAAACATTATTTCTGTTGTAAGATTTTTTTAAATGTCCATTACAATGAAGACCACAAGAAGTTACGAGTGTAAATACAGTATTAAGAGAACAGTATTCATGTGTTATTTAATCTTTCTTGAGATTAAATTTAAAAAGTGGTTTCCACCTATTTATGTAAATGTTATGTCTTTGTGTGTCAACTCCATCTGCTACCTCAAGTTCTTCTGTTACGCAACAAACCTCTTCACTGTCCCTTTCTAAACCAATCAGAAATAAGTACTGCTTACTTAGGGCAGCTGTGTCTACAGAGGTAGATTACCACCTCCAGTGTGTGACTGTGGAGTGAATGACAAATGGACTCAATTGTGAAGTGCCTTGAGTGCCTCGAAAAGCTCCATAAAAGTTCAAATCCATTATTTATAATTATTATCTTCTAAATCTCAGGAGGTCAGTATTGGATAATTCAAAAGTTACCAGATGTTTAAGGCAGTCTGCCACTGTATACACGTTAATTAATATAATTTTTGTCATGACAATAAATTATATCACATTTTAACTATAAAATATATCAGCAAATGTATCAACCATGTGACACTGACACTAAACAGTAAACTTAAGAACTAATGCCCTGTGAGATGGTCACTGAATAAAAAAAAGAAAAAAACGACTGCACTACAGCTGCTATTTATCTTCAAAGTAATTTCAGATGTTATCACCTGATAACATTTTAACCAGTACCTGTTGATGAAGCTATAACAGACATAAAATATTACATGAAAAGTAAAAAAGGTGCTTGTCTAGCTTGTCTAGCTTATTAACGTAAGAGTGGTTACTTTATTGTGACTGGTTGATTAGTGACCATTCAATGTCCTGGCTTTGATGAGATGATGGAAAAATACATTTTCATTGGTTTAAAGGCAAAAACATGTCATGCCCATTGCAAGGGACACAGGGTCTAATCAGGTTCATGCATGAATGAGCCTCTAGTACAATCAATATCCATGATTGATTTTCAGAAATAATGCACAATAAGGATGTTCACTCCCTGCACATTCCTCTTTTCCTTCACTATTAAGCAGAAGATAAACAGGGAATTATCTTGAGTTACACAAACAAGGGAAATAGTATTTTTATGTAATACCTCCCGTTATTGAATTCTGAAAGCTTTCATTAGTAAAAATAGAGATTGTTACTCAAACAATTAAATGTTGTATGTTGTTATAAAGTAAGAATCTGCTCATTTAAATAGATTTTTTTTATTTTATGTAATGCTTTTTAGCAGTCTTTGCCTATTAAGGAGTCCTTTTATTGACACATTAACTGCATTATATATTTTATTGCTGCATTAGCAGATGTATGAATGTGAATAGTATATATAAAAAAATCACACACACTTTTCAATTCTATCACTGAAGCAAAAATATTATATTGTTTGTTATCTAGTCAGCAGAGACATCTCTGTCAAAGACCCAGTATAAATGCTCTGTATTAGCAGTATGTGGCTCCGTTAAAATCTTGAGTTCTATTGCAATTGGAAAGACATTCTTGCATATTTCTTTTACTCTGATGAGCAAATACAGCCTTTGGGATTAAAAGTGTTCAAAGACAGAATGGAAGTAAGAATACAGCCTGGCTTTAGAGAGGATTAAGATAATTACATGAAGGAAACAAAACAGCTTTTGCCAGCTTTTTGAAATGCAGATATTTTATAAAGGGCAACTATAGAGATCTGCTGAATGAGCAGCATGACTAACAAAGCGAGACGCACATTTAGCCCAAGGGTCTTGATAAACTGTCTTTGTCGTTTAAAACCAGCACCACATTTTTCATTTGTTCAGGGCAACGGGGTCACCATGTAATTCTATAGCAGGCTATAAAACCGATCATGTAATTGTTTGAATGATAAAGAAGGGAAAAGCTCCTAAACGTTTGGACTGTAAGAAGAAAAACCTCATCTGGGATGTGAGGCTCTAGAGTTTTATTTCCTTTGAGGAAAATTATGGATTACCATCAAAATAAACACAAACATGGTAAAGAGGAAAGTCATTAAGAAGGATACCAAAGTTTAAAAGTTTAATGCTTTATTTATATTTATTGAAGGTTAGATTAAACATGGCCTGCAGTAGAAAAAGAGTAACCTCGAATGTATAAAACCTGTCTCTTAAGGTTTCCGATTATAGCTGTGCAGGACATTCTATACCTCCTTTTTGACATCTACTATTGTAGAATACAGAATCTGGAACTGATGTACCACAAATAGACTCCAATACTTTTGGAACAAAAATAAATTCTTGGATTTTATAAAACTAGGAGGCAATCCCTTCAAAACAGACATAACATAAGCCCTGAGCGAGACCCTTGAAGTGCAGCGGGGGTTCTGGGAAAGCAATTTCTCATTTGAAATCACTAACACCACTAACACTGTGAACCACATTTTCATGACATGAAACGCAAAGTGCTTGGCAGGTAGTGCACTCATTTTCAGGGCGTGTCCAGAGCTGGTGCATTGTTTAATGAAAGTCTGGACATAGCATAAACGAGCAGGGTTTTTTTTTTTTTTTTTTTTAGATTGACAGGTCAAGTTGCGTATGCCAGAGGTGACAACACAGTCGATATTTGGTTATTTTAGATCAGGGGTGCTCACACTTTTTCAGCCTGCGAGCTACTTATAAAATGACCAAGTCAAAATGAGCTACCCACTACAAAAATGCAAAACATGTAATTATTTACAAATATATTGAGGATTCTTTATATGTACAATGTATGCTGATGTACCTTGTATAACTGTATGAGCAAATATTGCACAGCACAACATAATTAACTATGTACATTTATTGTCATTACCTGAGTTTACTTGCACTGATTTGAAACATCCAGGGATGCATAGTCCGGGCAGTCGCTGCTGACAGATGAGGCAAACATACTACAAAAACTCTTTTTTATACCCTTTCTTAAGTTTAAGAGATAAAAACGGGGTTTAAAATTGGAGGTAACTTGCTGAAACGTATTAGTTTCTCTGCACTTAGTTTAAGAGAAAATATCCGAGGTCTAAAAATTGGAGGTAAGTCGCTGAAGCATCTTGCTGCACATAGCGTTGTTGTTGCGCATGCGCAGTGATAAGAGGGGTAAGCAGTCTTGTGTCAAAGTAAGTCAAGTTAGAAGTTTGTGGGACCGAGCCGTAGGTTTTCTCAGGAGCACAACTCTCTCCCATCATAAAAATATTAAAAAAATCTGTGGTAAAATGGTGAACGTAATGTCGTTTTTAATTTTATTTTATTGTAATTAAGGAAAATCTAAATTTGAAACATAATCATAAAACTTTATCATATTATTTCATAACTTTAAATTTGACACAATTTTAGCGTTTCAATTCCAGGTAGAATTGATCATGCATCATCAGATTCTGCCTATGCTCTAAAACTATAACATAACTATACAAACAGGTTGGTATTAAGATATACCGTAACAGTATTGGGACCATACATTTATAACTTTTTATTGTTTAAAATAAACTCTTGATTTTGCCACATGAGAGGAGATGTGAGGAGATCCTTCAGCAGGATCAATGCACGCAAAGCTCCAGGCCATGACAACATCCCTGGGCATGTACTGAAAGACTGTGCAGCAGAACTCACTGATGTCTTCACAGACATTTTTAACATCTCACTGAGTCAGGCTGTTGTTCCCACATGCTTCAAAACTACAACCATCATTCCAGTTCCAAAGATGCCATCTCCATCCTGCTTCAATGACTACCGTCCTACATTTACATTTAGTCATTTAGCAGACGCTTTTATCCAAAGCGACTTACAAGTCCTGTTGCACTTACTCCCATCCTCATGAAGTGCTTTGAACGGTTAGTCATGCACCACATCAAGTCTGCCTCCTCCCCTCCCTGGACCCCTTCCAGTTTGCATATCGGTCCAACCGGTCGACCGATGATGCCATCTCCACTACCCTCCACTCAGCACTCACACATGTGGACAAAAAGGACTCATACGTCAGAATGCTGTTCATTGACTTCAGTTCAGCATTCAACACAATCATCCCTCAACAGCTTATTCACAAACTGATCCAGCTGGGGCTCAACACTTCACTGTGCAACTGGATGTTGGACTTTCTGACTGGAAGACCTCAGGCAGTAAGGGTTGGCAGTTACACATCCAGCACCATTACTCTGAACACTTGGGCCCTCCAAGGATGTGTGCTGTGCCCCCTCCTCTTCACTCTGCTGACCCATGACTGCACACCATCACACAACTCTCACCTTTTTATTAAGTTTGCAGATGACACGACTGTGGTGGGTCTTATTAGCAGTGATGATGAGACAAACTACACGAGCGAGGTGAGCCACCTGGCCAGGTGGTGCAGTGACAACAATCGTAGAAGACGAAGGAGATTGTTGTCGACTTCAGGAGAGCGCACACTCAGCACGTTCCTCTGCATTGCAGGTGATCCCACCCACCCATCACACAGCTTCTTCAGCCTACCGCCATCAGGTAGGAGACTGCGGAGTCTCCAGGCCAGGACCAGCAGACTAAAGGACAGCTTCATCCACCAGGCTGTCAGGAAGCTGAACTCGCTCCCGAACTTGCCCCTGGTCACTCTTCTGCCCCAGGCACCACTGAACTATGAATTTTGATTCTCTGTGTAGGTACTGTACATACAGTGGAAGAATTGACAATAAAGCAGACTTGAACTTGAATATGACCGTAAAACCCCTTTGACCTCACCCCAAGCTTCCTGTACAACTTACCACAATACATGCATTCATAATTAACTGTACCTTTGTCATTTTGCAGAGAATAGGCATGTAACTACTAATTAACAGTGCTTATTGTCTACTTTTTTATATATTGTAGTAACAGGATCAGTGAAAAAATAAGGCAGAACCTCAGACAGGCAAATCCTTTATTTTATGGCACATTCATTTGCATTTTAATGGTTTAATTTATTTCATTGATTATGTAAAGCACCTTGAATTGTCTGGTATTTCATGGGAAATGATGTGCAGCTGTTAACTCATGTAATACATGGCAACGTAAAGAGCACATTATGTGTTCAGTGCAGCTTTGTGTGATATGTTAATACATTTATAAAAAAACTGCACTTTCTAATTGATTTCTAGAAGAAAAATGTGCATAAGCATAACATGTTGGTGCATTCATGACATGTAACATGAAACTACAAAGAGGACTTAGTTCCTCTCTGACATAGATTTAAGTATCTTAAGTGCATTCCAATTTGAACTTTAAGAAAACTGGTACAGTTTGTAGCTTTACCCTAGCCTTGTCAGCCATCTTGATCGTTTTTCTAACCATTTAAAAAAAAGATATTGTTCTAGTCTAGTTGGTTTTCCAGGGGGCAGTAGGTATTGATTCAAAATGTTAAACAAAAAACTTCTGGATACAGGTGAATATATATACAACCCACAAGTCTAAAGTCAATCAAGAAAAAATGGAAGAAGTAAAGTTTTGCAAAGTGACTGGCCAGGCTTCTTTACCTCAGAGTAAGAAAACACATTCATGTGTTTGTACTGACAGACACCTCTCACCTTCCACAGAATAAAAGGCTCATGTCCTTACATCTTTCCAGCACAATTCTCTACTTGTTCAATAAATCTGTTGTGGAAAGTGTACTACTCTTAGTGTGGAGGGTGGCAGGAAACAATGAAAACTAATGGAGAATTATGCCTGACAATAAACAATTTTTCTCCTCTGAGCAGTCACAGGGCTCAAGTACTACCTTGAACCAAGTCAGACCTGCATACATTTTAGCAGACTTTGCTCTAAAACAGCCTTTCTTTGATAAGCGAAGATGGAACTTTTTTGTGTACGGATAGTTTAGATCACACCACAGACACCTCACAAATACAACACACAGTAAGAGAAATGAATCTATGGTCTGGGGAAAACTACCTAGGACTCACCGAATCCTCCATTTTAACCATTGAAGGTTTAATCCCAGCTTTCTGAGAAATTTATTTCAGGGAGCTGCTTCAATTAAGTTCTGCTTGTGTTTAATGCAGTGTGGACAATACAGACAATCTTTTAATTCACAAAGTTTCGCACAACACTGACTCTACAATCAGAAACAGCTGTTGCATAAAGCTGCTTCTCACAAGAAATACAATACTTTTATAAATACTACATTTGAGAAAGCATTTCTATTTCTGTTTTTACTTTCCCTTCTTTTTTTTGGCCAATTAAGTATTGTTTATTGTCCAGTCAACAGACTGCAGTGTTTTGTTGCACCTTTTGAAAAGCAGACCTTACAGAACCAAAGGCCAAAGCATTTTGAAGAGTGGTACAGCAGTGCACACTTTTTTGGATGCTTTAGAGCCCTTTTGACAATGGTAACTTACCCATACTGACCCAAACCGCGTGTGCAACGGCCATTTTGAATTTATTACTTTACTTAAAAAGAAAACATAAAACTTACTAACATTTTTCTGCCAGTAACAGTATTAAAGTAAGAAGACTCCTGATGTTCTGATTTATGTTATGTTCTTAAATGGCCTTTGAGGGGAGGGACTGTTTTCAGCTTGTTCTGTGTTGCAAACACTCATAGAGGAAAACACACAACACCAATCAATACAAGCAGCGGTGAAAGATGGAGGGAAATGGCAGATTAAGGCTTGCTTGCTTGCTCCGTTCTGGTTGTTTCAAAGCTCAGCGTGGTAACTCTAGGTGGATATGCACATTAATGAGAGCGGGTATACTGCAGAGAGCGCCCCACATTGATTGATGCTGTTGAAGACTTAGTGGCACAGGAAAACGAATGGCACCATTTGCCTACAGTGCTCCATTTGTGGTCTAAAAACAAAAATGTTTTCATAGAGAATTGTAGGAAATTATACACCTAGATTTATTACACAAGTGACTCCAATGACACCAGTAATTATCCTTGATTTTCAGAGCATTGGTCTACTTTACACTGTAAAATGAAAACTCTGCTGCTTTTATTTTTTGTGTATTATCTACAGTGCTCAGAAGTTCAATACCTTGGCAGAATTTGTGTTTTTATTTTTTGACATTTTCCAAAACATATATAAATTACAACAAAACAAAATTTTTTTTCACTCTTAGATAGTGGTTGGGTGAAGCCATTTATTGTCAAATAACTGTGTTTAGTCTTTTAAAATCATAATGACAACAGAAACTACACATAGACCCTGATCAAAAGTTTACATACCCTGGTGAGTTTGGCCTGATAACATGCACAAGTGACACAAACAGGTTTGAATGGCTACTAAAGGTAACCATCATCACCTGTGATCTGTTTGTAATCAGTGTGTGTGTATAAAAGGTCAGTGAGTTTCTGGGCTACTGACAGACTCTTGCATCTTTTATCCAGTGCTGTACTGACATACAATCAGCAGTGTTCAAACTCTAATAAAGAAGTGAAAATGAAAAGGTCAGGTAGATCAACAAATATTTTAGCCACAACTGCCAGGAAAATTGTTTGATAAACCCACAAATAACTTTAGCTGAAATATAGGACTCTCCTGAAAAAAACATGGTGTGGCTGTTTCAAGATGCACAATAAGGCACTTGAATAATAATGGGCTACATGGTTGAGTTGACAGAATAAAAGCCATTACTACACAAATTCCAGAGCTTATAATATGTCAAACAGAACAGAGACAAGCCTCAAAACTTTGGAAAGTAATTTGGACTGATGTGTCCAAAATTTAACCTTTTGGCTACAACCATAAATGATACATTTGGAGAGGAGTCAATAAGGTCTATGATGAAAGATACACTATTCCTACTGTGAAACATAAGCAGCTTTAACATCTGAGAAACTAAAGAGCCTCATCATTAACTACCACAAAAATCAAGTTGGCAATACATGGTATTAAGAAATGGGGTATGTACACTTTTGGTCAGGGTCATTTAAAAACGTAAACACAATTGTTTGACAAAAAATGTCTCCAACCACTAACTATGAGTGAAAAAAGTGTTTTTGTGTTATCTCTGAAAAATGGCCCAAAAAAATTATCACAAATAACTTATGAGCACAACTGTACGTACTTATATTTAGACTGAATATCAAACAACCGTCCAAAGACATGCATGTACAGGTTAATCGGCAACTCTAAAGTGTCCCTAGTGAATGAATGTGAGAGTGAATGGTTGTTTGTCACTATCTGTCTCTATATGTCAGCCCTGCGACTAACTGGCCACTGTCCAGGGTGTACCCTGCCTCAGGCCCAAAGCTGCTGGGATAGGCTCCAGTCACCCGCAACCCCTAACGGGACAAAGCGGTAAAAAATGAATGAATGAATGAATCAATCAAACCACTGCATTGCATTAAACTGAGAAATCACTCCCTCAGGACAATCCTCTAGAAGAAACAGAACACAATGTGAAAGAGTTACAGAGCAGATGTGAACTTCTGATAAGAAGGTAAAATCACCATGAATGCTTCCTAATGTTAATTATTAAGATAATTTATTGTATAAAAATGTATAAGGCATTAGTGAGAGTTAAATCTTTTAATATAATATACAAAAATAGAAAATGAGCTAACACAATAGCAAATAGTACGTTAAAAGCTAGCTGAAGTAAACTTTTGACCTCATTTACAAATACTGTGCAATAACTACACTACATACATTTGCTACTCCAGATGGCCAGTCTTTTTCTTCGTTTCCCATGAGTTTCAGCTTGTATTCCCTGCAGCAAACCTACAACAACTCGAGCTGAGGTGAAGCAACTATTAGCTCATCTTACCTCCACGTCTCAGCCTTAAGTGCAACTGACTCAAAAGGCTTTAACACGAGGTAAATACCAAACCAGAGGCTTCTAGTATGAGAGCTCATTTATTTGGCACAGCACAGAGATTTGACCTGCAAGGCGAGGACGGGGATGTGTTTGTTTTGCTAAAAGAGAAGATTATGGTCACCATGCTAAAAATTCTGGAAGCCTTCTCAAAATGGCTTGAAATATTGCTTTGTAAATGAAGCCGACGATGAAAATGTTCATTTTTGTCCTTCAGCTTTGAGAACAGACCGCTGTTACCAGAATTATTCAGAGACATCAGTGTGACGTATGAGGGAGAATTTTTTTATAAAAGTATATAGTATTAACTGTATAGTATTAACTTTGTTTAACTTAATTAGCGTTTTGTTAATTCTGCCACAGTACCTTAATGCTTATGAATATATATATATATATATATATATATATATATATATATATATATATATATATATATATATATATATATATATATATATATATATATATATATATATATATATTCTGTAGAATAATTACAGAGCAGTGCCACAGGAGGGTGTATTTTTAGGTGTAGGCTGACTCAAATAATGCAGGCACGGGTAAGTTAGTGTCTGTGGGTGGAATGCTTCTCACGTCTGCCCTAAATTCAGGTCTTCAAAAAGAAAGAATAGAACATTGAGCATAAGTTGCATACTTGAAAAGCATAATGTACTGCAATACAAATGTCATACTATAGAGGCTTGCAAATATAATATTATATTTGCTCAAAATACATTTGAGAGCATTTAGATCTGATTTGGTATATTTCAGTTCTGTAAATATGGGATATTAGTCATAATAGAGAAGTAATGTTCTTCATTAAACCAATCCATAGAACGTAAGTGGCGCCCAGACTAAAGCATCAATGCCACAAAGGTCCAATTGATCAATCTTCTAATTATTACCTTAAGATGTTCTGTGTGTGCCATCATACCAGTATCCAATCAAATCCAATTAAGATGCTCCCCTCCAGAAAACTGCATTATAGAGGGATTACACAGCTATCTGTGCTGCTCTGATTAATGGCCGCAGTAATTAATGCTGAAGGGGTCTGTCCGAGTGGCTCAGTGAAGAGGAGCATACAGCAGCCAGCCAGCTGCAGCGGACAGCGCACACACTCTCACGCACACACTCTCAGCAAACACCTGGACTGCTTTATGGGTGCATATGCTGCATGGAATATTAGGCTGTGTTTGGAAAGATGTGTTGCTCTAATACAAGGGGAGACAGCTACACAATCCAAACATGATCTGTCAAAAGCTGTAAGTCGTATATCAGAGGTGTACAGTCTGTAAAGATATAAGAAAACATAATGACTGCTCTCATTCAAGTAAAATGCCAGGTGCAAACAGTGTGAAAGGTGCTTGCTCTGTGTAATAGGGTCAACGTACGTGTAAGAGCAACTGCATAAAAGGAACTCGAACGATCCAATCCCTTTCAATGGTTTCCTGTATGAGTGGCCCAACAAACAATTTGTTTCTACCAGTATAATATAGGGACAACCTTCTTAAAACACTTTCAATAAGCTGTTTTGCAAAGATCAATATCGTTAGGATCTCCTCTTTTTTGTTTCTTTACGTTTGTGCTACATGCAACATCACTGCAAAAATCATAACCTGACAACACAAATTTGAAGGAAATAGCAATTTTAAAATTCAATGTAATTCCCCAAGTACATCAACAACAAGGTTATACTAAGGACAAATATAAAATTGGACTCAGCAATGCCATTCAGGGAACTGGGAAATCAGTAAGAGGCACTCCTTCAGAGACTTGTCAAACAGATGTAGTGTAATGTATAATTGAGTCCACCATTACAAATAATTCATTTTGCAATCTACTTGTGGTTGCAAGTTCCAATTCAAAAGATAACCATCCTTACCATCTTTACTGTTGGATTACCACAACAGGAAAATCTGCTCTCCTGTAAGTGACATGCACATTTGAAGGTGCATGCTTTTCTTTGCCCTGCATGCATCTAATGTTTTTTTTTTTTTTTATCAGAGAGTATAATCTCATATTTCAAAGGCTCTGGTGGAAATGGTATGACTCCAGTTTGATAAGGGCGCAAACACCTGCTCGCACTGCAAGCTTGCTGCTTGGAGAGCCCTTTAATCAGCTTCGGCTTGCCATACTGAAATGTGGGCTTTAATCTGTCTGTTTCCCACCTGCCTTCCTGAATCCTCTCAATGTCTTCATACCCTTTTTACAACTGCATAATCGTTTTCAATAAATTATAGCACAATGAACTTACAAAAGCTCCACAAACACTTCCCGAAAATTGCTTTCAGTTAATAAAAGGTGGTGTGCACATGTGTGTGTGTTGCTCCAGTTGAAATTCTGCTTTGGTACATTCACTCAATTCTATTTAATTTTCTATAAAATAGGCAGCACAATAGACAAATACAAAATTCATGAGGTGTAAATACTCAGTTCTCGGAATCCTCTCAAGGCCGTTTGAAGGGGAGGCAAAATTACTCTGATGAATAATTCATACAAAACTGTTCCCAAAATAAATGTCAATCAATGCTGTCGATGTCAGTTCAAATAATAAAATATGCAAAATTCCAAAGATAGGCTTGTTAACTGACCACCATTAGTGCAGGCTTGTCTATGGGGTACCTAGAAACACACTGAAAAGTAGATGGGAACGTTTTATATGTTATATAGTTTTATATGTTTGGTATAATAATAATAATAATAATAATAATAATAATAATAATAATAATAATAATAATAATAATAATAATAATAATACATCAAATTTTTATAGTGCTTTTCAGGAGACGCAAAGAAGGCAAGCATGAGCTGTTAATTATAGAATCATTTAGCAATACAGTGCTGAAGATGAATATAACATGAGCTTAACTAACATTAAGCTCACCAAAAATAGAATCTGGAAAATGGCATCCAGTTGCAATGTTTAATAAAAAGAACAATTATAAAAAAATTCTGAATCAGCATATGATTGTGCATTTTCTAATTCTGCAATATTACATAACAACATTCCTTTCTCTTTTTTATAATTTTTTTTTCCATACACAGCCCTATCTATCTACCCTACTATCTCTGAATAAAATCAATTTTTTTTTTTATTAAGAACTATTCTGTTTCTGAGTATCCTTACACCATAAAAAGAAAGAAGTCACACAGGATTTGTGTTCATCCTCCCTTCAACACAACTGCTGTGGTCTTTTGACATAAGAAAACTAAGGCTATCATAAGTGCGGTCACGCTAACTACTTGACAGGTAATAATCCTGTACAATAGAAAACCCTTCAATACCCCCTTATAGTCTGTATCTGCCACAAACAGACTCAAACAGCTGAAATGTTTCCTGTTTGTGTCAATGACAACACTCAACACCTTATTCATTGTGAAATGACAGGTCTACTATGAAAGCTTTCTTTAGACTTACTATTCTTAAACATTCTAATCATTTTTAATAAGAAGGGAGATTTACCAGCAAAATGCATCAGATCATGCCTTGTTTCTAACTAACTTTTTAGTCTGTGACAGCTCAAGAAATTCTTTAAAAGTACTTCTACATCAACAAATAAAAAACAAGGATAAGTACTCACCAATCAAAGTGCAAGAAACTGGTATTGCTTTATAGTCCACATCATTGGTATTTGGTTCTTTATTATGACCTGTTTACAACCTATAGACAGAAAGAGGTCCAGTGTTAAAAGGGAAACTCATATTAGACAACTTCACAACACTTTAGTTAAAGGTGAACAAACAGGTGTTTATGACATTTATGCACATTTAGTTGTTTTTTTGCATGCCAGCTGAACATCAGTGATTATCATTTATCTACTCTATGTCACATTCAGATCACATTAAAGTCCTATAAATATTTCAGTATATGAGCAGATACCCTTTTGTGTCTTGACATTTCTGTTTATGAAAATGTCTGCCCTTCTTTTGAAGTGGCTCTCTAAGAAAAAGAAAGATAATTGGAGTAATTATTGTTAGCTAGTGTTTCAGAACTTTCAGGAATTCAGAAATGATTTGCTGCACAACTGTCTTTATACAGTTTAACCTTGTGTCTGCATTGTGACCACAGCAAGCCTTCACACGACTGAGGTAGCAATTGGGCTGGTTTTAAAACTGTCAGTAATAAGCTTAAAAACACACTCTGGAACCTATTGACATCTTGGGCCTCTAAGACTGGTGCATAATTTCTTTATTTTTTACCATTTCAGTGGTTTACCATTCCCATCATTATGATTATCAACACCAATCACCCATTCCTGTGCACCACTGTCAAAGTGCCACCTGGTTATGGTTGAGAAACATGCAAGTACATCTTAGAAGTGCTAAGAATTTCCAAGAATATCTCAGCCCACGTCTACGATACACAAAACACTTACATAAACGCTACAGAGGAAACAAATATACCAGAACGGTGCCGGAAGAATTGCTTTCTTGTTGGCGTATGTGTAGGCTAAGTGATGAGATAGCACAAAGCAGAGAGCGAATCCTTTCAGTTTGACACATGTTTTATTATTCCTGCATTATGCAACCATTGCTAAATGTCATGTAAATGCTTCAATGAATTTCAATTTACCATCAAACCACAAAGCTCCAGTTTGTACTAGGAGCTGATAAAGTGAAATTGAGGGATGAGGGAAAAGTGGCAGAGTACAGAGACAGAGACAAGAGACTTCCCAGAGAGGAGCATTAGCCAGCATGCATACCAAATCTCCCCTTAGCGGTAAAAAGTCATTTGTCAGCTGTATCAAAACTCAGAGTAATTAATGTAGAAACAGCAGTATTGTGATTAGCCTTACTGAACGTGTACAAGAAGAGTCCAGGAGTGTGTTGATTAACGGCTCAGCAAACACAATGTGCCTTTAGATGTTTGAAACCCATCTGATAGATGACAGTAATTATAATGAAAAACACAATCAAATCTCACAGTCACATCACCTGTGTTATTAACCCATGTACATGCACAGTGTATTGAATAAAAAGACATTGAGCAAATACTCGTCAGGAAATGCAATAAAGCCTAACAGCAACAGCTCTACAAAAACTTTTCTTGCTCAATGTTTACACAGCAATTTATTCAGAAGTGCCACACCTCTTTTCTATAAAAAAGCAATGTCAGTTGGCTATTTTGTGCTAGTTTAGCATTTTACCATTATTTTGGCTTTGGCTTGCTTAGGGACTGAAGATGAAAATTAGCTTTCTACTTGAAATCTCCTCTGATCTGAGGAGGTGCAGGGGGATGCAACTGAAGATGTTCTATCAGTCTTAAGAATATAACATACAGAACACAAAGCTGGTGAGGCTAGTAGACCGAACAAGCAAATAAAAAGAAAGACAAAAATGTTGTTGAAATTAAACTAAAGTCTAAAGGCTGTGGCAGAGATGAGAAGAGTGGACAAATCCTCGACAATCCCCACAACATACTGTTGGATTTATTGTTTTTTGTGGTGACACGCTTTAAGACACAACAACAATTTCTTCTTTTGAGATATTTAAAGTCTATCTTATCTTGTCTCATTCACACTTAAATTCATTCTCTATGGGCAATTTGAGTCATTAATTTAATTTTAATTCTAATGTGCATGTCTTTGGATAATGGGAGGAAGCTAGAGTGCTTGGAGAGAATCAGTGGTAGCACGGGGACACTGTATTTTCCTGAAGCAAAGGCAATTACTGTGGCCAACAAGAAGCTTTGTTCATTTGTCTACATGTAAATATGTATGTTGATAAATGCGTTGCTCATTTTTTGTTTGATCCTAATTTAAATGGAAAATACTTTTTTTTTCATTGGCTCATCATGATTAATTTGGTTAACCCTTAAAGCAAACAGAAAACTTACCAATGTACAGAGTTTGAGTAAGGTGTGCAACACCATGTTATTGGTATGAAAATGGTTGCCATATTTGTTTTGATGAGGTCTTTCACAGTTTATGCATGATTGTGGACATGAAAAAATGGCACATAAAAGCTTAACACAGAATTTAAGGCACACCAGTGCTTACAGATTTTAAAGCAAGTGTGTTAAAAATGTTTAAAAGTTTCTGCAGAGACTTTCTTTTATCTATTGAAAATCTATTGTGGTCTGCTAAACTTACAACAAAATGACAAAATACACAGCAGGTGCCAGTGGACAGTAAATTTGTGTTGGCGTAATAGAAACACTGTTGGCTGCATTTGTGAACTTTGAAAAGAGCAGTATAAGTAGGTAAGAACATTTTGTGCAAAAAAAAAGGGGGGGAATACTGGTGGACTGATGATATTTTTAGCGGCATTGTGCACACAAACATCCATCACTGGGTCTCACTCTGGGTGCATTGTGTATGGTGGAAGACATGATGCTGGAGTATGAAAACCAGCGCAAAAAGGCTTCTTTTGTGACAGGATGGATCTACTCTTCCCAAAATTAATTTTTCCTTATATAGATACACATGTGCAACTCTCGTAACCCTCGCATCGTCTCTCTTGGTGGGAAAAGCCGTTTGGAAAGACAGCTGAGATAAATCAGCGCGTGTGGCCTGATGTCGTCTGTGTGGGCTGGGACTGAGATGAAGCCACGGCGAGCGGGCCCTGGCTTTAATGATGTGCAGTGAGCCAATGGAGGCGTGTAAATCTAGAGCCGGCGTCTCATTCTAGCAGCAGCCACGATAGCTTCTCCAGCATCTGAGATATCTCTGTTAAAGTCACCTGCGTCATGTTCAGGTAACCATCCTTGTTGGTGTTTGCATACTGTTATTTTAAATTATTTATCAGATGCATCAAAATCAGTGGTTTACAACTGGTCTTATCTTGAGGTTCAATAGTTTTCATGAACATAGATCACAATCCAGAAATATGCTGGTTTGGCTGGGAGCTAGAGGCAGCAATCCTCGATTCTGTTGAATTTTGCAACTGGTAACTGAAGGCAATTCAGTTTTTTTTTTTATAAAAGTCTTGGTAGTAAACACCCTGCACTTTGCAAAGCTGTTAAATCTAGCAGATCAATGAAACTGATCAAGATGACAAAATATGTTTTTGGATGGGAACTGAACATCTAGAGGCAGAGGTGCTTTCAACAGGCTGGTTGAAAAAAAAAAAATCAGTGCCACTTTTGACTATCCCATTGTCCCACTTTACAATAAACTGAGCTTCAGGAAGTAATTTGTGTCGGTGGCCACTAAAACAATCCCTGCTGTTATCTTATAGAAAACTCAAGAAGTCTATATAAAATAATGACATGTTGTGTTTTGCCTGATCCCAGTCAGATATTGGAAAGTTTTTTCGAGAGAGCACAGTTTTAGAAATAACACTCAAGAGTTCTGTCTCTGAACCAGATGCTGTTGCTGCCCAGTTAACTATTGCTGATGCTGCATCATCTTTCTGTGAAAATTGTTGATATAGTAAAATGCCTTTTATGGTCTCAAATCTTTCCATGAATTAAGGGTGTTATACGTGGAACACATTAAAAGAAAACAAAAACACAGTTAAAAGTTACTTTCCTGCATAAATAAATGGTATGCATAAGTGATCTTTAATTAAAACTAATGATAAATCCAAGATCATTGAATAGGATGCTGCAAAGTAATCAGGTCTCTAACACCCAAAGCCACAAAACATAATGAAATCATTAATCAGCCAAAGAGGTCACTTTTTTCAATACAAGTTATGTTTTTTGTGATTGTTCATTGAAGCTTTAGCATAATTTTGCAACCCTGTGATCAATCCAGTCTAGCAGCCAGGTGCCAATATTCCATCTCTAGTGTCAACTAAAAGAAATTTGTTTATGGATTGGAAGTGTAATTACAGGCTGGGGGTCATTGATTTGTTAACACTTGAACAGCGCAAAGGACACGGAACATAAGATTATTTTAGTGGAAAAAATGGATCACTTAAAGTAAGCTGCTATGAAACACCAAGCACCACACACTGTCCCAACTATAACTTTGACACCCGGCATATATTAGCAGAGTAGCTTTAAACATCCCAAATACTCTGTCTTTGGTTCAGCAAGTTTTATCTTTATAAAACATGATCAGTCCAGCACTTTAAAAGAGTGGAAGCTGTGTAGTTTTAATCCACATTTGTATCCATAGACTTGACTAATGGTCAGTACCAGCTTTGCACTTGGCAGGCAATCTCTTAGAGCTGGGAGAATAATGATAATTCTTTGTAAGTAGCTATTGTAAGTATCCAGGTGTACATCTTTGGATATGTTGCCAAGTTCTGCCCAACAGCTGGTAAATGCAGTAACCCCATGGCAAGACTAGATTAAAAAAACTGATTATCTTCCTATGACCCTCCCTTAAACTGCACTGCAAATGTGTAATTGGATAATAATAGGTTGCCTATTTTGATTTTTAGCATAACTTAAACTTTGGGATCAGCTGAAAGGTAATATGTTTCAATTCAATCCCTCACAGCAAAAGAGCTGTTAGTTAATCTAGCACGTCCTGTCAAAATATATTTTAGCAGGTTACACTACATTAAAATGAAACAAGAGCAAATTCTTATTATAGGGTGGCTTTGTTTTTCAGTAGCATCAGGACACCAGTTCTAGCATTGTTGGAGGAAGTGCAAAACTGTCACAATCAATTATATATAGTGTAAATTAGAAATAGAACCCTCTTTTTCTCATTACATGTATTGGACATGTGTTTTTGACTTCCCATATTGCACATTTCCATAACCTGAACTCAAACACACATAGATATATTCCTTACCTCACAGTTTTCCTCTAATGATAGTCTCATTTAGATGCTGGAGATAGAGTTCTATCAGACCCTTAGAGTACTGAGCAAGTGTAGTCTCAAGTGAATAAAATGGCCAGAGAGCAAGGTTATCAGACACAATTTCTGGTTCATATAGGACTTTTATTCTAAGTTGTGGGTACTTTTCAGCTGGTGTCTTTGAAATGCATGTGATTTGTGATCTGTCCAATACCTTTGTCAGACCACAATGTATTCCGTCTTCACTCACATATCATGAAGATGTTCTATGTTTTTCAAGCATTATGATAAAGCCCATACATCATAGGCAAACAAGCTTGTTTGGGGAGAAGTTGTGCTGGCTTTTCTGAAAGACAGTGTAGGCCAGATTTTTGGAATGTTTTCTCTCGAGGGTAGAAACCAAAATGAGCTCAACTCTCTGCAGGCTTCACCTCTAGACAAGGGGTAAGAGCTACTTTCGGTTGCAGTGGATAAGCTCGCCTGTAATTGTATTGGCCTCAACATTGTACAACAGTGCTAGTGAAGTGTTTATTTTTAAGGCATTAACTCACACATTTTACCAAGTAACACAATTTTAAAGGTTATGTGTGGCCAGACATTTATCATCACCAACAAGGTGTAAAGCAATAGTCCAGTTTGGAATGACAACACAGTATGAACTAACAACAGGTTCAACGATTTAAGATTAAATAGTATGTTTTATTTATGTAGCTTCTAGCAGTTGTAGAAATAGCTTGTGAGGCATGCATTAATGTGTCACACGTGAATTAAGTTAGCACGTTACACGATGACACTGTTTTTTTCTTTTTTGTGTGTTGCTAGAAGAACATAAATAGGACACATGATGTATTTAGGCAGGATACTGGTGAGATAAATTCCAACCAATATCAAGGAAAAGTACGGAAGCAATCTTGGATTAACAACTTTCCCTCCCATTTTATATTTATAAAATTAAGTTAGTTAAGTTTTTTTCTGGAAAACAACTTAATTCATTGAAAATACAAAGTTGCAAGCAGCAAATAAAAAATAAAAATAAAATAAATTTTGTTACTATGACAACATGATATTAGGAAATCATTAGCATATTTTTTTTTAATTACATATATACTACATAACATCTGTCATCATTATACTCTCATTTATACTGTATAAATAATCTGGTCAGTGCTCTCTTCTTCTCTATGCAACATGTTGACTGTAGCAAACACTGATAAACTTGTTTTATTTTAGTTTAACATTAAACATTGCACCTTATTTTTTTTCCTTGTATCTTTCTCCTGTATTTCTCGTGTCATTTAAGGTGAAGGTAAAAGTATTATATCATTAAGATGCTAAAGAATCACCTCTGACGTGACCAATCCCTAAGCAGCAAGATGATTCAGCTAGAATAATTTTTATAACAGGAAGCATATTCAGAGTTAATCTTCCAAATGTGTTGTACAAAGGTAAAAGATAGTTAATCTCTGGATGTTATCAAAGACTTAACTCTCATCAATGACACCCACAGCCAGAGGAAAGTGGATTTAAATAACAAAGTAATGCAGATTTTACAAATGTGACTAGTTTTGGACATACTCCTACAATATGTACCTTCTCTAGAACACAACATCTTTTCCATAACATATATACATGTTTAAGACATTTAAGAAGTTTAATGTCTGCAGGGAAAAACAGCACACCTGTCCCATTTTGGAAAATGTACATTTGTAATTGAAAAGGTACTTTGCCTTGTCAAGCCCCTGTGTGTCATCTGGTTCTGGTGATTCTATTGAGCAACTTCTAAAAGGTTCTAAGGTCACTAAGCCTATCTTGCCTATCTTTAAAAAATAAATAAATCATATGATTGTATAAAATTAAACATTTACCCTTTGGCAACAGAGTAACAGGTATTTAGTGATTCCAAGTGTTAAATTAAAGTGTTTGCGAGAGCACAAGGTGAGCTCAAAATTAGTTCATCCAAAGGTTGGCATAAATAATTTGAAAACTGAAGAGATAAAAAATATATATATAAACAAGAATCCTGCTTTATCTTGTGATTGCTCAATGTTCCTCCAACACTGCAAAAGGCTAGATGCCTTTCAGTCGCAAAAATTATTAGTAAATTGTCTTAAGAAAAACCTGAAAACTTTGGTAAACAGGTAACTTTTTCTGCTGAATTGTTCTGTTCTGATTAAAGTAGTAATTTTCTTTATTATAATTATTTTGCATGTTTTTGTTACTAGGACAAAAAAAACACAAAACACCTTGTTTGAAGATGGTAGGGAGGGTTTGGCTAAAGGCAAAGCACCTAAATTATACTGTACAAAAATTTAAATGCAACACTTTCGTTTTTGCCCCCATTTTTAATCAGCTGAACTCAAAGATCTACTGTTAATAGGATTCTTTATCCTGTCCTTATATTTATCCAGAGAGACACATTGACAGATTATAATTTAAATATGCAATGGCCATGTTTAAAAAGCACACAAACATGTACAAAGGGTGAGGTTTGCTTGGGGAACATAACAAAACATTATTTTATATTATTGCAGTGTGGCCTAAGAAGGCGTATCTTACACAATCCCTAAGGCCTTATCTCCAGGTGCAGGTGTCCCGTGGCAAATCATGTGTAGTCCCGTTCCAGAAGGACATGAATTTGACATGACCTGAAAAGAACTCTGGGCACCCACTAACTATAAACAATATAAACAATATAATAATAAAAATGATCATAACATCTACTTTTTGCTCAATGGACATTATGTTGGCAGTTGGTATGCTGACTGCAGGAATGTCCACAAGAGCTGATGCCCATGAATTGAATGTTCATTTCTCTATCATAAGCCGTCTCCAAGGTGTTTCAGAGAATTTCTCAGTACATCCAACTGGCCTCACAACCTCAGACCACATGTAATCACACCAGCCTAGGACCTCCACATCTAGCATCTTTACCTCCAAGATCCTCTGAGACCAGCCACAGCTGCTGCAACAATCGGTTTGCATAACCAAAGAATTTCTGCACAAACTATTACAGAGAGTCTCAAAGACACTCATCTGCATGCTTGTCGTCCTCATCGTGGTCTTGACCTAACTGCAGTTTGTTGTGGGACTGGACCAACATTGCACAGGCCTTGATCAACTCAATGCACAGGAGATGTGTTGCACTGCGTAAGGCAAACCTGGCCACACCAGATACTGACTAGCTTCCGGAAGTGTAAACTTATTTAATCCCCCTCCTTAGATTTTATAATCATCAAAGCAAATATCTAAGAAAAAAAAAAACTTCACCAGTCTTCTAAGGAAAACAATATACCATTAATATCAATAATTTATAAATCAATAACAATTATCGTTTCATTTGGGAGATTTTACAAGTCTGCATTAACATGGTCCTCAGACACTTGCTCAAATAAAAAAAAGTACTCACTCAAAACTTGGTCACAACTTGTTGCCGAAATTTCAAAGTTGACATTACTTTCAGTACTAATATAAAGCTATCTTTGAAATAATAACATTCAGTTTTTAATTAAAATGAGATGTAACATTAAATTTGACTAGTGCCACACAGAACACTAACCATCACTAACCAATATTAAAGTGACTTTGTGTATATTGTAGTATGTTGTGTATGTTATATTTCCACTTTCTGAGTTTTAAGCACATGAACACAACACAGTCTACATGCAAAAAAAAACCAGCATATTATAAAGGGCTTTATGTGTTTTTGTGGCAGAAAGTTTCAGGGCCCTTTTAGAACTTAACCAATAGCATTATTTACCTAGATACATAAAAAAATAAAAAAATAAAAAGGGGTTAAATTCCATTCTAAAATTACGTTTTGATGTCTCTATAGTGAATGTTTCCTGTAAAGATTAGTAAAAATTTAGAAAAAATGTCCCCACTGAACTGTGAAATTGTAATTTGTGATGCCATGCATAAAAAATGTTAGTTTTTTTTTAATTATTATTATTAATATTATTCTATAATGACCCCCTAAAATGACAGCAGCACAAATAGTAAATTACAACACAATTAATGTGATACCTGAATGGTCAATAGATTCCCATCGTTTATATGTGGTAAGTCATAAGATTCCATGGGGTTAATTAAAATGATAATTTTGAAATGGTTATAGAAAAATATTTCACACTTGCAGGTAGAATGGAAGGAAGATTATGACACTTGCTTTTGTAATCTTAAATAAGCCCATATGTGTCACTCTCCATTAAGTAATGGAGGAGCATAGCCAGCCATCTAAAATAAGGATGCGAGGGATGTCGGTGTGTGACACAGATACAGAAACAAATTGTAATGGATTAGAGGAAAACATTAAGCGACCACCAGCATAATTCTTGTTCCTAAAGTGAGTCATCACACCCTGAGTCATCGCTGTTAGATGTATGCGTGGTAGCACTAAACATATTGAAAATAAATTACAGCGTTTGCTTATATTCATTCAAAAATCTGATCTTCTCCTTGGCGAAAAGCTCATAGTCAGTGACGCACAGTTGTTTGGCCATTGGCCAATACTTTTTTGATCGTACTTTATTTTACACTACACTTGATACATTGTATCTATCTCATTAAGTACAATGTAACACACTGTGTAACAAACTGTAATAACATGTAACTACAAAGTACACACATAATGAAACTGTGTACTTACATATTGTAGTTTGGGGTAGGGTGTGGGTTATATATGTAGTTACATGTTAGTACATTTGTTAAAACAAGGAATTAAAAAAATAACTTCACAAGTACATTATAGAAAATTAGGACATTATAGAAAATTAGTGTTGACTGGACCTGGTTCTAACTTTCCTGGGGCTGGAGACCAGCAGGACACTAAGCACTGTGTCAAACACAAAAAGCAGAACCGACTTTTTAAACATTAATTGAAGAAGCAAGCCATGTTTGGAGTGTGTTGAGCTGAGCTGGACAACGTAGAGCAACATCGTGTGCAGTTACCGAGTGTTTACCCCCTGGAGTGTGTTTATGAGCTCATAAGACTCCTATGAGAGCAGTCCTGTATCAATCCTGAATGACGACTGAGGGACAAATGGGAAAAGGGACGTAGAATGTCCATTTTCATAAAGTAAGTATCTGCTAAAACTGTTGTCATTGTAGACTGATTTATCAAAGGATGGAGTGAGTGAACACAGTGTTTAACCGTGTGAAGGCCACATGACGGCTGATTTTTATGCAAAGACAATGGCATTTGGTATCTCACAGAGTAGAATATTTTGTGTGTTCTAGGTCCTCATGTCCTTATTATGAGAATGGGCTCCCTTTTACACAAGTCTGCATGCGGTTTTATATTTTCAAAAAGTAAAACCACCCTCAGCTTTACGCTCTTGGCATGTGCCTATGACCGCTTCTTGCAGTAGATCCACCATTGAACGCTGTGAGGTTTTATCTGTTTGTCTAATATTTTTTTTGTCTTGTCATCCATCCAAGTCATTCTTTGTGTCAGGTTATGCCCTGTTTCACACAATACACTCTATTTCTCTCAATTTGTTATAGTAAAACACAATAAATACAGGGGAGTGAACATTATAAATGTATGACTAGTATGGCTTTTTATTATTAAATTCTCCTCTATTTATGTTATGTTTTATATATTATATTATATGCTTTCTGACAGATTGTTAATACATGTATCTCAAGTACTCAGGTGAGTTGTCAATCTAAAAAAAAAACATTCAGAAATGCTATTGTAATAAGTTGAAATTCCAGTATACAAGTAAATGTGGAATTAGAAAATAGCTGTTATAGCACAAATAACAGTACATATTTGTGTTTTAAGGTGAATAAAAGCAACTTCTCACAAATAATACCATTTTAAATATGCACCCACAATCACTGACACAAGGCAATACTTCCCTAACATTAAGTAGGAAGGATAATCTTTCTTTCAGGTTATGCTACCATATTTTGAGAACATGTCTTACCAGATCTTTGACGTATGCATTCATTTTCTATACACCACACTGAATAACAGTCGTAGGTGCAGAAGTGCAGTGTCCAAAAGTCCAAAGCAAATCATGTGGCTTTAACAAATGCAACACTGCAAACCACAGCATCACATGCACATGCCTCCCTAGAAGCCGTGTGCACGTTTGAGGGAGGGAATGCGTGCATTTCAGAATATGCAACAGTACATTTTATATCAGGCCTGGGATTCCCCATGATGGACTAGCCTGAGTAGAAAGGCATGAAGAAGTACATTTTGTTTGACTGACAGCCACCTGGGACAAGCAGCTGAAAAAGGATAGAATTACCATTCTATGTGCTTTTTCAAAGAGACATCAAGAGTATACCGAGATGCTGTTTTATCTTCTCATACAATCTAGTCTGGAGGATATTCCTTCAGTTTCACTCAAATCAACTACGTGAGTTTGGAATCTATTGTAAAGAATGTCCTTTTGTCCTTGTGTTCTGTGTTTGTTTTTTCTGTTTTATTTTTGGTGTCGTACCTCTCCTCTCATTCCAGATATACTTCCTGCCCCAGTGTTTCCCTCCTTTGTGGTTACGGGCTCTGCCCTAATGCATTGCACCTGTCTCACTTCCCCCATGGTTTACTCTTTGTCTTGTCCTGTCCATGTGTCAGTTCGTATCATCTTGTTTTTATCATGCGTTCCAGCCTGATTCTCTAGTGTAACTCCGAGTTTTTAACCTGTTTTTGAATGTTGACCTGACCTTGCTCATTTGGGTTTGTTTGCTTTGATATTAGGTCTTTGATTAACTGAGTTGTGCTGTTGAGCCAATCTAGTGGTCTTGTCATCTAGGATGTATTCGGTTGGGTTTTGGCAAATTTTAAAACAGTCTGCTACAACCAATATTTGATATTCCTTAAATGATAAACAAACCCAGGTGTGGTTGTTACATGAATCCTATAGTCAACATGTGAGTGAGTGTGAGCAATTGTAGTTCATTTCTTTATGAGCCTAGATATAATTTGATTGCCTAAAGGACATGTTTATGAAGACGTTGCCATATTGTGTGTACATCTTGCTATTAAAAATGTTAACATCCTCTGGTCTCTGTCTGGGGAACTAATTTCTTATCCAACACATTTTGTTTGACTTCTCCCGTGCCACCATATGAAATATAGTTTCTTGGAAGTCTGTGGTTGCGTTTCTAGTCTATTTTACCCCCATACATTATGTAGAAAGAAAAACTATGGAGAGGTCCATCTATTATAAGGCCCTGAGGCTAAAAGAAAAGATTTTTCTTCACAGCTCAATATTATTCAGTCTTTGACTTGGGCAACAGTGAACAGAGAGAATCCATCTCAGGGATATTTGTTCTGGTTCAAACTCCAGATTTAAAGCATGAGTTGTACCACGGCCGCAATCTGTAGGCATTGATGTACAGCACATACTTAATGCTATGCTCTCTTGGTTACTCCGGGGAGCAGTAAGGAATCCAGTCTGCCATTCACTATCTCCATCAGAAGCAATTTGTCAACTTTTGTGCACGTCAGCACACTGAGCTGACAGGAGTGAACCACCTGCCCATAACAACAGCAGACATGCTGCATTAAGTCAAAAATATGCACATGAGACAGACACCGTGTGTGTGTGAATTTCTTAACATAGGTCATTGCTGTTTGTCTTGCATCGGTATGAGTTAAACTGCATAGTTGATAGAACTGCATTTTGGCTGGGCTCAAATGTGAAGAAGATTAAACAGCTATTCTAATATAACTCACACAACTTTATTATTGTATTATAAGACAACTTTTAAAAGTAAAGTTAATATTGAGTGACATGAATGTATGGTACAGTCTGGTAAGAAAACCCTGAAGAGGCTTGCATCTGTGTCATGAGTAAAAGAGTAGTGTCTGATAGGTAAACAGTGAATATAAATTGTGTTTGTAACTTTCAGTTTGATAAAAGAATTAGATTTAGAAGAAGGTTTACAGTATAGTATCATATTTTTGGAAGACTACATTCTCAAAAATATTACTGAGACGTACCCTGTGCCATCGGTCAATTAAAAATCAACATAAAAGATTACTGTATTTGTCCAATTAAGAAAACATTATTTCTTTTTGTTTTTTCAATAGGTTAAGATTATATATCATAATTCAGCACTAATGCTGACCAGACACACTACTGGATGAGAAAGTGACAGCATACAGTTAAGCCTACACATTTCTCTCTAAGAAAAAGGCAACTTCATGAACATCTTCATCACTGATTGGTTCCACAAGAGCACTTTAAATAATGTGACACCTAAGCAGACTTGCAGCTATAATGTGTGCTCCAGTGCACATGATTATCAAATGAAACGGGACTATCTAGGTTGACACAAGATACTGTGCATAGATTTGCTGAGCCAGTGCATCATTTACACAGGGCTTTCTGAGTAGAGACTTCTTTAGAAAAGTTAAACGCAGAGCTACAACCCTCTCCTGACAACTCCCCCCATCAAAGTAATGTACACACATTTCATCCCGGTGACAGGTGCTGCATCAGCCGCACAAGGCGTCTGGGGATTGTGTCAGAAAACTCAGAGCTCTCCCAATGCAGTATGTAATGGTGTTTAGCAATAAATATTTGAGACGCTGATGCGCCAAGGAGCATTTCAAACACAAATCCTGCAGAGCATAAGAGCATCAGAACGCATGGCTAAGGTTTTTAAGGAAATTGATTTTCACTTTATATGTCAGCTATTTTTAAATGTCATATACCTTTTTTCCCTGGAAATTACCTTTGGATGATACTACTTCAGTTAAAGCAAATACATCTGCGTCTGTTCTGCTGGCGGGTTTGTATGGTCAATAATACAATTGACCATACTTTTTTTTCTCTTTATTTTGTACTAACAACACACTGCGAACACAAAGGGCCACATCTTCCCAATCAAAACGCAGGTATTTGATGGAGAGGGAAGCTCATTGAGGGATGTGTTTAAATCTACTTTTTCTGCTATTTAGGGTGTAGACGGTGGTACAAATAGGCAAACATGAGCCAGCGCAGATATAAGAAAAATATTTTATACAAACTGCCGCGGTTTAGATTAATTTGGCAGAGGACCTTAAGACCGAAGAAACCACACAGGGATTTTTCTTTTACTCACGTCATGTAAAGGTGTCCTATAGCACGAATTCTATATTGGTCTCAGTCACATGCACGCTGTGTGATTACTTCAGCTTCAAAACAAGCTCTGAAGCATGGTTACGTGTGGAAAGAAGCGCAGGTGTCAGACAGACAGAGCAGACAGGTGTCAGGACTTGGTCAAGGCCCAGGCTGAGATGAGAAATGTGGATAATAGCAGCACCAGTGAGTTCAGGACTGTACTTTCACAATGCTCCAAACACAGATCCAAGCTCCTGATCTGGCTGCGTCCCAGTTGATTTTACTTTTTCTCAACTTAATAATAAAGTGTGTATTTTTATTTAGCAACTCACTGTCCTGTTTGTAGCATAATGATTTTTTTAAAGCAAACTTTTGTGCTTTTGTGCTTTGATAAAGCTGTAGTTGTAAAAAAGGCAGGATACAAACCCAAATTATTGAGAGAATATTTCAAATCATTTCTTATTTATTTTATATATTTTAAATAAATAATAAAAAATAATTAGCAATTAAATAAATTATTGAAAACAATATAGGGTGCACGTGGCAGAGTGGTTATCACTCCTGCCTCACAGCAGGAAGGTCATGAGTTCAAAACCCGGCCGACTCAAACATTCTCGGCCGACTCTGGTCAGGTGCCAACTCTAAAGTGTCCCTAGTGAATGAATGTGAGAGTGAATGGTTGTCTGTCAGTGTTTGTCTCTATATGTCAGCCCTGCGACTAACTGGCTACTGTCCAGTGTGTACCCTGCCTCAGGCCCAAAGCTGCTGGGATAGTCACCCGTGACCCCTAACGGGACTAAGCAGTAGAAAATGAATGAATGAATGAATGAAAGAAGGATTAAATACAATATACTAATACCAGTCTTAGTCTTATCTGTGAAGATAAGTTGGATTTCCAAAGTGCACTACTAACGGACAGAGAATAAAGTACCAGAGGATGCAATTGGATAGATGTACAACCAATCAGAGAAACAAATCCCACCTCCAAGGATTATGATTGACTCGACTAACTTTCTACTGGGAGTGGACATTAAAGGGAAAGGGATTACAGACATGTTACTGAAAGAGTGAATGGCTATATCTGTCTAGGCTAATAAAAATGTGTTTACCTTCATTCTCTGAAACCAAATACTTTCAGTAAATGGTCTATGACGGCGGGAGCTCGCATATAATGAGATCTACAATGTTTTCCTGCATTATTTTAGGCACAGCAATCTACAATACAGTAACCAACCTTTTTATTCCAGCAAAACTGCTGATAAATGCCTCCAAAGCCACAAGGCATATAATCTTCATACATACATTATACAAAAAGTTGCTACTTTATGTAACCATAATATGGGAACATTTTGTCTCTTGCTCCAGCTCCTTCATCACAAATTAAATGCAGTGTGCCTTGCAAAAGGAGAATTAATTAGCAGCTTCAAAACACGAAATGCAAAGTGATGAGAAACTGAAAAGCAGCAGAGACAATGAATGGCATGTAGAAGGAATGGACATTTGTAGAAAGAATGATGGACATTTAAACACATACATGTTCCAAATGGATGAAAAAGCTGAAATGTCAAAAATATAAAGGGAACAAGCAACACAGCAGTAGCAATTTATGGGATAATGCCATAGCAGATTTTGCACATCCTAATCAGAATATAGCAAACAAACACCCTTCCACAAACCATGACAAATCGTGACAAAAGCAGTGTTAGTTCCCATTAATCACAATAAACTGCAGTTTCAAACTGAAGTGAGCTAGCAAACAACAGAGTAAAACACATAACAAATAAATGAATGTCACCTTTACTTACAAAACTAGGTTCTGACAATTAGGTAAAAGTTTTCTTTATTGGCGCTAACTTTATGTTTGACTTATTTACATTTTAGTGGTGTATTTTAAGAGAACAGAAACTTTTCACATTAATTCCTTGTGACGGGTTAGTTGGCGTGAGGGAGAAAACTCTATGTCATGTGTTTATACTATTTGTGCTGTGGAATTGCATCATAGGATCATTTAAAAATGACAACAGTATGAAAAACTGTAGCAGCGTGAACAGTTATGTTCCTTTTCATTGAAAATGGTAAACACCCTTACAAACAAAAACTGCTTTACAAACTCTACTACAAAGCCAAGTATGGTTCACACAGAGACTTGAATGCCAAGTGCATCAGCTGGTAGCAACAGGGGAAGCCTAAAGCCTAAAGAAGTCTGTAATTAAAGGTCAAAATTATTAATTCATGCATGATATGCCATCTAGAAGCAATTTCCGACTGATATAAGACCATAGATTATCAATATACAAAAAGAAATGTTCTGAATGTCCACCTTCACAATTATAGACCACCTTTGCAACAAACTCTGATCCCCATGTTGCTCAAAAGTATCAAGTGAACGGCACTGATAGTTATATTTTTTAGCTATGGTCAACACAGTGGTAAGCTCCAAAAAATAATAAACCAATAATGTAGCAAACATTTCTCAAGTATTGACCGATCTCTTAAGCACCTTGCATATTTTTTGTGTGCAAGCATAGTTTGTATATATATTTTTGGACCATCTGAAAAAATAAAAAAAAACAGACGACTATGTGTTTGCTGTCTGTGAGTGGGTAGAATACATTACTGAGTGGCTCAAAACTTTTAAATTTACACGAGCAGCGGCTAGTAGCTACGAGCTAGAAGTCAATGAATGGTTAGGTTTCTGTCATGCATGTTATTATAGACATAGACAGTAAACAAACACAATTTAGGTAAAGTAACACATAAAGCTTCTTAAAATTCTTGCAACATCTACTAATGGTAAACCCAGGATCTAAAATACTTAGTAGAATACTGACACTGTTAAACACAAGACAACATTTTTGCCACCGCTAGAGTTTCAAGTGTCTGTTTTAATTTGCGTGTTCGTTTAAACGAATAGGAAAAAACAGTACTTTTGTTACTGCATTGGGCATGTATCTTTTTGATGATGTTGCTTGTGGAAAGGTGTGTAGGTGGCCATTCAGTCAGATCATTACATGAAGGTCGACAAAGGGGTGTATGGAAAACCAGATAAGAATCTATAAGAGGCCAGCAGTGTCAGAGGACAAGATAAGCCATAGATCAACTTGACATAATGACTTCAGATAAGAAATGGTTGACTTTACATAACTATGTTTTTACATAACAAACTTTTCTAGCAATTTTAGCATTTCTCCTGTGACCTCACACATGACATACGTGTTGTACTGTAGTCTTCAGACTCTGGTATCCAAGCAGAAATAATCCAGTAGTGACGGTAAACTCTAATCCCTTGGTTATCATATGTTGTGGGAAAACCTTCTTATTGAACACTTGGAGACAAGGATGAAGCCATTCAAGGGTGGCTTACCCCTATTTTCTCTTAAATTAGCTATTAAACATATGCCCGCACACACTTGCTCTGAGCTGAACTTGTATTCTATTCATTGAGAAGAGAGTTAATGCATCATTTGCATCACTGCTCCATATAATATGTATATAACTTCAGTTATAGTACTGAGCTTACACTACACCAGCATGGAAGAAAAAAGACTAAGTATGATTAGAATAGGTGTAAGTATCCAAGTGTTCTCATGTTATCATGGAATACAGAGTTTTAAATAAAAAAACACAATGGGGATTTGTCTGTTTTTGCAATATCTCTCTCAAATGTTGTCTAAATAAAATATTTACCTTCATGGGCTAACATTTCAGACTAATCTAAGTCTCAGAGAGTTATTTAAACTGAAATTAAAGTTTACTTCCTAGCATTTTTTTGCAGGTATATCCAGATTGTTAATGAAGATTTAGCTATTTTGTTTAGGACATATTATTGTGGGCATTTTTTGCTTCAGAATATTAGGAGGAGGAGGGTGAGCCTTGGTGGCTTACCTGGTAAAGCAATCAATGTTGTTCCTCTCCCTCTCAGCCTATTTCGTGTCCATCTACCATACTATAATATAAAGGCAAACAAATCACAAAACAATCTCCTGGACCAGAGCCAGTCTGGGTTCAAGAGTGGACATTCCACTGAATGTCTTACCTCTCGGATAGGTCATTCAGAGTGTCCTGGAGAAACGAGGTCTCTGAGTCCCAACATCTCAATACAGGGCTCAGTGCTTGGACCGATACTCTTTTCCATTTACATGACATCCCTTGGCTCTGTCATTCAGAAACATGGCTTTTCCTGTCACTGCTGCAGATGACACACAACTCCACTTGTCATTTTAACCTGAGGATCCAAATGTCTCTGCTTGCATCTCAGCATGCCTGAGTGACATCTCACTTTGGATGAAGGACCATCACCTGCAGCTGAACCTTGCAAAAACAGAACTGCTAGTGATTCCTGCCAACCCAAAGACCCACCACAACCTCTCCATTCAACTAGGCTCATCAACCATTACACCGTCCAGCACTGCCAGAAATCTGGGAGTGGTAATTGATGATCAACTAAACTTCACAAGTCATGTTGCCAGCACCACCAGGTCCTGTAGATTCATTCTCTACAACATCAGAAAAATTAGACCTTTCCTATTAGAGCACTCTACCCAAAATCTAGTGCAGGCTCTTGTCTCCAAACTGGATTATTGCAATGCTCTACTGGCTGGACTCCCTGCCTGCACAACCAAACCTCTGCAGCTTATTCAGAATGCAGCAGCAAGAGTGGTCTTTAAAGAACCGAAGAGAGCGCACGTAACTCCTTTCTTCATTAGGTTACAAGTTCAAAGCTATGCTCTTGGCCAACAAGACCCCCACTGGCTCCACCCCCTCATATCTTCACTCACTGATACAGACATATGTTCCTACCAGATCCCTGCGATCTGCTAATGAACAACGTCTGGTTGTACCATCCCAAAGAGGAAAAAAATCACTCTCACGCACTTTCTCTGGATCTGTTCCACATTGGTGGAATGATCTACCTGCTGCTACAAGATCAGCAGATTCTGTAGACATCTTTAAAAAACGCTTGAAAACACATCTCTTCCATCAACACCTGACTGACAAACACCGAATTCTACTTCCTTTCTTAAAATCGATTTGTTTTCTTAAAAAAAAAAAAAAAAAAAAAAAAATCTTATCCTTTGATTACTGTGCTAGGTTTTTAACTGACTAGTCTTTTGTGCACTTATGCTTTTTGTTACCTTGTGTTGTTGAAATTGCTTCCATTGTTTTCCTCACTTGTAAGTAGCTTTGGACAAAAGCGTCTGCTAACTGACTAAATGTAAATGTAATGTAAAATACTCTTTAAGAAATGGTAGGGGGAATGCAGATGTCTATTTAAGATGAAACATAGCACATCCCAACAACAGACTACACCAAGGAAACCTTATCCTCCACCGAGCGCTGAGTTTAACGAGGCTCACAAACCCGACAGTTTACAGAAACAATCTGAGCAACTTTACATCAATATTTGTTTGTTTTAAATAAAGAGCTCTGAACAACATAATTAGATGTTTTAGAACACACAGTGAACCCCACACAACAGCAAGAGTCAGGGTCAACCCTTTCACCGCAGAGGGGGCGGAGCATTATGAATTGGCCCTTTTGAAGTATCACAAAGTGGAGTAGTCTCAAGTTTAACTGACAGCCAATATTGCTGTAGTATTTGAAAATGACTACATTACATATGTTAAGTTAATTGAACAGCATCTTGGAGTAGCTCTGGCTTAAAGGGTACCTGTGTCATTCAGTTCACTGATTAATCCCTAAAGGTGTGTTACATTTAATTGCAAAATTTCTTATTAAATTTATAGTTTAAGGACTGCACAATTGATTGTGGGGGTCCTTTAAGCTCTTTACTGTGCAGTAAGGAACGTCCAGAGGTCCCTGTGCTTAAGGAGGTATGGAAGGAAGCATTAAAGGTTCTTTCTTAACCTCCTTCCTTACTAATGTGGGAATTTGGACAGTTCTTTTCTTGGCAACCATAAAATACGTCCGGGTCAGTTGAAAAACGGTTAGGACATTCCCTTACCAATTGAATGTATTCAGATTGAGCCAGTATCTCTACTCATGTTTGATACATTGAACATAGGCTTGTTTTTCAAATAGAATTCATGACTCAGGTGGTGGCTCCTACATGCACACAGGGTACAAGCCTTCAAGTGGAAAAAAATGGATAAGAGAAGACCAGTTACCTCTCAGAGAAGCAATTACAGGAAGCAATAAAGGCGTAGAAGTGCATTCAACAGAAGCAATTTTTGCTAGCTCTCTCCCTTTGGCAGTCAACTTGTTTTCACTTGCGCACAGAAATAACAGAGCGCTACAGAGCAAGGGGGTTACAGTTTTTGTCTCTCCCGCTTGCCATTTGTCATTACAATTGTGCATTGTTTACTGGCTACAGATGTGGACAGCAAATGGCCAAACAAAGAGAAAGAGAAGAGAAACAATTTAGACTAAGTAGATGGTGCTGAGAGTGCACAGCAGGGTTAGAGCAAGGTACAGTTATTTTTGATAAGAGGTGGCCAACTTATTTTCTAATAGTCCAGTAAATATCTGATTTGGTCAGTGATGCATTAAAAATAAACAGCCTAAAGTGATTTGAATATGCAAATGTTGAATTTTTACTTTTGAGTGAGATAATCAATGATCTTTCAGGGCCTGGAATTAGCATTTTATTCATTTAAATTTCAAGATCAAGGTTTTATAAGTAACATTAGCAAGTCTATCAAAAAAGGGGGTTTGGTTGATACATGTATCCCTTTAAAATCCAAAAAGTGAACCATGTTTTTTGTTTGTAATCAATAAAATATCATTTTGGCAAGGGAACTCAGGCAGACCACAATCCTTTTTTATGAATGAAAGTGCATTAACCACCAAAATATGGTTTGGGAAAATGACAAATAACTATTCACATGTGCTGTAAGTGAGCAGGTAAAGAACTTTAATGAACATTCAGCTATTTCCATGAGCATTCAGGCTAGCAACCAAAGGCTATAAGCTACACTGTATACAATCTAATGGTATAGAATGACAGATACCACCATGTGTAAAACCAAGAATTTTCCACACAGGACCCAATCTTCATTGTCATAAAAAATGCTGAATAAAAGCTGCCTGATAAGATCAAATTCTCAAAAGTACAAGCTCAATATTTTTATGAAATTACAGGGAGGAGAATAATTGAAGGATATAGAGAAGTTTGTGATGCATGTGGCAGGGTGGTTAGCTCTCCTGCCTCACAGCACAAAGGTCAAAACCAGACCGACTCAAACATCTTTGAGCGACTCTGGTCTTTCTGTGAGTCTGCATGTCCTCAACGTGTTACCGCCGGTTCTCTCCGGGTACTCCGAGTTCCTTCCACCCTTCATAGACATGCATGTAAATACAAATGTAGCCTTGTTTTTGAGCAGACGTCTATTTCTACAGTAATCCTGCTGCACTGAGCTTAAGCAGCGCTATACTGTGTTTACCCGCAGGTCATATAAGAACAGACAATGAGCTAGTCTGAAGATGAGAATCTCACTGTATTATTTATGCTAATTATTTATGCTATAACTAATTTACTTCATTTGGTCCGTTATTATATGGTCACTCTATTTGCAGATGGCCCTATTAATAAATAAAATGCTCTATAACCTTATTTTTTATTAATTTTTTTCCGAAGGAAAGATAATACCGAATTGGTATTGGACTATTTCCAAATTGGTGTATCCTTAGTAAAAAGTGGTTTTACTTTGATTGTTTAATCTTAATGAATGAAGTTGGACTTTAACTGGTTGTAAGTGCTTTTAGTGAGACAATAACACATTTTAGGTCGATTTTAACCTTAAAAGGTTTTAGTTAGTTATTATTTTTACAAAATAAAATAGATTATGAACAAAATGTGCTCTGAAGAAAGAAGCCACACAAAAATGAAAGTGTGAAAGTCAACGTACCACCAGTGGTCCTCGTAGCACATTTTGGAAACCACTGCATTAGGGTCAAATGCATGTTACACACAGCCTGAGGACTATGCAAAAAAATAACAAATAAACTAATAAGCTACAGCTTGCATGCTTCATCTGCTTATTGTAAACATTACACCAGCCAACACACATGGTTGACATTGTAGTAACAAAATATTGACTATGTTAAATGTGTGATAATGTTGCTAATTGAAAGTTTCTGACTTGCACATTTAAATAAATACTGCGTTTATTTACTTAGTTGGGCATGCATTTTGTTTCTTCTAGAAGGATCTATTGACAATGTTAAATAAAACATTTCAAATATTTAATCAAATTTAAAATAAATAATGTAACAGATTAAAAGTGAAGTTGGAAAGAAAGTGGGCAAAGTTGTAAGAAAGTTGGCAGCTTGCTATGGGCAAATAGGCACGCCAACCACTTTGTTTGTTTGTTTCCCAGTCCTGTGTGTAATATTATACTTTGTCGAATCAGTGAATAAAACCAGAAAAAAGATGAAGTATTATGGTGAATACAGCATTATCCTTCCCACACGCCCTCGGGCTTGTTTTTGTGAGAGATGGATGTTTGTACCTCTGCTTGCACTCTCCCTTTGGAAATATTCATCAGAAGTGCTGGCTGCTCTCACTTCATAACCTCCCTTCTATCTGCCACACCATATCTCCCCCTCTCCTTCTTGCCTCTAATGGCTTAAGTCTTCCCCGGGGGAAAGATAGCCAGGGATGAGGCTTCTGTGGATGGCTTTAGAGTTGCTCCAGGTCTGTCTTGTCACGGGAACAATATAAAAATGATAAAGCTGGCTTTTTTGTGGGCTTTTTATATGTATTTCATTTTTTGACTGCTCTGCGCTTCGTACGGCCATGGTCTGGCTTTGAATTGTATTCACAAGCTTCCTTTTCTAGTTGTCAAGTTTCTTATTGGGTTTAGTCTATTGCTTCATGCTTTAGCTGAATGTCATAAAGAGAGTAACCATCAACGTTTCCTAAAATCCTAGACTTAGTTTGTCAGAAGTTATCTCAATATATGTTCCTTAATAAATAATGAAGATCAAAGCGTCTAACGTCTAACTGTGGTTTTCTAGGATTCACTTCTACTGCTTAGTCCCGTTGAGGGTTGAGGGTGACTGGAGCCTATCCCAGCAGATTTGTTCTCTAGGTGGGGTACACCCAGGACAGTGGCCAGTTAGACTCAGGGCTGACATTTAGACATAGACAGTGACAGACAGACCATTAACTCTATACTCGATTTATTTGTATTTATCTATTTGTATTTAGAGGTGCCAGTTGACCAATTTATTATTATTATTATCATTATTAAATAAGCTTTATTATTCACATGCCTTCGTATGTTGCCTAGCTGGCATTCCAAATAATTTTTCTTTTGTAGTCTAGTCTCTTTTAGATTCAACCTGAATTTACCAGAGGGCAATGGAAGCAGAATTAACAGCCTCTTGACTTCAGTAAATTGACATGGCCACCCCATGAATCAATTGATTGGTCCAAACCACTTTGTATCAAGTGGAAATTGCTGTGAAGGGAAGGGATCCCAGGACTGGTTAAGCTAAAAGTTCAATGCATAGTAAAATGTATTTATGTACATTCAGAAAGAACATTTCAAAGAAAAAATGAATAAAATCAAGAGTTAAGAACAGTGATGTTTTTTCTAGGTAAAAAACAAGAGCAAAAAGTATTATCCACAACAATGTGTCGGAGCAGGTACAAGGGCAGGTGAACATACCAATGCTGTCTTAGTAACTACTGGATTAAGAAAAAAAGCTTTGTCCACATAGTCTGAATGTTGGAACACAATAAATCACAAATTACATTTCTTGGGTTTAGATTAAGATGTCATGTTTAAGATCTTCTTCCACATGAGCAGAAGAAAAACCGAGCCATTGTCACAAAAACAAAAATAGTTTTCCGACTTGTGCTTATTTTACAACACAACATAAACAGTCTGAAAAAAATAAAATGCTGAAATATAATATGACTGAATATGTGACAGACTTTGCTAACCTTTATACTGTCCAATCAAAATCTAAAATCAAACTGTGACGTGACTAAACCTAAAATTGAATGGCACTTTTGTGACCAGAAGAATTGAGTTCTCTGCCTTGTACTTCTTCAATTCAATTTTATTTCACTATGCCAAATGGGCATTCAAAGATCTCAGGTCATACTGTTATCACCATTTTTACTATAATTATTGCACATTCCAATCATATTTTGCAGCCCTAGCTATATATGAAATGCAGTAGCATGTGCTGAAAAGCCAAGACATTGCAAATAAAGGATTGTTAGAACAGCCATTTATGTAATTCTAGCCTTCTCTTAAATAAGATAAGATAAGATCTGATTGTTTGACCTGATTATTAACAGCACATGATGTCCAAATTGGTTCCCAGATGGATTCTGACAAACATTCTCCCGTCACAAGAACGTAATCCTATAGCAACACGTCATGTCTTATATAATGGAAGACTAAAAATAGTGAAGCAGACTGGGATGATTTAAAAAAAAAAAGTTTGGAGTACTACATCTGCATATAAAAATGCTTTAGGTATTTTTCAGCATGACTCACTGTGCCTTAGGAGAAAGCACAGAACGCTGTCTAACCAGCTCTGCAACACGTCGACATGAGGAACACTTATGCACAAGCTTTCTGACATTGAGATTAACCTTTTACTATGTGTATTTGAACATACACGCTTAAACTATACAAAACGTCGGAACATTTTACAGGATCAGGTTAAACTGTGTCACATAATTCAAAGAGAAACAACATGATTAACATCTCTGCCCGGCACAATCTCCATCACCATTCATTAACAGTGCCCCAAAATCCCCAGAGTGTTCCCCGAATGACCCTAATCGCATTACAGGCACAAGACTAAAAGCCTAAAGCCCCAGCAGTGGCAGTGAGAAATCTGATAAAGTGTTTGCAGTGATTAGAATTTATCATGTATGGAACATAACACTCAGACATCCTACCACTAATGTGCTGCTCAACACTTTGGCCTAATAATGGCACTTTGACCGAGGCCAAGAACACCTTCTCCTAATGTGACAGTCACTTCATTTCGTTGAAGCCTGTACCCGCATGAATAGCATTTGAGCGCTTCAACTAATTTTTTTTTTATCCAAGAGTGGTTTGTAGTAAATTATATATCCCTTCATTCATTTTCTACCACTTACCCATTACAGGGTGGCAGTGGGGCCTGTCCCAGCTGACTCAGGTCATGAAGAGGGCATCACTCTGGACCGCGATAATCACAAGGCTAACACTTAACCACAACATTCAAATTCCCACATTTACTCCCAAAGGAAATTTAGATTAAAGTAGGTGCCAATGCATATACTAATGCATGTGTTAAGATGCTGGGCTAAAGCTGGACTACCAGGTCAGTCACAGTCACAGTCAAGTCAGCCACATAAAGATGCATAAGAAGATTGTGCAGTCAAAGACAAGTTCTGCTTATTTCCCCTCCATATGATTTATCCCACTCACAGAGGGGACACAGAGAGTCAAAAGCTGTTCATGATGAAATTTTCACTTCTGGATCTGCCAAATTAGCATGAAAGTTTAAATTTTATGTCAAAGTTTATTCATATAGGGCATTTAAAACAACCTCAGTTGACCAAACTGCTTTACAAGCTAATAAAGATAAATAATTATTCAAATAAGACAACTTAACATACAGTAAAATGAACAGTCTTTCACAATAAAACCCAAGGTCTGCTCAAACGGCGCTGAATGCCAGTAAGAATTAATGAGTTTTTAGTAGTGTTTTAAACTGCTCCAGAGACTATGGCAGCTCTTACATGAATAGGCCAGGAACATTTGAAATGTGGGCCTCAGTGATTTGGACAGAATGCAGACATTTATAAGCTCTGATGAATAGGAAGAGCTATAAAGTAAACTTGAAGCCAGTGCAAAGAACAGAGGATAGGTGTTATGTGATGCCACTGTTTCTTTCCAAATTGTTTGTATATAGCATATTTGTTACATAAAAAAATTTAAAATAAAAACAGCAGCTGGTATTAGGGTTGTTTTAACCATAACTACCTAAAAACCTAAAAACTGTGTTAGTTGTTCATCAAACAAATCTATGAGATGATTGTTGTTGTTGTACGTCTCCAGCAGCTCTCAGTGTAGGTGGGGTTTGCTCTTCTGTTGCAAGTTTGACTTTTACGTAGGAAGCTTCGGCGTATCCTTGCTCATGCCTGCTCACAGAAGTCTCCTACATCCTCCCTCCCCAGAACATCTTTGAGAACCTAAGGATAGCAGCTTCTGGTTCAAGAAATGAGTGAAGACTGAGAAAACAAAAAATGTGAAAAAAGATGTACCTAAACAATATACCACCTTCTACCATAAGTAAGAATAATGCTATTTTTTGCAACATACACATGTCTTCATCTGACACCCCTCAGCTTTAATGATTCCATCCATTTGTTTTTCTATTTAGTCTCGAATGAAAAATGTGGTGGCTGGATGGATGCGCTCATTTTGGCTTCAGCAAGATGCATGTGGCATTTATTTGACCTGATACAATGTACATCATCACAGTCTATTGGGCACAGGATGGTACCACTGTGCCATCCAGTAACTGTGCATTCAGATCTGTCAACATGTCTCAAAATATAAAATAGTACCTACTTCAGTTTAATTCTTGCTCCTTTTTGCAAATTCATCTCAATGCTACATTTTACTTTTGTCACATTAATCAAAAATTTAAATAGGTTGGCAAATAATTACTTGAATTTAATGCAATGAATCTAGGTTTGGTTAAAGCCTCTGTTATGTATAATGTATTTTAAAATGTTCTTAAACACAGCCTTCAATGTGTAAAAATGCAATTTCACACATTTTAATTGTATTAGCTCATATATGTAAAAGGATAGGTTATAACCTAGAAACTTTTACTTAAACACTATCATACACTGATGGCACACTATACAATGGTTTTATTGCATAGTCTAAATGCAGAACATGTGATCCGTCATTAAATTGTGTTGACACAGTTTCTTTATGGGTACATTTGTGTTGCTGTGTGCAACTTGCATATGTTTGAGTAATGACCAAACACAACTGTTAATTCCAGCAAGATAAGGGTGCTATCACTAATGCAGCCTCCACTAAGAAATAAATGGACCTAAGGAAAACTGGGTGGAACGCAACTATTTCTAGTAAGTTCACTGTAGTCATTATCCATTTCCGTAGCCTATTTAGAACAAGATGCTTTGTTGGCAAAGTGGAAAAGACTTACTGCAACTTTGGCAAGGAATGAATAGAATATTAATGAGTTTGTTATGTCTTAAAGTGCAACACACACTACCAATATACAAGAAGAGACTGCATGTCTTTAGGCTTCTAAACCCTAACATTAGGACATTTATCTAAAAAATGTAAAGGATTGCACATTGTAGTTAATGTGAACTTTTTGGGTTCACATTAAGAAAAAATAAAGGCTTATGTGTTTTGGCCTTGAGCCTTAAGAATGCACCATCTCCATGTTGGATGACACATTAATAATGTAATAGTAAATTCAATTAGGAAAGGTGCATACTTAACCATTGAAAGCAAATTTTTATGATAACCTAAATATTAGAACATGTTCTGCCCGTCACAGGTAGGTTCTTGATGGGACAATATATATATAATATACAATTAGTTAAATACAAAAAAGGGTTAGAAATGTTTCCCACGGCTCACCTGGAGGTACATACACCATTTGAGCAGAGCGACCTGTGTTTGGCTGCAGGCTCAGGTATCCCCTTTTTCTACATCTTGCTTTCCATCTAGCTACTGTTTACTCAGTGAAACACAAGCTAAAAGCTGTTCTGATATTGTTTTTTTTTGTGGTTGTGCAGTTTAATGTTTTGCAACACAACACCAAAACTCAAACAATGCTGGTTGGTAATTAGACATGTCTGCATCTTTTAAAGGATGTATGTACCTTCCTGTTTTCTACAGTGCAGTTAGTACAGCTGTTACACACATGCTCTTGACTCTGTTATAGTGCTTTGCAATTATTATCATCCTCTTGAAAAAACATTCTGAAGGACAGCGAGTCACTGGGACAATGACAAATGTAGGACGTCAAATTCAATTTGAAACAGTGAAGTGTCTTGTGGGAATAAAACATGGAAAGCAGCAGAGTTTCAGGACAGTGCAGCCTCCAAACCCCAGCATATGTCACCTGAATGTAGAAGCACAGCCACTACCTCAACACCTGTCCCTCCACGAGTCAGAGAAAACTCCCAACCTTGCCCACGCAGCCTTAATCTTCCAAATGCTGTTTGAGCATTTGAATTTCTGCACATCAATCTCAGCCCGCAGTCCTGCTTTGATTAATGGTCCCCATCTATCACGGCACCATGTGGCGCGCAGGCCTTGCCCCGCCAGACAGCTTTGCTTTAGAATAATGGCTGCTCTCCATCCCAGTCTCTACCATGCAATGATTGTGCATCTTTGTGATCCATCTGTCAAGCTCCTCTGTCAAAAGGGACAACAGGGGACAGTGCAAGGAAAGCCATTGGGAACAAGGAGTGATCGCAGCATCCCATTTATGAACTGTATTTAACTAAACACGTTTTATTGTAGCTAGCTGTGGGGCCTGATAAACACTGAAATATGTACTCACTTTGGTCCGGTCACACATGGAAGCATAAAGCCTTGGAGACATTTAGTCAGCCATCAATTATGTACAGAGATTGCTGTGCTAATGGAACCTGCAGGTTCCAGTATTGTTCTGAACCCACAAGCCTACTTGGTTAGGGTTTTAAAAATGCATTTTCACATGACATCAACACACTCTAGATTTTTAGAAACACTAAAACACAAAAAATGTAATTAATTTTAATTTATGTTGGGAAATGTGAAATGCCAGGTACCATTTATTCTCTTATTGTTATTAATCTCTGCCTAAGGCCCACCGACCAATTCATGTCCTCACATTGTTCCCAACCTTTGTATCATTAAATGACCTTGCCTTCATCTGTATCGCCATGAATGCTCTTGGAAGAATGCCTACTTTTGATCACACAAATGGTCAGTGATTAAAGAGTACATTCTATTGTTGTCCCATTCCTTTCTTTCTTTCACATCATGTGTAAAAATTAGTTGTAGGCTTGCCCTCCTCCCAGGCTCACGCTCTGTGAAGAAATTCTCTTACCAGTCAAACAAATGTCTTCAAAACTCTCTATATTATTTTTTGTTTGTGTTGAGCTTTGAATAAGACATTTGAAATTCCAGTATCTTGTTCTCTGAGGAAAACATTGATCTATTTGTAACATTCTATACCATTTGCAGTAGCCACGTTATAATGTACTGTCTTACAGGTTACACTTTTTTCTAAAGAAAAAAGCAATTGTCTTGGCTGTTGGCACTATATTTTACTGTTAAAGATAGAGTTGGGTGATGAAATTGCACATTGCAATTTTACATCTTACACTGTTGTTGTCTATGAACAAACACATTGAAAGAAAGTTTGATGGTGATTTTACTTTTTATAAAAGCAAGAATGTGTGCTCAGAATTAAAATTGTGTGGACTGTGCTTCCTCTTCTGCAGTGCTCATTTTGTTTTATTTAGGATAAGAAACAGGAAGTAATGGAACTAAAAACGTCTGCATTTGTTGCAACATATGGAAGAGGAGACTAGGACACCACTTCCATGTTAGTGGCTTAGATCTTTGGAGCATTCTGTATCCCTTTAATTTATAAACACTGTCTGGCAGTAGCTCAGTGGGTAGAGCAGTCGTCTTTCAACCTGAAAGTAGGCGGTTCGATTTCCACTCTCCCCACAGTTCATACTGTCATTGTGTCCTTGGGCAAGACACTTAACCCACCTTGCCTCCAGTGGCTGTAACACTGGTAATTACTGTAGAACAATGTAAGTCGCTTTGGATAAAAGCTTCTGCTAAATGAATAAATGTAAATGTCTATCACTCCTTTAAGGTGTTTTCATGAGCATGGGCATAGAATTAAAGACGTGTTCATCTGTGGAGTAAATATTGTTGTTTTCATCAATATTCTCATGATAATTAGCTGCAACTATGTTTGTCTCTCTCCAAAGCAATTACATGCCTCATGATCAAAAGCCTTTTATGGCTGCTCCACTATTCTAAAGAGTCAAGAGCTATTCATGCTCTAAAACAAGCCATTCATCACTGTCATATGTATATTCTTTATGGTTTCCTTGCTCTTTATGTGTGTCCTATTACAGTCAGACAGCTGAACAATAACACCAAAGAGGAAAGCACACACAGACCATATACTTTAATTGAGAACTCAGAGCGATAATTAAAGTGCTGTCGTAGCGTGGCGGTGTTTGCAAAGCACAACAGTCTGACGGATCTGAGCAGCACATCTTGCTTGTTCGATATTCGCTGGCATTGTTTTGTAAATGTCGCAGCCCTATTACATTGCCCACTGGGATCAGCGCCGATATGTGGGAGTATTGTGTTGCTGCCTGTTGCTGACATTTTCCACTGGCAGAATATTGCCGCCGCCGCATTCCCCAAACATCCCCCACTGGTCCGCTGCGTGTGTTCATCAGTTCAAGGCATAAAATAAGCTCACACAAGGATGTAGACCGCAAACAAGCTGGGATGCGGAATTACTACCAGATACATATTATTAAACAAGTGTATAGATGTTGAGTATTTTTGTGTATACATTATCAGCAATGCTCCTTCCTTGTCCACAGGTTTCACGTTGTAGCTGTCTGGGTTGGAAATTGATGGCTGGACAAATATGATTGATTCAACCGTAGAAACATTACGGGACATTCAAGGTGAACTGCGCCTCGTCTTGTCTGTGGACTAAAGTAGATGTCGCAAGGTGAAGAAAAACATCAGCTGCTGAGTTTTGCTAATGCATTCAAATGACATTATCACATTTCTGATCAATGCTAATCACCTGTTAGTGCACGTTTAAAAAGTTTCAGTATTCTTTTAATCTAATGAAGCTTCAATGACCATCCAATTTGGGAGTTCTAAGCAAGTTTTGATCAAGTCGGTTAAAGTTGTTATTCCAAACTGGACTGGACCATTCTAATTGAGTAGCCTTTGCTCATGACTTTTGTTTTACACTTTGAGTAGAACCAAAAAGTAAATCTCGTTTAGATACTTTGTTTTTAAAAATATAAATATATGTTTGATGGCACTGAAATGTGGATTTGGTGATATAATTCTTGTACCAGGTGCTTATAAATAATAATTAGTTTTGATTTCTCACTGTGCCTGTTTTCAGATTTACTGAGCAGTTATGTATGTCTAGTTGATTTTGATAAATGCACCCTGTCACACCAGGTCGAGCTAATAAATGTGCCCCATATTATTAAATAAAGCAAAAAGAAAAAAATGACTGGTGCATTTTGTTTTTAAGAGGCCATTTATTTTTGAAACCTTAAAAAGATTGAACTAATAGATTTAAGTGAATATCTTCTCAGCTTTAGCAAACAGCTTTAGCTAACAGTGCATTTACTGCAGTGGAGCTCGTGCTAATGGGCTTTTGGTGAAATCATTTGGCACACCTGCAGCATATTTAGAATCAGTGTGCTATTAGAAGAACTACATCATCCGCACGGCATAGATTTATGGACTGTGGGGACGTTTCCCCTCCGTGTCTGGAGTATTGTCTCAACCATTCATTTAGATTAATTGATCCTAAATGATCATTGATTCATTTCCTGAGAGGCCATTTTGCAGTCTCTACAAAGGGTCACGTAAGGAGACTCATTTTTTTTGCAGTCGGTGAAGTCAGTCAAAGGTGCTGTAAGGTTACGGGCAACAAAGCGGGTTCATTAATATTTTACCTGCTCATACCGTCTGCTGTCATGGTGCTTCTGCTTTACAGCTACCTCCAAGACTAAATTAGCTTCCTCCTATTTTAAGTGTTAATCAATTGTATTACTGGACAGAACATGCAGACCAAACCTATGATGGTACAGCTTTTTTTTTTCAATAACTGAGTGCACATGGATCCTGGAGGAAAGGTTATATTAATGTATATCCATCTGGTAAACTTTATCAAACTTGCGCAAGAAAAAATGTTTGCTCCAAGTTTGTTTCTGAATGGTCTTATAAAAAAGCCAATTAAATTTGGTCTTAGAATGACCAAAATTATGGTCATAAATAGTGCTGAGGGGTAAACAGTATGGGGGATTAACAAAAAAAACTAAATAAAACCAGAACATAATGCTTCATTCATTTTATCAAAATGAACATATTTATAGGTACCTGGTTAGAAAAACTGTCTGTAACACTGGTAATTACTGTAGAACAATGTAAGTCGCTTTGGATAAAAGCGTCAGCTAAATGAATAAATGTAACTGTAAATGTAAAGAGAAATCTGAATGTAAGCCAAGTTGGCCAGTACTGTCTATTATATGTTTTATATGTATATACTTTTTTATAGTTTGTGTATGTCAAACAAGAAATCAAGTCTGTTTTCTTGTAATTAGTTAAAATTTAATGGGCATCAAGTTTGCACTGGCACATTCCCTTGATGTTCTCTGATTCCTTAAGGAAGGGCTTTTGCGTTAAAATCCTTTTTGGAGAAGTGACAGGCCTAATGAGCAAGGGTTTGCCACTTGCCAAAGCTCAATGCAAAATGCATGCCACTCTTTCTCAGTGTGGGCTCTGTTTTGTTTTCATTCAAATTTTAACAGGCTCTGGGCCATGCGTGTTTCATGAGAACTGGCTGCCTGATCAGTCACGTGAAAAAACAATAAAAAGGATAGTAGGCAAATAAAGGTGGAGAGTGAGGACACACATGAAGCTGCCTATAGCTTGCTATGGTTTTCAATGTGCTCATAGACTGATCCAGGCTAAGTACCAGCTATAGATGTTACCATGGGGACCAAGGCTACACCAAGGCATGAATGAAAGAATGTAGTAATGACTGCGTGAGCTCAACTCTCAAGGTGCAATCTTTATAAAGCGATTTTTTTTAATTTGTCATACCATGTTCATCATTTGGCAGTACCAAATCAAAACATGAAATCACTTTGACACAGCAAATACATGTCTTATAATCTTGTTTTAATTTGCAGAGGGTCAGTGAACTTAGACATGCCCTAAATACATTGCCTTTGTGTGTAAGGCATACAAATTTTTCAGACATCTTTAAGGTCAAATTCAGATTAAGGTTGGTGTAATAGATGGACCATAGAAAACAGACTACAAAACTACAATCTACAAAATAATAATAAAAAAAAGAAAGACCTGTGGACACAAGAGCTGTCCATGGTGCTGATTCTGAGACTGTCCATGAGTTCCGTGGATGGGTGAGGCAATGTACAGAGATGTTTCTACTGGTTGGTTTGGTACAGAGCAGGTTAGTAAGCCACGGTTTAGTACAGGTAATGGCTGTTTCCATTGTGCTATGTGCAGGAGAATGATGTGTTCTTCATTGACCTTCCATGTTTATCTGTTTATCGGATATAAATTGCATTCTAAAAGAAGAAGATTGTTTTAGATTGCATTTGAGCGGTCTGAACTTTTCATGACTTTCAAATGAAGACAATCATCCTTTCTATTTAAAGCTCATTTACAAGACCCCTTGTGGTCTAATTATGAACTCTTAGCTTCAGGACGCAGGTACATGATCCCACGGAAGAGGACCAAAAGAGGGATCACATCCTTTGTTCCAAGAGCTACTCAGTTCCTCCATCAACTTGGATAATGTTTTTATTTTTATGGCACTCTGCCCTTTACATTGTACTGACTTGCCAACATTTTGAGGTTATTTTTGTGATGTCTTTGCTTGTATTTTGTATTGTTTTATTATTATTATTTAATTTATTTTATTGGGTGTTATAAGAATTTTAATTTTAATGTTTAGAGCTAATGGGGGCTTATAGTTCTCTTCAGGTCATGTCAAATTCATGTCATGTCCTTCGTGCTAATCCAAGCATGGAGTAGACATAACTAGACTGAGACATGGCTTGTCACGGGACTTTTGCACCTGGACCATTGTGAACGCCTCTCACCAAGGACGTCACTGTGTTGTATATAATCTCATGTTATGTTTACATCTTTAAGCAAACCTCCCACTGTACCCTTGTTACTGTGTCTGCTTTGCTCCTCCTTGCAAGGATTAAAACCTGGCCATTGCTTGTTAAATTATAATCTGTCTCCGTGTCTCTCTGGATAAATATAAGGATATAATAAATTTCTATAACATTCGGACAGGTCATGTTAATAAAAATTCATGTGGCTGTGTCTCATGAATGTAAACATGCCAGATTGCTGCTAATTTTCATCCGTTGTCCAAACATACTCACACGATCATACACCACTGCTGTGTCACTGGAGGCAAAGTGGGTTCAGAATCAAACTGTTGTTGTACCAAGGACACAACTGTATAAACTGTAGGGAGAGCGGGAATCAAAACAACAACCTTCCGGTTATAGGACAGCCGCCATTGAGCCACTGCGTCCCAAAATTCCCCTTGGGGCAATAAAGGTTTCATTCATTCATTCATTCATTATCAACAGTCTACCACTGGGTAAACAACGTAGCAAACTGCAACCTCACGCTGCCATTTGAGGAATGCTAAAACAGAGACTGCAGACGGAGATGATTTTCATTCAGCACCACTATTTTCGAATAATAATGCATTAGGGTTGCTGCCCGGACTGTCACCTGTATGACCAAGGTGTCTGTTTTGGATGTCAGGGGAGTATTTGCAAAAAACAGTTGGAGGTCATCAAGCCATACTTCGATCTCTAGTGGCAGCCAGACAGACAGAGATGAATTGCCCTGGACCAAATTTTACACAAGTCTTCATAACATGGCCTTGGGGTTGAGACCACATACAGCAGTAAATGCAGCCGGGATGTCCAATCATTTTTGCTCTGTCTCAGGTAATAAAGAAAATAGTGAGGACAAAGGACCAAGATATTAGTTCTCAACATGGAACTCCTGCTGCCATCTCATACAGTCAGTCAATTTCACATCACTTGCCTTGCATGGTGGATTACCAACAGACTTGTTAACTTATGTATTATTCAACGTACTTTTCATGAACATAAACATGGTTGTGTTCATGGAGTTACAGTGAAACTAACTAACTAGCTTAATATTATTAGAACAGTGCATATCTTTTTAGAGCTAATGTGTTAGTCTGGAGGTTCAGTTGGTGCATCTTTGCAGAGCTGCATAGCCCTGTGGATTCCCTGGAGTGGGCTGGCTGTAAATTCAGTGAGAAAATGGATGCAGAAAAAAGCTTAATTAGTCCACGCTTTAGCCGCCATGTGCCATGCATGCCCTTTTAACATTCAAACAGAATAAAACATACACAACAGATGAATTAAAGTACACTGAACAAAAATTTAAACACAATTATTTGTCATTTTTCATGAGCTGAACTCAAAGATCTAAGACTTTTTCTAAGTACAGAAAAGGCCTATTTCTCTCAAATATTGTTCACAAATCTGTGTTAGTTAGCACTTCTCCTTAGCCGAGATAATCCATCTACCTCACAGGTGTGGAATATCAAGATGCTGATTAGAGAGCATTATTGCACGGTGCACGGCCTCACAGCCGCAGACCACATGTAACCACACCAGCCCAGGACCTCCACGTCCAGCATCGTCACATCCAAGATCCTATGAGACCAGCCACAGCTGCTGCAACCATCATTTCTGTACAAACATTCTCAGGGAAGCTCATCTGCATGTTTGTCATCCTCATCCGGGTCTCGACCTGACTGTAGTTTGTCGTTGTATCCGACTTGAGTGGGCAAATGTTCACATTCGATGGTGTCTGGCACTTTGGAGAGGTGTTCTCTTCACAGATGAATCCGTGTTTTCACTGTACAGGGCAGATGGCAGAAAGCGTGTATGGCGTTGTGTGGGTGAGTGGTTTGGTGATATCAATGTTGTGGATGGAGATTGTTGCAAGGATCTGTATACATTTCCTGGAAGCTGAAAACATCCCAGTTTTTGCATGGCCAGCATACTCACTCGTCGTATACAACAGAGTGTTGCAGTTCGTACCAATATCCACCAACTTGTCACAGCCATTGAAGAGGAGTGGACCATCATTCCACAGGTCACAATTAACAATTGGCAATTGGTAACAACAGCCTTACAGTCACCTTACAACTTCACACATCAATAGATTTGTTTTAACTTGGAATACTAACATTGACTGATTTATTTTATGTGTCCTTCACAACACCACAAGTGGAATAACAATTATCTGTCTTTTTCCTTCATAGAAAGAGTATGTAAAATAGTCCATTCCCAGTCAGACACTGATTACTAGCTGGTTTTACTAAATCAAGATTTGTATTTTAAATTGTGCCAATCTTATTATCATGATTATATTTCTTTATATGAAAGCGGACGATTCAGTTTCATAAAATGTATGATTATACATGAGGTAGCAAAGAGATTTTATCAAAAGGTGATTTTTTTATCTGTAGTTCCTTTGGAACTATAGAAGAGCTTCAAAATACAAATCATTTTAAAAGAAACAGCACAGTCACAGAACATAGACAGTCTAGCACAGATCCGAAAGGTCACTACAAACACATAGGAACAATGGAAAAAACTACATCAGAAATACAAACTGTAGAGAATAACAAAAGCAACAGTGAATTATAGAGACTGACACCAAAACAACCAATGATATACAATACAAGGTGCAGTGGCTCAGGTGCTGAAGCGGTTGTCCTATAACCGGATGTTTTGTGGTTCAATTCCTGCAAGCCACAGTCCATACTGTTTAGACACTTATCCCATCTTGCCTCCCGTGACACAGCACTGGTGTATGAATGTGTGAGAATGTTGGGACAACGGATGGAAATTAGCCTAAGGCTACAATCTGGCCTGTTTATGTTCATGTGGCTGTGTTTCATGTATGTTCATCAACATGCACTGTTGAAAAATACATTTAGCATGCATTTACTACATCTTAGTTTTGTCATATGCTTTGTTGATTGCTTAATGGTTTGAGTGTATATGGAGTAACTCTTAATCACTTCTAAGAGTAGAGTGTGGGACCTCAAGAAGCAGGCTCTTGTTTGTGTGTCTGTCCAACGGGCATGTAACTACAAAAGCCTTACAATGTTGTCTTCTAATTCAGTTCCAATAAAATACTCAACTGGAGACACTGTCAAACAATTGCATCATTAGATTACATTTTTTTGAAAGTGCAAATGTAACCCGTATTATCATTTCTTTCTTTGCATTGTCAACATAGCTGCAACTGTTTGTCAAATCCAATTGGAAACTAAAAATAAAACGTCTTCTCATTAGTGCATCTGTATTAAGATTATCCTGCACCAGCACAAACAGTGAAGCTGACACTAGACTCTTTTCGGATTTTCATCTTGGGAATGTAGCTTTTTTCGTTTCCCGAGGCGTTTTGCTTAACATCACGTACTCCTCCACGGGTGACAGAAAATACCCTGTGGCACACTTTGCAATTTTCCATGTATTTATTCTCTCCCACGCGGTAGGCCGAGATATTTAGCTTTCTATTCTTTGCCAGACTTTTGCAAACTCTTTCATTTGACGGGGGAACTTGAAGAGAAGGCCGAGGCCATTTTTAAATCGGAATCTGCCTCCCACTACCTGCCAGTAGCTGCTTAACATGGCAACAACCAGTGGAGACAAACACAAAGAGATATGAAAGTAAGAAAAATGGAGAACATCATCTACAAGGTGCTCATTTCACTGAAATTAAGCTTGTTTTTGCAATGATTAGACTATAGAAATATAGCTCTATATATAGAAGAGCCTAAATTATCTCAAATACATACAAAGCAAAATAATTTATTTACAAATCTAAGCCTGTATACATGATGCATTTATATCCAGCAGATAATAATGAACTTGAATAAGAAATGGAAAAAACTGAAAGCAGAACATCAAAGGCAGTGCAGGCTGTCTCCGCACAGCCCTGCATGTTTAAAACGCATGCATAATACAATACTCAAAGCCAGAGAAATAGATTGTAGGAGAATGTTCAGGGTCAGCTTCATTGTAAGGTCTGCTCCTTCTGACATTTCTGCACCATGTTATTGTACATTTTACATTCATTATTAGATTTAAAGTAACATAGAATTTGTGCCTATGTTTTTTTGTACTAAGAAACAACAATCTGGCTGTTCTAGTTTGCTATGCAATAGTTTATAATAACTTCAGTGGAAACACTGCCTTTGTCAAAGACTCAAAGTAAAATTTTGCAAAACAATGAGGAAGAATAGAGATAGCCTTTTTGTGTGGTAAGAAGTAAGATTGTGTTGTGTCTAATGACTTGTTTCTTGATTTTTGGATGCCACAAATAAATGTAGACAACATGCGCCAGTTTTAATTACCGGTGCACCAATTGAGTAAACAATTGTGATTGGTCAATCATTTCTTGAAATGGGTGATTGGTGCTTGACTAAAAATGCCATTCCGCAGTGTGAGTCGAGTGATGCAAAATGGAAAAGACTTTCATACTTGCTAAATAGAGGTCACAAAGTCCGGACATCAGTATTTGTATAAAGTGTATAAAGTAATCAATAGTTTTTTTACTGCAGTTATCACTGGACAGCTGCTACAAACTTTTAAATTGCTTTGAAGGCTACTTATGTAGTCTTACATAGAGTTTCAGCTCTTTAAAATGGCATTGTCGTTTAAAATCAAATAATATATAAAATAATATTTTATTGTGCACTTCTTGTAATTTACAGCTAGTTTTGTCTTATTGTCATCCTACACAAATGTGTAATATTTGCAGTTACTGCTAGTATAAATATTTTTAATGTGACATTTAAAAATGTGAATGTGTCTGAATGTGATAATTGTCTGCACTTCTGTGAATATGTACTGGTAGATTGCACAGCTTATATATTTAGTAATAAAATTACATATCACATTATCTTAGTATAGCTTAGAATGTCACAGTGTGACAGGATTAACGTCCTTAGGAATTGTAAAGGTACAGGTAAATTGAAGTTCACTTCATGCTCAGCTTTTGGGGGTACTGTATTATTTTATTTATTTATTTACATATTTTTGTGAGGATTAATTCCTTGAGATGAATCATCTCGTTTTCGAGGGGGTCCTCTTGCTCACATTCATTCACTAGGGACACTTTAGAGTTGCCAATTAACCTGTACATACATGTGTTTGGACAGTGGGAGGAAGCCGGAGTACCCGGAGAGAACCCACGGTAACACATGGAGGACATGCAGACTCCTCACAGAAAGACTGGAGACGGCCGAGAATGTTTAAATCAGCCGGGTTTTGAACTCACGACCTTCTTGCTGTGAGGCAGGAGTGCTAACCACTCTGCCACGTGCACCCTAAAAATTGTATTATTTTGTTTTTGTGCTGCAGATAAATGGCTCGACATCCAAACTATAATAGCTTTAATGAGTTTTTCTATCTGCTATTTTTGGGGCATATGAATCTTACTATAAAAATAAATAATGGTCACTAAATGTCTCTTTTTCTGGTTTGCCCTTAATGATTATCATGACTAGTAATATGTTTATGTAACCTTGTGTTGTACACTAATTTGTGTGGGTTGTGGAAAGTCTGTGGCCAGTTGGCTCCAATCCAAGAGCCGGGCGTGCATATATTATCATAATTGGGCCTGCTCTGGATTGTGTGCACAGTGTTAGCCGGTGCACTTCAGAGCTCAGCCAAGGTGACATTAGCTTGTTCCTGGTGTTTGGGCCCAGATAGGATCACGCATAGTGCACACTCTAGTGACCAACACTTTTTCTGCCTGAATTGGAGGGAATCTTGGGTGTATTCTAAGTTTAATCTAGAAGCAACATTAACTCTGCAGAATATTTTTGTCTCTGTTTACAATAATTCTAAAACTGTATCTAAATATTTCAAATACCTGCCAAAAAGTACTGTGCTTTTCATTATTAGCCTTTTGAGTTAACATTGCCATGTTCTTGGTTATCTTTCCAAGACTTGTGAATGTTATCACCTTTCTCTCTCAAAAGGATTGACTTGAAAACACTGGCACCCAAACTCATTTCAACACCATCAATGAAGATGACACCAAAACAGTAGGGAGCACACTGCAATGGTAATCATTCAAACGCTATTCAAAAGCAAATCAGATGATCCTACTTTATTCTCACTGAGTTCTTCTGTCAAAGAGTCATTTGGAGATATGGCCGTGCGTAATGTTGCAATTAGGGATGTGGTCCGCATTTAATACTTCTCTAAAATGGGGTTCTGTCAGAGCAAAGGCAATGGGGTTGCTCTGGTAGTGCCAATGTAAAAAGAATTCACTTTGTGCCTGATTTGAATTTCTAATGTGGGAGACCTTTACTGGCCTTGGCTGCCTTCTGAAACCCACTTCACCTTCATAATCAAATGCTGTTCCCACTTTTATAACAGTAATTTAACATACCTAACATGTTTATTGGTCTCCACTGTGCGCATACTCTTAGAAGCAATCCTTTCTCTTTGCATATGTATGCCATTTTAGTCTTTACTAGTAATGACTCTTTTGTAACTGCTAATGTGGGTAATTACAAAATCGCTGTCTTTGTCACATTCACAAAGCCCACAACAACAAACCTCTAGTATCACATTCACTGTATGGCAAGAAATGGATGAGACGGCACTGTGCTCTATTCCTCTATCTGTCACTATTTATAGCCCAAACAATTAAGCTGAGAAGACCTTCATTAGCCTGCTGCTATTCAGCAGGACCCCGAGTCGCCTTGCCAGCCAGCCAAACAGGTGTTCCGTAATAATCGGAGCTGAATTGCCAGCAACACTGGTTTGCGATTTTCCCTCCATATGTTTCAAGCTGTTAGCAGGTCTCTACTGAGGAATGAATGACTTTCTAAGCCTCATTACAATATCTTACAGTACTTACAGGTGGCTGCTGGCTGCCGGTCTGACCCCAATTGATGGTGAAATGGCAAGACATGAGACATTCTGTATTAAATGCAGAACAGAACAGCTTAGAGTGTTTTGTAAAAAATCAAAACAAATAATGATCACACTGTAGATTTACTGTGTAGTGATTTTGATTAGTATACTCTATTTCTTTTTTCTTTTATTTGTTTTAGCTTCATTGACTGTCTGCCATAAATGTAATTGTATATATTACAAAGTAGGAAACTGGCGTTGACAGAGAATAGACAAGTGTCCAGGGCCCCTAGTGAAGGGAGGGGCCAAAAGACTGCTAGTTCATTGGCTAAAAAGAACAACTTTATTGCATAGGATGCAGAGATTTAAATCTATAATTTGTTTGCACTTCAAGTCACTTGCTGAAGACAGAATTCAAATGGAGGGCAGGCTGTGAGTCTACTGAAGAAGTCGGCTAGTTTGTTGTGAATGTGTCTTGATTAAACTGAGAGGCAAACAAGAGTTCTCACAGTAAACGGTAAAAAATGTGAGAAGTTGTCAGAAAAGCAGCAGAACAAACATCCTTTTCAGCCTCCATTTGCGGTCGGAAGTAGCATGCTTGTGTGCGTGAATTTGAACATTGTAAACTGTTACATGAGCTTACAAAACATTGTCAATAGGGCAAATGATAATGACAATGTTGACACTGAGAGCTAACCATTAATGCATTCCATGAATTAATCAAATTCTAAATAACTTACATTTTTGAGCTATGGAGACCAAGGTCACAGAAGCAACTGCTAACAAAACAGATGTGTCTCCATTGTAGGCTTTCATTTGTTGTTTAGTGTAAAAGGACATCTGGAGTAACTTGATGGCAGGTAAATACTGTGGCCAAGTTAAGGATCACATTCAGCATATGTGGTGATTTGTCTTTCTTAAAATGGCATATATTCTAGCATATCACAGCTTTCTACAATCTCTGCCATAGTGGCTACTTTATTTCTGCGCTGCATCTGGTTTTCTTGAGTTTTCAGAATCAGGTGGCAGCAAACAAGCTATTATATTGGATCCACCTTTGTCCTAATGTACTTTGTTAAATTACCAATGTGCATGTGTTATAATAATATAAACATTCCTATTGTTTATAATTACTGGGTGCTCATAGTTCTCTTCAGGTCATGTCAAATCTCATCATGTCATGTCCTTAATGCTATTCCAAGCAGGATCTTTTTGATAAGAAATCAATGTATTGTTTACTTTTCCAAGCAAACCTCATCCTGTACCACTTGTGACATGCTTGTATGTAATTAAACCTGACCATTCCTTTTTAAAATATGCTCTGTCTACATGTCTCTCTGGATAATATGGATAAAGAATTCTTATAACAACATGCAATTAAAATTTATATATATAAAAAAAAAAAAAAAAAAAAAGAAAACAAAAAGACTTCACCCTCCGCGGGTGTTCTCATCCTTCGAGCTCGGGTCCTCTACCAGAGGCCTGGGAGCTTGAGGGTTCTGCGCAGTATCTTTGCTGTTCCTAGTACTGCACTTTTCTGGACCAAGATGTTTGGTGTTTTTCCAGGGATCTGCTGTAGCCACTCTTCCAGTTTGGGGGTCACTGTCCCGAGTGCTCCGATGACCACGGGCACCACTGTCGCCTTCACCTTCCAAGTCTTTTCTAGCTCTTCTCTGAGCCCTTGGTATTTCTCTAGTTTCTCATGTTCCTTTTTCCTGATGTTGCAATCACTTTGTATTGCCACATCAACTACAACGGCTTTCCTCTGTTGTTTTTCCACCACCACGATGTCTGGTTGGTTTGCCATTACCATTCTGTCAGTCTGAATCTGGAAGTCCCACCGGATCTTGGCTCGGTCATTCTCTACCACCTTTGGAGGTGTTTCCCACTTTGACCTCGGGGTTTCCAGTCCGTACTCCGTGCAGATGTTCCTGTACACTATGCCAGCCACTTGGTTATGGCGCTCCATGTATGCTTTCCCTGCCAGCATCTTACACCCTGCAGTTATGTGTTGGATTGTCTCAGGGGCCTGTTTGCACAGCCTACACCTTGGGTCTTGTCTGGTGTGGTAGATCTGGACCTGTATTGCTCTGGTGCTCAGGGCTTGTTCCTGTGCAGCCATGATGAGTGCCTCTGTGCTGTCCTTCAGTCTTGATATCAGCCATTTCAGTTATGTTCCGGTGGCCCATATATATATATATATATATATATATATATATATATATATATATATATATATATATATAATATATATTATGTGCCTCAAGTTTAGGAAGCATGTTTGAAAAGGTGTCTGCAGATATAAAGTCTGTCTTACGAATGACAAGTTCCTAGATTTCAATTTGCAATACATACGCTTTCCAGCTGAGTTTGTGCTTGCCTTACCATTTCCAGTGACCACTTGTAAAATAGTAAACATGCATAACAAAGTCTTGCACAACACTTTTTTTCTGCTGTGTGAGAATTAAAAATATATCTTTTTGAAATGAACTTTCTCACTTTTCTCCTTTCTTCAAATTCTCATGTATCACTCATTTTCCTTTTTGGCGGAACCAACAATAAAACTCCTCAGCAGGTGTTCCTCCTCTTATTTTATCTTTAACATCAGACTCTAGTCACAATCTACTGATGTACACAGATTTAAATCAAGTCAGTCTTAACATCCAGTATAATTCAGATAAAATTGTAATTCCTGACCTGTGCAGAAAAGCCAGCACTTTCAAATGTCCACTCCAGATGGCTGCAGGTACAAAAGACCCCAAGGAATGAGACCTTTTTTTTCAATGTGCTCATTGTTAGCAAAGCCAAGAGCTGAAATTTACACTTTCAAACATTTTGCATTACATTGTTTTATTATTACTTAATTTTCTAGTTATTGACCACATTGAAAGAAGATGTGCATGCTGCAACTTAAACTACAGCTACAGGAAAACTACATTTGGTTAGAGCTCCTTCACCGTCAAAGGACCACACATTTGGAACACTGACATAAAAACACTTTTTCAATTATAAAGTAAAACAGTGGCTGAAATTATACCAGATTTATGAGCACTAAATTCTTAGTATAATTACAGAGTGAGCCAGGTTTAAATATAATGTATTTGTACGGTGTCTTTCAATAGCTATACGCAATGCTGCATAGAAAAACGCTATAGGGAACACTCTTTGTGTGACCGGTAGTGATGGGACGTACTGTGCCGAGGCTTCGAAGCGTGTGTCGAGTAATCCAGGAAGTATTTAGTGAATACTGACATCACTGATAACGTTTGAAGCCTCGCTGCGTGAAGCGGTTTATGAAGTGGTTTGAGTTTAAGCTCAGTGTACTGAAGCCCACAAAATCTCCTCACAACTAATGTGTCCTGTCGAAGTTTTCAGAGAAAAGTTATCAACTAACATCTTTAAATAAAAATGTGTCCCCTACATTAGTTGCAACAAATGGGCAAAGTTTAATCAATAACACCACCCACTATAGACAAAAATTGCAAGAAGCCAAAGCTGAGGGTTCAGCTTGTTAGTCTGTGTTCAGGTGTTTGCCTGGCACATGGTGAAGGAGAGTTTGAGTCTCATTTGATCTGAAGGCTGCATGTTCATTTTACTCCAGGATGCTCTCTACAGTGTATACTTTCCAACACTTTTTTTGCCTCACATGTAAACAGTTTCAACAAATTCTAATATTATCTCAGGCCCCTTAACAGGGTAACACCTAAATACATGGTTTACTGCTTGGGGCCATGTGCTTGTGGACAAAACATTCTGAATATAATAGTGTGTTTAAATATTATTTTTATACAAGAAAATAATTTGCCCGTTTCTTTGTTTTTTCAACTTATCCAGCTTTTGAAAACACTTGTTCACACGGGACAAATGAAGCAGGTGTTTTGTCATGGGTCACTGCAATAAACGAATGAAGCTTTGAGTAATAAAACCTTATCGATCCAATTGTGTTGAAAAGGTTCATTGCTTCTTAAAGCTTCATTTTCCCATCACAAGTGACCAGTTGTGGGCCACAACTGGTCAAACACACCAAAAATTGGCCCAAATAACCTCTGTTGGTGACTTGGCTTGATCACCTGGGTGTGAACATCTGCAGGTTTTCTTTGACTTGAAGGACCACATTGTGTGTGTGTGCTCAAGCAAACCTCAAATCATATATAAATTTTAAAAAAAAAGGAAAGGAAAAAAGAAAGAAAAGTTGGGCCTATACCATGCCACTTACTCTGAAAATCAATATACTGTATAATATATATATTTTTAGGAAAGCACTGAAACGGACAGAAGAGGCTCACCACTGAGGAAGATCCTTACGAGTTCTGTGTGGAGTGTTTGGGCAAGAACACGCAGCCCTCAGGCTCCAGGGTGATTGCGAGCACTGCAGTCTCCTCGCTTGGGGGAATGAGCCGCAGTGATGGTCTCTCTCCTTCTATGTTGACCTCTACAAGGACATATTTATCCTGTATTTGTACCATTTATGTCGATTTGACTAATGTAGGTGCCGAGGTGCTGGACTATAGCGCGATCCCCCAGTTGGGCAATCTCTCTCCTGGGACTTCGTCATCCCTGGAAAAGCCTCTCTCTACCAAGCCATGCATTGTTGCTGATGGGAAGGGCTTTTATGGCTGCAGGTCAGAGCGGTTCTGCAGGCCTACCAGGCTGGCTTGCTAAACTCGCCATCTCTCTGTTCAACTAGAAATCCCGCCCACGTTACTGGCGGGTCCTCGACTGCCATAGTTGCAATGGAGAGACAAACCATGGTCCGGCCTTGAGCAGGCCAGTCTAGTATTCACTAGAACTAAGCCTAACCATGGATTCAGTCATGGAAATTAGCTGTAAGTTATAAGACTTTTAACAGCATTGGTTGCTTTTTATAAAAATGTTTTGTATTTTGTGATTGCGAAATAAATATATTAATAAAAAAATATTATTATTGTTTAACTTATTTTTGTTCATAGATTTACAAACGGCAACATTTTCGTAAAGATTTTGTTTTTCTTAAGCTTCTGAAACAGTTATAGATGTTCCCCCTTGTTATATTGTCAGGTAAATAGCTAAGAAAATAATGTTTTCATTGATATCAGAAGAATAAGAAGGTTGAAACAGGCAATTATCAACTGATCAATCCTAAAATATTTTTTTCTTTCTTTTTTAGTTCATACTGCAAGTGAAGAATACTTTTTTATTTAAGAGAAACCACCATAAACTTCACTCAAGCAATAAGCTTGTGCGGATTTAGACGAATGCACCATGTACCTTTGCTCCTACATAATAACAATCTAGGTTAACATCTCAAAACAGATTTGCAATGAAGTACATTTAAAATATATAAATAAGAAAATTAATAACGAATTTCACACCTGCACATCATTCTTTTGGCACAGCGAGTCTGCAGTAATATTCAATTGAATATCAATAATACGTCTTGATTTAATCCTGTTTGCTCTTTTTTGGCCCAAACATCAAACACGCAAGAATAAACCGCCAAACAGCTAAATGATGAGTGACATTTGAGGCATATGCTTTGATTTGTGGGAAGGTGTTTGCAAGCCATGTCATCATGTCGTCCAAGTCATATGTTCTCTAATACAAAACCCTTTTAGTTCCAGTGATGTGTGGCCAAACGCCAGCTCTCTGAACACTCGGCGATGGAAAAAAAATATGTACACAGTTTTTTTTTTTCTTATCTGCTAATTTTGAAGGTCTATTTTTCTAAATGTTGGAACTGTTTTGTGGCTTTCCACAGAACACAAAACCCCATGCAACTGTCACAGCCAAACTATATTATAATTAATTTATACCTCTTAACTGTAATTCCTAGTTAATGGGCCTGATAAGATTTCTTCCCACTGCTCTTCCAGCTTGTGTTGACTCAAGGTCAAAAGTTGAAGATGCACACACTAAGCTCTGTCTCAACTGGTTGCTATTCAGTTTATTTTTATTCATGGATAACTCCTTGAAAAGCCTTACCTTGTACGACACTTATCTTTCTGTCTCTAACCTTCATTTTAAGTGTGACTCCACATGGTTCTAATACAGCAGAAAATAGTCTCAAATGCATTTGAATCAAAACATTTACTCATTAATCTTCTTCCGCTTAGTCTCATTAGGGGTAACTGGAGACTTTCTCTGCTGCTTTGGTCCTTAGGTGGGGTTTAAACCTAGACCAGCCATTGACCAGGGCTAACATATAGACACAGATTACACACTGATTCATTGGTGGCAATTAAGTTCCACCTATTCACCTTAACATGCATGTTTTTGGAACTGTGGGACCCTCAGAAAAACTGATTGTCAACCAGCCTGGCAATCAGACCTGCAACCTTCTTTTTTTTTTTTTTTAAAGGCAGGAGTGCTACTCATACAGCCCTTAAATTAAACAATTGAGTGTACATTTATGTAATTTGTATTGTGTTGTGTATAATTGTAAAACTTGCTCAATATAATTATTTTTGTTGGTATAGACAGTTACACATAAATCATTTGCAAATATGTTTTACACTCATATCCAATCCTACATAAACACTGTTACTCCGAAAACACTTTCTCCCGAAGTGTTGGAGATATGACTAAGAGAATAAAAACTATTAAACCAATGTAAAGTTAGCCTGTTTAATTCCACTCAGATAAAGGTATAAGTTTAGTGCTGGTACACAACCCGTCGTTAACATGAGGTCAGCCAACGTGTTGTGCGTCTGGTCAATACCCTAAAAGTCATAACCTTTGGCCACACCTCACGCAGAAGGGGGCACTTCCTGCCCCAGTATCAGTACTTTCCCATTATGTGTCCAGCCAGGGGTGCCCAACTGGTGCTAACTGGTTTCAACAGATGAGGTATTTAGTGTCCTGATCTAGAGTGATCTAGTGTAGCATGCAAAGTGTGCAAATAACATACAGAAAAGTTATAAAAGTGTTTCTTGTTATAAAACACTAACAACACTTGACACTATTTTCTTTTCTTAATATGTCACTTGACCTGTAAATGTTAAGCTCACAGTTCTGACTTGACATGTCAAATAAAACTTATAAAATTGCCTTAAATTGTTATTTTTTTGTTGTTGTATTTATTTATTTTTTGCTCAACATTAAATATGTGAAGTGAAAGTACAACTATGGTGTGTACTTGACCTAGAAATATGAGGGGAATTGTTGTTTTTCTGCACCTAGAGCTCTACATTACAGCTGTTCCATGCCAAATTGTTTTTTTTTCTGCGTTGCATATGTTATTATTAATGAAGGAACACTGAGACATCATCTCTAAGGAAAAGGTCCAGAACTAAACTGTACATTTCACAGAATGAAAGGGTACATTACAATACCATGAAAATTAGCATGACCTGAAAATTAGGCTATGAAAAATTATTGTAAATATTTGCACATAGAATAAACCTCAGGCAAAAAAGCTTCTATTTTTATTTGGCAGCAAAAAGAGAGTGATTAAAAAGCTGAACTGTGCTCTTTCACAGTTTTCACAAATTAAAGTGGTGAGGATACAGGTGAGATACTGGTGACACTGAATAAACCAAACAAATGTAATAATCATTTTTCTTAGTGCAGAATAGAGACTCATAGCATCATTCTGACAAACCAAATAATCAGTCTAAACTCGCCAATACAATGCTATAAGTAACCTTTGCTTGGACACAGTAACTGCTTACATTTGTTGCAAAGTCCAGAAATTGAACTTAGTTGCAACGAGTAAAACTCCAGAGCAGGAAACATCCTCAAATACTGTTATACTGTTACTGTTATCTGGAAGCAATGGTGGTCAAAAAGTGATAGTAAAGGGATTGTCTCTGCAAACATGAAATATCAAGAGGGTACTTCATAGAAAGAAAAAAAAAAAACAGCCCGTTGTCTCACTCTGTATTTAGTAGACAACAATTCAGTTAATTTGACCTTTATCAGGTCTGAGTACAGCCCTTATGCCAATCAGAGACTGCATAGTAGTGATTGCAGATAATGAGAGTGTACATTCTTCACTTGTATAGTTGTCTACTACACATACAGCGCATCCGTATCACTCATCACTATAGTGATTACTCCTATATATATATATATATATATCTTCTTTATATATATATATATATATATATATATATATATATATATATATATATATATATATATATATATATATATATATATATATATATAAAGAAGAGATACAGACCACCGTGGACGTGGCTATGGACTAGAGGGAGGACAAACCCCTACATGGGATGTACCACCGGAACATAACTTAAGTGGTTGATATCAAGAAATCCTACCAATGGCTAGAACGGGCCGGACTGAAGGACAGCACAGAGGCACTCATCATGGCTGCACAGGAACAAGCCCTGAGCACCAGAGCAATAGAGGCCCAGATCTACCACACCAGACAAGACCCAAGGTGTAGGCTGTGCAAACAGGCCCCTGAGACAATCCAACACTTAACTGCAGGGTGTAAGATGCTGGCAGGGAAAGCATACATGGAGCGCCATAACCAAGTGGCTGGCATAGTGTACAGGAACATCTGCACGGAGTACGGACTGGAAACCCCGAGGTCAAAGTGGGAAACACCTCCAAAGGTGGTAGAGAATGAACGAGCCAAGATCCTGTGGGACTTCCAGATTCAGACTGACAGAATGGTAATGGCGAACCAACCAGACATCGTGGTGGTGGACAAACAACAGAGGAAAGCCGTTGTGGTTGATGTGGCAATACCAAGTGATTGCAACATCAGGAAAAAGAAACATGAGAAATTCAGAGAAGAGATGGAAATGGCTTGTAAGGTGAAGGCGAAAGTGGTGCCCGTGGTCATCGGCATATATATAATTAGACTCTGATTGACATGTGGTTAAAAAGTTTCCCACAATGCATCTTGAAAAGTAGTTAACAGCTATGGGCATTGCTAAAACAAACCCTAATGCTTTGTGTGATTGATCATGTTTGAATGAAACAATGAAGCGTTTCACCAGAAATGTCTCAAATGTCAGAGCAGCGGATTCTTTGGACTTTATCAAATAAAGTTAGCTATGTATGTATCTAAAATGACTTGCAAATAACAATGTAGTGATATTTATTTTTAGTTAGTTTAATAAGTCAGAGACTGCATTTACAGCAAAGGTAATTAATGTACACTGTCCCTGTTAAATAAACTAATAGTATAAAATGTATGAGTTGTAAAAAGCCAATAGGATAAATGAATGCAGTACAAATTGGACTACTACAGCAGATGTATTTGAAGTTGAGTTTCTAGTTCACTCTTGTAACACAATCTTGCATCGTTAGATGTAGGTAGAAGCCAGCTGCGGCACACTCCAGAGGTCCACCAGTGCGCTCCTGATTCCTGCTTGTTTTTGTTTTTTTTATGTTTTCCTGTTGTTTTTGTTGTTCAATAATATATGGCACATATGCTTGCTACTGAGACTAATGTTTTTGGTGTGGGATTTGTGCTGGATTAGGCTTCAAAAGAGCGGCTGACAGTCTTTTGTCTAAGGCTGGCATGGTGCCTTTTCCATAGGGCCGCTGCCTTAGTGGAGTTTTAGGAAGGATATGCGAGTAAAATTGTGCAGTTGTGCTTTTGCACTATGGAGTTGCTAACTGCTATTTAACAGTGAAAAGTGAGCATAATGGCTCATCTGTGACAGTCACCATATTGTTCCAAACAGCACAATCATTCATGTATTCAGCTCAGACACACAGCATTGTTTACCACAATGACATGCTCCACCAGTCCTAGTGTGATGAATGAAGCTAAGTCTGCGTGGATTTTCAAGAGATGCCGTCTCCATGGAAGGACTTTATCAATTGAACTAATTGAAGTATGTTTGCTCTGATTCCGATGACTCATATAATTTCATTATGCATGGGCGAATGGTTTTCCTAATATCTTAATCAGCTGCAATTACCCGTCTTTCATCATCACCTCACTGTTTGGAGAATCACAAGTGGCATAAAGGGTTGTGCACACATGCTTCATCACTGCAGTGCTGTCTCTCTCCCGGGTAAGCACTTGACCAGAGTCTCAGACAGCCTGATTGCATACAAACCTACAACAGTGAAATGGCAATGCTTGTGTATTGTTTTATCTCAACAGGTCTTAAAAAGAAACCACCCACAACCATTTCCACGCCAATCCCCCAGGACAGAGGCCACAAATGAGCTACACTCACTACACTCAAAATGCTTTTTAGTACTTTCAAATTACTGTAATGTATAATTATTCAGCAAGAAAAGGGGGCAGAGGGCTTGCAATTGACAGTCGCCTGGATATACATGATGTGGCTTTTTTTTGTGAGGCTAATGAGATAGAACAAGCTATATGTGTTTCCAGCATAGACAAGACAGACAAGTTACATTGTTCATGTACAAAATACAAAGCAGTAATTTGTTCTATAACGCGTGCAGCAACTCTCACATGACCCTTGTGTGTGCATTCACACACTACAGACAGTTTGACTTAAATCAAAGCAGCCGTACATTCTACAAACACAATTAAGATATTTTCCAAGAACTGCTCGATAACTTAGTCTTTATGCTAATGATAGTTTATTAGCAACACTATTGCAAGAAGAGTCATAGTTATGTCCTTAAATAATAATCCCTCTGTAGTATTTAAATTTTTATAAAGAACTGTTCATTGTTCACTCTCTATATGCATGGTAGCTAATTAGTATGGTATCTTTAAAACAGCCTTGTCATAGTCTATTTATGGTTTGGTTGGATTAATGAGAAAAAGCAACTTGGCCTTAAACTGTGCCAATGTACCCATTTTTACTCCACATTAAATTGGCAAAAAACTGACAGAAATTCTAGGAACAACACCAGGCAACCCAAGGTTTTAATACATGCAAGCCATCAAAGCCAATGTGATGAATTAGCTTTATTCCAAGGACTGCTTGATCAGTCTCTGCTAATTGTAGTTCATTATCAATACTATTACCAAAAAAAAAAAAAAAAAAAAAAAAAAATTATATGATAATACGGCATGGAATAATGGCTTAAATGTCTATATTTGCGTGCTTGGATGTTTGTATCTTGACCACCTTAAGATAGCAACAATCCAAAAAGAAAACGCTAATTGTAATTCACTTTTGCTTTGTGTTAAAAAAATAAATAAAACATGATATGGCATAGATTAATGGCAAAAAGACACTAATATCCAAGAAGGCCCACTACTAGTTGGTAGTTTAGTATTTTTATACATACTAACTTTATAGCAATACAATTACATTCTAACTCACTAGCAACACAATGGCAAGAAGACGCAAAAAGAAATGTGATGTGATCAAACATGTGTGTAAAACTAACAGGGCATGGATTAATCGTTAAAACATTTTAGTAGTTACTCTACCCGGGTTGACAATATCTTGCGTGAGGACTGACAGCAGTGAGCAGTGAGCACCTGCCGTACTTTGGCTTCAACAATTCACCACAAACACTTTCAACCATCTCAAAACAGACCCAAGCCTAGTGTTTTCCAGCAGCTACAGCAGGTTACAAAAGTTTCTGGCTTTTCATGCTTACCGTCGTGTTTCACTTGTTAAGCCATGGGAGTCCCGAGTAGACCCAAGGCTTATAGCTAGTCGTCTTCTTGATATGGGACAAAGCAGATTATACTTTGCTAATGTGTTAGTCCAAATACAAGAAGAAAAAAATGCAATGCTGAGGCCTCTAGTAGGAAACTTCCTTCCATCGTTGGAGTCATAAACCACAAGGGAATGCAGATAACTACTTAGGGGATTAGAAAAAAAGAGTATTAAGTCTTCTACCAGAACACCTTTCTGACACAATCTTCAGTCAAACCACGTTTGTCTTGGTATCCTCAAATCAAACAGGCAGATGGACTGCAGGCGGGAAACGACAAGCTCTGAGGCAAAAAAACTAAATACCATTCCAGAAAAAAAAAATTACATAGGAGAGATGTGATGTCCTGTATTTGTCTGCTTCTTCGTCCCCAGTTCTGTTCTGTTCTGTTTGGAGGCACTGAGTGATATAGCCGGCACACTTCTCTCTACAGCAGCAGCCTGTGCTCAAATAAATGCCTGGTCTATCAGAGTTCTTCCACCGCGACGCATTCGATTCATCCCCGCTCCCTCGCTCATACATTCCCTCCTCCCTTCTTCGCTCACTCCCCTTCGTTCACTTGTGCTCGGTCACACGTGAGCAGACGCAGAGGGAGCCCGGAATACAAATGGGCTGTCTCCCTTAAAGACGTGATTGTGCCCCCTCCCGCCGTTACATTGATGCTGAAGCAGAAGTCATTCTAGATGCAGTGGATGTGATCTCAGAAATCCCAGACTTACTGCCTTTGATTTGTCTCAGCAACAACTGACTGAGTTATCAATAAGTGTTAGCAGGACTTGGGATTGCAGCAATGTCCCATCAGGAAGAGAAAAAGAAATAAAGTTTGCTCAAAGGCGCTGAGTTGTAATTGTTGTTTTTGGACAGTGGTATATATTTTTTTATAAAATCCCCTACATAGTGTACATCAGTGCTATTTATTAATAGAAAATGTTAAAGGTGAATTTATTGTAATTGCGATATTATATAATTTAAAGATGCATTGTGTAGAATATAGGACTGCATGTTGACCAGTTACCACAGTACAACACATACTATATGGGAGATGTAGGCTTAGAGCATATTATTTTATTTTTATGTAAAATTACCAAATCTATTCACCACTTTTGTTCTGCCATATGTAAATAATAATTTGTTTTTGTACATATGTAAATAATAATTTGTTTTTGTACATACGTAAATAATAATTTGTTTATGTACATATAAAAATATAATATTTTCAGATTTTAATTTTATTTTCATTTTTATTGTATTACTTATTTGTATTCATTGTATTGTTTGGGTTTTCAGGAGTTTTTAAAAAATGGTGTGAGGAGTGAAATTTTAATCAGTAATTTTGCCATGTCACCAAAATCTGTTAAATTCTAGCCGTGGGCTAATCTCTATTGTTATGATATGATACTAATACCAAGCCCATAGGCTGTAGACCAAACCAGACTAGCCCCATTTTTTTTATTTTCTTTTTGTCAGATATCAAACTGTAACCATAAACCGGAAGCATTAACTCACAGTATTATATCTAAATTAAGAGAAAGCTTTACATTTCACATTTACATTCACCATACTTTGTGAAGCATCCCTCTGGATATGTCCATCAGGGAGACTTGGACTTATAAGACAAACATACTGTATCTGTGGTGGGCATAACAAATGCATTATTCAATAAACAGTTCGTAGCATAAAAACAAATGAATAAATGTGCCTCTCAGTAAAAGGCACAGAAAGCATAACGCAATTCTTAAACAGGTGATGACAGATTAAAGTAATTACTAGTATGTCTATCAAATCTTCACATCACAATTTTTTCAAGGTGCATTACAGAAGATCCGGACTAGTGTGCCACCTCTGGCGTTAGCGGTACTGCATTCAGTGACGTGTGTGTTCACTGTGCGCACGCTTGTACGAACACAAATGAACAACAACAACAAAAGACACTGGACCAAAAGCAAGCAACTGTTGCATTTATTAAACATTTAAAATGCCTTAAGATTTTAGCGGTGCAGCCCAAGCTCAGTTAGTAGAGCACTCACAAATATGCAAAACTATGCTATAACACGGGAGACCCACTTTGAATTTCAGACGGGTCATTTGCACAATGTCTCTTCAAACAGTATCCCAAAAACTAGTGTTTTGAAAATACCTTTGCCAAAAAGGAGCAGAATCTATTGGCAGCTCACTTGCCACAAATACTGACTCAGCGGTGTGTTAATGCTCTTCATGCTGAAGATATTTTAGTTCTGTCTTATCTGATTGAAAGGCCTTTTGTCAGTGCTCTTGTTGCCAGACCAGTCTACCGGGCTTTGCTTGCTTTGTTTAGCCACACTGCAGACTTTTAGGCTCCCTGACTATCTCGTAAAGCGCCTGTTAACTTTACCTCCCTTGTCTGATGGATCTGCTTTCAGGTTTGTGTCCAATCTTACTGTATCACAGACAGATGGATAGAATTAAAGTCCTGCTGTGTACTGGAAGTGTAGAACAATCACAGAATCCTTGGAACAACCACCTGACTGTGTGTGCACTAAGGATAGCTGTGATTTATCAAAGACCCAAGATACAGTGCCAGAGAACCCGTTTACCGTCACATTGCACTTCCTATTGCGCCAAAGCCTGATCTGCCTCTCAGCTCAAACATTATCATTCATGTGTGGCATCTCTCACAAGGCATTTTCCTGCATAATGGTTATAAAAAACTTAAATTACTACTTCAGTTCTGACATAGAGCGCTAATGCAGCAAAAAATACTGATCACTGAGGTTAGAAAGTCTGAGATTTTTTTTACAGAACAGTTTTATGCGCTATTTGATTTACCACAGAACAGAGATGAAATTATTTTAAACAGCCAAATCCTATGTTAGGTAATGCTTTATGTGTGCGAGTCTTCAACCATCCATCTGCATTTCAGACACAGGGCAAAAAGGGTCAAGGCAAAGCAGCCTCTAATAAAGTATGTTGATAATATGTTGCATGTATGTACTGTTAGTCACTGTAAACACTGATAAGACCAATCATTTAATCAGCGGCTTCTCTTCTATATATTACTAGAAGTTGATCTTCTACAGTTCTCAGCCTTTGGAAGGAACTGAATAACTAACATCTTTATAAATAACTTCTTAAGAACTTTAACATTGAAACTGTCAGTCACAAAACACAACACACCAGAGAATTGATCAGTTTTGTTTTTTAATTGCACTGTGCTAACCAGCTCTGCAGCTGAATTGTCGTAAAATTGTTAGTCGAACCATGGGATCACCAGCCTCTTGTGACCAATGATGTGGCAGCATCAGTTGTTTCTTCATATCAGTCAAAACTCTGGTCATGATATGAATTGTTGCTTTAAAGATTGGCTAAAACAAATCTTGTGGTAGGCATATAATAGGTTGTGCTTCATCCAATCACATACCAAGTTTTTGTCAGAAAGCGCCTCCATTTTGCCAATGCTTTCAACATGAGCCTTCCCATATGGTCCTGTAAAACAGGCTATGTTATACGAGCAGTTCTATCTGGGCGGAGTCAGGTTATTAACCAGCAGTAATTTAGGGAATTTACTTTTGGTAATACGCACCAACACAGTAAAAAAGAAGAGAGAATGACTGCAAAAAAACAAAGCAGGACCACAAATTTATTGTCATTGCAGGAATATATTCAGTCCACAGTCTGCTGGAAATGACTGAAGTAATTTTTTAAATGTCACAAGAACAAATAGCCCTTTTATGTTGCTGCAGCTTTTAACACAATGGCACTTATAAGATTGCTCACTGGCACCAACTGCCCAAAATTAAACAATGATGCATGGCATGATAAAATGTGGTCTGACAATAGACATTCAGCTCAGTTGAGAGCATATTCTACAACAGCTTTTAATTTTCAAATTCTCAGTCATGTTTTAATAAACAATGTTTTGTCTCTAAAGCCTTTCACTTTTTCATTTGCCTCTTTAAGCTCCCATTCAAAGGTCACAGACAAACTTTAGCTAAAGCCCCCCCTGTGTAGTTATGACAAATGTTGGATTTACTGACTCACCAGAGCTTATTAATAGGACAGATACAATTTTCCCTTAAGTAATTAATACATCACTTCCATTTTCTATATTAATTACATCAGAATTTCAAAGAAATGGTGAAAATGCTAATGTGGCCCACTGACACCGCTCCAGCGTGTAGCAGGAAAATCCAGGTCGCAGTTTCCACTTTACACACACAGACAGTTTCTGAAAAGGAAACCAGATGTTTTAGATTTATTAATAATAAATTGCCACCTCTTTGATTATAATTTTAAAAGCCTTTAGTGGGAAAAATGCAATGGATTGAAAAAATAATGATGCATAAAATAAACCAAAACTAGCTGCATTTCCATTTTTATCAATTATAAGTTTTATCCATCCATCTTCATCAGTTTGTAATAATAAGTTGTAAAATATCTTACAAATTGTTTGAAAAACAATTGCTGACAATAAATGAATCCCATTCTTTCCTGTTAGTGACTGACTGCCAGTGAAACAAGCCCTCGTGAGGATTTACCAGTGGGCTTGTTCTTTCAAATGGCAAGTGATGATAACCTCTATGTCTCCGTTAAGGGATTAACAACTGGGGGAGCCGTATGTACAGATATGCTCTGATGCTAGCCTGGACTTGAGAGACATGGAGGTCAGAGTCTATCTAAACAGCAGATGGTTTTAGGGCCTCTTTGGGAGCGCTAGAATGGATTGGAGACACAAATTCAAAGCTTGCTTAAGCATATGAGTATTCTTTCAAAACATAATAGAGATATTTTAAATGTAATGTATCAACAGACCCAAAGAACATAGAAAAGTAATCAATTCAGGGAGGAATAGATAATCACAAGCATTTAGAGTTTTTCCACAAGCCATAAACAGCATTTAAATACAGAAGACTTAGAAAGACTGCGAACCATGCAAAACTTTGCAAACAGAATGGAATTATAAATCACAGCCAGGCCAACTGTGATAATTTGGATTCACTGTCCAGTCTCTAAGCAAAGCATTCTTCTTAGAGACTTTTCTGTGCAACCATTAGGAAAACACCGTAAGTAGTAAAAAAACAACCTCTTTGCACATTTGTATTTACAGTTAGAAGTGCATAATAGATAGTTTTCTCAGGGCCCAGTGTCTCGTGGTTTAGTTAGTTAGTGAGTTAGTTCCAAAAACAAAACAAAACAAGAAAAAAAAAACATCTTTTAAATGGACTTCAATTGTAAGGCAATTCATCTATCTAGTAGCCACTGCTATTAAAGGCAACAGCTGAATACAACTTAATTACATTTTGAAATGTTGATTTTGAATTTATGTATGGAAAGCTGTAAAATATACATTCAACACTTTCGCTTGCTTGAGGCATTGAAGTTTAGTGTGCGTTATGTGGAATGGTAACAGTTTCTTTGAATAAACATTTAAATAGAAAATGTCAGATTCATGCCGTCAGATGTTAACATTTTCAGAGACCAATCTCTGAAAAAACAAATATGTATAGAATGTCAAGACAAAATAACCTGACTCTGCTAAAACATGAGGCATATACCCTTTAAGGTATAGTATAGCAACAAAATATAAAGCTATATTATAGAGATCTGTGGGTTTTGTTGTTGTTATGTGACCCTTAATGTCACATCAACATAAGACACAAACCAAAAGACCAACTATCCCACATACAACTCCTAAAAAAGCCTAAATTTTGTTTAAAAAATGTAGTAAAAATCCATTAAAACAAAACAGAGCCTAACATAAACTTCCAGCTCTGAGTTCAGCATCAGACCGTCACAATCTGAATTATCTCCACCTCACAGCTTAAATACATTCTCAATATTTTTCTGCTTTTCACTTTGCTTTCCCTTTCTCCAAGTATGTGTTTCTTTTTACACTGTAAACCGACAAACAGTAGCATTTACTTCCTTGTTGACTTTGCTGTAGACCAATGGGAGCGAGCCAAACACCCAGTATTAGCCCATTATCTGTTAAAACCCTTAAATCCTTAATATGAAAGCCTAGATGAGGTCTTTTTATTAGAAGTGGGTAGTAACGAGTTCCATTTACTCAGTGACATTTACTTAAGTAACTTTTTGAAAAAAAAAAAAAATACTGCACCACACTTTTATTTGGGTAGATTTGTGAAAACGTAATGCTACTTTTACTCAGTTACATTGGGCTACACTCAACAAGTTACTTTTTTATTTTATTTTAATTTATTTTTAACATTTATTTTACAAATTCTATGCTTTATTTTTCCAAAGAGATGCTGCCAGTGGATCTATCACATGACTGTGTTTCACCAATGAGACATAGCTCTGCAGTCACATGACCAACACAAACTGTGGAGGCATAGTGGCACAAACCCTTCACACGCAGCAGGAATAAAAAAAATTCAGAGGCCACTTTGCACATTATTTTATAGTTTTGTCTGATTAAATAATAATTATAATAATAATAAATGGACAATACGATCAAACAGTTACTCTACCCACCACTGGTTATTATTAACAATGGGATCTGGTATCAACCCACACTTCACCTAAAACTGTTACATAATGGTATTGCCACCTAATTACACCTTGTACTTTAGAAGCTGACTTACATCACCTTGTTCCTATTTACAATCAAATCATCATAAGCACAGCCATGAAGTAAAGTATTCAAATATAACCATAAATGTTAGGTGGCACGTGTCACCTCAGTGGAATGTGGTGGAGGAAGATGTTTACTTCCTAAGCAGCTCAACTATTCTATTGTGGAAAGTAAATACAGCGGAGCTTTAAAATGAAATGTGGTCCATATTTCCCACAACTGCCCAAACCATTACAAAGAGGGCACAAGCATGATTTGAGAAGTGTGTTTAACACCAGTCACTCACAAACTTTGCAAACCTTAACTTAAACAATCAATGTTAGCCTTTGAAGAGCTATTAATAAAGACTATTATGGTTAAGAGACCAATTTAAATAAAGCATTATCACTTTCTGACTGTGAAGACATTCAAAATTCTGGGCTCATGTACGAACCATCTTGGTGGGCCCTTTATAACATGTTCTCTATATGTAACTTCACTCTAGTTTATTTATTACTATTTTAACTTTATTAGCCTGCTGGTTAATAGCCTGTACTGACGTATATACAACACTGATTTACTCCTATTTACTCCTGGATGACTGAGAACCTTCACAGATATTCTAGCTCAGTTTTGGAGTGGAACTCAGCTCATCTGTTTTCAAAGAAATTTGTCAGTAGCTGCTTTCTCTCAATACATCTTTTCTCCCTCTCCTTTTTTTTTCTTTTCTTATTTGATGACCAGATTCTACTTTCCTGACATTTTTTTTTTCTAACTGGAGGCTAAGCCTACCACTGCCAGTTAAGGTATAGCTCCTGCTCCTCGGGCTGACACAATAAGTCTGTAGCTTGTTTAAATCAAACAGACGAGCATGTGGACTAAACCATTTTGAACATTTTCATAGGGGTGCTGGGGCCATTGGATAGCTGTTATCATTACTGTTACTGCCTCTGACTTTATTCAGCCAGAGTGTATAGTATTATGACATTTATTAATTATTTGAAAATGCAATTGAAACCCAAGTTTATTACAGGCTTCCTAAGGGCCCTCCCCTGCCCTGGGCCCTGGGTTAAGAGTACCTCCCTATTTCTGATTCAAACTGCCTATTCAAATGCTATCTGGTTATTAATTTTGGTCAGTAAATATTACCATCATAATGTAAATTAGTATTAGGCCTCTTTATGTATTATTCTTTTTGCCTTCTGGCGTGGTGCTAAGTAACTTTATGATTTAGCCTAATCCTATGATTTTACAAGAATAATTGCTACAAATGTATTTCAGTTAAATGTATTATCTGCACTGCATTGAAAACTTAAGATATTAATTTCTGCTTGTGTTGAGTTAATATTGAGCTTATCTCATTTAGAAACATATCTAGCTGTTGCCGCTTACTGGACATGGCACACCGGAAACTGTTGTGCAGACATGTGGCATACAGCAAATAATACCATTTTTAATGTTCCCATTGACCATATTTTCTGCCAGCAACTTGTTTTTACAATTATTTCCTCATTTACTTAAATTATTTGCCATTGACTCGATTATCTGATGTCTGCTTGTACGTATGCATGCAATTTTCTGATAAATGTACTGTACATACAAATTAATATTGTCTTTTCTGCCCTCATTTAAATATAAATCCTAAATAAAAAGTAGGCTCCATAGTTAAGAGGTAACTTTTCTATTACGTCCATGTCCTATTATGTTGGGCTATGGCCTACAGTTAGTCCACTTATGAAGGACGAGGCGCAACTATTTGTGGCTTCCATAAAGTAGGCCGGCGTCCATCAAAAATATGCTTTTTTACCGGAGCACTGAGCAGCAGTGGATCTGGTGGAATTAAGCCCTTAAGGCAAAGTTGTCCCACGCGAGGCATTGTGCGCTGTGGCCGAGATCTGCTCTGGTGGCTGTGACAGAGCCATAAAGAAATGTGCCGTCTCTGGTGGAATTCAGAGGAAACACCCCTCAACCCTGTTCCTCCAAGATAGCACTCTAAGAGACATCCTGAACAACAAGTGCACAAGACAGACATGCGTAATTGAATAAAAAGTTTGATCAATTCTGACCTCACTCTAGGTTAATAACCAACTGCAATTTGTGTTTCTGAATTTTAAAGCACTTTCCAAACTCTCCTTTTTTACTTTGTAAATAGGCCTTTACAATTCAATTTCTTATTATTTTTTTTAAACAAACCTCAGAAAACCTTTGTAGTAAGCCCTCACTTCTTCACCAAAATATATGATTGCCATTGGTCTATCTTCGAGCGATTATCGAGCTGAGAAACTCCATGGACTCCAAAGATAAGGAATGATGAAACCTTTTGCAGACATAGTGTGCGCCTTAACATGTCATATTCGATGTCAGGTACTTGTCTTAAAATACTGTGGGGATTTGCTCAGGTCTATGCACTTTGTCAATGAACTGATAAAAAAATGATGCAATCTTTGGTTTTGTTGTAACTCCAGCAGAGCCAGACAATTTTCTTGAGACAAAACAAAGCCTCAAGTATATATCTGAGAAATTGTGTAGAATCTAAACAGTTTTTTCTTCTTTTTGGAGGATTTTTGTAAACAGCAAAGTAACTAGGTACTATATGGAAACTAGATTGAACAAATGCTTCTAACAATGTGTTCAATTTTAGTTAGAGTACATTACAACATTAGAAGCTCAGTCAATAGAGTGCAAACCAAATATGCAGGAGATGTGGGTTCAGATCTCACTAGGGTGTTTTTCCCAATGTCCCTCATCTCTCTCACGCTGTTTCCTGTCACCCTACTGTGTACTATCAAATAAAGGCAAAACCCCCCACCCACAGTCTAACTAGTCATCTGTTGTGCTGTCTTCACATTGGAGCTGTAATGTTTTGCAGTTGCATAAGAAGTTGTTATACTTCTTACGTAACTCAGAAACAATTTGTTTCAATTCCCTTTGTGTCCTGCTGTCATTTTCTCTCTGTTGTTTGTCAAATTATTATTATCAGTTTTGATGCCTAAAGAGCCACCATCCGCTTAAAAACAAGGAAGGTAGAGAATTTTTGAATACACTGTAATTTGTGAAGTAGAAGTGTCATTCGTGAGGACATCGCATTTCCCCCAAATCCACAATGAAGTAACAAAGTACAATGCACCCAACATTGTATTAAATTGTAATAACAGCAAGCATAGATGCAAATAATACAGAAATCAATTACACAGAATCAAGCAGTATTTCACAAACTTTACAAAAATAATGTCTTTCTTTGTATTAAACATTCCTTATATCAACAAATAACTTATGGAACATTAAAAGCATGACATTCCTTTTAAATCTGTCTGACTTGGGGATCCATGAGGTTTCTCAGAGAGGCCATGGCTTAGGTTCTGTTTGTCACTTGATATTCTGCCCAAACATTCAGTCAGACTTGCTGTTATGTAACACATTGATTTGCTTGACTGTCTCACTATGGCTTGCGGACTAAACTATAGTTCTTTGTGATCCTTTCCTCTGCAACAGTACAGGCTCCCTTCAACACTTGCCGGTAAACTGTTAACAGTAAAATGCACAGTGACCCAAGCAGTTTTCATTGTGTTGTCTTCTCTAAAGTCTCACACGTAACAGGGCGGTTAGTAATATTTCACCAGCCACTAAAGTTTTAATCATGAGAAGTAAGAAAATTATATCTAAAGAATATTATCCCTGAGTTACCTACAGTGGGGCTTACTTAATCAAAACAACTTCTAATCCGCATGTAAGACACCACAGATCTGAGGAGTATTATTGCACACCTGCAGTACGTAAGCTGACATCTGATGTATAATACCATCACTGACAGGAGAACAGACTGCAGAGGGAGGGAGAGGGACTGCATACATTATGATCCTGGAACGGGAACATTCCCATATGCCGGTGTTTTCACAAACACAGCGAGCGCTCCCTTGAGAAGGCTGACAGGCAGCCAGTTGTTCAAAAAGAGTTGAGCACATCTAATATTTCTACTTTTATGGCTTTATTTCACTAAGAAGTTGTGACCAAGGACTCAATTTATGTATCCTCTCTGGCAGATGGTGCTCTGTCATTTTTCATAATGAATGGCACTTTAAATCCAGTGAGAAAAAGTTAATTGCTGATTCCCATGATTACTTTTGAAATAGTTGAAAATGCATTGGATTGATGAAAGGAAACACAGAAATATGTATATTACTATTATAATAATACATGATTTGTGTGACATAATCTCATCCGTCAATTCCCAATTGAGGTTTTTACTTTACTTTACAGTCAATAATGTTTTAGCTTTCATTGAATTTAAGTTAAGAAGCAGCACAATGTATTTAACTGTCTTTCTCTTAAATGGGACACAATTGAGCCGTAAAAAATGATATTGACTGTAAATAGTGGAAACTGAAAAAGGAAATGACAAATATTCCGAAACCCTGGTTCAAATCATTTATGTGGTATGAGGCCTACCTGATGAGTCACACAGCTGCTGCCCTCCTAACTTTATCTTTGTAAGGCACGCTGATGGTTGGGATTGTTGAGAATAACAATAATTATGTCCCCCGTTTTCTTTGCTACGGCCTCTAGATTTTCCAGTTCCAATCCAACAACAGATTTATCCTTATTGTCTGTGAGCATCGCCAGCCATGATGCCACTGTCCCAGCTCCCAAGTGCAAAGAACAGTGCACTTGCTCAACAGACTACTGGAATAACTTCAGTTGTGTACATCAAGGGAACAAAGCCTCCTGAGGAAGAACAGTCTGCAATGCTGCTTTACTCCCAATGTAGCCCCTTCAGCCCTTGGAAATTTTAGATTCTTGTATGGCCGGCTTGTGCTCCAGGGAGCTAGCGGTTGTTTCCTTGTATAAACAATGCTGAAACAGAGACCTAAAAGCTCTATTAAACAAACTTTAAGAGAGCTGCTGTCTCTACCTGCCAGCCAAACCCAAACATTTAACAATTTAATATACTGCCATACCAAAAAGTGTAACTGTATATTCAATGATAAGATACTTGGCACTGTTGTGAGCTCTAACAGATCAATGTTCACACAAGGCTGTTTTCTTAACATAGTTCAACATCTAAAATAAATAAAAATGTCACTGGCCTATGCTTACACCGCTGCTGAAAAACTTTTTCAGTGTATTTTGTAAGGCAAATAATATTTCTCTACCTTGTGTGTAGAAATACCTGCTGCTATGGATTTTCATTAATCCAAATGCTAAACTTTGTATCAGCAAGCTTTAAAGGCAGTTAAACAAAAACAGGCAGCTTTTGAGCAATGTGGATCAGTTTTATTCTAGCCATTAGCAAGGACAGACCGTGCTGGTGGAAGTGATATCTGGTTCTTGTTAAACTGACAGTAACTACAACTACAAAGCAAGTTTGATGCCAAGGTCCTGTTGCTGTCATAAAACAATTAGATCTACATTTCTGTTGAATTCTTACAATCTTGTTGTATGGCTGGTACATGGCTGGTAGCTATGAGTTTCATTAAGACTTTCTGTCTGGGAAGTGGCTAATGAATGGAGAAAAGTTACTTTCTTTTTGAGTATGTCACAATAGTCTTGTAGCTGTTGTAAAAATCTGAAGCCGAGTGTTTATGCTGAGATAAGATGTGTTCTCATGAGATGTGAACATGCCTCATGAGTTATATAGTGGAGTGTATGGAAAACAGGGTACACTGTATTTTGGTAAAAGTAACTTTGCGTTTTTGTTTCAAATATAACAAAAGCACTGCTAATTACATTGACTCATAATTAATTACCCAAAATAGTTTATAATTGTTACATTGTTAATGGCCTTTCATGACATTTCTTATGAATACTAATAAAAACATTGCTTTTGCTTTATATTTCTCTTAAGCTGAACTCCCTCAAATTCATTTATGTTTTTCAAGACAATGAAATAAAGCCACAATGCACTTTGGGAAGACACCAAGGGCAGAATGTTAATGGCTCTGATGGCTGCGGCGAAGCTTTCTCCCGAGATAGCAGGAGGTTTGACCACCTAATGACCGCCGCGCTTAGCAACAATCAGCTCAATACACAAACCTCTGAGGGTGAGATGTGTGTGAGGAAGTGGGTGTGCGCACCAGAATGTGCATATGAGTCATGGGAACTCCAGAATAAAAGACATTCTATAATCGAACAATGCCCATGTAGGATGGATGATGAGGGAAAACATTTGTGATAGCTGAAATGGGTATCTCATGAATTTTCAACATAGCACCTCTCTCCCAGAGACTATAACCTCATGTTTTTGTAAAAGCTCTTTCATCACATATGTCAACTTCGCCTGTGCCAAACCAACAGTGGATATGCACCCTTCCTTTTGCATCAAATTATCTTGTGTCTGATCTGCGCAGATAGATGCTGTAGATTTGTAAGTTTAAGAAAAAGGAAAGGGTTTGATAGACCATAGAAAAAAGTAAGCTAAAAGAAGTAATCACAGGGATTTAAAACAGAAAGGTTTAAGTTAGTTTGTGACACTAAAATGCCCATTGAGATAAAATGAATGTAAACAAAAAGTCTGTGTTCTGTATAAGATAAGAAATAGAGAATAAATAAAGGAAATTTAAGCCTTTGACTCAATAGACTTTATAAAATTGTCTTCAATGGTTTTGCTAAGGCAAGAACTAGGCTTGGACTCGCACATGCTCTACATTTTCCTTCACAGTGCCAGCAAACAAATGACAACAGAGAAAAGTGTCCAGCGCTTTTAATGAGACTGGCACGATTAGGACTAAGCTGCTAACCAACTTTTTTGATCACTTGTTTCTGTCCTCAATCTGATGTGAAAAGGCAAAAGTGGAAAAACACAAAATATATATTAACCAACATAATTGTTAATTATTTATTAAGTAGCATTAGCTAAGATATAACGTTAATATTAAAAGTTATATAACGTTACTACAATTGAACTAATCTTGTATTTTGTTGGTTCCATATGCCAATAGACACACTGTATTTCCAAAAATGTAAAATAAAGACCCAATGACATAAGTTTATGCAAAAAAATATTAGACATAATTGTATATTATTTATACATTTTTTAGCTTTTGTCTGATGGCAATTTTTTATCTGATTACACTTTTTACTGTAATAGGATGCAGACTTATTATTATTATTAATTCCCTTTAAGCCTGTTGAGTCCCTCGTACAAGGACACTAGGTCAGTTCAGTTAAACACCCACAAGAGTATAGCTTGTGTAATGACCTGTAAACAGTTTTTACTGTACATACCTAAACATTACCTACCCTAAACTAGACTTATTTGATTACATTACCCCTTTTTGTCCTCTGCAAACATATAATTGATTTTTTTGGTTTGCAACATCTGTCAAGACATTTGACTCTTGAGTAGATTAATCTCTTTGAGTGATCTGCAAAACATTCCCATTCTCGTTTAGATTAACAACTGGCAGTTAGACATAGTCTGATGCACCAGCACAGTTTAATTATTAGCTGTTCATGAAGGTGTTTACTGCTGCTCATGGTGGAGGTCACGACTCTCCAAACTTGCACAACTAAAGCACACAAAATGACATTACTTAGATACTGTCCATTGTGTTTTCAAAATGCATTATGAAAAATGAATTATACACACTTGGAAAATGAATATTCATTCTCTAACATGCTCAGTGAGTCCTAAAATGTGTTTGCAGCATCTGCACTCGCACATTGAGTTCACTTTGTACACTGACAGCATTTGCCTGATTGCTTTCTGTTTCTATGAATGGTTTACTTGGAGAAGGGCCTTGGCTTGGGTAGTATAAGACTAATCCTCTAGCAATAAGAAAGAAACAATGTGAAGGCATGGCAGAATAGGCATGCAATGATGCTTCTCAATGGTGATCATTCTGGCATTCTCTGACGCAGCATGCCTTGATGGATTTTCCGGGTATAATGTGCATCAGCCACTGCCAAAAGCAGAATTGACAGAAAGAATGTGTCATTTAAATTCGACCTTTATCGAGTAGCTGCTATTTTGGGCAGGAGTAGGAATTCTTTGAAAATGTTTTGTACAAAGGCATGTAGAAAAAAAAAAGAATGGGAAAGTGTTCATTTAGTTTGTTATGAGTAGCTATTACTAGAATGCTTATTTGGGTAACAAGAGTATTTTGTTATGGAAAAATACAATGTGCTGTGCTGAAATAAATTAGGATAGTCTTCTAGTGGCCAAGAAATACTTTTGTATGAGTAGATTGGTCAAAGTTGTATGTGTTTCTTGTGAAAAGGTCAAAAATGCGCTCAAAATCTTTTTCCATTAATAAGACATAACTTCATAATCCAAAAGTGATAGAGATGAATTACCAGGTTAATCTTGTATCTTTTCCTAAGTCCAACAAGGCACAGCTGTTTTTTGCAATTGGACTTTTAGTATTTTTTGCAATACTCTATCTCAGGCCACATAATAGTGTTTGATGTCATTGTATGAGCAGAGCCATGTAGTTGTGGGATTTGGCTTAAACATGGTCTGTATAGGTTTGAAAGATAGTTGAATTTCCCCTAGACAGTTTTTTTTTTTTTTGCAGACTCAAAGTTTTTTTTAGCTATTTTCACTTTAAAGATGCACACCCACACTTTTTCCTCTACCCATCATCTACTTACAGACAATTTACTGACTAACTGACTATATACAACCTATAACTTAAAAAATCCAACATTTGTATACACTCTTCTCAGTCATGTGACATGTTTTGGGTTTATGCTGTTATCTCAGTCGTCAAAAAGAAGAGATACAAAGCATTAAGACAAATTTGTCTCTGTTATATCCCTGAAATGTTGGGACTACAGGTTATTTCTTGCTTATAACATTTAGTGTTTTAGCATTGTTCACAAATGACGAACAGCAATATTGGTCAGCTAGACTGCCTTAGAAACAATACCATATCTGAACTGAGCACAAACAAACACGAGTTAATAGTAGCATTTTTAAGTACATTGTTGCTCTGCACTTTAAAATCACTCCACAGACTTGTAACATCCCTATTTCTAATTTGTTTATGTCAATAAACCAGATTAAAAGCCATTAAACATTTGTGTACAGCTGCTGCAGATGTATTTAATGTACAGCGTTCAATCCTTTCATCACCAGGAACATTGTTGTTTCAGAGTGCTTCCAAATCTCTGCGTACTCAGATAGGCTGCCTCCAGCTGTATCTGCCTTCCCTGCCCTTGACGTCCATGTTCTGCATATCTAATCCTGCGCTCACCCCCTCACATTGCCTGTGCACACTCCCCTCCTCTCCGCTCACTGTCAGGAGCGCTTCTGCCTGGAAATTTTACAGGTTCAAAGATCAAAGCAGCCAATTCCCGATGGAGTTAAAGACAGAGAGGAAACCAAAGCGCAGATAAAGAGAGGTTTTCGAAATCCCCTCCAGTCTCCATATTTAGATGTTTGTCATCATTTTGTTTATGTGTTTTACTCCAGCCTGGGTTGCATCCTAAGCTGGCTGATTGTGTGCACCCCGCAGTTTGGACTGCTTACATAACCTGACATCTACTTAGTCATGAAAGTGCTTGGGTAAATACAGACTTTACCAACACCCAACTGCAATTTCCTACCATTAAAACAAGCATTTTAAGTGAATATGTTGAAAGGTACTAATGACAGATATGTCCAAGTCCAACATAGCAGTTTTGACAGAAGATGACTTTAGTTGTCAGATATATGTACAGCTCTAATCTTGTGGGAGATTGTATTAAAGTTAAGTGCTTTGTGCTTGTCTTTCCTCAAGGTTATCAGGAATGTGCAAATTTCTGCAATACACTGAGAAAATGAAGAAGATGGTATCGGTCCTTATTATTTTCTTATTATTTGGTTGCATTTAAAATAGATGAAAAGGGTATCATATTTTGGCATGATTAACTCTCTATGTTCCTATTGCATAGAGCCAAGAACTTTTGGTTCAGTTTATTAATTATTATGCTTTGTACAAATTTAAACCTCTCGTATGTGGGCAATTGACTGGAAATAATGGATCAAAGGGTGACTAATAGTTCAAGATTTTTAGACTGACATAAAGCATATAATAGTACCCCAAATTGGTGAGAGAAGAGGACATTTTTTTATCTTATTTTAAAAGGGATAGTTCTTTTTTTGTGTTCTTGTGGTTATATAAAATTGTCATTTCATTTATATTAGTGCCGCACATCTTTGCATCATTAAATCTCAATATAATTTTACTTAAGTGGCTGTTTTTATTTGCTTTTAATGACTTTATTTTGAAACTCTATTAAGTAGATTTGTTGACTCAGAGCCAAACAATTTAATTTAAGTAATTTGTTTAAAGTTTTCTGCGGTTTACTTTGAGGTACAAGAATGCTTGTCATTTTATGTTGCTCTCAGGAGTTGCTCTTAGGATATTTTTTTTTTTCACTATCCCCTTCAGCACTGACATGAAAGATGCACTTCGATTAGATGGTGCATTATGCTCAATTGGGGCCAGTGAAAATTTTTGTTTATATTTACTTAAAATGTCTTTAATCTCTATTTAAATGTGTGGTCCATTAAGCATATTTTCCTGATGGCCCAAACTTGAGTGCAAAGTGTTTGCATATATTATTGTTTTTTAACATAATGTGGGATAATGATTTTTACTTGTTTACCTTTACACATGTTTTAAGTTCCTTTGTGCTTTTAAGGAGCGTTATTTCTTTATTTTATGTAAATATGTTCTTTTATTGCTGGTGTACAGCACTTTAGCTGACCACATTGTCTGAAAGTCCTTGGTATATGTATAACTTTTATAAATTATATGTGAAAAGTGTGTCTCTCAATGCATGAGAGCAGCCATACATAACAGAAAACCAATGGGATTGCTAACCTTCTGAATTCAAAATCAGAATTAGATTATTCCAGACGCCAGAAACTAACGTGTTTTACTAACACTATCATTTCACTGACCGTTACCATCATCAGACTATAGCTTCTTTTTTTTATTTTTATATGATCATCAAAACATAACAATACCGCACAGGACCATTGTTTTATCTTATCTGTGGAAGTTGCATTTACCTCATCTTGAATGTTTTTGCTGTGAAACTTTGCAAAGTTAAAACAACCCTCTGTAAAATCTACTTTTCTTCAAGCCTGCATTTGAATCATCCTCACGTCAGCTCCCTGTCTGGCACAGAGGAGCCGACTGTGCTAAGGAATGGGCAGGGAACAGTTGGTGTTAATTAACCTCTCTCTACTGTAGTGTCATTGATGTCAATCGGGTGATCTCACCAGAGATGAGCTCAAACCTGGGAGTAGTTCAGGTTTATAATGGAGAAAATGAACAGTCTAATACGAGAAGGGGGTTTGTGAAGAAAACAAGTGAACAGTGATACAGTGAGAGTGAGGTCAAGGTCAGAGCGGAGGACAGGGAGAAGTCTCTGTAAAGTGAATGCTAAATGCAGAAAGAAATAATGAGTAAGAATGGAGTTTGTCAGTGTTTGGCAATACTAAAAAATTCATGTTCTGGACAAAAGGGCCTACTAAGCCTGGGTGCAGGCTGAATTTGAGCCTTAAAATGAAGAAATGATGTCAGAAAACATTATGAAAACATATTGTTAATAAGCTTTGGAAATGTCATGGTCTAGTTTTATCTGGGATCACTACAGGTACAGGGCAGACAATGTTAATGGCTTTTCAGAACAGACAATGTGTTTGTCAGATGGTCCAAATCCTGTAGAACATTAACATTAAACATCACACTGGACAGCTTTTCTGTAAATAGACTGATTTTAATCTGCTTCTGTTATGGGCTAAATAATTTTGAAATCTTTAGAGCCTTTGAAAGGTCATTGCTTGTAAACAACAAACTGAAATTGTGTCGCTCCAGAGGCAAACATTATGCTTAATTAATAGACTGCTGCGGGGCGAACATGTTTTGTTGGTGAACAGGGAGGTTAGAAGTGTGCTGTGTCTTTGACAAAAATCCATTGGGATTCCTCTAATAAATGATAGATTATTCCAAATAAAGAAGAAAATAAATGGGGCCTTCAATCACAGTCACAGTAACTGACAGGTGGGACTTTGAGAGCTGCAGTTCATTCATTTGTTCATTTTCTACAGCTAGGGGTCACAGTGGGCCGGAGCCTTACCCTGACGCTTTAGGCATGAGGTGGAGTAAACCCAATGACTGTACAAATATGGACGTCTTCCGCCCATTGGTTCCCTGTTCACCGATATTGTCATTAACACAGGGCAATAAAATGGCGGTTACATCCAGGCTTTTTATTTTGTTTTTACTGCATAGTAAGACAATAGAATAAATGTAATAATCAAAAGTTCACCCTCCGCCCCCAGAGTTGTCACATAGTAAAAACTTAGCTCTAGAGACCATCTTTTGTACCAGGCTGTAAACATGATTTTAACACGTAAAGTTGCCATTGGGTTTCTCCTTATATTTCCGCTTTTGGAGCCTGCCCTCTGGTGGACAGTGGTATATTGCTGTACATCGCTGTATTTTGCCGTTTGGCGGCGCCCTTACTTCGAGGACCATTTAAGAGGTTCCATGAGAGAGGCTTGGGTAAAAGATCACAATCACAAGTCAACAGTCGCAGAGACACCACTTGGAGACAAAAGACAAGCAATTTTAGATTGACCATGACATGCAAGTCTTTGGACACTGAAAGGAAGCTAGAGCACCCAGAAAAGACCCAAGGGAGGATATGCAGACGTGAAGACTGTTGAAGGCCAACATGCATCCAAAGCTGGAGTTAACTGGGTAAAACTGTGCCAAAGCAGGTCTGATCATCAAAGGTTAGATGTGTATTGTAATGTGTAGGTGGTTTAGATACAGAAGCTGATTTGAATATGCATTAGTAGATGTGTCTCTGGAGGTTCTCAGTCATCCAGGACAGGGTGTCTATTTTAGCACTGGCAATGTCAGCCTACACAGAAAAACAGATTAAACAGTTTTATTGTTTTGTGAAAAAAAATAAAAGCAGGAAAAGTCACTGTTACGGTATAGATTTTTGGGTAATGCAACTGTATGTCAGAGAGCTCAGTGTTCTTTAACTGACTTATTGTACAAAATGACTGTACTGCGATGGACTTTGAATTTAAACCAAAGGAGGAAACAAGAAACAATTGTAATAGTAAGACATGTCTGTATAATGTATAATTTAAATATAAATATTTCCAGAGTTTACTGTGCCAGGATGTCTTGGTTAATGTTACAATAATACTGTGTCTGATATACAATCTCTTTGTTCAAGGAGAAAGCATTGGGTTGATTTGTTTTAGTACAATACCCTCAGGACAAGTTGTTGCAAGAAGTAGAACAGTGTATAAAATAATTAAATTGGAATGTGTTTGAAAGCGTTTGAAAGTGTTTGAATGTGTTTGGGGAGGAAGACAATGTACTTCGGAAGTTCAGAAAAGTACACAGACTCCAAGTTGTAACTGACAAAAAGCCTCTATAGTGAGTTCAATACACGCAGACACAAATCTGCAAAGGACAAGAGGGAAACTGCAAATGCAAAAAAAATTTTGTTAAATGTACATTTTATTATGATTTTTTTTATCTCATAACATTAGTGCTTCCCATAAGACAACTTTCTTTCCTTGGTGCCTACTGAGTTTGAGTGACAGTTTTAAACTCTCCCACTTTGCCTGCTGGCTGATATGAATAGACATGCACCCTCCAGTGTTCCCTAGCTGTGGTAATAGTAAAAGATTGATCTCTAAGACATGCTCAACAATTAATTCATGAATCGATTTTCTGCTCGGGATTAGTATTGCTGCAGTCTTTGAAAAAAGATGTGGTGTCTCATGCCTGCAGCAAATTTTGTTCACTGATAAGTCGAACAGAAAAGAATGTGAAGGTCAGAGATTGTCAAATGGAGCCGTTCGGTGACAGCAGCCAAGGGAAGACGTGTTTCAGCCAGACACAAGTGTTCACTGTTTAACCACATGAAACCTGCAAAAGAAACATACAAATGTCAATAAAAACATTAGCTTTATTGTTAGGATAGAGTAAGCATTACCTTTTGAATCTCAATAGTCCAAGTAAAGCACAAATTACTATAAGAAAAATGTTATTTTAATTATATTTTATGACTTCACTGTGGGTGCAGTCATAAGGGTTATATTTAGATGCTTCCATTTGATAACACTGTACATTGCTATGTCCCATAAATGGATACGCTGCTCTAAACATATGTGTCTCCCATTAAAAGACATGCTGCTTTGCTGCACAAGAAACACATCTGTCTTTCCCTTCTTTAGTCTGAATGTATTCTGTGATTGGTAGCTGCACCATTACCATGTAAAGCCACACTGCCATTGTATAAAAACTGTGTTGTGTTTACAATAAAGCTTTGAGAGAGAGAGAGAGAGAACTGAACCACGAAACCTGCATGTTGCCTCTTGTCTCTTTCTCTCTCTGATCATTAGCGGAATATCTGACATCGGGCCAAGCGATGCTGGGTAAAAAATAAGTTTGCGGGAGTTGAATAGCGGGCTCAGCAATGCTAGGTAAAAAAATCTGTATTGGTCAGTTAAAGCTGACTTTGGGCCGAACAAAACCGGATAAAGATCTACCGACTAGCTAGAGAAAAAAACGTTATTTCACAAATCTTTAAAAAACTGATGAGATGTATAAGAATATGAAATAAGAAAATGCACGTGTATAAATGCCCTGCCCTTAATTTCTCCACCTGCTTGTAACATAGTATTATTGCCGAAAGAGTGTCATATTTAAACAATGTCTGGAGGTTCTAAGGAGGGGTGCCAAGAGTGGACGTCTTGTTAAAATAATGTGTGTGTGATTGGCACTGAAGCCTCATACTCTGCAAGTATTTATTTATTTATTTTTTGATATGTTAAGCTCTTGTTTGGTAGCCAGGCCCAGTCCCTTTCTTAGTGAAGTGACCCCTTCCAATGACAACGCTTTAGCAACAATGCCTTGTTTCTCTGACGGATTTTATTCAAGTTGTGTCAGTCTGGAGGCAAGATTTCTCAGTATGTTGGTGCTGTCCCCTGTTATCTGATTGGTCTATCCAATTTTATTCACATCCTGGAAATTAAACTGAAATCAACAGGGACCAGACAAATATTTTTTATAGAATAGGAAAAAAGATTGAAAATTGCCATGATTGTTGTCACTTTGTGTAGTAAACACAGATTCTGTCTTCAATGGATCAGACTCATCTTATACATGATTGTACATGATTTGTGGTTGACACTGGCGTTGGATACACCTGAGAAATGTGCACACCACCTTCAGTTTAACTGGCCATTTAAAATATATTATCGGATCGAGGAGAAGCTAGTAACAGTGCTGATGCTAAATCACAATGGGCCTGGATGGAGCACTTTTACGAGCTCATCTACATTAAACAGTCCAGGAATGTTGTTTTCCCGTAGACTTCATCAATTACACTGCCGCAGTGGTGACCCTTGTCTAATGTGACTGGTTACCAACATTTTATTAAGCCGACACATTCCTCTACATCACTGATTAATTATTTTTACTAGCCTGCCATGCCTCATTGGAGCTGAGGCCATATGGACTATGATCAGAATACCTTTGTTGATTACACTATAAGAAATGGCTAACAGCTAGCATACTCCCCGAGTCGTAATACATACAAAGATGGATGGTAATGACTGCTCTTTACATGGATATGAAGTATGCAGCTGCATGGAGTGCCCTCTCCTTCTGGCAAGTCATTAAGAGTGTATCAGCGCACGTACACTTTACACCTGGAGAAGCAGGTGCAGGGCCTTGACCTCGTAATGGAGTACAAGGTGAGCTTAAATAGTAGACAACTGGCCATTTGGTATTCTTGGATAAATATGTAATACAGTGCTAAAAGAGTTTAGAAGTCAGGCTGTGCCAAAAATTCTAAACCAGATGAAAACAAATTATCTGGTGTTACTGCTGTTAAAAAACTAGACCCCAAACATTGTGCAATAAAGAATCTGTACCAACAGCAGCTTGAAATATAAGAACGTTTACATCAGACAGAAATATTGAAACCATCAGTATGTTGCAGCTTAGGTGATGCATTGCATAGAAAGTGTTGTAGCCTCTCATACAAGTGTAAATCATTTAATTAGTAGTTTAAGTGGAGGTTAGACCAAAGAACTCATTTGCATTATTGAACATCAGACCACTCTGCCAGAAAATATATGTACTTTGTCAGCGAGATAATGGCCCATTGGATGAAACAGCACAATAAGATGGTGTCACAATTCACTGAGCATCATCAAATAAATCCAGGGCATGGATTAAGTTGCTCTAAAACAGGACTCTCTCAGGAGGACAGATTGGTAGTTTGATGAAAACCAGATTTTTGTGAGACGTGGTAATAGCTGTTGATTCTCAAGTGTCTACTTGACATTGGCTGTGGCAGCCCTTTAAAACATAACACAATATGCAAAGTACTAATCAAGTGGTATCAAAATTCACCATGCCACTCTTGCTTAAGTGCTTTCTTGGCAGATGCAGCGATTTACTGCATGTGTATGACTGTGGGTTTGTGTATTGTGTGGGTTTTGGTGTGTGCAGAAGACAGATAATAGTTGCCACCTCATTTTATAATCGCCATTACACTAGACAGGCCCCAGAAATGCTTCTCACATGACAGTTGTATTGAGCAAATACTCCCAATGCTGCTGTATCCTGACATCAATATAGAAGGGTAAACCTGTGTCTGTGTCCTTGAGCTGGCTATTTGCCATGGCATCTGTGAGCATAATGAAAGAGGACAATAGGACTGGCTGGGTGACACTCATTGCATGCACCTCTGCCTATGGCCAGCAAGCCTGAAGAGGTATGTGAAAGTGAAGCGATTTAGGCTGCTAAGACCAGCCATTGTCCATCACACCAGCAGCAAAGTAAATTTGAGAGAAATGGACCCTTATAGATGGGGTATTGGTCTTGACTGCAGGCTGTTCGTATCTATTTATGGTAATGGTGGAACAGAGAGAACAAGGTGGCTGCCTCTGGTCCTGCTTGTTTTCTTGATTATTCCTCACTGCACTACCTACATGTGTAAGTGTACATTGCCAAAATATATATTTTTATTGATGTTTTAAAATGCACAATTTTGTAGGGTATCTATAGAGCAACAGTTTAAAGTTACATTCCATAAGATTTCCTGTACTGTTAAGACTTAACATCTTAGACGGAAATCACCACAACTTAACTGAGAATTTTACCTAAAATCTAAAAAATATATATAATAATTTAAAAACATTTGTTCTAGTGTTAGTGTTTACAAAAAATATGCTGGTAGACAGAATTAAGTGCAATTTTTATGTGACATTAAATAAAGCTTTTTAGGAATCAGTAAGATTTTACATTAAAGAATTACGTGTAAAAAATACTGAAAGCAGCGACTTTGAGAAAACTAGTGTGGATTATAAAAAAAGTGGTATTTGACAAATGACTATTACGTTCACTTTGTTGAAAGAAGGCCCTGAGTTTACATCATGTGTTCATATTTCATTCTCCCCTGCTGTTACTTTGGTCGTTGCCACCGTGTTGATGGGCCATTATTAGTGAGTGATGGAGTGGTTGCTAATGAGCAGGATAAAGTATGCGGCTAAGCCCTAGTTGATGAAGTGTGATAGATAAAGGAAGAGATTGTCCTGCTAATGTGTAATTGAGTTTGAAAAGACATCATCATCATTGTGAGGTGAGGGATGATTATGGATGACCCCCTATTATTTTATTATTGCTGCCTCTCTCAGATATGGGGATTTTCATGTTTTGTTTTTTTTTTGCTTGTTGAGTGGTAATTTTACCAAAGACGTTCATGTCCTTTGTCTGCCACTTAAACCCAATGGCTAGCCTTTATTTTTCCTGGCTCACAAGGTTTATTCATTTGCACTTTGCATGCTATGTAGCTGGCAATAGAGTGGGGAAATGTAAACTTAAAGTTGTGAGGGTTTGAGATTTTGGGTAATAGTCAGTTATCAAAAATGACATTAAAACAATACCATAATTTCTTATTTTTACAATACAGCCTCTTCAGTCACATTTTACTGCAGTCTTGTACCCCACTCTACACAAATTCAGCATAAACAAGATGATTCTGGCAAATGGCAACCAAGTAACTTTGTGTACTGTCACTGAGTGGGTCGAGAACATTTCCATGTGCTTTATTTATAGATAGCATAGCATATAGGCTACACCAGCTAAAGCAGGGGTGGGCAATAACTTTTTCCCTAGAGCCACATTAGAACATGTGACTCTTGTGGAGGACCGGGCCAACACAGTGAACTCACTTATGCTCAATAAAAACATGTTTCTTTTGCCTATAGGAAAAGTATTTACTTTTCCTTACTTTCCTTTGGAGCAAGTTGTACAGTGGAATCAACTAGTCACTGCTAAATATTGAAGGAAAAGGAAAATATATGTAGTGTTTAATCATCAATAAAATATTAGTAAATGCTTGGCAGGCCAGCTTAAACAGCTTAAAGGGCCACATGTGGACCCCGGGCCATAGTTTGCCCACACCATAGCTAAAGGGTACAAGATACAAAACACTGGATGTTATGCTGGACATGTACAAAATGCAACATGGGCCCAGTATACACATCTAATTTTGGGACCTTCAAAAACTATTAAATTGAAACCTGACAGACACGATTAGGATACACAAGTTACAAAACCTGCATTAAAGCAAAATGCACATCATAATTACAGACATTATTCAAATGCATATTATGTAAAGTAACACACACGGTCTTTGCAAAGGCTATAGCTTCTTAGAATTCATACTTCATCTGCTTCTAGTAAACAGCAGCTTATGAGTGGAATATTGACTCTTTGAAAAGCACATCTAAAGTGCTTAATATAGTAACTTTAACTTGCTTAGTTTGCATAAAAAATGCTGTTTTCTGTTTTTTTTGCAGCTGTGAGCTATCTGTCTGATAACGTTTCTTTGTGAAATTGTCTATACATTACTGCTTAAGCCTCATCCTTTTTCACACTTTCTCTTAAAAAAATAAAAAACAAATAAAACACTGTTGTAAAGTAGACATGCAAGTGCGCAAAGCCATATTGTTTTTAAGAATGTCATTTAATATATATATATACATTAAACCCAAAATTTTTCTTTTGCTTTTGCAGTTAAATCACACAAGTAGTGACCTCATCGTTTACTTTGTTCATAAATAGTCACTTAGCTTGATTAACTCCGAGCTGCGGAGATCTGTCAAAGCCTTTTACAAAACAGCATCACGTTGCTCCATTGTGACACCGCTTGGAAGATTAAATGTATGGATCACATTTTCCTGGGTCAGACCACCTGAGTGGCAACGAGTAGGGATAGCATTGCTCCCTATCTGGGCCACGCCACAGTACACTTGGGTTCCGGACCAGCAGGAGTTGATCAGTCAACGAGCAAGGCATTAATCTGCCTTGACACACCGACTCTACCCTTGGAGGACGTCCGGCTCTGGGAAGCCATCCAACAGCACTGCCTATTGCTGCTAGAGTAATGCAAGGTGTCAGAAGAGCTGGCATGGATGGAGGGACAGGGAACGCTGGGATGAAGGGAAAAGACAGAAAGAGAGGCAACTCTAAGCTGCTGGATCAGCACAGGAGGGAGGAAGGGAAAAGGGGCAAGAAAGATGGGATGTGGCAAAGAACAGATACGGATTATAAGTTAGAGGCTCAAAAGGTGAAAAGCTGAAAGAGTTACTCAAAGAATAAAATTAAGTTTAGCTATATAAATTTAACACCAATTAAAACAAGTAACAATGATTGTCCCTCGCCGTTGCAACCCGGTGCTGGTGCCAAGGTTGAATTGTCGCTACCTTTTGCTTGTGCTGAATTGAAACTGTGTTGCTATCTCAGATGGTGTTCTTTAAGCAGGCTGCTAAATGTCTGTGGCGCCCTTGTCCCAAGCTAATGAAGTTAAGTTTTTTTATAGGGGGCGCAGTCGTGTCCTGCTCAGTATTTATAATTACTCATGTTAAACCTCCATATAGGGACTAAATTTTAGTTTTTTGGTCATCACCATGGCAAAGCTGTCGAAAATTGGGTATTCATGGCTCCAAGATAAATTTTATAAAATAAATACAACGTAAATTTAACATTCATATTCAGCATTTTTAAATTTTTGATTTAAGATTTCTAGTTTGTCAAACAAAGTCGCCGTAATATCATTTTTTGTCTGCCTTTCCATGACCAATATGTGTACCAAAGAAAAAGACAGAAAAAGTTTTTGCCCAGCTCTCATAAGCGCAATGTATTTTCCCTTTTTCAAGGGGCACTGATGCACCATTTTTTCAATGAAATTTTGAATATAATTAGTTTTTTCACACTTAAAAGAATTTTGGGCAAATTTTTGTGAGTTTTTAAATATGTTCAAGAGGTCAACATCTGTCCTGTCTTTTTTTTTTTTGAAGAAAGAGAAAAAGATCAAGAACAAAAATAATAAACATAAAGCTAATATAGAGAAGAAAATTGCATTTACTATAATTAGACGTGTCAATCTGTAGCAGAATGTAGAATATACAGACCTATAAAGAGGATGAACCTGTTTTCCTCTGTAAATAATATTATATTTGTGAGTACATCTAATGCAGTAAAAGTAAATATGATAGTAGGCTGAGCTGTATAAGTACTGGCCTCTTTGCAGAGAAGTCTTCAACACTTGAGACTACTCATTACATAGTTCTATACTGGCAGTGCAATCATTTCAAGAGCCTGTGACCGTGAGTGTCCAGTATTTAACAGACACAGGAAAAAATGCATAGGGCTTTATTTATTTAATTTATTATTTGTAGAACTGTGACTTTAATCAGAAATGGAAGACAGTAATGGATTAATCGTTGGGGGGAAAAAAACAAAAACATATTCCCAGGCCTGATCCCATTTTCAGCATTAGCTTCAAAGTTTAATGATTTTGTCCTTGGTCCATGCCCTACTCTGCCATCAGTTAAGCCTCACGACGGACAGACAAACAAATGAAAGTGATCACATGACCTCAGGTTGAGGTAACTAGAAGGACGTGTGTACACATGTACACAAGTACATGGCCTTGTCTAATGTCATTGAAACTAAAAATGACAAGTGAAAAATGAACAAATCCACACTTTCTTCTGTTAAATTTGTGTAGAGAAGTCCTGTAAGTGATATTTAGTATGAATAACTGTAACTGAGTATAATTAAGCTAAAATCTATTTATGCAAAATAGTAAAAACACAGACATGCACAAAATGGAGAATAATCTGTAACTAATCTTTTTACTGATGGTTATGAAGCTTTAATTTGTCAGATGAATACAAAGTAGGGCTAGTTGCTAGTTACCTTTTTCAGGGTATATATGTATTTTCCTGCTGTATTCACATTGCCCAGCCCTAATTTAAAGAATTCTTGATTATTAATTTGAAAATATGTAATGCTGACATTAATAGGTGCAGATGCTGTGTTAGACAATATAAATGTGTTTCTAGAAGTCTAAAAAGAACGGCTTTCTGTTGAAACGTTTTAAGAAAAAGCTGCTAGTGCTATGATAAATCTAATAACACTGGTCTCCAGAGTCCCTTCTCCACAGCCCAGTTTGTCCCTAAGGGATGCAGAGCATAAACATCAAAGAAGAAATTACATTATTCTAGCACTCTGATGTTGAACTTTGTATTATAACGTGTCTTTATGCATCTTGGTATGTTAATAGTCCAAGGCTGCAGTTTACTTCACAAGTGTCCTGTGCTGGGTCGGTGACACCAGGGAAGTGGGAGACTAATGGCCCGATGCATATGCCTTACAGGGGATCAGGTGCAGTGGAGTCATGCACGCTGCACTCCCTCAGGGTTTGGAAGACAAAGGCTGAAGACCCGCCCCACTAATGTCAGAGAGAGCACCTGCCGCCATGAATAACTACACAGAGAACACAGGGAGGATACATGCCTACCTACTGGGAGGGCACACACAGGCCATGGGGCTTCAGAGAAGAGAGCACTAAACGGGGCACACTCACACAGCACAGTGGTTAATTGCCACAGCATAACAAACTGGGATCAGAGATGTTATTGTTCTAAATACAACTAAACACCTGAGAACAAAAGGTGAAGTATTCAAGAAGCATGCTGCACACTCACAGAGTTTTGTTTTGGTTTCTCCCTTTCCAACAACAAATGGCAACTTGTGATGAATGACCAGCTTGCAGCAGCAACAAAATGCCAGTGGCTGGCAGCTACAAAAATGCTGCAAAGTGCCACAATGTTAACACTGCTGCATCTGACAGAATGTAGAATATGCACTTAGTTTGTAATCATTCCAAGTTTTGCAGATTAAGCTGAGAAATTAAGGGTGATGCATTAAAAGAAATGTGAAGCACATTTTATTTTTACATTGAATCCCAGACGTGTTATGATAGACAGACTAATCCTCTCTCCTACCATTCAGAGAAAATAAGGTACATTTCCATCAGTCATTTTCAGGTATCGTTCTAAGCCAATAATGACTTTACTATCCTCGACTGGTCGACTGATCGGTTCCTGTGCTCTGTCAGATGACTCACACACACTGTCAAAATAATAGCTGTATCAACTGATGTTATTATTGCTAGAATGTTATAAAACCATGTTTTCAGACCAACAGGCAACATAGACACAAAGCAGTGAAAAAATCTACACAAAAAGAAAAATGTTTTAGTCACAGTTTGTTGCTCATTGTTTTAGTTTATCTGAAAAAACAAAACAAAACTGTGCTCAGATGTGTCAGCTCCTCTATGACCCCAAACAGGCCCACCAGGGGGCTTGGCTCTGGTCCAATGGCAAATACCATGGACAATGTGCCAAAGACTTCCCTCCAGTAAGTGTCCAGACGAGGAAAGGATCCTTTTGATTTGAAAAGGCGGGCCTTTTGAAAATAAATTAGCTGGTGGCATTCAGAAAGGGACAATGTGTAAACCAGTTTGAGAGCAGAAGTCCAGGCTTTCTTTGAGGCCTAGGTCCTTCTCCCGTACCCTTTAGGCCTTGTCCACCGAGGGGCTTCTAAGGTCTAACATAATGTTAGACAGTTAGACTTGACCCTGTCTCCTGGTTGACTGAAATGCAATGATTTGAAATCACAAAATAATAGCCAGCTTTACACATGTTGCACATTCTTTAGGGAATATGATGATTACAAAAAAAGACATACTTCATTTAAGCAAACATTGCCATTGTGAGTATAAAATAAATATTCTTTCAATCAACAGACTGCAGGGTTTAGCTGGACTTTAACTGTACAATGGTGGAAATCCCAGTGCTTACCAAAAAAGTGAGATATAGTACACTTATTTAGGATGCTGGCAATCTCCAGTGGAAACAATGCAGTTGTGCACTTGTACAGACTTACTATACAGTTCAATGTTTATCTTATTTTCAGTAAAAGAGGCCAAAGGCTATATGTATTACCACTAATCCAACATGAAATGCTGTGGCTGCCAAGTACATTATATGCTGTTACTGATTCTGTAGCAGAGGTAAGACACAATGGTATTGCAAACACATCTTTTCTAATCTAAAACATTGCAGAACACAACACAATTAATTTTTATTGCTGATTTTTTTTCCTGCAGAAAGCTCAGCATCTCAGCAGAGTCAGACATCACCAATGAATAGGAACATAAATTTGGTGCATGCACTGAAAGTTATAAGATAATTAAAATGACCATCTTCTTCTCCAGGTTTGCTTACTCAGCCAAAAGTAACACTTGATTCATTCTATTTTTTTCTTAAAGTCAAAAAGACACAAACTAAAACATGCAGGTGAAATGGGGACAGGGAGGGGGGATGCTAGTCACATATAATCATCCTCTGTACTGTGATGCTATGTCCACAGGGTCTTACAGGTGCAAGATCTTTTAGAACAATTTGAACCTTATCCTCTCCAATAAAGTCTAGGAATGGGCTTCAGACTAAAAAAAATCCATTTCAAATCTCCTTTTAAAACATTTGTGAGCCTTTCCAATGGGAGTAGTTGTAAAACATTAGAGAGCCAATTTGAGAAACAGTGTCTGACTTCATCCAGCCAGAATTGTTAGTCGGGCACAATACCATATGATACTCATACACTGAACTACACTGAATACACTAAAGACGACTTAGCTTTACAGCGAGTGTAGTCATTGATGAGATATTCCTATAAATTTCTACCCAAAATTCCTGAATTTCCGGGCATGACCACAATGTGATGTAAATGGTATGCATTTATATTGCGCTTTTTTGGACCCCTCTCGGGCAATCAAAGCACTTTACATCATACTTCCATTCACCCCATTCACACCTGGGGCAGACAGAGAGGGGGGCTGCCCTACACGGCACTCCCAGCCTTCTCCGACTACCACTAAACTCACCTCTACAGTCGCACATCCATGCACAGAGCTGATGCACTGGAGGCAGGGTGGGTTAAGTGTCTTCCCCAAGGCAACTGCGCCCCATTAAATGTACACATACATAAGTGCCTACGTGTTGTTTAGTCTTTTTCATATTTCTTCCTATAGTATGGAGTAGTTTCAGGAGATTTGCAGGTACAGCATATCTTTCTATTATTTACAGTAAAATAATAGTGCCCCATTGGTGATTCATGATTATAGTATTAAGGTTGTGTTCCCACGATTGGTAAAAGTAACAGTTCAAAATTAACCTATTTGTACAATTAACTGTTTTATGGGAACAGTGCTTCAAGACACACACTACATTCACTTCAATAATCTACCTGGTCTACATGCAGACTTCTTGCTTAGATAAAAAATTTTTTACATTTCCTTGAAATATTATTCATATCTTCACTGAATACATTTGATATAATATTGCAATATTTTTGATGCATGGGAACCCGACTGAACCATGTGTGTTTTTCTTCAGCTTGTGGTTGTAAAAGACATAAAAGCAGAGCCTCGGAGGCGTATCGGACTGACATGTCTCTCTGTCGACGTCCGCAGCTTCGTGCACTTGGCTCGGTGAGACAGAGTGCACGGGTGGTTGACACTTCATATCGACTATAAACTTTGCAAATGTAGCCTGATGGTGAAGACAGATCGAGGTGCAGAGGGCAAGAGGGGTGTCGTAAATCAACATCTTTCTGAGCTGCCACATTTCGTTGGACTGATGTTTCTTCAGTCTCCTAAAGGCAATAGATGCAGACAACACAAGACTTCTCCTGCTCCGTGACAGGGGCAATGATGCACTCTGCAATAGCAATGAATTATGTTGTTTGTCTTGTTCTTTTTTTGCTAATAGAGCTTCAAGACCAAACATAATGGGGTAGGTATTAGATTTTTGGAGCTAGTCTGAAAGAAAAGTTTTAGTTTTTTAAACAAATTGCCAGAGTGAACATAAAATAAAATTTCACAAATATTAACTATGAAGCAGGTTCATGCTAAACAGAGTGGTCTGGTTATGTTAAGAACGACATAGTGGTCAGGTGTTGGGTTTTGCTATTGCTGAGTTTGGTGAGGGGGCTCTGTTTTACAGTCTGGTGTCTGAAAACAAGCGACGAGTATTAGATCACAGATATGGCTTCCATCTGTAAGACTGGGACTGGACAGTGAGTACTGATTGGTTTCAGTGACATGTGGCAACTTGTTTCAAAGCAACCAATGTACTTGCCAGTGAAGAAGAGTTAAAATGGTCTTGTTCCTTATGCAGCAATGTTCTTGTTAATTATCTGAAGTATTGGGGTTTGTGTTTCCGAACTTCCAAAAATCACAACCTAAATCCAAGTGATAAAATGCTTGTATAATTTCCAGAATTGTTGGGATTTCCTTAGTAGAACATTCAAGGAGCTTACATCCACAGAACATCTGAGGTCAGCTCTCAAAAATGATTGTAACAGCTTACCCAGCAAGGTCCTTTAAATAAGCTGCAAGAACTGAAGCCAGAATTATAGTTTATTTTCTTCACTCAGTTAGCATTTTGTATATCTTCCTGTCTTAAAGCTTTGCACATTACTGTCTATTGTTACACTTTGTTGTCCATAGACCAACCTGCAAAGCCATTAAACAGATCAAAACAATTCCCACTGTAATGTTTAACTGGGGCCATTTGTAATTTGACCATGTATTTGGCATTCTGTAATTTGGGACTTGGGATGGGACTGCTTGTACTTGGATACACATGTTGCACTTGTAGTGGTGTTTTGTTTGTAGCTAAATGTTGTATATTGTTTTATGGGGAAAAAGCTCATTGTACTACATGAACAAGTATATGTGGTTGAAATGACAATTACATTTGACTTGATCAGTGTAATCCAATTTCTTCATCCTAACAGTGAAGTTGCATTGAGCAAAACAAATAAACTTGAGATATTAAATCTTAATATTAACAATGAGCTTTACAGTGAGTGTTTTCTCCCAGTCAAAGCATAACCATAATAGTTAGAGTCCAAGTTGGGAACTTTAAACATACAAAAAAAAATCAATAAAAAAACACAACAAAGTCCTGAGAAATAAGGTTTGACTTAGCTTTAAAAAATTGTAAAAATCAAACCATAAATGCCTAACTTTAAATGACTGCATTACAACAAGCTCATTACTGAAACTTTATCACACACCCACTGTACTCATTTCAAGTCCACTTTCCAAATTTCAATTGATGCTAAATTTGTCAAAGTTTGACATATTTGCTTATTTGGCATAAAAACTTATAATGTTGTGCTTCTGTACATTTTCCTAAAATTAAAGCATGTCAAAATGATGACTGATTAAATGTACCTTTTTCTTTTAAAATATTAATTCTGTTGGGCCGAGTGAAGGGCCTGTCAGTCGTCAGTGCCAGCCTCATTTGGGACTTCAGTAAAGTGTTGGAGATTGAAAAGCAATTTAAAGCAACAGAGTGTGTGTTGGATGAGTGCACCCCGGCTCTTTGTCATGAGAAATTAGCAGCAGCTTGTTTAATGTCCTTAGAATTATGATGATGTGATTGGTAATTATGATCGTGGTAATGATGATGAAATGCAGATGCCTCAAAGGTGCAACAAAATGTGAAAGACATTACGAAAGAATTTGGGTTTAAAAATGAGCAAATACAGTTTAGATGTGGTAAAGACGGTGATTAGTATCAATATTAAACTAAACTCATTCTTAGTATTTTTTTTAATTTAATGATTCATAAAGAGAATGGACAAATACAAGTTGACAATAAAATCTTTGTAGTGTTTTTGTAATAAACACATTTTCATGTTTTTTTGTGTGTTTGTGGAGTGGCTATGGTGTTCTATTTTAAGGTCACAGTGTACTATTATGGTATGGAGAAAGTGGGAGAATAATATTAATTGAAAAACATTTATTTAAACATAGAGATTAGGCAGGGTTTAACTAAATTTTACAGACATACAAATTGAAATCAGACTTTTGCAAAACATAAGAGTCATCACTCCACATTGTCTAGTCAATGTATTTTTTTGGTTTGTTTGTTTTTAACCAACCATTTTCAGATTTCTTTTTACTCAGCTGTTTTCTTATGGTGTAAGATCACTATCAAAAAGATGTATGCACAACTTTAAGCATTTGTATTCGTATTTTTAAACATTTGTGCGTAAATTAATTTGACTGTAAACATTTACAAGTACAACTCTGCTTTCTACGACTACGAATTCTTCAGTATGAACACAAATTCAAGTTTACGGGTACGAGTAAAAAAAACTGTTGAAATGACGTCACTGCCGTCCCAGGGCAGGTAATCAAACCTCGAGTCCATCTAACGCGCATGTGTCAAAGGTGAAAGATGGCTAACAACAGACCTGAGGCTGCAAGTCTAGGCTCAGCATCACAGGTAAAATAAATAATGTGTTTATGCAACATTTTTATACGATTTTACTATTTTAATAGCACTTTATATGATATACATTGCTTCAACTTAAGTTGTGCATACATCTTTTTGATAGTGATCTTACACCATATTTTCTGACATTTGTTTGTCTGTAACAGTAGTGTTCAAGTCATTTTCTATCACATAAGTACCAAATAAATTAAAGTTATCCACTAAAAAATAGGCCTTACTTTTGATTATATAGCTTTTCACTAAAGTAGAGCATAGAGCCTCAGGGTGTTATTTTAAGTTAAGACTTAACATTCATAACATAACTCATCAAAACACATAAGACATTGCAATCGTATCCATGATGCACATATAGTATTTTTTTAATTGATCATAAAATATAATTTGAATAAATGTATGTTAACCCTCAAACTCAAACAATAAAACACGCAGAAAACATAAAATAGCCCATCAGTTGAGGAGTGCTTTGATATCAGCATTATCTATAAAAAATACAAATAATTGTTTTGATTACAACAATTTATTATCCCTGTGGCGAAATTTACTATTGAAAGCCACCACCAGGGGGCACTCAGGATGTTTTGATGTTTCCCTTACACAAACCATAGAAAAAGGTTTACAAAAGATGGCAGGAAGGATAAGTTAGTGACCAACAATCTGAATTGAATTATAGAGTGAGATAATTATCACAAAATTACAGTCAAAAATATTAACTGTCTCTGGAATTTTGATATGACAGTGAACATGGTGTCTATGCACTTCCAATTCTTTCCTTCAGAAGGCTTGATGCATTGGCACAGTTTTACTGGCATGTGGACTCCTCTACTGTCCTCTTTCCAAACAGAAAGCATTCATTTGTGCTCTTTTTTCCATCACTAAAAGCGCATCCAAACTTTGATGGCTACTTTTGTTTGTTCTGTTGTGTACTAGAGGCCATTAATTGTGAATCAATTGCTCGAAAATGTGGCCAATTTGAGCCACACAATAGGTCTGATGCAGCTTCTGAAAAGCAATTTGAAGAAAGCACTGCACACTTCACCAGCATCTCATCTAGTGTGACATTTCTTCTGATTTGATGGTTCTTATTTTATAATGGAATTTCATTCTTACAAAAGTCAATTGTAATTTTATTATAGTTATTGACAGCTTCTCCTTGATTTCTATTGCAGTATTTGGCTAAACCAGCCTGGATACCTTTTGACAGAGCTAATGCACAGAGGTTGTCTAAATAACAAGCAAAGAGATTTGTTTGTGTGTTTGCTGTAGCCCACACCATTGCAGTCCTGTATGGATTTCTCAACTGTTAAATCCAAGCCAAACCAAATGGGAGGTTAAAAGATACAAACAACAGCTCCATTTAGTGCATCCCTGTTGGCTGCATCATTTGCTCTGCCTTTGTACACTGTAGCGGGCACCGAGCTGTCCAAGAATACCGATGTTTCTGTCTCTTGTTTAATTGACAAGGCAAACACCGACACTGTATGAACTGGGCCAAAGGCTGGCAGATGTACACAGAAGGGCATAGAAGTGAGTTTATGGAGGTGTGACAATAGGGTGCACCAGAAGCCTGACAGCCGTCAATGGAGCAGAACAGAACACTGGTGGTCAGTGAAGGCAACTATTGGGAAAAATGTATAATATTAATGCTGGACACTTTTAACCCATGTCCATACTAATATGTTTCATGTTTCAAAGTATTTCAGAAAGGCTGCAACAACTAATCAATGTCGATATGTTATGCAAAAATGTTAGCCAATAATGAACTAATGGATTTTAGATTACAATTAAATGTATGTGCCATTGCAAATTCTCTCCATGAATCCCATACATTTAGATGTGTAAAGTGTGTAAATGCTCAAGAAAACTTTGAAAAGGATGTAATCTTAATGAAATGTAATGTTACTTCCTAAAACACTAATCTTGCCAAGATGGTTTAAAATGTTGTTTTTCTCAAAAACACTATATAAAATGAAAATACACTGGTACAATTTAAACAAGAATAGCTTTACTACAAAAATAAGTGTTATTATAATTGCAGGATGATAACGCTATGCCAAACTCACAGTACAATTTGCAATCATGAGGCGTTATCTGAGTGCTGAAAATGCCTAACCTCATGAACCAGCTGTTCACATCCCGTTCCCATTTCAAAGCGTCAACCAGGCCAAGCTAATGTGAAATGGATAGAGGGCTGTAGTTGTGAGCTACATTCCAGCTGGCATGTTTCCCTGGGTAAAGGACCCCCTCCTGTTCTTCCCCCATACCCAATTTTGGTCTTTAACCAGCTCTGCCTATTTCCCCTCTGCACACAGCTAAATGTTTAACCTCCTCAATGACTTTTGTGTTAGTAGAACGGCAGGCCTAGCTAACGCGGCGGTGGCTCCACTCCAGGCAGGATCAGTGGCTGTCGCTTATGCTCACAGATCAGTCAGAAGTGAGGCCTGTCACTGTGTCACTCTCTGATGGCAGCAAGGCTCTAGGGGACACAAAGCACATTGACACATAGACAGATTCCCCTTCCCTTCTGCCTTTCAGTCCTGCAAATCAGATCCAAACTTTTCAAAGTGACTGTAATATTAGGTTTACACATTTCCCTATGGTTCTGAAACTACATTTTTACATTGAGCCAAATCTCCCAAATCTCATCCATGTAATATCTCAAAATATTGACTTGTGCAGCTTTGTCCTTGTGGGTATTGTTCAATATAAAAAGTCTACAATAAATACTGAATCTGGGTTTAATGTTCCATGTCTATCCATCATTTAAAAAAAATGATATGCTAAGACTTTTATTATTTCACAAGCCAGATGTGTTATATAAAATGTATTAAACCTTTAATATGCAGCGATTTAATCTTAGACTGAAATGACTCAATAACACATGGACATAAAGTTAGATGTATTTGAAGTCTTGTAGCTAACTTACTGGCTAAATAATAATTTATGCTACAATAGTGTATTAATTTAAGCCTAGATATGTGTGACAAACTTGTTTTTTGTCTTGTAGAGAAGGTAAGCAGTCCTAATGAAGCAAAGATAAGGGAAAAAGAATGTGATGTTTAATTAAACAGTACATGTACAAAAGCATAACAGCATTTTTTTTCTTCAAAGATAGAGCTTTAACACTGTTGTTCAAATTCCAGGGACATGTGGAAAACAAGATGGAGAAAAGAAAAAAAACATTGCTAGTGTCCACACATGAGGCTGGTGTGAGAGATAAGGTGCAGGCAATGGACAGAGCGTGTGTTTGAAGTCCAGATAACTGCTGATGACTTCATTCGTGCTTTCTGTCTCAGCCCTACTCTGCTTGACCTTTCTTTCTTATCCTTTTTCTTGACCACAGTATTTGTAAGATAAGATCCAAATATTGCTGATAAAATCAAACACAGTTCATTCAAGACAGTCTGAATGATGATACTTTAAATGCATGCTTTATACAATATAATATTGTAATGATGTAACTAGGAATTGTTTGTTTTCTCCTTATTTTATGTCTTTTGTTTCAACTGGACTCTGTCAGACCTGGCAATAAAATTGGGATAGAGGGATGGGATTTAATGTGACAAGCCTTAATTCAAAATATGAATTGGCTATTGTATTTAAGCTCCTAATGAAGTTAATGACCCTCAGTCAGGGTACGGTGTCTGGTCATAATATGTGATTATTAATGAAAAATTTTATATCACAGTTAAACAGGGAAAATATTAAGATGTAAGTTGCACCATAGACTAGAGGTTAAAAAGGAAATCACATACCAGGAAGTAAAGCACTTCTTATTGGATGGCCTGAACACAGCAAATACATTTTCTCACTATTATAAAAGTACATAGAACATAGTCGGTAGTGTCGTTTTAACCAATGTAAAACCCAGTTTCCCATATAATGTAGTGAAGTTTGCATCGTCTCAATGGGGACCAATGACCACCTGATAAGACAAATAATTTGACATGCATGATTTCTTACAGTTAGTAGACTGAATATGATATTGTGGTCTGAACTTGTTCTTAGAATAATGTTCAATAAAGATTATGTTTAGAAACTTGTGTATGCAGGATGTTACTGAGAGCAGGTTATACAATAAAATCTGCAGTTGTTTGTGAATGGACATGCACTGTACAATGGGATGTTTCCCTTGGGTGCTTGTGCAAGCATCATCTTCCACTATAAAAGGTAGAAAAAAAAATAAACTGTGCATTTCTATGTCTTGCTGTTGGGTAATGAATAAGATATTATTGGTTGGTTCTCATCCTTGTCAGTACTTTGTGCTCATTTACCTGTGACATTTCACAAGCTGAAAAAACAGCAACCAAACAGTGTAATGCAGAGAAAGATCTTTGGTGCAACACAATGAAGCAGAAGGAAGCGTGACTGATGAAGCAAATGCATTGATTACCGCTCACAATTCCTTCTCACCCGCTATCTGTGCAGCATAGTGCTGCACAGATAGCGGGTGCATCATGCTTACTCTATGTGCACAGATGCTGCACACTCTATGTGCAGCATCTGTGCACATAGAGTAAAACTGACGTGATGAAAGTATTAAAAAAATTATATTTACGATGCCAAAGTTGCAGCTATAACTGTACTCTGGAAACTGAAACATCCTAAAAGCACTTGAAACTGCTTATGTGTCTGTGTGATATAGAGTATGTCCATCTCATCCTGCTTTCAGTGGCCACTCTTTCATCTGTCATGTAATGAACAGATGTTGCTCAGCTGCTGGAGTCAACATGATGGACTGAGTGGCTGGCAGGCACATCCTTCTGCTGAGAGGAAACCAGAGGGGTCATCTGGACAGCGAACATCATTCCAGGGAGCCCTCATCGAACGCCGTTTCTCACCTTCTTTATTCCTCAAGCCTGGCCCTTGTCTCTGACATTCAGAAGCCTTTCGGCCCCATGCCCCTCCTTCAGCACTCGACCACCCACCGTCCTGTCCATCTGAGCTCTTGTCAGCCATTCTGTTCCACTGATCACTTACCTGTAATGTGCCCTTGTCCACAACTGGACAAGCCAGTTGGTGAAAAGGTCAAAATATTTATAATAAGGTCAACAAGGCCTCAGAGAAATGAGGCAGGAAGGTAGAAGAGTTAGAAAAGTGAATCAGTATTTTTAAAAGACTAGTTTTACTTCCAGTCTAAGAGAATATACTCCATGTTGCCCTCGGAAAAGTTTTTTGTTTTAGATTGAAAAATGCACGACTGCCTGATCAACAACTCTGCACTGTCCCAATACTTTCACTTGCGCTCCTCAAAACATATTTAAACTGAGGGGTGTCAGGGGTGTGCATCAGACCTGACTTTGTTGACTGATACTACCCTTAATCCTCTTCACTGTGATGCTTTAAACACCATGGCTTTTGTTTCCAAGCAACAATGTCCACCCAGCAATAAAAATTGTCTTACAAAGACATCGTAACTACTATGTCAACCGTAAAACAAACAAAATAAAGTTGGTCACACTTTAATTTACACTACCTTATTAAGTACAATGTAACACAATGTGTAAAAAACTGTAACAACATGTAACTACATAGTACATACATAATGGAATTATGTGTACTTACATATTGTAGATCGGGGTAGACTCAGTGTTATCTATGTACTATGTAATTACAGTTTGTTACATAGTGTGTTACATTGTATCTACCTCATTAATTACAATGTATTAAGTGTAATGTAAAGTGTTATCATAAAGTCAAATTATTCTAACAAAATAGTTCCACCACACATTTAGACATTACAGCATTTCTCTTCACAACTGCACTCTCAATCTGCTCGACCAAAACCGCTCCCTAGAGGCAACACAGTAAAGGTTTCTTGAATGTTGTTTGAACACTTGAAGAAATGCAGATTGGTGATGTTTATAACTATAGCTGTGTCAAGTATGACCCCATCTGCACATCAAAGTCTTAGCACAGCTCCTATTAATGCAAGTGCCTCTATCTGAACTGGTGTTGCACTTGAAAAAAGAAGCAGAGCTCAAGCCACAGGCAATCTTCATGTAAAGTAGAGCATCTGTTTCCACATTGAAAATGTAAATTCTTACAAAGTTAACACTGCAACACTACCGCAGTACTTTTCCAAGAGTTTGTCATATAAGACACTGACATGATCTCAGACACAGACACTTTGAATGTGTTCTATATAGGTATAGGGTATTATTGTTTTGGCAGATGACCATGACCAGAAAGTGGCTAATTGAGTCCTCAAACGTCATTCATAATGTTAGACACAAAATAAGTTTTTAAGCTATATGCACTAGGAATGTAATTATATGTACATTTTATGATACAATAACATCACAATAACAATTTTGCAGTTGAATATATTGCAATATTTTTGGACTGTAACAATATCAAAAGCTCACAATAAGATATTATTCTGAAAAGTTCCTTCCTGTTGGAAAAGAAGAAAAAAAAATCTCAAGACTGAGTTTTCCGAGGCAGAAACAGCAGTGTGTTTTGCTAGCTGTGGAGGTGTTTCTCCACCACTCACCAAGAATGTGAAATTGACAATACTGTTACAACTGTAAGATGTTCCCATGACAACCAAATATGTCCTATTTACTTATGTCCACAAAGCCTAAGCTCACAGTGCTCGAGTTAGTCCCAGAGATGCGGCAGATGTTGCACTCACAAAGCTCTGGCTCTGTTCCTGTGACGGATGTGGTCCATAAAGAGCAGCCTTAAATACACGAGCCACACTGGCTCTGGAAAATACTTTTGCATCACAAAACTAAACACCTCCACAGCTAGCAGCAACAAAACAGTGAAGCTGAACACAGTTGGTGAAATCTAAGCAAAGATCATTAACAAGCTGTGAGGGAATGTTATTGTAAGTGTTATTTGAGAGGTGGCGCTGTGTATAATTATAGTAAACGGTTGATAACCAAATAGGAAATCTTGGTCAATTTTATATTTTCATCAGGACACTCTTTGCATTTGGAAAAGTGAAGTTTAAAGAAACCTCCATTTCTTAGGATATAGCAACAACATTGATTTTTCATTTTTGTCACATCCTGACCTAATTCCACTGTGTTTGTTCATACACAACACTATGTTCTTGTAGTGCTACTAGGAGCTCACAGGTTGTAGAAATGAGAGGTGTGGGTTTGCAATCTGCGTTTTGTTCCACTAGGTGTCACCAAAAGCAACACATTCCACCTTTAATTAGACTTTCCAAATCTTGTTGAAAATAAACTGATAATAACGGGCGTTAGAAATCCTTTTCATGCTAAAAAGCAGTAAGCTTTTATTTTAGTCTTTAAGAATACACCATCCCATTTCTGATCCTAACTTACACCTGTATTATAAATGATTTTATGAGGGGCTTTAACACTGGTAGTGCAGTTATTTAAGCCAAACAATTAAAATTAATGGTCATCTTGATCACTGATTTCTTTGTCAGCACCACTGATTTCTGTGTGTGTGCTTTTAATGGACCATTAACCCAACGACCAGACCTCATTAGTGGAATTTACTGTAAAAGGACAATGTAAGCAAATATACAAGCCTAGTAACGGTGATTGATATTGCCCTACTGTTTTTTTACATTTACATAATAAACTTTGCTCATTGTCATAATTAGGAAAAGCATTGTTTTAACAATGTATACAAGTTTTATCATTGAATGTTAGCCTGTAGCAGTGTTTATAATTGTGCAGTAAAGATGGACTGATTTACCATAATATTTCATGGCAAGTGACAAATCTGGTGTAAATGAAATGCAATATTTCTGTGAAGATTCTCAGTCATCCAGATCATCTTGAAGAAAAGGTTTAAGTAAAAGCATCTGGACTTAGTTTTCAAGGTGAAGACGTTTCGTCTCTAATTCCAAGAGACTTCAATCCTCAATCAATTTTGAGATCAACTGGTAAGAGAGCTGAACTTATATCTCTAGAGGGAGATGTTTGACCTGAAACTAAACCTGATGGGACCAGGCTGATGATAAACCAGGCCAAGATGATCTCAGAATTGATTAAGTCTCTTGAAATTAGAGACAAAACGTCTTCACCTTCAAAACTGAGTCCAGATGCTTCTGCTTTAACCTTCGAAATGCAATATTGAAAAGTTTGCTTCCAAAGTGCCAATATACATCATGTTTCTTAAATGTAAGTTTAAATTTTTGCTGTGATATAAAAGTTTTTTAATAAAACCTACTTGATTTTGCAAACTGACAGGTTTCACGCTATACACTTTTTTGCCATTAAAATTTTTCATAAGATTTTTTGGGACTTCTGTCTGTGCAGAAAACCCAAGCTGTGAGGTTGAGTAAGGTTGGGGGGCAGGGGGTTGAGGCATTCTGTCCCTTATTCCCTATTCAATACGAAAAGGCAATTGCTTTGTCTCACATTTTAGTCCCAATCTGCCACACTCAAGCACTTTACTCATCTAATCTCATTCCTGAGCCAAGCGTTCCCCTGATATGACGAGAGGGAAATTTCAGAGAAGGAATAAAGACACACTGCCATGAGAAGAGAATAAATAAGAGGATACTTGAGTGAACTTGAGTAAACATTAAAACATGTTTTTTCTAAAAATCTATAATCTAAAAAAATCAGTAACTGAATCCATTTACAAGTCAACATTTTTTTTTCCGATACTGGTTCATGTTTATTGCAATATTATTTTATTTACAAATCACTGCAAGTTTACTCAAAACCCTTTAATGATTAAAGGCTTAGTTATTCTAACACACAATACCAATCCTTGCCCAAGCAGGTGGCGGATCACCATGGCAACCATACAAGCAATCCCACCGAGCACACATAGCAACCATTTGGAAGAACCTTAGCAACTACACAGAGATGACCTAGCAACTGTCCAGATTATTATGACCATAACACCTTAATGAAAAACTTGAAATTAACATGTATGGGAGCAAGAAGTGGACACACTGGACAGCTTTGGTTGCCATTATGTTCTGCAAGTGACTATTTTGAGAATGTAGTCCTAGATTTATAATATATATTTCAGTTAATCTTTATTCTAGTCTTAAATAAAGCACAAAGATAGAACATATGATTCAGATTTGCTCAACCTGCCAGTTCACTTGTAAGTGACGTTTTGTAATTCAGATTATAAAGTGCTTATATGTGCATGTCATAAAATATTTCACTTCACGCCCATGACCCCCTATGTCTCCTCAACAACCCCTGCCAAGCATCATTATACTGCCTCTTTATAATTTTGTAAATCAAAATAATAGATTTGGGTTAATATAAAAAAGTGTGAGCTTTTATCTAAATATCTGTCTCCAGTCTTTGACTTGTGTTTCTTAAGATAAAAATTTTAAGAGTGTAGTATTTGTAGTTCTTCAAATATGGATGAATGGATCAGACAAGTACAACAGATTGGTAGCCATAAAAATAAAAATTCCAACTAGTGCAATAAAAAAGCCAGTGCAGCTTAAGTCAGAAGTAAAAGCCTAGAGAATGGTGATGTGCAGTGTCCACAGGGCAGCTTGGTGATGTGCAGTCAATTGTGTACAAATAACCAGGGTCCACAATGTGCAATAAAACTGAACTGTGGAAACTACAGCTAGCACAATAAAAGCCAGTGCAGGTACAGATGGTAGATTTATGCAAATAAAACAGCGCAGCTGGTGGTACGCAGTCCATAATGTGCAAAGAATCAGTGTTCCTCCTATGTCCAACTAAAAGAGAGAAGTTGAAGATCTGTGTCACATTTATAGCTTTCTCTTATTTGTTGTGCCTATATCGAGCGGCTCTCTTATTTTAACCTCTCAACAGCCATTAATCTTAAAGCCACAGGCAGATATTTAGACTGAGGTTGACTTTTATGACAATTTCTGAAGGTCTAACTCATGCAGAGATGTGGAAAAAAATACCCATTTTATTGTGGATATGTAGTTTTTGCCATTTTAGCTTTAAATTGGTAGGGTTGCAATAGCATAACATTATACTTCTTATTCACTATGTGTCCTGTTGATGGTATTTGAACTGCTGATGAAAGTTTATCATATCATCATGAATGTCTTGTGTGTATTATTTGCCTCTTGACATCCAGCTAAACAAATGATAAAAAAGATGCAAGCTATCACCAGCCCACATTCTACATCTACGGTTGGTCACTTCCTTTACTTAGACTTTAGTACCAACAAAATCTGGATGAAAACCCCCTTTTTTTTTTTTTTTAACAGATTACCATCAGTGCTGCCCATGCAAATGACAGGGAAACCTTAAGGGATACCATTTTCTATTAAAATATGTAAGAGTGTAATTATGGATAAATGCCACATTAATTTTGAGATTTAAAGACCTGCTGTGAAGTGGGGCTAGAGGGGGTTGATGAGGCCAAATAAGTGGACTTTACTGCAAAACCCATTGCAGAGAAGTCAGTCTTTAACAGTCTATCACTAGATAAGCCCACCTTTTATTACAGATATTTTAACAAAAAATGTGTGTGGATACCAAATGTATGCAAGTATTGCAAATGTTACGGTGGCCGAGACAGCTCAACACGCTGCAAATGAAGAAAGCACCAGCAAATAAAGAAAACATCTTCATCAGTTTCACAACACGCGCGCTGCAAAAGTTCACAACACATGCAAATACAAAAACTCACTGCAAATCCTTACAACACATGCAAATACAAAAACTCACTGCAAATCCTTACAACACATGCAAATACAAAAACTCACTGCAAATCCTCACAACACATGCAAATACAAAAACGCGCTGCAAATCCTTACAACACATGCAAATACAAAAACTCACTGCAAATCCTTACAACACATGCAAATACAAAAACTCACTGCAAATCCTTACAACACATGCAAATACAAAAACGCGCTGCAAATCCTCACAACACATGCAAATACAAAAACGCGCTGCAAATCCTTACAACACATGCAAATACAAAAACGCGCTGCAAATCCTCACAACACATGCAAATACAAAAACGCGTTGCAAATCCTCACAACACATGCAAATTCAAAAACGCGCTGCAAAAGTTCACAACACATGCAAATACAAAAACGCGCTGCAAATCCTCACAACACATACAAATACAAAAACGCGTTGCAAATTCAAAAACGAGCTGCAAATAACACAGACCACAACGGAAATGTTTTAAGGGGACTTTGAGTGACGAACCCCTACTGGGACCTGCTTATTGTTTGCTCGCCTGTCGCGTTGTTGTCAGTGTTGTTGTCACTGACCTGAAAGGTGAGTTTTTTTTTAACTTTTTTATCATGATTGTATAATTGCTTAGTCGTTTGGATATTGTTGGCCTAAATATATTGTTCGTCACTCAAATGAGTCCCCTTAAAACATTTCCGTTGTGGTCTTTGTTATTTGCAGCGCGTTTTTGTATTTGCAGCGCGTTTTTGTATTTGCATGTGTTGTGAGAATTTGCAGCGCGTTTTTGTATTTGTATGTGTTGTGAACTTTTGCAACGCGCGTGTTGTGAAACTGATGAAGATGTTTTCTTTATTTGCTGGTGCTTTCTTCATTTGCAGCGTGTTGAGCTGTCTCGGCCACCGTAAAATGTACCTATATGTATAATGCACATTTGAAAAGTGGTTGAAAAGTTTCTTTATTTTGATGGATTGAAAAACTAAATGTCTCTTCATTTTATTTAGAGAATTGTTAAACTTTTAATGAACAAACTCATTAAAATTGTGGTTATTTTCAGTAACATCCCTGATGACTTCTATACTCCAGATTGAAACCTCTTTTTAATTACCACACAGCCCCAAAGAGATGGGCAGCTTTCAAGACACTTTCTGAAGTCACATCATTAAAATGTAATGAGACGCTGCCCAGTTTAACAGCTGTAATGTACTAGGACACACAGCCATTATAAGTGATATACTGCCGTAGCTGTAGGCAGGAGGAGTTACATGGAATTAAACTAACAAGACAACGGGCCATGGGTACTAATTATGATGTTTGTTTTTATGCTCCTTTCAGAGTGAGTCCATGAAATGCCATTTTTAGACAGCCTTATGGAGTAAAGAAAAGCAAAGTTAGTTTTGGTAACAGAGGAAGTCGTTTATGCGACATTAAGGCAACAAAACTTTTTTTAGAATAAGCAATTGCAGATATCAACTGCAGTTGTGAACACAACATCTCAAAATATTGTTGCACCAAAACATTATCTATGGTAATGTTTCGGTGCAACAACTGTGTTAGAGCGGTGGTCCTACAACCAAAAAGTTGGCGGTTCAATTCCTCCCTCCCCGTTCCATACTGTTGTTGTGTCTTTGGGCAAGACACCTAACCCACCTTGCCTCCATTGTCTGTGGCACCGGTGTATGAATGTGTCTGATTGTAGAGGTGAGTTTGGTGGTGGCCGGAGAAGCTGTGAACGCCTCGTGTATGGCAGCCCTCCTCTTTGCCCGCCCCAGGTGTGAATGGAAGCATCATGGCATTGTGTCCTTGGTCAACCCACTTTGCCTCCAGCGTCTATGGCACTGGTGTTTGAATGTGTGAGTATGATTGGAGGTTGGAGAGTTTGTAGAGGCAAAATGGCTGCCACGTTGCCATCAGCAGTGTGTGACTGTGGAGTGAATGAATAATGGAATCTGTTAAACGCATTGAGTGCCTTGAAAAGCACTATATAAATCCAATTCATTATTATTAAATTCACAGGGATCTCTGTCTATATCTTCTTGTTATTTTGAAAGAGGGCTATTGTTTTTACACTGGCTGAGAGTTATTGTTAAAATATAAGACTAGAATTAGTTTACATTAGTGTATTACAAAAATGCAATGATGTGAAATAAAAAATCATGCATTAAATCATTGTATAAATTTAAGCTTGCAGATTCTAATATCAACATAAGCTAATGTAAGATAGACAAAGTAATGCATCTTATGCCATAAAACAAACCTAATATTTTCCAGTACAGAAACCCAAGTCATACTGTATATAGGCTGACCAGTGACAGATTGCTGGTATGATACTCCAAAGAAGACCATTATCCTTGAGTCACAGCTCTTCAGAAAGTAAAGTTTGTGCATCTTGTTGTTTGACATGTCTGCTCTGGTTTTATGGACAGCAGAGTAAAAAATTACCCAAAGAGAAGAAAAGGGTTAAGGACACTCAGTACTCTCGTTTTATCACATTGTGGCCCAGTTAGAGGCTAAACATTTAAAAGGGTGTCCTTACTACAAGACACTGACTTGAGTCGGTGGATATTTTTCCAACCCAAAAAGAGGTAGACTTATGGTCATTTGTTTTTGTGAACTCTTAAGATTTAAAACTAATGGATGTAGACTGACACAAGCTTGATCCAGTCATTGCAGTACAAAAAGTGGAATTTTTACTTTCACCACTTCTACGCTTTCCCCCAACCATTGGCACAAATTTCTCACAATATCCTGTCTCTGTTGGCCTATTGCCTTATTGTGTTACACAGGTCATGTTGGTTAGGGGGTCTTGAATGGGACGTATACAATTGCATAAAATCCCAGTAACAATGGCTAAAGAAAGACCCTGGGAATACCCTGCTACAATAAAGGGGGAATTTAAGGGAATATCTTCACACCAGAATAGTCCAGGAAATCAAACATGATGTCAAGTATAAATAGCACAAGGAAAGTAGATAACAAGGGTGTTTTTTCTCTGCCAACTAGGGCGCACACAACACAGCGTCTATCAACTGGAAATGCTCCCCAACTTGGAAAGACAACAGGGGTCGAGATTTGGCCGCGGCCGTTACAAGCTGTCGATGTCCTCGCTTGTCCCATCCCTTAGTTCCCCTCACTAAATCCCTGAGTTTGACATCAAGGCCATTGTGATCTGATTTAATCCTGTTTATCTAGTTCAGTACAACCACTTGAATGCCTCAGGAAAAAAATACCAAATCCAAAAAAATCAACTCAATTTAACAGGGCATAACAGAGAGTAGAAAACTACGAGAAAGTAAAAGCAAATATGTTAAACAGGCCAACATGAAGTCGAAGCTATTTAATATGCAGTGAGAAAATGTACACATATCTAAAATCAAAACAAGAAAAGATGTAGTAACTTACAGACAGATTCCTGCTTCCATTCCCTGCTGTGGACACAGATGGGTTGAAATCTTCGTTTGGCTGATGCTGTGGAAATAAACAAGACATCAGCCTTAATCTGTTTGCACTTGCAAAGTTGGTTTGTGATTGAGAAAGTGAAGTAAGAAAGGCTTTAAATGAGCTCTATTGTAAGCCAGACTTTTAGATTGCACAACAAAAGTAGTTCTTCTGATTAACTGAGAACTCATTAATTTTAGTGTTGACTGCCTAAGCCTTTTCGTTTTGGACATTGAAATGTACACAATGGTATTACTGTTAAAATAAATTCTAAATGCCCATTGCAACCTGACTCAAAAGCCATTGAGATTCTTAGTAAATGTGACCGGTTTGACACAATTTCAATAGCTTGGCTGACCTTGTCTCAAACTACATGCTGGCTTCTTTGACATCTCAGTGACAATAGTGTGAAAGCAGAGCAGCATGAATGTTTTTAGGGAAAGGTCATTGGATAATCCTTTACGCTGAAACACCACAACTTGAAAAACATCTTTACCTTGAACTTTTGAAAATTTTTATGCTCTTTACTAATTATCTAATAGTTCTTACTTGTGTGTATGCTAAACAAACACTAAAACTACTCACATCACTTGGGCAAGTCTTTTTTCTGAACTAAGCTCTGCTCTGAATGGTCAAAGAACATATTCAAGTACAACTGTTAGCCATATAAAATCCAACACAACAAATACACCCTAAGCTTTGCTAATTAGGGTCATGGATGCTTCCATGTGGCAATGAACGCTGGACAATTTGTTAAAAGGCCAGTCCAAGCCTTTTTCAAGTTATTAAAAAGACCATCTCGATCTAGACGTATGAATAAAAGTGGGCTGTAGTATAAAATACAAACTAAATTATAATAATACATTAGTTCATTAGTGGGCACCTTTCCAAACACTCAAGGTCAACTTACAGCAGTAAACAAAGCAAAAAAATAAATAAAGACAAATACAGAATAAAACAACATAAATATATTAAAGTGGATAAAGTAACAATACACAATAAATTAAAAATTGGAAAAAAAAAAGTACAGTAACGTGGTCTTGTAAATGTTTGAGAGGCGGGGGGCAGAGCAGCTGGACAGCCGAGTGGAGGAGTAAACAAGAGGGGTGTTGTTATGGAGGGCTTTGAGGGTGGGAGTAAAATTTTATAACTCATGCAGAATGTAACTGGTATCTTGTGAAGTTGATTGCGAAAAATGGAACACATCTGTTTTATTCACCACTTGATGTCTGCAAAAAAGGCCAAAAAGTTACCAAGTTTTTCAACTTCTCAACACTCAATATTGATTCCCAATTTGGCTTTTCCCATGTGTTATAGGTAACTTTCTTTTGGTGTGGGAAGTGCTTTTATATCTTGAGGTTTTTGCAGTATGTGTGCGGGTTTAATTTTTTTAATCTCCTGTCAAGTAGTGTAGGTAATGCACCACTCTTGATTTGGCTGAGGTATCCTGCCTACTTGTCACCCTGCTGTTTTCCATTTCTTACTCAAGAGCAATCACTTGAAGGCATAATGTTCTAAATCCTGTTGCCAACTCAGCACTCTGGAGGAACACACAAATATGGGGGTAAGCTCTTTGATGTTATTACATACTAAGACAACTCCGTCAAACTCAATAAATTCTCTGATCAGGTAACACGTCAGAATGATGGTGGAAAACTTCTTTTTAATGTTCTATCTACAGAGAACAGACTGAGACGCCCACTCACCAAATGCTGCTAACTTCACTTGCATTATTCCCTTAAAGTACAGGAAAATGCAACAGATAGACATAATATTAACAAAATAATGGTATGATGGTAAGTCTTGTGGTTGCATGATTTTTCACCTTGACTGGTCCGTCGGCTCTGTTCTGCTCATTCCAACAGTGGCAAAGGGGCCTTAATATGATCATATGGTGCAAAATAGCCAAATATAGAGATGCTTTAACAACTTTTAAATACCGACACATTTGACTGATCTCACCAGTATAATGAACAATGTAAATATCCTCTGAAGTGTGTTTGCCAAAATATGTGCTAAACAGCAAGCCAGGTTTGAAAAATGATTTTAAAATATTTAAAATGTTTATGTCACTTTTCTCTTTATACTTTTCCTTGCTTTAGCTGAGCATGCTACTTGCAGGTGTTTTTGTGGACATACCTGGGTAGCCATAAAATACATTGCCTGTACAGCAACATACCTTGTATCCGCTCATACACACAGCTTTACCGACATAAACATTCATACTGCTCATTTCAACATCCCTCAAGGACATGTTGTAGAGCTGAACTATCCCGTAAACCCTGACTTATCTCCTCTACGTGCCCCCGGTTGTGCAGTTCCCTGATCCGTCCCAAGGCACTTCTGATAATCAGTCGTTTCTATTTGGCCCAAAGCATGGGTGCAAGTCTGCAAATGGGAGGTCCAAGCCAAGCTAGACTTCAAGGTCTTTCGGCAAATAAAGTGGATCATCAGTAAAAAGATTTGGTGAAAGGGTTAACCGTGCATTTACAAGACATCCCACCAAGTCAAATGTAATGAGTGATTTTGGATACAATAAAAGATGGAAGGCCTTTAGAGATCAGTGTGAATCCTTTTTCTCAGTCTTAACCTTATTTCTAACTCACATATTGTCCACTCCACCATATAAAAATCTAAAGATATGTGTGAAGAACATGTCAGATAGTCAGCTAAACAAAAATAACAGCAGGAGGATAAGCCACAGACAGTCCAGGCTTATCCAACATCCCTGTAATGGAGATGGCTAATGCATTACAAAGGCAGTGTAATCCTAGGTGTCAGAAACCAATTACATATGGCTAATTAGAAGTAATGAATTCAGACAGTTTAACCGGACATAACATTCTACAAACTTGCATTGTGGTTTTTATGTTTGTCTCACACTGGGGTTAATCCGCACGCCTCGGGACCTCATGACACAGGAGATATCCCGTAATTACGCCGCATTTCAGTAATAGCCGCTTAAATTTACACATTTTCTACAGAAGACCTTTTCATTAGCGAGCTCTGTAAGACACAGTAGCCTGGGTGGGCCACAGTGGGAATGGTAGGAAGGACGTTAATGAGGCTTTAACGGTTATTTAGCACCAGGGTATACTTCATTTTATAGTAATGATTTATCAAAAACTGGGGCAACTTCTAATGACAAAACCCTTCCTTATTATTGTCCTGTTGTTCCATTCACTGTATGAAATAATTTAGGCAATTAAACCATTTTTGCAGAGCTCTTACAAAGACTTACCTGTTGGAGTTTTAATAATCCAAAGAATAAATGTTAAAATAAATTATCAAATTATGGAACAAAAGTACAATGGACTTTTGACATAGTAATATTTTTATTATTAGTGAATCTTCTTGAATCTTCTTTTTCAACCAATATCAATGTCAGTCTAATTTTAATACCATTTTTTTCACATAACAAACAAATAATATTTAATGAGCACATCAATCAAAAGTATTAATGCACACAAATGCATTTACATCTATTTGTATGTATTTACTGTCTATATTGAAAATTTAACATTTTTTTCAACATTCAGATCTATTTCCACTGGTTATGTTCTTAGATAACATGGCTCTTCACATGCTCTAAAAGGGAAGTGTACAGTGTAGAATACGCACTTTTGCCACTTTTGCCTCTAGAGAAACTACACTCTTGTTTTTAAAACATTGCAGTATGCTAGTCACAAAAGTAGTCTCAAAGGAGGTGGGGTAAATAATTAGTAAAAAATAGAAAAAATGTTTCAAAAATGTGAAAGGGAGAAATCTTAAAATCTCTGTAGGAATTTTTTTTAACCAATAATTAAAGGTTTACGAATACATTTTAAGAAATCAGTGCAACTTTGTAGTTTGGTTCCACAGCTGTATGATATCTATTCCTGTATTCACCTCATGAAATCCATATAAAAAGATGATTTTTATTTCATCTTTATTGGTTTGATGCAAAGTGACAGTCATATAGGTTCTCTACAGGGACCTGGACTAGACTGCTCTCTCCATTAGCCAACTGTCAGTGCATTATGCTAAGGCCATCTGCTTTAAAGAGGCTGAGAGGAACCAAAGTGATTGGCCATGATGGTTACAACCCCTAACACGCCCATGTGTAATGTATGCTAATGGATTCTGTCTCTTCAAACCCTGCTGCCATGGCACACTTGGCTGTGCTTTGCCCAGTGCACCTTTCTTCATTAAAATAAAGGTCTCTAAGTCAGGGGAAGTGAATTTAAAAGCTCTAAAACCTTTACTAGTGCTATAAGAAATCTTTAAAAGTAAGGGATTAAGTTTCTCCATTATTAAATATGTTTGACAGACTAGATTTGACCTAAAGATAAATTTCAAACTATATTAACAAACCAAGCATTGTCTCAGTGTGTTCACATTGAATCACTAAATTATTGCTTTATTTCTTCTTTAATACAACTTTTAAAATGCTTGTAAATGTCTTAGCCCAATTGAAATGGTATAAATTTTTGTTTCTTATAGTCAGACTAGCATAGCTGGATAATGTGATTTATAGTTGGGCTTTTGTTGCATGCATAAGGCTTAATCGAGGTAAGGTCAGATCAATTTACAATGAAAACCTGGCCGCATGTGTGTTGGAGGGACAATTGCACATGTCTTTAGTGGAAGGGGAAACCGTAGCACTACACAGACACGAGGAGAACACGCAAACTGCTCACAGAAATAAATGCATAGTTTATGGGACTGCATCTGGCTAACTTCTTCGTCTTCTCTGAGTTCCTTTTATTCATGCGCCTTAAACTAAAAAAGTAGGTGTTAATGCAAGTTTCCCACTGTGGGACTAATATAGGTTTTCCTATCTTATTGTTGCTTAAGATTGCTGTTCATAAACAAATCAACGTAAAGTAAGTAAAGTAGCCCGTAAAATTTGTCAAATTTCATAATTTTCATTTTTTTAGCAAAAGTTTAAATACGAAAATCACATGCAGCAGTCATGGTCTGCGATCGATTATTTTATTTGCCCAGTGTCATTCTTTTCTCACTCTTTAAAACTGTTTCCTGTCTATCTGACTCTATCAAATAAAGCCTGAACCAATTTAGGCATTAAATACCAATACATTACATACCTTAAACTCTTATTTTAGCAAACAGATTATCACATAAAAAAATTGTCAGTATTATTCATTTGTTTTTTTCTTTTTTCTTGTTTTTCTTTTGTCTGTTTCATTGTGTAAGCACCCAGAACTGATATAGCTATTTCTGCCGCCATAAGCTAAGTAGACCAACAACTAATGTAATTGTCCCTTATTTGACTTGAAGTACATCCATTAAATTCCATAATAATAATAATATGATTTATCCATGTACAGATACACAATATACTAATAATATATTTTAGCTTATTTTCTACAAAAGTTGCTCCCTGCACGTTAACATAGTGCATGTAAACCACAACAAAGACAAGAAGTCCATTTGATCGATTTAATGGATCTATGAGCATAGTCCTGTCCAATTAAGCCATGCATGACTCTTTTAGCCCCAGTCTCTGCAGAAGAACAGCTCTCTAGTTTAATTCCACCCACCAAACTAGAATACAATACTGCGACTCACTATGTGTAATTTGTGTGATCCTCTGCCCCTCTGTGATAAACCCCTGCTTCCTGAGAGACTACTCTGCTCCCACATACCCCCTGGAATATTGTTTTTACTCTCCTAAATGTTAATATTATGAGAAACGGTCATCCCCTTACCCCGGAGTTCAAGGAAAATACTATATTTGATCACCTAACCGGTTATTTTTTTCACTCAATATAACTGTATTTTCCTCTCTCTTTTAATTCTCTACTCCCCTGAAAGTTTCGCCATCTAGGTCAAGGGTATTGGAGGGAGGCAAATTGCTGTGACTGTTCTATTAAGCTTGCTTTAAAGTATAGATACTTGGACAAAGACACAATGACTTTCTCTCATGTTTCGATGATGAATTGTTAAGGATAATGTATAAAAGGCCATGTATAAAATGCATAACATAACCTTTAGGGATTAACCCGCAACTATATTTTTATCATTCCTGCAAAATCAGTGTTTCGAGGAATAGGTGAAAGCCGTAGTGACAAAAGACTGTAAACCGTCAGCCTCTGGATTCACTCATGCAGGACTTATACTGTTTCACTGGCCATATAAATGTGACACTAACAGCCTCTGATCAGGCTATAATGGTATTCATAGTTGCCATGGGTCCTTTCACCAGCTTTATTATTAAGATCATTTTTATTCATGATATCCCCAAATTGTCCTTGGACGAAACAGCGGATTATTGGAGGCTGCTGATCTGAGGCTTGTGAATAAACATGAAAAACAATCAGCGTGCAGTTTAAAAAGGCAGAATGGTGTTCAATCCTGACCCTCTGGGGTGAGAGTGGAATAAGGCCGGGCTTTTTTTTACCAGAAGAACGGAGTCATTAGAAATAAATTGAAGTGTGAAAGATGCCTTCCTTTGATACTTCATATGACTTTTAGTCCTGATCATTTGTACAATATGAAATTACAAAGGGTCATTAACTGTCCTGTGAAAGATGTTAAAAGGCTCGACAAAAAAGTAGCTTCTTATTATTTTCAGATGTGTTATATACTTCCCCTCTCAACCTTTTTTTTTTTAGCCTGCTAAGAGTTCAATACTTTTTCAAGCACATGAAGATTCTGAGAAATATGCACATAATTACTGACCTGACTGCCAGATACAATTGCTCCTGAGTACATAGTTTTCTCTACAGTACCATCTGGGAGGGCTCCCGTTGAAAGCGTTTGTCAAAGAGTAGGTACTCTAAATGAATACCTGGTGGATGATGACAGTTTAATCCAATCAGAGCGACGCCATGTTAACTGTTAAATAGTCGATAAATCTTTATTCCAAAAACACACTCAGACTTGTCTTTGCTGCCACATCATTGGACACTCTGGCCACGATTCGGAGGTCAATACATTGCTTGGAGCATTTCAAGATGGATTTTTTTTGAGTTTGTAAACTCCCAAATCTTGCGAGAATCCAGCGTTGCACTGTTCATTCATGAATCCTGCATTAGCGCTCTAACCTCTGTGTAGTTATCCAATTAACAAAGCTACAAGTCATTTTGGGGCTCAGTGGACACACTCAAGCTGGTCAGCATTTTTATTCAATTCCATTACCACATACGTATTCCAATATATCTTCTTTTACCTGAATCCAGAGTGTAGTAAATAGTCTAGTGTAAATAGCTAGGCAGACCTGAAACGTCTACGTGATGTATGTATTTAGAGAGAGACAGGTTCGTGTGCTCTACATTTCATTACTTTACTCCGTCTTAAGTGTTTAATATCTCCTGCTCGCATCTCTTGATTTGATCATTATTTAAACTGCTGATGTTGTGTATGCATAGAAAGCCCAAATACCTTTATATAATGTGAGATGCCTTTAGATTTAGAATAGCACAAATCAGTGTGTGCTAACCACGTGTTTAAGAGTCTTTTCTGTTGTTTGCTCCAAATGAAACCGAAGCACACACTTGAATGCCTGATGGAATCAAGAATAAAGTGAATTTGACTGTATTGTCAACTACAGTTTAAATCTGTCCTCCACATTATGTTATCGAAAGAGAAAGGGGATAAACAAGTGGAACGGCCTTCTATAGGCGCACACCATTGAGGAATATCTGCAGAGAGACAAATGCAATGCTAAAAAGAGGAATGGGATAGATGCTGAGTGACAATTCAGAAGAAAAAAAACTAAACAGAGCAGAGGAATAAAGGCAGGTGAGTCTCACTTTTAGAAGTCCTGCAAAAGAAAAAATAGAGGTGTAAAAAAATTCACCTCGGCACCGTTACAAGAGGCTCTTTGTCTTCGAGGTTTTGACAGTTGGGTTGAAAGGAGGCTGAGGGCACAAAGCTGGCATTATTCTGTCGGCTTGTTATATTTCTGTTTAGGGTTTTACAACGACACTGGAGAGACAGGGCTCTGTGACTGCTTCTGCACCATCCAAACACAATATTAGCTACTCTAAAATTATTCACAGTACACTTAGGGAAGAGGTCAGAGTTGTGAATTTACTTTAAAGTGTTTTATGACTGTGGAGGTTCTCAGTCATCCAGATTTCAACAAAGGCATCTGGTGTCATGGCAGCAGGCTCCTCTCTCCCTGGCTGCTGTCTCCACCCACCTGCACGCTCACCACTGGCCACACCTCCTTCAAAGCTGCAAGGCATTTCAATCTGCTCTCCCTTCTGTACACCAAAAGAAAGAGTTTTTATGTTTCAGATCCATTCGCCTGCTAGACCGTACGTTCTGATCCAGTTTCTAGTCACCTGTTTTCATTGGTCATCGTCATCTACAGTTCTTTCGGTGAGCCCTGCGGGACTAAACATGACTTCTCCAAACTTGTCCAACGCTCTGCCACCTCCTCCACTTCATTCAAAAGCGACGTCAGCCACTTGTTGTTTAATAAAGATTTGTGTGCTGAGCAACTGAGTCCAGAGTTTTGTTCCTCACAGTAGGTTTAAAGGTGAAAACACTCCATCCATTCAACTGCAAAGAGAGTTTTAGGCTTGAGACAAAATGACCAGGGCGTGTCCAGAGTTGGCGCATCCTTTAATGAAAGACTAGACATGGGATAAGCGGGCAGAGTTTTTCTTTTAGATTGAAAGCTCAAGTTGCAAATGCCAGAGATGAAAGTACAGTGTATATTTGCTCATTTTAGATATTTTAACAACTAATTTCACCTGTGAACTCATGGGACATGTATTTCCAAGATGCCAAATAACATGTATTTCACAAATTACAGCAGTATTAATATTTTATACGAGTCACTGGTGTCTGTCAAGTCTGAACAATGAACAGAATAAAGGCACCTTAGATAGAATATAAATGGAGGAGATAAAAAATCAGATAGAAGCACCATTAATCAGACTCTCACTAGACTCATATATTTATAGAAACTCTCACTGTTCACAAGGGACACGTTAAGCTTGTGATTTACTGAAATAAATGAAGGGCAATAGCGGTGTATAGGTGTAAAACAGGGCGTAACCTGACACGAGAAGCTGCACATGGATGGATGAAAAGATAATAATTTATTGGACAAACAGACAAAACCTGGCAGCATTCAAATGTGGATCTACTGCAGGAAGAGGTCTGGGCACGGAGCAGTTGTGTAAAGGTGAGTAAAGCCAAGTGCATTCTCGTTTTGAATAGTTTTCCTTTTTTTAAAAACTTGTGACTGCATTAAGACCCGTGTAACCCGTGTTTTTTGTGAGAAGTACGATGGGGCTCTTACTAAATGTCATGTTTTCCATTGTTAGCTGAGCAATGTATTTTGTGATTGAGTTCTGATGGAGTGGTATGAATAAAATATTAGCCAATTTATGCTATATAGAAATGCTGTAGTGTTACTTGATTAGCCAGTATTTTAGTGGCTCCAATCTCATAGAGGCATGTGCAATCAATTTCTTTCACAAACCCTGTTAAATCTGTTTTATAACAAGCGCCTGCCATCCACTCTTAATTTTTTGTACTGCTTGTGGCTATTTAGGCAGTTTTTTTTTTTTTGTCATGTGGATTATTGTGTTCAGATTATTGTGCAGATAACTCTTATGGTCATACACCCTGTATTGTCTAAATAGTCGTATGTGCACTTAGGCTATTGAAATGAAGACCCTGTGAGCAATATAGAGGTTTCCAAATGTGCACCCAATGTGCCATTTTTATTTCCATCCCTGCTGGTAATACGGGAACGACAGCTTGGGGGCCTGATGAAACTGACCCCAGTGTTAATGAGCTTCTCACATACAGACAGTGGGCCCCTGCGCACCTTAATTGACACGGCACACACACCACTTACCTTTGTCAATCTTGAGCAGACTTCTCAACCTAAAACAGTCAGAGCCATTTTTCCCCAGCCGTGCTTTGACATAATTCACACATATTCTTATTCTCTTAAAAAAAAAAAAAAAAGACATAAGATCATGTTGATGATTCACTGACAGATATGGGAATAAAAAAGGCATTTTTCTTTGACATTAGACATTTCCAAGTTTCTTTCTCAAGATGTTAACCCTGTTGTTAAAATACCCATTTTATGAGAATCCATTATTTACACAAAACCCACTATGACCTTTTTTATTTCAGACTGGAAAGATTGATCAACTCTAATGTAGCCAGCCATAATAATGCATGGTATGAATGGGTTAAATGTGCCCTTGATGTGCCCTGAGACTGGATTTAGAAAACATTTGAAATTGGCTTGGGTTGCATGTGTCTGGAAGGGTTTGAATTGGCCTTAACAGACCTACATCAGTGACGTGGCAAACAAAATAAAGAGAGTTTTTTTGTCTTGTAGTATCAGTGGCTTACACACAGCAAAATTTAACTCTTAAGTAAAGTAAACGGTCATAAAAGAGATGTAATGTAATTTAATGCGTACTGTCTGTAAGCTGCATATGCCCACATAGAAGAAAGACTGAATTGTAATGGAGTCAGTAGGACACACACAATACAACAGAAATGCATAGAAAGAGATTACAATACTGCCTATTATTCTTTCTTCTGATTATTACCAAGTGACAAATAAAACGTTAAACTGTCTTAGGAAGATAGACAACAAAAACAGACCCATAAATTCATCATGAACCAAAAGTCTTTTTCTCTCACATTCTTTCAGTAACCATCATTTGTTTTAACCTTAAGCCTTCAACCAATGTTAAAATAAGCTTTTCTGGTTATGCAAGAGTGTTAAAAGTCTGTTGTGTAAATGTAACATCAATAAAATGAAGATTGACTGATAATCATATTCAAACATATGTCCTGAGTGAATACAACAGCGTGTCCCAGGAAACAAAAGCATATTTATGGACAAAACAAGCTCTCATTGTAAGTTACCCATGTCCTTTTGCGTATCCTGAAAAAAAGGATATTTTTATCATTATCCTTTGTAAATAATTGCACACAGAATAACAAAGTTGTGAGTAATCTGCTGAAATGTAAGGTCTGCATTTTCATCCTGCCATGATAAAAAACAATTCTAATTTTCATGCCCTGTAAACACAGATGGCTTTATGATTACACTGTGTATATAGATGTGTGCTCGTGTGTGCATGTACATACATAAAGGGTCTTGTGAAGCCTCTGAGGATAATTCATATTTTATGGACAGAACAAGTCAAGTATGAAAAGTTCAACAGAAACATTAAAGGAACAGAAAAATGAACAATGGCAATGACATTTTTAATCAAAACAGTCGCCCATGTCAAAACAGCATTGTTGACACGTTTTTTTGTTATGACCATGCTACTCAACAACAGAAACAGATGGGTCTTTGTTATGTCTGAAGGTCAGAAATAGAGACATGTGATATAATTCCTAACTATCACAATTGCACAGATTCGTTTACATTCTTGTGTCATACTAAACTCATGAACCATGATTTATTTATCAGATCATTCTACGGTAAAACTGACACGTATTATTATTATTATTATTATTATTATTATTATTATTATTATTATTATTGTGTCTATCTCCATAGGTATACACATTCACATCACACACATCAACAGCTGTGATGTCAGTGTGAATATTAAAGGCTCCATTTTGTCATCATGTCTCTATTATATCCAGGCAGTTTTTAATCTTGGCTTTGGAAGGCGTTCTGCAAAATTTGTTTTGACTCCTAAGAACCCATTCGCATTGCATTGCATACATGTACTGTACATGTATGTCTTTGGATGGTAGAAAGTTAATTTATTCATTATTTTTAATGTATGCAGTTGTCTTGTTTAATGTACTGGCAGTATACAGTACTTACTATATATTCCAATAAGCAACTCACAAAACGCAATGAGTGAATATTTTTATTCAAAACGTCAAAATTACAATGCATAGGTGGACTTTAATATCTTCCAAAGGTGTGATTTATTAATTTTATTCAAATCTAAAAGGACTTTCATTTCACATCAGAGACGTGGAACATAGCGGCACATAATAATTATTTCATATCTCTTCAAATATCACTTTCATATGAGAGGGAAAGATGAAGACGAGGCGCCTCTGGCTTGGAGGCGACTTGGTCATGGGTTTTTGGACCATTCTTTGAACATCAATCAGTGGCTGACACTGGGGGGAGCGGGGATGCTCTCCACATCAGTCACTGACTCCCTTCTACCCTCACCGCTTCAGCACAGGACATGTTCATGCACTATCAAAGTCACACAGCGCAGTCTGATGACAGTAATGGTTCAGGATGGGGAGGTAAATGCAGTGGAAAAATGAAATCAGAAACGACTGTATTAGTAAAGTAAAATACAGTATGTTCACTTCCCCAAAATATATATATTTTGCAAACATTCTCACTCCTTTTCACTGTGATGTATAGTGGGTATGTACTAACACTTTGTTATGTCAGTACTCAGTAGTTAGGTGATTGCATGTTTTGTGGGTAATATATTTGTTTGCAGGTACGGCACAAAACAGTGGTGTAACTGGTTGACTGTAACTGTTTTAACTAAGTGTAGTGTCTGTGTGGTTTTTTGTTGTTGTATTTTCAACATCATTGAAAATTAGGGTCACCCTCAATAATTTCTTGTGATTTAAATAAAGGTTGAATGAATTAATCAACCTTTTTATGGTGCTATTATGTTAGAAAGTTATCATCTGTCATTTAGGGGTTATAAATGAAGGGTATAAATGACAAGAATCTGAAGGTAACAGTGCTCCCACCTACGTTTTTCATAAAACTGACTAAAACAAAAATAAGTTTTATATCTTTGAAGCTAACCCATTTTTTTTACACTAAATTTGAATTCCTCTATTACCCAAAAATGTAAATAAAATAACTGAACCAACCTTTATTAGAATCTGACACAAGTGATATGATAATATGATTTCTAGTGCATTTCTATTGCATGGATTATTTTAAATGTGAATCCTGCATATAATAGCTAAATAATACAGTCCTGTTTTTGAACGTATCATGTCTGTATAAATAATTACATCAGGACCATGTGGAAAGAACAGCAGTGGTAAAGAAAAGTCAAACATGCCTTACCTGAGACAACCTGGAGTCTCCTGTTTCACATGGACCCTCTAACACTACTGTCTGTGAATGGACTAACTTAGAAATCCAGGACAAAAAGTTTGCCCTCCGTTGTCTTTCAAAGGTTGGCTGGGGTAAATGTCCTAATATTAATAAGCGCCTTCATATATTTCGGATTAGAGGTTATCAAGTCACTCTAAAACATCCCATCTTTCATTAGGCCTCCAATGCTCCAGGGAAGAGCACCAAATGTCATATATGAGCTGTCACTAAGAGAAGTAGATGGATGGCTGCTTCATGCACCGTAGTTCTTCCGCTCTGTGATAAATAGTGTCAAGGAGTCATTGAGAGTGATAAAATAGACTTACCCCTATAGCACATACTTGGAGCAAAAACTAATTCACACTTGTTGGGGTAGCATTAGCACGTGTAGGGTTATATTGGCATAGTTTAATAACTCGGCTCACCTTGAATGTATCACGCAATGCAATCTTTCAACGTGAAAATACAGTAGCCTTTTGTATGTATTTACTTCAATGTGAAATTACTATGGTGGTGATAATAAAAATAATAATAATGCCCATCCAGGCACGCTGTAATATAATAGAGGCCCATTAATGTGGGAATCAGTTTTGCTGCTGTGAGAGGAAAGCAATTTTTCAGCATCTTGCTATTACAGTTTTTCTCATTTGCTAAGACACACTAAATGAAACTGGGATCCGCTTGATCTTCAACATCACATTATTAGCACAGCAGAAGTCTTCTCTTGCAAAGGTTTTAACACTTTTTCATTTGTTTCACTCATTTTTCACACCCTTTTTCAAAACAGTTACCACAGATCTCATTGAAAGGCCCCAAACTCTATTGGATTCACTGTGTTGAACAAAAGAAAACAATCTATTCACAGCTGATAGAAACTACTTGCATAATTATAAATCTCTATGCACCTATGTGAAACTCATTTGCACAACTCTTCAATCAGCAATCAGTCCTCATCCATCTATAAAAGATGCCACCTCTGTGTTGCTATTTGCAAGCATGGATCAAAGAGGCCATAGGCACGGAAGGAGAGTAAGAGGCCATGGCAGAGGGGCCAGAGGAAGAGGAGTTTGTATGCGTGGTGGAGGAGCTGCAGCAGCAAAAGGACAAAATCAAGCTGAAGTTTCAAATGAAATTCGGGCAACAATTACTATTGACCATGCTGGACAATGGGTCCAGCCCATTCTGAGTCGGAGCACTGTGGCATCTATTGTCAGGCTTTTTCGGAATAAGAACAGGTAATTCACAGTGTTTCTGTAATATATACCACTGTGTATTTCAGCTTTACTGTATTGCCCTGTTAGCAGAACAAACTGTGTCTACAGTAATGCAGATGTTTTATCTTTCCCATTTTTTTGACTGTCATACAGTAATGTCAATTTTGAATTTTGACATGCTTTTTGCTTTTACTTTGTAGAATCCACACATTGCCACACACTGGTGGCAGAGGAAAGATATTTACTAAATGTGAAAGATAAAAAGTATATATCTTTTTTTTTTTTATAAAAGGTATTTCCACCCATAAGTTTCCTTTTGGTAGCTTTTTTTTTTCAGTATCCATTTGAGTTTGTAAAGTATCATATTTCATATCGATGGCTGCATTTTGTATTTTGTTGTCCATTGTGTAATGATTGATTAAAAGAATAAATTCATTTGACCACAAGTTGTGGTGTTTGATGGAAATATTTGCTTATGTTGCATGTTTTTAATGTTTTGTGAGTGTTAGAGCATTTTGCTAACAAAATGAGTCATTTTGGCCATTGAGCTTCAGTTTTATCCTGTGTGTTAACAGTTTTGAAAATGTGATGTCAGAGTGGGCAAATGTGTTTAAGCAATCGAGAAAAACTGTAATCCATTGAATAATACAAAATCTCTCTAGCTCATGACAACCTCACACTGTTCCTTTATATTTGTTTTATTTTTTTTGGCATTTTTCACTGTTCCAACTTACAGTGCTACGCATGGAACAGATCCATTAAACCATTAAATGCCACCTCCTAAAAACAAAGACAAAAACTGACAGTCATTCAGTCAAGCTCACATTCATTCACAATAGCAGCCTGGAGAAAAACCCTTGTGACACAGGGAGGAAGCAGACACCACACCGAAAGACAGTGCCCAGCCAGCCTGAGGATTCAACCTAGAGCCTTCTTGCTAACCATAGCACTATTTATTTCATATTTATTACAATTCTTTTTTCTTGTAATGTTTCAGTTTATCTGTAATAATAACTGCAACCTAATTGAGTCAGCTCACTCTGGACAAACTAAAACAAAAAAAACAGTTTTCATTCAAGGACAGACAAGACAAGACAAGACATTTATTTTTGTATAGCCCAATATCACAACAACAGCCGCCTCAAAGGGCTTAACAGACTGCACTAGACAACATCCCCTGTCCTTAAAAAAAACCCAGCCGGGAAAAAAGAGAAACCTCAGGGAGAACCACAGAAGGAGGGATCCACTCCCAGGACGGACAGGCTGTTCAAGAATGTGTCCAGGACAGTTGAAAATAAAATACAACAAAATACATATAAATACAAAACATATTCACAAAAAACATTTATGTTGACAGCGTCCAGTGTCCACTCTGTGTGTGCGTGTGTGTGTGTGTGTGTGTGTGTGTGTGTGTGTGTGTGTGTGTGTGTGTGTGTGTGTGTGTGTGTGAACGTGTGTGTGTGTGTGTGTGTGTGTGTGAACGTGTGTGTGTGTGTGTGTGTGTGTGTGTGTGTGTGTGTGTGTGTGTGTGTGTGTGTGTGTGTGTGTGTGTGTGTGTGAACGTGTGTGTGTGTGTGTGTGTGTGTGTGTGTGAACGGGTGTGTGTGTGTGTGTGTGTGTGTGTGTGTGTGTGTGTGTGTGTGTGTGTGTGTGTGTGTGTGTGTGTGTGTGTGTGTGTGTGAACGGGTGTGTGTGTGTGTGTGTGTGTGTGAACGGGTGTGTGTGTGTGTGTGTGTGTGTGTGTGTGTGAACGGGTGTGTGTGTGTGTGTGTGTGTGTGTGAACGGGTGTGTGTGTGTGTGTGTGTGTGTGAACGGGTGTGTGTGTGTGTGTGTGTGAACGGGTGTGTGTGTGTGTGTGTGTGTAAGGTGGATGGGACCTCAGCCAACATCAAGGTAGATGAAAGATGAGCTGTGGGTCCTCACACTGGAGCAGAGTCCGGGGGATCCCTATGATCAATCAGTGATCAATCAGTCTCTGTACGTTTGGTGAAATAAGTATGTTTTGAGTTTGCTTTTGAAAATCTCAACAGAGTCAGACCGCCGCACTTCCACCGGGAGCACATTCCACAAAAATGGGGCTCTATAAGAAAAGGCTCTGTAGCCAGCAGACTTCTTCTGTATTCGAGGAAGTTAAGGAGTGCTCACTTCTTTTTAGTATTATCAAAAAAGACCTGCAGATTGTATGTTTGTCTAATCTAATTAAAGAACTTGTTGAGTTAAATAATAAGAGTATGGAGTGTTCAATTGCATCCTCATAGAGTTTACTGGTCTCATAACACTGTTACTTTTCTTTCTTTTTGGTGGCTGTACAGTATGCCCTCCAACTATCTTCTCACCGTTTGAAAGTGATTACTCAAGTGTCACTTTTGCAACAAAACAGTTTGATGAGTCACAATGGATCAATACACAGGCTGTACTTGAGAAGTTGTAACAGTCTCACTTGTAGAAATTCATATAATACCTCTAATGTCAGCCTCAGAGGATCACCGTATTGATCTAATAAGAAAAAGGCAGAGAAGAAACAGTATTTCACTTTTAGCCAAACAAGATATCTGCAAATTGAAACTGAGAATCAAGGTAAAACAAGTAGATAAACACAATTTTATCTTAATTTGCACACATATACATACTCTTATACATACGCACATTTTTTGAACACATACACCTTCTATTGAACACACACAAATCCTAATACTTAATAGAATTAATTTATACAAAAAATATATAATAATACACAATTACAAATCATACACATAAAAAGCTTAGTCCACACAAAGAAATACTAATAGATATGCACAAATTTTCCAACGCAATACAGACACACAAATTCAGTTTGATAATTTTGCTACAATAATGGCCCTGTACACAGTCTTTATACAAGAGGACAGTGTAACTCATCTGCCATATTCAAACCATGTTTGCAGAACAAGATTGTCACTTCATTAAATTCCTGTATCTACTCTCCACTGTTTGTTTTGGACCCCTCTCTCTTCCTGTCTTTTTGTACCCACCCACATATATGAGGAACAGTTTTGAAAAGCTGTCCCGTAGATCAGGGGTGGTTTGTGGGGCCTGTCCGTGCTTTAATCCATCCTGTGGCCTGCCACACAAGCAGAATATCAAGCAGGCAATCCCCCTGGAAAGGAGCAAAGAAAGATGTAGGGGGTTGAGTGAAAGAAGGAAGACAGATAGAAGATGTTAAAGGGGCAAGGGAATCCGGGGAACATCAAAAGTATAAAAAAAAAGGGAAACATGAAGGAATGGTTGGAGGGAATTTCAGGAGGCTGACAGTTTGTGGCAGCAACGCAGTGGAGGGAAAAGCCAATTCCTGCAGTCTCACTTCACTACTTTTCTTCATTTGACTCTTATTAGCTCTGATAATATATCTGTGCCATTAAGCAGCTAATAAAAAAGGGGTGGAAGGCAAGTGAATGGCGTAATGGGTTCCTGATCTACCTCCAAACATAAACCGAGCAGTGATAGGAAGCTGTAAAAAAAGAATATACAAGGGAATGTGCCCTGGTGTCCGTCGTCAAAGGGGAAATACCTGTGCTTGGTTGGTTTGTTCATAGGTGGTGAAATTGTTATTTAATAAATAAATAAAAAATGCATTGATAAGTGGAAAAAATTTTGACAAATGCGAGGAAGATGACAAATGTACGTCTGTTTTCCATTCAAGGTGCACTTTGAAAGATTCTGTGGTGTAGAGTCAAATTAGATGGAAGTAAAAAACAACATTCAAAACTAGGGTTATCAGATATTGATGTAAACTTACTCTAATTTGGCAGAGACAAAGCCAACTTGACACAAGAAAGGGGAACTTGATGAAAACACTAAAGACTTGTTTCAGCAGTATGTTATGGGTCAAGGCACTATAAATGTCCCAACTAAGAGCACTGTACTGTACCACTTTGACAATCACTTGGCTTTTACTTCCAGTTGAGTGCTACAGTCACTAAAAGGTTGAGCTAAACACTGCAGTTAATTGGACAATAGAAAAATCTGATAGCAACAATATATCTTGTCTTTCTGTCATTAACAAATTTCAATAAAACAAAAGTGTTTATTAGCAACAAGTCCTTGTGTTTTTATTCTTGTGTGACATAAATGTTTACACAGTGGACCTTACTCTCCTCCACAGGAGATCCCATTCCAACCTGACCTGACTCAGTCAAAACAGACCCTGAGGATCTTTTAGTTTGACGTTACTACTACATTTAGCAAAATCCTAAGGGGCATTGTGCCTATTAGAGGACATCTAAGGTCTGCATGTAAACAGAGATTACACTCAATTACAATTAAACAAGAGAGAACCAAAGTACTCTGTCTGCTTGGCCTGATGCTGCATTCATGTGTCCTTAGTATTTCACAGCATTAAGCCTTTGTATAAAAAGTGGAAAGAAGCAAACATTAAACCTGACTCAATCATAGTGCTTATAAACCCGGCTGATTTGTTCAGTAATCACCAAATCAATAGTAATAAACAAGTTAAACACACATGAACACAACAAACTAAGAACAATGCATCCATTACTCCGTAACTGTTTCGTCCGACAGCACCTGAACACAAAATATATTTGTCTTTGTTGGTCTAAACATTAGTAAGTTTGTGTTTTTCTCAGTTGTTTTATGTACATGCGTTCGTGCTGCTATCCAGCCTAGGTGCATGCTCTGTACACTGTGTTGACCTTAATCGGAGTAAGCCGTTTAAATTCAGCAGTAATCCGACAACAAACTGCATTACCCAGGAGTGATACTCCAATTTTGAGAAATTGCGCCCCCAACAACATGCAGTTTGAAACTCCGATTATAATCAGACTAAGGCAATAATTCGATTTTCTCTACCTGCATGTAACCGCACTGATTGAGACATAGGCTATCTCATGTTCTTTCTACAGAACCTATAATGTGATCTTTTTGCAAAGATTGGTTAATTTGCATGCAGCTCCTCTTTTTTTAAACTGTACTACTCCTCACAGAAATCCTCAAGAAGAAAGGCCTTCATATTGTATTGTCTATATATAATGTGCAATTCCTGACCTTTCTGTAACACTAACATTCACATTACTATGTATCACATCTCATATAGAACTCTATAGAGTCCTTTTCCTCACAGCCTCCATCTCACTTCACTGCAACATATATTCACTCTTCACTCACTCTCTCGCTGAGCTGTAGCTTATAGAGGACGCGGCAAATATATACAGGATGTGTTACTGTGCTTTAAACTGAAGGTCTGGGGCTGAGTTTACTTTGTTCGATGGCATAGTACAGCCAGAACTTAAAATAACAGTGGTAATGAAAGTCAGGCGGAGGTGGCTGTGTGTACTGACAGGTTTATAAATGGCTTTCCAATGTGATGTATGTTCACTGAACTTTAGGGCAGCTTACAGCTTGCTCCTCGGTACCAATATGTGATTTTGATTCTTTCTTACTCAGTTAGATAGTCTCATCCCAGTGTGTGATGTAAAGGCAATATACAGCACTTCAGACTTTACACAGTGTGTGGAGCAGTGTGTAGTTTGATAAGTCAGTAGGGGTTGATTGATAGGTTTTGGATTGACTGCACTACAATGAGTGAGATGTGTTACTCTAGAGTTCAAAATGCTGCACACAAACTTTATTATTTAAATGTCAGTGGGACTATAACTGCTTTTTATAATACAAAAGGCCCATGCTTATTTGTATTACTTTGGCAGACCAGTGCATGACTATTGCTTTTATTTTTACTTTGTCTTAGTGAGTGGTCAGCTGTCAATAACCTATTTGTGCATGGCTCAGTCTGAACAGATTGGCCACTTTTGCTAGCTTTTCAACAGCTGCCTGGTGAAGCTGAGCAAAAAACCTGACAAGGATAATACCATCCTGCTATCTTGATGAACTGCATGATGACATGCCAGTTGACATTGCACTATTGTGTTCCTTTCTTTCAAGTGACAAACTGATTCTAATGAGCCACTTTTATGGCTCACAATAGAAAGTTATTTTCACCATGAAAAAAAAAAGTCCCATCCATATACACAGAAAATAGCATAGATAAGTAACATAGAAAGTAGAGGAGCTACAGAGAAAAATCTCTGCACACCTCTTACAGCGCTAGCTACACGGAGTCATAAGTGTTTGGATTGTTACTGTAATTGCTTTATTGTTTTGTTGACTGGGGCAATGCAAAGGGTGCTAGTCTAAAGTTTTTTTCCTCTGGAGTACAGTAAAGAGTTTTTTGTTTTGATGCTTAAAATTGGGCCGGCACCAATGTTTAAAGCCTTGTAGACACCCTTGTGTCATTCTCTGTATTCCACAGCTTATAATAAACAAAAGAGTGCTTTAAGATATACAGCCATGGTTGGCTACTGTTGGCAATTCCCCAATGTGATCTGTATTGGCTCCAAATGAATCATGCAATTTGTGATATGAATAAATATTTGTGTGCACAGTGTATTTCTTCATTTTGAGATGTCCCTGTTCTTTTGATCTGATCACTGTGGTAAGATCTTTAGCTTCATTGAGATGGTGCCATAAGCTGCACATCATCAAATATCTGCAAGAATGTATTGATCCAAGGACGATGATTCACAGCTGTCTGTCATGCCACAATGCCAGACAGCTGGATTGTGTGAGTTAGGTGTGGCAATGCTGTTAGTCTTTGCTTCTGGTTGCTGCATTATATCTGAATTGTAATTTTATGGCTATTACTACATTCAAATATCAACATTTCCTTATTGTTTTGCAGAACACATTCATTTGATATATGCTGAATAAATTACAGTACCTGTAAAGTCTGTACCAAAGACTTGTCTTAACCAAAAAACAGCTTGTTTTGGCTGCCAAAGTAGAATTCATTTTACTTTTATGCATTGACCTATTTGGGTTTTGTGTTAAATGCTAAAAATACTAAATAGAGCAGGACAACATATTGACATCTGACACCAGAACCATTATCTCTCTTCACACAAATGAGTGATGGCAATGGTGGCCAACATGGTCTACTTTATGAAGGATTACAATCTTGATGATGTTGTGGAGGTTGTTTATTGAGTACACAACCTCCATGTTGGAAAATGCAATTTGAGGCAATGAGGGTTCAAAGGTTTATTTTAGGACAAATAGTTTTGGTGTTCTAATAGAGGAAGATGATGAATCTGATGAAGTCTATCCATTCATCAGGTGAGTATTTGTCTCAGGTGAATAGCCTTATAACTTCAAGGCGCTCTACTTTGTCTTCATAGCAGCATAGATACTTGTAGTGCATGACAATAAGGCATACAGACCCACACACACGCGTTAGTGCAGCAGGAACGCTTAAGATATCAAGAGTCTAGGTCACAGATGCAGTTAATGTAAGCTGATATAAAAGCGATACATATATATTCTTTTATTCAAATTGAGATTGATTGAATATGATTATAGCTATGGGAAGCTGCAGAGTGCAAAGTCAACAAGCTTGCACTAGAGACAATAGTTGCAGTATACAATGCACATGCTGAAGAGAAACCTTTAACAGTACACATTATCATTTTGCTGTAAAGTATTGATTAGGAAAAAGTTCACCTCAAAATCAATAAAAATTTGTTTTAGTATTTTGCTTTTCAATTTATACATTTTTTTATAAGCAACAGCTGATCAACCAAAAACTATTTTGGTAATGTATCTTTAAATGCACGGGTGATTGATCACACAAACCAAAAGAAGACATGCATCTTTACATATTGCTTATGTTTTATTGGTGTACTTAAGATTTGTTTTACTTAAATCTTCTTCCTCAATCCCTCGATCAGTCAGTCTGTGTTCCCTGAATGATGAAGTTCATGTTGCATTGATTGGGGTCCGTGAAGTTAATTTTAGAAGTCTAAGGCCTAGTCCACACAGACACGGGTTTTTTTATAACCGTGACTTTTTTACACGGTTTGGCCGTAGTCCACACGAAAACACAGTATCAGGTCACTGAAACCAAACATTTGAAAATCCCTGCCAGGGTGAGAATTTTCAGAAACGCCGGTTGCAGCGTTGTCGTGTGGACAGTAAAAATGGCGTTTTTGCCTTGCGACGTCAGAGTGTGCGCCGTTATCCGCTGTGTTTGACGTCAGATTGTGCGCCGCTGACTGCTTTGTTGACTCCCCCTTTCCTCTGTGCGCCATGTTTGTTAGCCTACCGGAACTGGTAATAACTTTTTGTTCGGCTTCTGATTGGCCAACATGCCTTTACGATTAGGGTGATATCGCCGCCTGCTGGTGTGGCATGCTCTTGACAGTGCATGATAGCGGGTTTTTGTGTTTTCATGTAGACGGCGATTTCTTTAAAACCAAGCATGTGTGGAAGGGATTTTTTTTTTAAACGCAGGAGGAAAAACTCCGGTTATAAAATACTCGTGTCCATGTGGACTAGGCCTAAGCAGGATTGGACTGGCTTGATCCCACAGCCAAAAAGGTTTAGATCCAGGTAAGTTCAGGTTTAGTTTGAGTAAACTCCGAGTTTTCTGGCTCCGGAAGGTGGTTTGGTTTTGAGCGGGCTTCCCTGCTTCAGAGCAAGTTTTATTCTGGTTTAGAGTCTGCAAAACCAAAGTGGACCAATTGGATGTGAGCAAAGTCAAATGGATCAGAGGCTTGATCAACAAAACCTTTTGTTCTGTCGGCTCAGAGACTATAGCCTACTTTATTAAAATCTGCACAAAATCAATGAAGATGACATTAATTACACCTGGGTCACACCTACGATTTATTAAAAAAAATTATAAATAATTTTTGATTCATCCTTTTCATGGTTGTGACAATGTTGCTTCCTGTTTCTCAGCACAAAAAGTCCGCTCCCTTTTCCCTCCAGGTTGATAGCTATTGGCTGTTCACTGCACAGACACGCCAAGTAATCATTGGTTAAGGGTTTAAACCTGAGTTGAGAGAGATAACCAGAGCTGTGCAACCAATTAACACAAAATTACCCAGTTTGGATTTGTTTGGTTTTACAAACTCTGAACTTACTCTACAAGTGTCCAGCTTCCAGCAACAGGGAAACATGGGTATATCTACTTTAATCCAACATCGACAAAAAAGTCCAAGTAAACTCACCTTTTTCTTAAATGGAAGTAAATGGATAGTAAGGAGTCTCCTGCGTTTTTGTCCATTCAGCATTTATTAATGATGATGGACGGGCAAAATGGACACCGCTTTTTAGCTTGCAGCTCTTCTTTCTGAGGGGTCATATCAGGCACACAATTGATTTTTGGCCATTGGTCTACTGCAGAAGGTGGTAAAAAAGTATTTCCTTGAAGCTCTCATGATAACCTGGATTAACTTTCAAAACCAATGCAAGTCAAGTGATTTCCTGAGACCAGTGCGATACCCAAGAATGGCCGTCTCTTATCTGCTAAAATGTAAACACTGTTCTTTTACTACCCATCTACAAAAAATGATCAATGAAAGACAGAATAGCAGTCACTGGACACCATGGACAACCTCCCCTTCACACTATAAGCAGTCACTGCAAATGGACTACACAGGCCTCATACACAAAACTATTTTTAAATGTCTGTCTTTTTTTAAATGTTTGTATTGTATTGTATATTAGTATGTTATGTTTTCCTTGTTTTGTCTTGTTTATACCAGGATATACACACATACAAACACACATTTACATGCACAGACACACGTTCATATATATACATAACCCCCCTGCTGCAATATGCCATCTCTTAATTGTGTTTTGTGTAATGTTTGTGAAATGGGCAGTAAATAAATAAATCCGAAACCAATTAGTTTAGATAAGCAAACATATAAATTTTATTGTTGACCCAGAGGGACATTTCATCATCATCAACATATCAATAAATAATTATACAGTCAGAATCGGTAATATGTATGGTCCAAATTCAGACAAGACGTCTTTTTTTTCAACATTTAAAACCTTTCTGTATGCTTGATCATTATAGCCGATGACTATCAACACAGTTCCCCTTAATGGACAGCTCCAACAACTTACGACGCACCTGGCAATCTACAAAATCAATAAAGCAGTTCATGAGTGATTCTGGTATTTGTGATAGTTGGCAATTACAACGCCACACACCTAAAGAATTCTGCTTTTTATCATCAGTTCATAATTCATACTCAAGCCTAGACTTTTTCATAACCAGTAATTCAATCATTTCAAATATCTTTGACTCAACAATCCATCCCATAATCATAACATGTCCCTGTTATTTTCAAATGAAACACATTCAACACAACAAAAACATTTACTAGATGGCGCTTTAACACTTTTCTCCTGACAGACAAAGAGTTTGACAATTACAATACATCAAGAGAGAGTGGGCATCCTTTGTAGAGATTGATGACTCCCAGGAGACATTTTTGTCTCTTCTGTGGCAAACAGGAAAAGCAGTCCTAACCAGTTAAATCATTTCATTTTCAGTCAACAAAAAGAAAAAAGGAACAAGAAATTGAGTTAGAAAACAAGAATAAACATCTTAAAATATAATACTGCCATTGAGCATTAAGAACTTTACTCTGCACTTATCCATATGCCTAACAACAAATCTCTTGGCCCTGATGGCTTCTCTGCTGAGTTCTTAAATAGTTCTTGAAGCTAACAAGGACTCACTCTTATCAAGCAACTGCCCATATTCACTCATTAACGTATATATTAAAGTTATAGCAAAAGCGATTTGAAAAGGTCACTTCATCCACTATTAATCCAGATTAAACCAGTTTTATTAAAGGCAGACATGCATCCACAAACACACGTAGACTGTTAGTCTGCCTAGATAGGGATGCCCACTCTCTCCATCATTAGTCACTATTTTCATAGAACTGTTAGAAGCAGCTATCCGTGAAAACCCAAACATCAAAGGAATCGAAACATTAAACATAAATCACAAATTCCCCCCCTTCATCATTCAATATTAATAAACCTTAAATGTTCAACTTCTCAAAAATCTGGTCTAACTCCTCTATTTTCTCTTTACCTTCAAACACATGGCAGCCCATACACCACCAAATCCACTCACAGACTACATCAATATTTCCTCCAGGCCGTCAGAGCTGATTTTACTCAGTTTTACCCCATTACTAAAGACAATAGAGTATAAACTCTGGATAAACTCTCCTACTCTCCCTCATGGGGAGTAGGCTATAGCCACTATCAGCATGACCATACTCCCAAAAATATACATTTTCTTTTCAATGACAACAACACAACCCAACTTAACCTGTTTCAAAATTCTACTGAAAAAAAGACCCCAAGAATCAGACAGAAACACTGGTAAGATTGGATGCCTTACCACTACTTTTTACCCAACCAGATACAATAGATATGGACTCACACAAACCTGTCAGAAAATACCTGACCAAACATAAAAACAAACAATTTGCTAAGACATTCAACTTAAAGATCTCCCTTTGGAGTCAGTCCATCAAAATAAACTTTTTAAATCACTAACCATAGCAGCAGCTTTGACAGCCTGGTGGTCTATACTGTATTCTATACATAATGTAATTGTACATATATTATCACCTACAGAATAAAAAAAAAGAAAGAAAAAATAAGACAGAAACCAATGCAACTTAACCATTATCAATGACCAGTGCTGTCAAAATGCTCACACAGAACTGGGGATTTCTCCATATTTATCAATCTGAAGATTTTGCAAAGGAGCTTGGCTTTCACAGTGTGATGGTTTTGGATCACATGTCCCACCTGGCAAAGAACTGTCTTATGCTCAGGATACCTCAAGGACTCTTATTTCCACCATCCAAAGACATACATGTATATGGTTGAACTGGGTAACTGGGTAAAATTTCCCAGAGAGAATGACTGTGTTGTTTGTCAGAGCAATTTTCACAGTGTGAACACAGTCCACTCAAATTTCTTAATCCTGGGACATGTTACATTAATAAACACAAACATACCCCATCTATCAACTAATCAATTTTGAATCTATGTAGCCTTAAATATTTGCAGATAAAAAAAAGACCATATTTTACCTAAACACATCAGTCATGTGATAAAACTAGTCCACTGCAAATCCCTGTGTCTGTGATTGTTTTGTTTTTTTTACTCACATCTCTTGGTGACTGTGTGGACTTTAGCACCAAATGCAGAAAGTGACAGACAAGCTATCTGTTGGGTTTATAAGACACACAGATATTGTTTTATGTTTTGTATTGCTCTATTTTCATTGCTATATCCACTAATATACTACAACAGATGCCTCTTGTTCAGCCAACATCTCCTAATGAGTGTAATAACCATTTAAAACATGTAGAGCATTTCAGTTACATTTCTCCAGTTAAAAGTTAAAATGTAAAATGAGCCACTGAAGATACACATTCATCACAGTAAAGTCGTGAACAGGAGACACATGATGGCAGTAAACGCAATATTAATGAACTGTGATAGTTCGTGTTTGAAGACCATTTGCAAACCAAACAAATGCTACTTTCAGGCATGAGTGGCTGTTTTTTCTTTTCAGCCACCAGTGTCTTGATGTTATATCTTCTCAGTTCTTTTCTTAAATGGAGGTATCTTGGTATAATACAACACATTACCAAGCAAGTCATACATTGATAAAATCCGACGTCATGAATAAATTTCTGCCATACACTTCAGTCACATTGTAAGAGTCAGTACTTCACAAGCAAAAGCAGCCTCAACTGATTTTTATACTTTGACAGGAAGTGGAAAAAAGGGGTTCTTTGATCTGTTTTGTTGGAGTTTTTGGGATAGTAAACCTTCTGTCCACTGAAGAAAAGCAGCTAGTCTTCAAATAAAAGACAGAAGGAGTCAGGTATAGCATTACCTGCCAAAAAGAATGTGGAATCGCTCTACCTGGTCGAAAGCTACAAAGAGGCCTTGTTGTACTGCGTCATGTATTTTTTTATTTATTTTTTTGCCACTGCTATCTGAATTAATATATACAGAATAGATATTGAATTTGTTTAGAATACAAAAACACTATAACTGTTGGACAAATCTTTTCCTGTAGTGAGATTAGCTGCTTTATGTATCGTTCCATTGTTCATCAGTACAACTCCCATGTTGACAATGCCTTATACCAAAGATAACAACAGTGAATGGACATTGTTATCTAAAATGCTATTAATAAAATGAATAACATGGCTGAATTAAAAGATAATACCTTGGCATAAATCATTACAAAATCCACTTAAGAAAGTCCAGATGCATCAGGCTTAAGAAGAGCTATAGTAAACAGCAAACAAGGCTAAAAAGGCAGGATTGAAATCAATGAGAGCTTGGTGAAATTAGTCTGTCTGCCTCCCCTCCCAGTGTCTTCTGGGATGCAGTTACAGCCATTAGTAAGGAGCAGGACGACCGTTGCGTCACTCAGTATTTTGTCTAGTTACAGTGATATAGTAGCTCTGGGCTGTATTTTTGTTTTCATGGTGACTGTGCAACTGCTGTTTATCCCGAGGGATTTCAGCTTAATGAACCTCATTGATTTGTTCATTGATTTGTGTAGAGAGTGAGCAGCAGGATTGAATGAGCTATTTTGACACAGGAAAAATGTGTATTATTGCAAAATAGAGGCCTAGCTGCAGCCATGTAACGCAGATAGTTGAAGGATAAGGAACCTAAAGACCTAGAAATAATGGGCCCTCTGATAGTTTTGCTGGGGAGTGGGGACATTCAAGGGCCTTCTTAAAGTTCTTGCTTTCATTCAGAAATTTGTACCTATTTTCATAATTTACAAAGCATTGACCCTACAAACATGAGAAATAAAGTTATAAACACTGATATTAATGTTTTAGTCATAATAACATATAGATATATAATAATATATGGATAAATTTTGCCATTACAAAACCATTTCCTGCTATTTTGCAGAGGTAGTGTATCCAATGGCATAAATCAGATGAGTATAATACATGATAAAAAAAATCCAGGTAATCAAAAACTTTGACATGTACTGTATTGTAAGGCAGGTCTTTAAGTGAGGAGTTTGGATTTCTGCCAGAGCTCAGGTGGGTTTCATCAGGGTACTCCAGTTTCCTCCACCAACATTAAAAACATGCTGGGGGGCCCCTAGTGGCGGCTGCTGGAAATTAATTTTTGATTTGCTTGACCTGTCTTTTGAGCCACTTACTGAATGCAGCACTAACTTTACCTCACCTCACTACAACAACAAATGGTAAACATGCTTTACAGAACAAGCAAAGGCAACACGGTGTGAGGATGTACAGCGTCTGTGCTTTGTTTCACTTAACTCTTCTGTTGTTACTTCTCCTGCTACTGAGAAAGAACATTGTTTGTGCCAAAGGAGAACTAAAACAGTCTTCAAAGATAAACCAGAAGAAAGAGCCAAGAGGCCAGTTGTAGAGTGAGTCAGTGTCTCCCCAAAATGTAACTTGGTGGTTCTGCAATGAATAACTTTGGCAGGTGTGGTGCCTTCTTAATCTAATTAGTAAAGCTAATCTGGGAAGGTTCATTGTTTTGGCTGATCCCTCCTAATGGCATAGAAAGTACTTAAGTTAATTTTATTGAACTGCACTGGCCACTATCAGTTTTATCAGTTTCTAATTACGCATTGCAAATCCACATTAGCAATACGACTCACACAAGCATTTTGGGAAAAGTTGAGAAGGGTGTTTGAGTTAAATGTACTGCCAATCCATTGTCATTCCACAGTATAATATACTCACGTAATAGACTTTTTTACACAAGAAGGCACAATGTATGTACCCTCTTTGACTGAATGAATAAAATGTCAGCCCAGATTGGGATATGAAGGAGATGGGTACTGCTTAATCCAAACCATTTCATACATTAAATATTAATCATTCTATCTCTCAGCAGCTTTGTCTTTGCAAACACTGTATACATTTCTAATTCACTTAGGAGTGTTTGAATTTGATTAGATCACAGGAGAACATTTACACAGCATGTGAAATTAAACAATCAACAATCATTCAAATGATTGGAATTAATATATGTAATTCTTAAGATGTGTGAATAGGAAAAGTATAGCAAAGAATTGGGAAAACAATCCAGTTGGCACTTTCTGTTTGCAATTTGGAATGGTTCCTTTCATATTTTACTTTGTATATTGTTCTGTCGATCTACAAAAATAATATAAACAACATTTTTCAAAGTGCAGACACAAAAGCAGAGATAGGCTATACATACACTTGGCAAGTAGTGGCATCAATAGTTTACTCTTGAGTGTGTCAATAGTTCATTTTTTGATAGCATCTGTTACATTATGAGTAGCATGCGTTGTTATATGGTGCTGTTTGTTTTCATGATGAAAGATAAAGCTCCTGTCTGCTCCCTTTTTCTGCTGCTGTTGTAAATCTTGCATGTTAGGGGCTAGAAATAATATGCAGCAAGTACTACAGATCCCAAGTCATTTTGCATCAAGGATATAAGCAACACATGACTGAACTAACCCATAAAACATGCACACAATCATCTCCTATACAGCCACCATTAGCAGAGGTAGATAACCTCTTTAAATCTGCAGTGCTTTTGTGGACGCGTGCCCTTGTGTGAGAGTGAGTTCAGCCACAGACACAGAGAGAAATGCAGCAGCCATGATCTTAAAGATGAAATCAGTCAAAAGGAACACTGGGCATAAGCACAGAGCTCATGCGCCATGCGCTCTGGCTGCAGCCCGAAAATTGTCAAGTGACCCTTGAGACGGGTCAGTCCCAATTCACAGACAGCAAATTGTGTGGAAGGCATTGATTAATGGGGACGACACAAGTCGTTATAGCCCTGCGGTGTCAACCTGCGCCGCTTCTTCAGTTTCCACAAGCCCTTCTCACCGCTCAATCGTGAAGAGAAGGTAAAAGAAGTTTCTGATAACTGATCTATGCCCGAAATTAATTACAACACTCACAACTAATTTGTGAACAATTATTGGTTTAAAATCTTGTTACAGGAAGAGGAGGCAGACCACAGACTTAATTACAATATGTTAATGGATGGTAATTTAGAGGTTATACTAGGTTTAATAACTCTGATATCAAGTGGCATGTTTTTACAGAGCATTAAAATAGCAGCAAATCAAGTGACAAGTTAAAAAAAATGTTTGATCTTAATTAATTAAATCCAATTGTAGATGGTTAAATAAAATTAGTTAGTGATTTTAAAAATATTTTAAAGCTGTTAAATTGGTGTGCTGTGAAAAAAACTGCACACCCGTAGGCTTTGCTGTGTGCTAATTATTTGTTGTGTAGTTTAGTGTGACATCTATCATCAGTGTGGCATCCCTTGGAGCCAGGCATCCTATGGTCAGCTATTACTACTGTCCATGGCACTAACAATAATTTTGTCATTGCACTTACTGTCTGTCTTGAGTCTTTTCCATCTGTAGTGCAGCATTTGTATTTATGCAGTAACTCACCTCAACCATCCCATTCATAACCCATCCAATGACTGCTCACAGTAGATATATCTTGTTCAGACTTTGTGATCGATACTTGCAGAGATGCTGGCCACTGCTAAGTGCATTTTAATCACTAAGGTGACATCTGATATGGGTGGTGTCACTTTGGAAGTAACTGTCTGCATCATAACTGAGGTATGCAAAAAGACAAAAAGAGGTGACAGCAGATGACAGATTGCAATTCAGTGCATCATTTCTGGTGACTTCATAAGTTGCTGCTCCTTGCGAGAGTTAATGTTCCTAGAAACAATAGCAGAAGGGATCCTTATGACTGTGACATGGCACATTTAAGGGCAGATTTAGTCATGAGCGCATTTCCCGGGGGGGACGGGAGGTTCAGGACCCCTCCTTCTCAAGTGATGTCCTTTTCTTGTAATATTTGTGACATTATTTGATACAATATATAGTTGTATAAGTCTCTCTGTACAATAGAAAGTACAAGCCCCGCTCGCATATTGTTATTGCAAACTATCTATTTTTAAGTTTGGAAAAGAACCCCCCTCTTTATTCTCCCACAGTGGTACAGCCCAGTCCTCCGGGGCTGTTTGACGCGCTCCTGCCGTTAACTTTCTTTTGTGAGTGAGAGAACAAGTGTAGATTTTCTTTAGAAAACTTTTTACTTAAAAACTTTGCTTCAAAAACACAGTTTATGTTATAACTAATACACTTTTTCATTTGTCCCCAGCCTTGCTCTGTAACTGTGTGGCAAAATGTTGGTTATGTACATGTTTTAGACAAAAAGATGACAGGAAAATGTAATCTTATTTCTGTAGCTATAATCAAATGCTTTGTAAGGAGCCTTAAACTAGTGTAGCTCTTTCAAATCTTAATAAAGTCTTCATAGAAATGAAGGTAAAAATACATTTTATATTTAAAGGATGATGAAAAGGAGGAATAGAGGAAGGCAGATGAGGAGCAGGCAAAAGGAGAAGAGTTTCATGTAAGTGTGTTGACCTCTTGTTAGTGTTTTATTGGAGCACACATCCAGTGGTGGAATGTAACGAAGTATTTGTACTTCGTTACTGTACTTAAGTAAATTTTTAAGTATCTATACTTTACTTAAGTAAAAAAAATAATGCATACTTATACTTTTACTCAAGTAGATTTTTCAGCAATGATCTGTACTTTGTACTCCACTACATTTTGAAAATGCGTGTCGTTACATCCTTCCGAATCTTGCATAAAAAAAAATTGAAGTTTTGGCGTTGCTGGCCAATGCACGTTGAAACAGATCGGAGATCTGATTAGTCAAAGAACTTACACGCGCGTTTTGAAACAACACAAGCGGAACTGATGTAAATCGAAGAAAAGGACACGGTGGATACCAAATATCAAACATGGACGAAGAGCCAACAACGTCGACTGAGCTTGAGCTTGTTCCCTGCAGCTCTGATTCTCAGAGACATCCCTGGCCTTATTTAATCAAGTTATTGACTCCTGGCGTTTTCAATGTGTAAACTGCCTACCTCAACGCTGAAGAACTGTTGGCGTTTAAAAACCCCTTCAAATTTGAAGAAACATATAGAGGTAAGACATGCAATGCTAGTTATTAATATTTAAGTTACAAACTTGCTATGACATGAAGCTATGACTGTTATAGAAAAACGGATGTCAACATAACAAAAATATCACACCAGTATAATATTTGTTTGACGTAAGTTGGTGGTACCCTAACAGGGCAACTTCTTTAGCTGGTTATTAGCACAGCAGGGACCATAGCTTGCTAGTACGTTACATTTTGGAGACGAGCAAACTACTGCTATATCTGTACATTCGTAGTTGGCTAAAATAGCTGTTTGTTTTGACTCAATGAAAATTCAGCTTTGCATCACCAAAATAAATGATAATTTAAAGTATAATAAATTGAAAACCAATTATTTTAAATTGTAATAATATATCACAATATTACATTTTTTCTGTATTTTTGATCAAATAAATGCAGGCTTGATGAGTAGAAGAAACTTCTTTCAAAAACATTAAAAATAGTAATGTGTCCAAACTTTTGACCTGTACTGTGTGTGTATATATATTATTTACTTAGCAATTTAGCAATTTAGCAATTTAGCGAAAGTATATGCGAATATCAAACCAATTTTACCCGTGTGATATGCTTGGTTGTAAGTGTCAGTAGTGTGTACTTTTGAGTTTTTTTTACTGCTCTTAAAAGATTATTAAAAATAAAATAAATTGCATGTCATAATTGGCTTAGCCCAATTATTATTTAATGAGTAATAACTAAATAACCAGATTTTTACAGTGTCAGTATTGCACAACAACTCTTTCCAGTACACAATAGATGTTGTTTGTGATTGTTACAATTGAACAGCCCAGACATTGATACAACTGATTGTACTTTTACTTAAAAAAATACTTTAAAGTAAATTTAAAAGTATGTACTTATGACTTTTACTTAAGTAATATGTTGATGTAGTAATTATACTTTTACTTAAGTATATATTTTGCAGGGTAGTTGTACTTTTACTTAAGTACTAAACTTAAGTACTTCCTCCACCACTGCACACATCTGAGATGAGAGAGGATTAACACAAAGAAATAAAGGAGCAATACATAAAAAGAATAAAACTTCTGCATTACAGAACGTGATTCAACTTAGATGTACAACATTAGACACTATTGCTGTTGTTTTTGGATCAAATGAATGAGTTGAGTGAGAGCAGCTTGACAGAGAGTGAATAAGACATGCTCAGAGCAAGGAGTCTAAATAAAATGTTTAGGTGTTTAATAAATAACCAATTACTAATACATTACTGTTTTGGGTTTTATTTTGTATTAGTTCACTTGTGCTGTATTCTGGAGCTGCACATAAAATACAGTAACAAAAACACATTTATTGATAATAAATTTATTTAATAATAATTTAATAAAATAGTTTTTTGTTGACAACTGATTTATATGACATACATTAATTCCCCCTTTGGATTGGCTTTGGGACTTATTTTCTTTATTGTCAGCCCTAACAATGACTTAAGAGTGTGTTTAGTGCGTATAGTACATATCTGTTTTTGGAGGTAATCCACTAATCTGCAAAATTTTATCAGAATGCAGTGTTTCTCCTAATATTTTGGAACCTCATTAACAGAGAGGTATATAAGAAATGGATAGAGTTGTGTAACACTTTATTTTACCCTAAACTTGATACATTGTATTTACCTCTTAGGTACAATGTACAGACTGTGTAACAAACTGTAATAACATGTACCTACATAGTACATAGATAACATAACTCTGCCTACAATATGTAAGTACACATAATTCCATTATGTATGTACTATGTAGTTAAATGTTATTACAGTTTGTTACACAAAAAGTTAATGTAGTGTCTTCAGACTGTATAATATTGAGAACCTGACAGTTGCACCAGGCTCTTTGATGTTTTTCAGAAAAAGACACTATACTGTGCTACTATGTGCTGAAGAAATTTAAACAATGTGCTCAGAAACTACAAAAATCCTTTCAAGAAGACATAGGAAGCCCTTAACCTGACTGTGCCAGATAGAACCGGAAACTTGTGTGTGGAAATGTGATTAGATGAATCACTGACAAGTACCTTTTCTTCAAAGTGAATCTGCAAATAAAAGGAACGTTAAGATTAAATTGGTAAATAAAACAAGGAGGTTGTCCGATTAAAAGAGCGCGTATAAAAGACTACAAGATTTACAATATGCTAAAGCCAGTAAGAAGAAGAGCACAAACATCTTTTCCTTCCAGAAAATCCTTTTTTTTTTGAGAATCCAGCTGCAGCTCAAGGTTAGGATGTCCTAGGAATGGCAGTAAAAACTATAAATACATACAAAATAGTATGGATGGAAATTCAGTGATAGTGTTCTGCATCTTTCATTTCCGTATTCATATTTTGATGGCTATAGAGAGCACTTTTAGTGCAACATCGAGTTGAGAGTCATATGACTTTGAAGTGAGTCATCTTGAAAAACACGACTGAAACAAATAATTAAGCTAGGAATAATTTCTCCTTTTATTTTGGGAGTGGCAGCTGAAATTGTTCTATAATACATATAAAATGCTCCAGTGCTGTGATTTATAGTGTCTGTCACATAACAAAGAAAAAGGAATTCACCCATAAAGGACATGTTTATGGTATGTGAAATTGCAACAAACACAGTGTCAGACTGCCATTACTGTCAACCTCCTCGCTAAAAGTATGGCAGAACTTTTGTAGAACCCCACCAATATGATGTTTTTGAATGTCATAGCTTTTTGAATGAATGTATTTCGCGTAATAGTTTACAAATTTAGTATTGTGCCTTATGTGAAATATTTCTGCACGTTGCTTTTTAATGGAGCCCAGTCAGTACTCTTTGATCTCAAATCTGCACGGTGTCTGTCAAAGGCATAGATATTTTATCATAAGTGTGAAGCAGTACTTTCAAGACAGCAATGTCATTCTCTATTAACAACTGAACAAGAGCAATTTTTCCATTTTTAAAATTAAATATTGCTGTTGCTGCAAATTATGGATAATCAGGATTCGACATTGAAGATTAATTGATTTAAAAGCACTGGCTAAAGACACATCTTAAAGTTGCTACCATGTGTTTTTGGGTCAACCTTCATATGTCTAAAAATACTGACAAGTTTGATCAGTCACTCTCTCATCCACCAGTGCTGTGAGGAAAAAAAAAATCTTTCATCACTGGTCGACAATGGCAGCAGTGACTCAAAGAATACTCTTTCTTCTTTATTATGTTATTTTATCAGGCCTCGCAACAGCTGTGACAGCTCCAACCATGATCGAGTTTGGCTTGTTTTTGCTACATTCCTGCAAACTTTGACACCTGATTTCATTGAAGGAGATGAGATTTGAAAGGTAGGGGACACGGGTCGCTGGGCTCTTTTCTCCACATTGTGTAATATACTGTACTTGAGCATCTGCTTGTGGAAAATGCTTCTGTCTCTAGACTCTTCCCTTAACCTCACTGGCTTGTTGAAATGTCAATCAAAGTGATTTGTGAACCTTCTTTTGACTTTACTCCTACATTTAGAACACAACATTTATGAATCATACATAAATGCTGTATGATTGTTTATTGAATGATTCTTGGCCAAAAGAGCAATGGATATGTTGCTATTGTATTGTATATTGTACCAACAGCTAAATGTTCACAGCCTCTTATTGACATAATTCTCTCAAATGATTCACCCTGGTGAACTTGTGTTATTCACAGCAGCTGTAAAACTGGATGCTGGCCTGACTGGGTAGTTTGCACCCTGCTAGAGTGATATTTTCCATTTATACCTCTTGGACTTAAATTCTAAGATCTTATGACTAATATTTAGCAGCCATCTCTGATCTATAGTATGCACTGATCTGCACAGACCTACTCCGTATTGCTTCCATTGTATTTAAAAGTGTGAACTGCACCAAGGTCCTGCTCATAATTAGGAGAAATACATTGTTCAGACCTTTCTAAAAGTCAAGAGGGAAAGACATAAGCAGTAAAAGTCATAGTTAACTTCTCTGAATACAAGATATTCTTGAAGCAGAGGCTAAGAGGCCATGAGTCCAACAGCTAAAGCTTGGTATAAGTTTTAAAATGAAACAAGACAATGAACTGAAACATCCCAGCAAATCTACGTCCAAAAATGACAAAAAAAGAAAAGATGCAAGGTTTTTGAATGGCCTATATAAAGTGCAGATCTCAAGGCAATGAGGAGAACCTGAGGAGAACGGTGCATGCAAATGGCTTAATGTATTGAAACAATGTTGGGGAATGGGCAAAATTCCTCAAAGATGTTGGAGACAAATCATTTCAGACAGGAATTTTTTTCTTGAAGTTATTGATGCTAAAGGTGGATCAACAAGCTATAAACATGTCTTTTCATTTTAGATTAATTTCTTTTAGGTATAAAATGGCATGTTGAAACAACATATAATTTGTATTTGTAATTTTGTACTATGGGTTTACCTCACAGTAAGACACAGGCATGTGCTTTTAATTTGTGTTTGCTTGTACTCCCTGAAGAAGGCCTTGGTGCTAAAATGTGTTGTACAATATGTTTAACTTCACAGCCATGGTGCACTGATTTCTTTCCCCAAAACTATTTTGGATTGGCAGGACTATTTAAAATCTGTTATGACATGATTATAAGGGCTTTTTTTTTTTTTTTTAACTATGATCCACTTTCCAACCTGGATAAAAACTATGTTACGTTCTTACTGCAAAAAGATTGTAAAATGTTCTAAAATAAAAACTCTCTTTAATATTACAAAGGTAATACCATTACACATTTGTTATACATCATACATTAAACTGCTCAGACTATGACCCCTGCTATAGCAGGGGTCAGTAGAATACTTGTTCTCAGCTGTGTCAATTAGACTGGTCAAGGCCCCTATAACTGTCTCACATAAACCATGTATTCACATTAATTTAATCATCTCAGAAAGAGTCTGGATTATTATTTCACAGAGGCAGCCTTCCCACTGTCCAGCACACTGCGGTCTGCTGGAGGTGTGGTTACCCTGCCATTTATTCCCCCAGAAGGAGAGGTGCAGGCAAAGCCCCGAGGATCCATCCTCAGCGGTAACTTTAAACACTAAAACCTACTCACCCAGTGGAATGGTCATCCGCTGCATATCTCCTCCTGGGAACATGTGACAAAGTGAAAAATGACTCTTTAAAGGCTAACTACAGTGGTTTTAGTTTGACATTGCTGCAAACCTGTTCATGCATTGTATGCAGTCAAATGGAATTTCACATTATTATAATATATTATATATATACATACATAAAGAATACATAAAGAAATTTATGGACATGCATAATAATAAAGCTTGTGAACTTGATTGGTTTAATGCTATATAATATATTCCATGAATGATGCAGATATGGCACTTTCAACTGCATGATTTATAATTTATTGTTAAGTTTTCTTGTAATGCTAATTGTGGTTTTATAAAATAATAAATCTGCATGAGAATATTGTTATCATAATTTTAAATATGCCGTGGCTTCCAGCAGTGCATTGTTCACTTCATTTCCCTTCACATTACTTAACCTTGGACTTTGAGGGCAGCTTCACATAAAGTAAAATTGTAAAGTCAGCCCATCTTCCAAGTTCCCTTTGCATCAAATCCATTTCATTAGCAAGTCTAAGCTTGGGCTGTTTCCAACCTTTGGGAATAAAAGGTTTCTGTTGGCATCTGAAAAACACATGACAAATATTACCAGTCATCAGAAAATAATAAATAAGAATATTGTTTTCATCATAAAAACACCCTCATACAAAAATACTTCTAAAGATTAAATCCTCTGATGTTGCCTTTTAGTACTTAATTACACAAAAAGTCTGCATTGTGTTTAAAAAAATATTTGCTTTTTTCTGAGTGACTGAATCTGGGCCAATTACTTTTGCACTGTGCAATCATAAATATTCACTGAAAACATTAAATATTGATTACTGCGAGTTAACTCAGAGCCTGAATGAAATTAAAACAAATATTAATCACATGTGGGCACATCAGCAAACTTTATTAGGTCTGTAATAGAAGCAAACCGATCTGCCACCAGTCTAGAGGACTTATTGGACCTAATTGATTGAATCATCTAAAATTTAAATGATGGAGCAGGAATTCATTTTTTCCATTTTGATTTTGCATAAGAACATCAAGTTCAGGTCACTCTGAGCTAAGTGTAGTTTGCCCCTCCTACTTTTTTTTGTTTTTTCTCGAGCGATGACTATCTTTTTTTGACTTTGTAAAATACGTCCAGGCAGCAGACAAGGCGACGGCTCCAGCATTGATCTTACAAGTACACATGCCTGTAATGGAGCGCCTCTCTTGCTGCTTTCAAGTGCTCTACAATATCACAAGCAGAAACAAACTAGTCGACAGAGTATCCTTTCAGCTCTACACATCGGGCATATTTTCAAGGATCACACTTGAAACAAAGAGGTAAGATCATTTCCAATAAGGCAGTGCGTTCACCGGCAAAAATAAAGATTTTAAGTTAGTTCTGTTTTATTTTTACTTTAATCTTGAACTCAATTATGTACCAGTCTGTTTTCTCCTCAGAAGGTTTAAGAAAAATCACTGTTTGCTAACATTTTTAACTTTTTAATAGCTATGTTTTTTTTGTCAATATCAGTTGATATGCGGTAAATGAACAGTCCCTTTCGATTTTGTGGTTGTAGTAACATCATTCTTGTGTCTTATGTCTGTGACCAGGGACTGAGGAAAGGTTTGACAGTAAAAATGCTGCTGTTAAAACGTGTAAACTACAGTCTTTGCATTCATCTACTTTATAAACAATACAGTTAAAAATCTTTCTAGTGAACCTGATACTGTTAGAGAGAAGCACCCTCCTTTAAAGTGTTTGATGTTCATGTAAGAAGTATACAAATACAAAATACAGTTAATACAAAAAATGTTAAACTAATGATACATTCATTTGTATCATTTGAATGAGACATCCCGCTGTGTTTCCCCAGAGTCTGTGTCCCAGACTCTTACTCATGCTCCTGACCGATGAATACTCGAAGGTCAGTCCTGCAGGTAACAAAGCAATCAGCTTTACCCTAGTCTCGCTGAATACTCTTTACTGATTGGCTGACAAAGAATGTGCAATAAACCCTTTTTACGCTATAGTCTTCTGTTTTCTGCTAAGCCTTCTTGTAACCATAGCAACTGAACAAACTGCAGCTGTCATTTAATCATGAATTTCCCTCAGGATCAGTAAAGTATCTATCTAATCTTTTTTATTTATTTATCTGGTGGGTTATTTACTTGAATGTGTGCACCAAGTTGAGTAGCTACATTTTAAAATTAGACAGGATATTTTATTATCCTGTGGCACAGATACAACAAAAAACAAGCTGTTGTATACATTTGTGCAGTTTATGGCACAGAGAAAAACTGTAAAAGTCACTACAAACATGTCTACTTTACATTTCATTTAAATGCACCACTAAATCCCGCCCTTTTTTTTCTCTCTGTGAGAATCAGAATATATTTATTTTTTTCCCAGGTAAAGAGAAAATGTTTACACTATCAGTAGACCGTGTTGGTGCGAAACAAAATAACAAGTTACACAAAAGATTATAATTAAGATCAATACTAAAAGCTGCAAAAAATTTAATCTACTGAGAATTTCCTAAAAAATATACTCACTAAAGGCCGGTAAGGTATGTTGTCTGAACATGATGTATTTACAGAAGTTGCAAATGAGAAGTAGTGGAAAAAAGTCCAAGTATTTTAGTGTCCCAGGGACAAAGTGACAGATGAAGTGTGTGGGCTTATTGGGGAAGGGGGTCTCAGGTGGTGAGCTTAGTGGCCAGGCATGACCAGGAACATTGAGAAAGTGCCTTGTGCAGCATGCCAACAGTTCCAGCCTAGCCACCAGAGATAACCAATGATCAGAGCTTCCATGCCTTAAAGTCGGAGCTGACATATTCAAAATAAGTGGCCTGTCATTTCTGCAGATGGTAGATTCTTATTCAAAACACCCAGAGGTACTCAATATCAAAGACAAACCATCACATACTGTTTTCAATAAAATGAAATCTGTATTCTTCAGGATAGGGATACCCAAAGAGTTAGTGTGTGACTGTTTCCCATTTGCCAGCCAAGAAATGAAGACGTCTGCAACAGCTCGGGGCATAAAGCTCACAGACACCAGTCCTGGCTATGCACAGTTAAACAGTCTAGCGGAAATAACTGTAAATAATTAAATTTATATTGCGCTTTTCTCTCAAGGGACTCAAAGCGCTTACAGGCCATCCATTATTCATTCACTCCACAGTCACACACTGGTGGTGAGCTACGTTTGTAGCCACAGCTGCCCTGGGACAGACTGACGGCCATGTGGCAGCCATTTTGCCCCTACAGCCTCTCCGAACCCCACCAAACTTTAACACACATTAATGTCTTGCCCAAGGACTCAATGACAGTATGAACTGGAAAGAGCAGGATTCGACCCACCAACCTTCTAGTTGGTTCTTATTTGACCGCTCTACCACTGCATCTCATCAGCGCTGATATACGTTCCTACTTTACCTCACCTATACACATGTGGTGTGGGTCATGTCCATAGTATAAGATATACAATAGAGGTGTGATCAAGCTTATAACATCTCCTTCCACAGTTTTACTGGTGATTTACCTCCATCTTAATTTCCCCAGATCAATCCATAAAAAACAGAGGGCAAATTCTCTATGATATTAGAGAAGGGTTCTCATAAAAAATCCTTCTAAGGTAAAAGAGAACAAAAAACAAAAACTTGATTCACCAAAATTATTTTCCTCAAGCATCAAGCAACACCCACAGAACCTGAGTGAAGCATTTGACTGTGAATATAATTTCAGCAAACAAGTCAATTCCATTGTCAGAGCCAGATACTTCCTGCATTGGGAAAAATCCAAAATTATTATTAGCTGACCCAGAAAAGATTATTTATACACTAATTTGATCTAGGCTTCTACAACTACAAAGTCAATCAATTACCAAAAAGGAACAGCCTGTTTATTAATAAGTTGATTCAGGGAGCAAGACCTCCCCAGCCAGACCCATTCACTTTCTGGACAAATTGAGCTGAGTTTAGAGCTCTTCCCATTCAAAAATTTACATCAAAATCAACCTTACCTGACCGATCATACCAGTTTGATGCTCGGTCCTTATGGCTGCATGTTTTTTCAAATTGGTCAGTCCAGAAGCAGATTATTCTACATATGTTGGTTTGACCTTCTTAATTATGACTGATTAAATGTCTATCCATAGGTAGTGTAATCCACTTTGTTCTGCCTCCTCCATCAGAATATGTTATAAATCCATCCATGCTTCTGTTCCTACATATATCCTGACCTCTAAGACCAATCAGATAAGATCCATCCAAGAAAGAATAGGGGACCTGCCTCTCACATGTGGAATGCTCTTCCTGACAACATTCAAAATGCTTAGTCTATTTAGATTTAGTTCATAGCACACTAAAGCTTATTTTATGCTTCTTTTCATCTTATTAGTGAAAATGTCTCCTCCCAATATTGCATCTCAGCCTTATGTGCTATTCATGCTCTGGTGACAGGAGCCACATTACACTTTTAAGCTTGCATTCTGTAAAAAAAGCTTTTGTGATGTACCAAACAATTTTAGTTTTTTTGTTTTTTTACACTATAGTGCAAATAAATGTGAAATCAAAAGTAGAATATGGCTAATTTGTTTAAAGACAGATGCATTTCATGTACACAAACAATTCTAGACTATTTTCTGCTACATGCACAATTAATACACAATGAGTTATCTCATTCTTGAGGAAACTGTCTAACATCATCTTTCTGAGATAAAGACAAAATCACTTCAAGCAACTGAGCGTTTTAAACAATAAGAGCAAGGCCTCTATTTGATCGTACCAAACATTCTTTAAAATGCTAGACAAAGAGCAGTGTCTTCTTTTTAGAAATTCAAACAGTGTAATATTTATCTCAGCTACGGGGCGCCTTATTGCATTTTTGCTTCTTCTTAGCAAGAACAGCAGTGTATTAACTTGCACTCTACCATTACCTGGAGCAAGCAAGAAGAAAGAAGTAAGACAGCCAAATTCATTAACATAAAGGCCTTGTATTGTGCAGCAGGATATTGTGGTTAACATAGCGACTTCAGGTTTTTATTGTCACAAAGAATCACATTTCTATTAATGTTATAATATTAATGTAAATGTGTCACAATATCATAATTTCATTGTGTAAAAAGTTGTGTAGAGTTAAAATGGTCAGGGATTGTAGTTTATGATCACCACATAATAAAACTCTTTGCATTTGTGTGTCTTAAAAAAGAGTTTTAAAGCTCAAACATAAACTGTGACTAAAAAATAACACACATCCCTTTCATGGAGTTTATTTTTTACAACTATAATAAAATGAATGCTCACACAGACAACATGTCTTTATATCAGCAACCTGTTTTGTATTCCACTTTTACATCCCATTTTTAGATAATCACAACTTCTCTAACCACTAAGCATGACTCCGGTGCAATCTAAACAAGTGGATAAACTTTGCACTATCGCTGGATTCTTGCTAGAATTGATGCTAACATCTTTCGCTAAAACTAAAAAACAGATTTTCTGGACAGAAAACATATTTGTGCTCTTCTTCCCACTGGCTTTGGCATATCCAAATTCTCTAGGCTTTAGATATGTCGGCCAAGCTTTTTTCCTTGGCCAACATCCTTGTTTCGTTTACCAAGGTAGTGTTAGTTAACAATCCTTTTATTTGCAGGTTCATTTTGCAAAAACTGTTACAGCGGTGTGTTGTTTTTCATATTTGCAAAACTCTAGCCTAAACAGCCATTAGTCTTTCACAAGTACAATGAAGCAGTATGTACCTGTCCTATATTTGTGGGTGGTATTAAAATTATCTGGCATGACTGAGAATGTCAGATATCATTTGGGAACAACTGTCAGTCTTGGCACATGAGGCGACTTTGGTACTGTGTATCTGACATGAACAGGAACTCCCTTTAGCACCTGAAGCCCCTTTCGCTTCTGAGTGGCCACAGCTCAGCTTGGGGGAAGATTGTTTATTTAAACTGTTAATCATCATAGAGCTGTAAATGGCCACTCTGTTATGAGATGAAATCTCGCAGAGTAATCTCACTATGTAGGACATAATCAGACACAAGGTTAATGAGAGTTTGATGGAAGCATATGCCTCTCACACGACAATGGTATGGTGCTATAATAATAGAGACAATGAGTTAATGGTGCAGGTCCAAAAATAAACATAAACAAAATACAATCATGACACAATGATAATTGAGTTGTCCTCTTTTCTCTGTGAGTACCACCAGCCTCAGATATAACCTTTTCTAGTCAAACTGCATCACAACCTGAGGTAAAAAAAACACTCTGCTGTGATGTCTCTTAGCAGAACTTGATTCCCATTTGCCGTCACTCAGTCTGATACATGAATATTTGCTTGAATAAGTGACATTACCTATCTGTACAACAGATGATGGTGAATCTAGGTTGACAGGGAAAGGCCCTTCAGCTGAATGTGATGTGAGTCACTTCACTTCACTGCTTCCTGTTTCCCTTCATTTGGTGGGCTGCAGACTACCTAAAGCCCAGCTGCGAGGATGGTCTGCTCATCCAAGCAGAGATTTAACAACATAATGACCAAACACTCCAGATGGATTCCATTCAACTGTGTGCAACATACGGAGCTACACAAATATCCGCACATTATGGTACTAGCATTTTCGTACTGTGATGCAAACTGTGTCTGCTTCCAATAACTAAGTGACCCACACCAAACAACAAAGTGATCCATCAAAAAAGACTTTCTGTAAACAAGACAGTGTCATACACATCCGAATTGCAGCTTACATCGGTAAAACAAGAAAGTGTGACGAAGGCATCAGTAAGGCACAACACTTGAAGATGCATGTTGCAAAACAATTACTAAAATGTGAGTCAATAGAAATGTCTGATGTAGGTCAATAATACATTTATGTGAATGTGAATGGTGTTTTTCAAAATAAGAGTTTATACTGGATCTTGTCATAATATTTTTGGAAATGTTGTTTTTAACCAAATTTAACCAAACTTTAATTCAAAGTTCATAATTGAGCCCAATGCCCAATGATCCTTGTCAGTGCATGGTCAGTGGAATACAGTGGAAAAGCATATTGACATGTTACTAGTTCAGGTTAGAGCTTACCAAAAGAAACAGAAAAAGTAGTCAATATCTTTATTCTGCTTGTTATAAAGCCAGTGGAATTTTTCAGTCTTTTGTCGCACATCCAGTGGGGGGTGATGATGAAGTCTGTGCCTTAGATTAGAGTTGCTTTGGTTGTTTTTGGGCCATTGCTATCGTATCTGTGTTTGGTTAGGCTTTTAGATTACAGCATCTCCGCCAAAGGCTCTATCAAAAGTCTTTCTACCACCAACATTGTTTGCCGTTGTTTTTGGACCATATTTAGACAAAATGCAAAAAAATATATATTACCATTACTCCATTGATCTGCTGATTATTTAATTGATTTTAATTCGATGGGCCTTTACATATACTAGGGATGGGCACGAATATCAAATAATACAATAAATATAATCAAATATTTTATTTGTGGAAAATGCCCATCCTTACCATATACACCATGGGAACTCATTCATTCATTCATTCATTTATTTTCTACCGCTTAGTCCAGTTAGGGGTTGCGGGTGACTGGAGCCTATCCCAGCAGCTTTGAGCTTATATCTCTAAAGGGAGGAGTTTCCCCTGAAACCAAACCTGATGGGCCAGGTTGTTGTGTTGTTGGTCATGAAAGGGAGGTGTGACTCCATATGTGAAAGTCGTTAAGGCTACGAAGAGTCGTTGGTGACATTGTTCCATACAAGTGCAAGGTGGTAAGTGTCACTGAGCCATACATATGCAGAGTCGTTAATGATCCTGCTCCATTCAGGTGCAGGGTCGTTAGTGTCATAGTTCTAATCAGGTGTTATGTTGGTTGTTCTAAGGTGAGGGTCTTTAGTTTTAGGTTTAAGAACACTGTTATAAATACTAGGCAACATGAATCTGAGGCCACCTCCTCTGTTCAACGAAGGCTTTTCCATTTTCACAAAAATGGCTTCCCTCACCCCTCTCTCGAACCATCTGGCCTCTCTGGCCAAAATTTGGACATTGCTGTCCTCAAAGAAATGTCCTTTGTCATTGAGGTGGAGGTGAACTGCAGACTCAGGTTCTTCAGGATTGGCTCTTCTGTGCTGATACATCCTCTTGTGAAGCTGTTGTTTAGTTTCACCGACACAACTGTCACTGCACTCTTCACTGAACTGCATAAACTACATTACTCTGTTTGTGGGGATCTTGTCTTTAGGATGGACCAGTTTTTGACGCAGCGTGTTACCTGGTTTGAAGTGGACTGGAATGTTGTGTTTGTAGAAAATCCTTTTAAGTTTTTCAGATAAACCAGACACATAAAGGATAACTACACCCTTCCCTTTTGTCCCTGGTTCCTGTCTGTTTGGTGTCTGTGTCCTCTTGGTTTTGTTGTAAGTCCATTTGGGGTATCCACAGTCTCTCAGAGATTTACGGATGTGTTGTTCTTCTTTCCGTTTACCTTCTGAGGTAGTGGGCACCTCTTGTGCTCTGTGCTGAAGAGTCCTGATAACTCCCAGCTTGTGCTGCAGTGGGTGGTGGGAATCAAACAGCAAATATTGATCCGTGTGTGTGGGCTTCCTGTAAACTTCTACTTGGAGAGTCCTGTCCTCACAGTCTAAGAAAGCCAGGCGGTTGTTTATGGCATCTTCACGGGTGAACTTGATGTTCATGTCCACTGCGTTGATGTGTTCTGTGAAGGCTTCTACTTCCTGGGCTCTGATTTTGACCCACGTGTCATCAACATATCTGAACCAGTGACTGGGCACTGCACCTGAGAAAGAGACCAGAGCTCTGTTCTCCAGGTACAGGTTAGCCACAATTGGGGAGATTTGTGATCCCTCTGAACTGGAAATAAGTAGTGTTCAAGCATATCTCCAGTAAACTGCAAATATGGTCCGCGGTGAGGTTTGTCCTGTCCTGTAATGAAGTGTCCTGTAATAATCTCTTCCTTACAACCATGAGTGCTTCATTGGCAGGTATGCAGGTAAAGAGTGATGTGACATCAAAAGAGACAATCGTCTCATCTGTGTCTAGTTGTAGATATTTGATTTTGTTTAAAGTCCTGTGAGTTGATGATATGATGTTGTGAGTGGCCTACCAATGGAGCCAAAATGGCTCTTGGAATAGAGACGAAACGTCTTCACCTTGAAAACGAAGTCCAGATGCTTTTATTCACAACTAATTAATACAAGCAAATACTAACATCATATTTATTTTACCTGCATAGTCATTTGTGTTTAATATAATGATTCCTCTGCATATAGCAGACCACCCCAAGTATACCTAGCACTTCTAAACTTAGTATAAAATACAAATATACTGTATATCCTCAGATTCCTTTGATCATATAACATTTGATTGATAATTGGTTTGTTGGTACTGTGGTTATCATAATGGATTTTTTATGACAGCAATGGCACTGGGTATGTTCTGAGACCACAAACATTCAAGGAAATAATGAGACTAAGAAACCAATGACAAGAATGATAATGAAACATAATCAAACGAGCCAATAAGAGGAAGCGGGTTAAAAGGGCAAAGACTGTCTAGAATAGCTGAGATGTGGGCTAACATCAGATCAACTGGAAGGGCTTTTGCTGTTAGGATCTTTATTCTTATTTAATGGAACATTAGCACTTGCCATATGGCCTAAATAGTAAGATGTCACACTGACCTGTTATTTCTCCGGCAAAGATGGTTTTGTCTAGTGTTCTTGCACAACCGTTACCATCTCTGCTCTCTAAGGTTCTAATGTGCTGCCACATTTGAAGCCCTTAAAAAAGCCTAACTTCGACTGGTAACCATCTTAACACTTGTTTGTTTTGATCTTTGGTAGAAAAGCTATACTAAAGTAAAACTCTCAATACTATTGTTCAATACTGTATTGTATAATCATTTTTTTAAGGATGCTGGACTTAAACATTTATGCAATGCAACTTTTAGCCTCTCCATTCCAACAACCTTATGTGTAAGTGTTGAGCTTTAATTGCCTCTGGGTCAAAGTTCTGCATTCTGTAGTGGGAGGACGCTACCACAGATTAAATTAAACATGTAGGATTGTAATTTCAGTCTGCAAGTTATTTTTTAAACTATAATCAAAAACAAAAAATCATTATCAAGATCTATACTTTAACACATTATTCAATGATTACAGATTATCCCTGAGTGATCCCTGCATTAACTCCATACAGCATTGGCATTATACCATAGATCCTGCATGAAGCACTCTTTGATCTTATTTGCTGTTGTAATGGCCAGGATGTCACATGCTCTAAATCCTTCAGGCCGCAGATGCAAAATGAAGGCGAGCGTGACAAATTTATGTTCTGACTTAGGTAGGTCAACCTAAGTGAATTTCAAAGTGAGCTTATCGATATATTAGCAAGCATTTTCACCATAAAATAGGGGGTGAGTGTTGCCTCTTGGCTGCCGGCATAGTGCTGAGTTGTTGTATGGGATCGTAAATTTCATGTGGTGGCATGCAAAAATAGCTCCAATACTTTGCATTGTAAAACGGTTTGTAAGATCGCAAACCACTGCATTATTACAGAAGTGATTGCTCATTTTCATGTTGTAAAATAACATAGTAATAAATGAGGAAATATGCTCTTTCCCCACCTGAGAAGCCATACACTATAAAACTGTGCATGTCAGCAGCTTTCAAGCTAGTCCCATGTAAATGTATAATTACAGAAACACTGTTTGACTGCCATCAACTCCTCCAGGGCCTGCATTAATCCCAAAGATCAATGTTTCCAACCCCTAGATATGCAGAGCGCAGCAATCCATCTGTTAGCCCAGCCACCTTATCAGTCTACAGGGAGGGCGTCCATCGATAATTACCTCTACCTACTAACATACAATCTTCAGTAGAAATTCACACTTGGCTGGGGTTGGCCTGACACTGTTAGTGACTGGTCCAACAATGCAAATGCTATTGTAATGGGTTTCTTTTCTTAATGACAGGAATAGTTTTTAAAGAGTTTGTAGTCATAACTTCAAGGTCATCAAGTGTGTTATGCTTATGTTTATACGCACAATTGTGTTTGCAGATAGAGGTAGAAATTCTGGAAGCAATTGGATGGGCATTGAAACAATCAGAAGATTGTGGGCAGTACCAACATAAACAGAATTAAACTGAAGAATTGCATAAACACAGCATAATGGTTAAAATCTTTCTGACAATTTTTCTACTAAGGAAAACTGAACCAGTCCCCGGCAGGGTTCTTACCCATGTGCAAAGAGCATTTTCTCTTTAATTGCAGGTGTGAGATGTTTTTCCATTTTGGTTTTGTATTTGCATTGACTTTAGACAATTTTCTGCTTCTTTCTGTCTCCCTTTATGTTCCACAAACCACACAAAGATGAGGGACAGCCTCTTTTCAAGTTTACTAGCAAAAATACTATTATATGAACTTACTGTTAAACAATCTGACCACATTTTGAAGAAATCTCTGATGGGAGGAAGGTAAGACAAAAGGGTGTGTGCCAGATGGTTACAGTATGTTTTACTTACTTTTTTCCTGCTATAGGTCACATAGATGTCAGTTTATTATACCACCTGCTGTTCAGAATTTTTAGTCTGAAATATAATAAAGATGGCGCAAAAGATCTGCCCACACTAAGCAAAAGAAAAAAATGGAAAAGCGATATGATGTGACTTCCGTGAATAAACATAAATGTTAGGATATTTAATGAATGCTACCCTTGTTTGTGAGCATATACTGCAATGTACATATCTGTTAAGTAATTGATTTTTCAAAACGCTGACATGTCTACCCATTCACCTCTGTGACACCTTTTAATATCTTCCATTGTGGGATAGGCTCACAGGCACTTTCTGCTGGACAGCTCCTATTGTGAGCACTGACACACCTGGTCCTGGACAGCCCTCTGTGTGGATGTGATACAGGAGTGGTGTTTCTCTGTTTTCTTGTGTAAACTTCTTGTTGTAATTGTGATTTTTGCTCTTCTTGTGCTGCAAACCAGTTTCTTTTAACTGAGTCAGTCCCCATTAATTGTAACACAGCTGTTGCTTTTAATTCCTCCTGTTTAATAAATGAAATCAAATAGAGGCAGCACGACTTCATGCTGGCACAGCACTTTTTAGAATAATAATGAGACCGAATAATCCTACAACAAAAAGGGGGCATAAAAGGAGCTATTGATTATTGCATTTAGAAAATAACCAGAATGTGAGTAGTCTCAAAAAAATCTACCCATTGGGCCATTTGTACCTACTGTTTATGCTTTCTTATTTGCATGTTGGATATTGTAGCAGCTGTCAATGGGTTCAAATTATTCTTGCATGGAGCGATTTCAAAGCCAACCATTGCTGGGGACTTGTTAGAAGAAGCAGACAATCATGGTTAACTGTGTGCGAGGATGAACCAAACCGTGAAGAGGCTCCATTGGCACTGATTGCCCTCTGACAAACGAACTCCCTTCATATCCACTGCCATTGTGAAACTGATGAGCTATGTCTGTAATCGGCTCCGGTGATTGGAGAAAAGTGCGTCAATGGGAAAGTGTGGCCTTGATTTGGATAGGCACCGACAGCTGGAGGGAGTTGAGTATTTCCATTGTTGTTGAGCTAGCTAGAAAAAGGTGGTCTACTTATGTTCCTTTTTGGCAGTGGTAGAAACAGTTTGTGCGTCTGGGCTTACACGGCTAGAACTGAGACTTCCACAAGCGTTAATGACCAAGCTGGAAGGACACAGAAATTCATTTCTGCTGCAGCTGAAAGCCAAGACACAATGCCAACAAAGCCTGGAAATATTCTTGTTCAGATGTGTCTTTAGGGGGAGAGATAAACATGGTTAAATCCAAAAATCATTGTCCTGCTGGAGAATATAAAATAAATACAAGCAGATATTTTTTTTATGTCAGAAAACTGAAAAAAGGCAGGTCATGTCAGAATGTACTGCATATTCAGTTACAACCAAACATTGTAGTACATAAAGTACTGATATGAGCCTCTGAAAATCACTAATGTACAGTGTACAGTGAAAAATGGCAAATCAAAAGACCAAAAAAAAAGTCAAGGCAGTACTGAAGAGAGACTCGGGCTATGTTTCTCCATTAGGTCACACTCTGGACACAAATGATCTGGACCATATAAACTGTTTTGAATGTTTTTATAGTGTGGGTTTGGTAAACATAATCCCTGAAGAGGCTTGCATTTCTATTGTGCTATGGGCAAACGTAATGTTACAGACATTTGACACAACTTATGTAAATTGTATTTAAAGCAATTTAAGATGTACTGTAGATATGATTTCATTAACAAGAATAAAGTAGCCACTGAATCTGTTTGTAGTCATACAACATATACAGTAGCAAAAGCAAAAGATTTGTTTTCAGTATATTTCCAGCTTTTTAATATGTAATAGTACCAAAGTCAGACATTTTATGCACTTACTTTTTAATGTAACATAATAGTGTTCAATGCAGTACAAACAATGTTTTTAATTCACAAAGCAAGAAAGAGTTGCTGCTAATTATTGCATGCAAAAAGTTACTATATTTGTTCTTAAAAACTGTTTATCACAAGAACAAGACATCCTTTGTTTGAGAATGTGCTTTGTTTTTTGTTTAACAATTATTGTCCATAAAGACCATATTTAGCTTTAAGAAAACTCTTACAAAGTGATATGGTTCTCTCATTTAGAACACGTTGTATTCCATTTGAGAATAAAAATGTGACTAACTTGTACTATTTCTTTCCTGGAAAATGAGTCAATATCAGTGGTATTTTATGTACGTTTTCTATGTTTTCTATGTATCAGTGTTGTGTCAGCTATGCCATATATATAGGATAACTGGTATTCCCATATTTAAAAAAAACAAAAAAAACAAGCTGAACTGAATTTAGATGATTTTCAGTCCATGCTTGTATTTTATCTATACAGAAGTTATCCCGAAGTAAATGTTACATGCTTAAGTAGCAACTTAAAAGTACAGTATATTGCAAACGATTATTGTATTAATAAGCACAATAACTGACTTTGCACTAACTTGAAAAGCATTTGTTGCAATCGAACTATTACAAATTTCCAGGTAAATACACATTTGGATGGTTACATGATTTTTCAGGTTATTTCCTTGAGTGCAAGGTCACTTCTCGGTAAAAGGTCACTCGTGTTGCTTTATTTCTTGGATTTTATAACTGGAACTTAGTGAACAATAAGTGAGTAAATCTGATCTGTGGATGAGCTGGAAAGTTGTAAAAGGTGACTCAAAGCTGATCACCAAAAACCTAACACAGTACTGGCAAAGGAAATCTTTTTATCACTAGGTTTTTCATCACACTTAGAATATGAACTTTGTATAAACCTGATGTTTACTTTTAGATTTTTGGCTTTAATTCAACAGTAGATGGGAAAAAGGGGAGTGTTATAGAAAGTTGCTCTTGCTGGTACAGAACCCTGCAATGATGAATGGCTGTATAAAAAGTCATTTGAAGAGCCACCACCTGAGGGGAGGGCATAATGGGCATGTTTGGAACAGTGTATTATTAAAATGGCTGAAGATAATAATTGTGATTGCCCTCTAAGTGCTCGTTGTGTCTTATCTGTCGGAGTGAATATTTTACAGGTCTTATTATGTATGAAAGTAATGAACTTGAAAAGAGAAACACATACTTGACCCACATGACAACATTGACTTTAAAAGAGATTACAGAGGAGTGCAGGTCTAACTCTGAAAGTAGGGTTAATAGCAAGGTGATCTCAATGGCAATAAAGATATTATTATTTTGTATCTAATTGGGATAAATGATGGGTTTAGTTATGTGTAGGATAGAGTACTGTGGTTATGGTCAGGCTCCAATGAAATTAGGTCCACACCTTTTCTTCAGCTTTTATTTTCTTTTTCTAATTTTTGCAATGTAATGGAATGCTACTTATATCCAGAATCGGGACCTTTTGTTGCTGAGAGACTCCTTGAAAGAACTTTTTACAGAATTTTTGAACAAGGGTTATGAAGTAGTTGTGTTAATGTGCTGCCTTTAGATTTCTGTCTGCATGCACACAATCTGAAGAAAAAGAAAATTTAGGAATGGATGTTTTTGTTGCTAATTAGCTCATACGCAAAACAAAATGTGCAAGGGCATTATCTAGCTCTAGTGGATAATTATATAAAATGGAGAATAATGAATTGGTTTGAAAAATGTCATAAATAATACTTTTAGGAATAAAAATAAAATAAAAAAGCTATTGTGTTGGCAAACATTTACAGTGTGTTAATGCTGATACACAGTATAAGTATTATTTTACTGTATACCATCGCTGCCCTCCTGGATGTCTTTTATGGTTTTAAATAGATGTGTTGTTTTCGTAGATGCTTATGTGACCTTCTCAGGTCACATCTCTCTTTATTTAGAACACCCGGTTCACTTTGGTTAGGTCGAAACATGTTGGTTTCTTTCCAGTTTAATATCTTTTCATAGCCTTTAATGTAGCTAGTCTACATTGCAACAATTTTGGAATAGATGAGATCCATTTTATTGACTTTTTGAACTAGATTCACCATGTGCCTGGATCCTTGAAGTGCTCCTGACTTGATACATTTTAATCCACCTCTTTGACCCTCTGTTGTTCTCCCATTTCTCTAAAAAGTTGGACTTCTGTAAAAAGGCAAACCTGTAGCCTTCTAGCATAGCCGATGTAGCAAAGTACTATATTTATAATAACAATGGAAAATAGGAAGAATACTATTAGTGGGAGGAAGCTGTGGTGAAAAATAGCATGAACCTATTTCAGAGATGCCGTAGATTAAAAACAAGTGAGGAAGTCTGCCGGGACAAAAACCCATGAAACATCTAAACTTCTGAATGCATGACAAATATTGTATGGAAATGAAATCCTGTCTTTATTCAAGAGCCCTGTGTTTCATTTTGAGAGCATGTTTTCTGCATTTTACATATTCACCAACAAAACTGTGCTCCCTTGAAACCCTGTCCATGAACCTGGAAGTAATACTTCTTTTTCTCATTGTGGAGCATTTGTATTCAGAGTGCACATGCAGGTTTCTCACACGGAAAATACACACTCTCATGAATATATTGTTTATTTTATAACATGGACATATACAGTGCATCCGCAATGCATTCATACTGCTTCACTTTTTCCACATTTTGTTATGTTACAGTCTTATTTCAAAATGGATTAAATTCATGACAGAGCTCCAGTCTGACAACACTATTAACAACCATCTCTGCAGCACTCTGCCACACAGGCCTGATTGCTGGAGCTCTGTCAGAGTGACCATCAGGTGCTTGGCATAACATCGCTATGTGTTTTTCTTTTGTCAATATCAATTGACATGTAGTAAACAAAGAGTTTGTTTTTATGGTCGTAGCAACAGCCTTCAGTGTCTTATTTCTTTCGGCCAGTGCCAGCAGCTGAGACTCACAAGAAACTTTTTATATTCATTGTGAACTATGTAGGATTATATATGTACATTAACTATAGCCCATATTATAAAGACCTGTAAATAGGTTATGTTATATGATGTATTTTGTAAACAATGTATTATTATCAATATTATTATGCATTTATGCGTCTACAGGTGCGGTGTCCCCTCCATTTTGTAGGGCCACAGGGTAAGACAAAAGGGAAGGGGTTTGTTAGAGAATTGGGACTGGCCTAAATGCTGTTGCTCATATATTCTAGCTGTTTTTGAAAAGTACAATATGTAGCCTTCTTTCTTCTTGAAATATGACATCCTTAAAATGAGAAAACACTCTTTCTTTATCATGCAATCATCACATTTTGGAAAGTGGACCACACTGAACAGCAAGTAGCCAAGAGAAGAAATAGTCAATGTTTTTGGGACACTTTTGAAACTCTCTTTGGAAACAACTGACCTAATGTAGCACTCCAGTTTAAAATCAAAGCTTAATTTAGCCAAAGTATGTTTCTTGATTTAAATGGAAACTTCACAATGCTTTATTTACCTTAGCAGGTTTATGTACACTTGCATATGTGTTTACATGTGTGTTTTGAAGGTTGCCACAGTGCGCAGTGCCAGAGGGTCTCTCTCAGTGACCCAGACCCCCCCAGAGTGCACTGGCCCAGACTCGTCCTGCTGTCCTCTGGAACAATAGGAAGGGTAATGGCCTCCCCAAGGCCTCCTCATTCAACCCCATTGTGCTGCTAGCATCAGGCCAGCCATGCCATAAAACAATTAGCTCCATTTATCAACCTTACATCCGTGATCAGAGGGTAAGCAAAGGCAAGGAAAGAGTGGAAGCTGAGGAGAGATCAAGGAGAAAATTGATTCTGTTTGATTATTTCTAGCTGGTTTAATCGCATAATTCTTTCATTGTGTTTACTCCAATGAAAAAGTGCGCTGTTACAAGCTTTCACATGTAGAAAGTGAATTGTCTTTTCAGGGCTGACATGTTTAGTTCAGTTAAATCAACTCACATCTCATTCAGACCATCTGTAGTGATGTGAACAAGGAAACTCGTGTTAGAATACTGTGCTACACGCACTATTTCATGCTCAGACAAAAGCTTGTTTATCCATTTTTGTCAGTTCTTTCCTCATTTCCAATCCCATGCATCACTGCTTGGTAAAGAAGCAACTTTTGTTGTGTTCTGCTGTTACACTTGTGCCACATATTTAGCAGAAGAATAGTTTTATTGTCTTGTCATCCTAAAAATGTGTTACGCAATAGCAGTCTCTAAAACCAGAAGGAAGTTTTTATGTTGACTTTAGCACAGTATTTTAAATTTTCAACCAAACCACAGCTTACTCTTAGGTTTAGGTTTGCCTTATGATGATAATAGCATGGCCTTGTTCTGATTGGATAAAATAAACTTGTGATGGATTAGGTAACTGCCGGCTGGTGCAGTCACTTCCAAGTACTCACCAGAAATGACCTTCTCTTTACAAAGGCTTTCTGTGGCCCGTTCTTTGCCTTTTGTCAAGTAATACAAGAAGTAATACGACTCTTTTTTTATTGAACTTAAATGGGTTAAAGCAGCTTCAGTAATAATGATTTAAGGTTTTCCAGTATAACGTTCTGTTTTCCCAGTGTCATTTTAAGCGTGTTAAATAATCTACAACTTCGGTCTCTGAAAACAGTTTGAAAATGGCTTTGTGCTCACCCGCCAACCTTAATGCACCATATTTGTCCAGGGGCAAACAGTATCTAAAGGTATAAAAGCTTGCAAATATTTGAGTCAACAGCAACTTCATTTCTCTGCCCCATTGCTTTTGAAGAAAAACGATCTCCACCAAATTACAATTGTAAAACATGACACGCGAATGACAAAGTGAAACATCAATGTTCTCCTGAAATGTTTGAAAAAGGTGCTAAAGCACTGTGCCCAAAAGCATCACAGCAGGGTATTATTCATATCCCTTCAACATATTCTTTCATATTTTCTCACGTCTACTACCATTTATTATTAATGCAACACCGCTGTGCAATGTATTAACGTGACAGAAATCCCCTTCCAGACTGAAAATCTGCTAGACATGGGACACTCAATTTGTATCACCGGCCTAACCATTTGGCAACATGAAGTGAAAATAAAGGCACATAAAACGGATGATTTGGTTTTTGGTAGGAAAAAAACTCGTACATTATGACATCATACATCGTCCAATCTCAAAAAAAGAGTTTATGATGCATAACTCTGTAAGCCCAGTTTTTTCTACAATAATCCTAATGCTTACTATATACATAAGGGAATAAAGAAACTGCTAGTGATTCATACAAGAACAAGTATTGTGTTAAGCTTATCAGGAACACAGTTGGAGCCCCTAGCATGAACCAACTATTTCCAGCAATTATTGCTTTAAAAATGGTGAAATAAATGCGTCGTCAGATTTATTTCTATAGCACATCTAAACAACCACAGTTGACCAAAGTACTGTATAGGCAGTGCAAAGATTACAATTAGAATTAATACAAATAAAACAAAACAATTAATCACCAAAAAAATAAGCTAAAATTATTTAAAAAAGATAATCACGTCTAGTTAGTGTTGAACGCTAAAGAAAGATGGGTCTCTTTAGCCTAGTCTTAAACTGCTCCAAGGACTGGGCAGATCCGACCCGGGGAGGGAGGTTGTTCCACAGTTTAGGGGAGGTAACTGAGAAGGCCCTGTCACATTTTCTTTGTTTATAGTTATAGGGTTACAGTTCCAAGTTTACATTTCCAATTCTTTTTTTCATTTACGTTCAAGCTGACCCTAGATTGAATTTATACACAGGGACTGAGGATTTACCAGAGTCAACAGCTAAAAGCAAGTCATTTAAAACTCTTAAAAAGGGAGTTTCAGTGCTGTGGCGTGATTTAACACCTGAGTGTAATTTCTTTCCAGTGCAATTAATGTCAAGATGAGACTGAAGTCTTGTTATAGGCAACCTTCTCTAAAACCTTTGACAAAAATGAAAGCTTTGAAATTGACCTAAAATTAGACAAAACATTGGGGTCAAGATTGTTCTTCGTAATAAGCGGCTGCACCGCAGAGTGTTTAAAAGCAGCAGGGACAGAACCAGACATCAGGGAAGAATTTATCAGCTTTATCACAAGGGCCCAAGCGTGTTAAAAACCTCCTGAGAGAGATGAGGTGGGACGGTCTCCAGGGGACAACATGACGGTTTAAACTGTTTACCTATTTCCATTAAACTGGAAAAAGAGACCGGAAAGACAATATGGCATATTGATAAAAAAGCTGTGTCTATATCAGAGAAGGAAAGCAACAACCTGATAGTGAAGATTTTGTCTGTAAAAAAATTAAGGAATTTTTCAGAGTTTAAAAGACAATACAACACTATTTGAATTACAAGGATTTATAGGAGAGTTCAGGGTATTAAAAAGGAACTGAGGTTTGTGACTATTGTTAAATACAAGATAAAAACTTGAGGATAAAAATGAGGATAAAATGAAAGAATAATTCATCAGGACTAGAATTACAGGAGTAGTACTTAGCAAGGATCTCAGAGTCAGTAAGAGTCGCAGAAATCAGAGAGAAAGTCTGAGGGCTAAACATGTAATACTTGGTGTGCCGTGATGCACAGTTTAACCTGACACTGAGGTAGCGTCACAGAAAACAGTACAGCAAAGGTCAGAAAAATGTGTTTCACAGGCTGACGGCTAATCACGCTGGAACAACAGACTGGATTCAACGGCGTCCACCTGATCTCTGAGTCACAGGACTTCCTGAATTTGGGAAGCAAGGTTTAAAGCAGAGCTCCAGTATGCCTTCTGTGCTTTTTGGGCTGCTACTTTGGTAGCTAGGCAGGTGAGTGCCACAGGTAGGCAGGGACTGACACCCGGATAGGAGGGAGGCTTTAGGTTTGATCCTCAAAAACATGCTTTAACAACAACTCCTGCAATGTTTGTATGTTGAGAAGTGCTTGGAGATCGTACACTAGTACCCCAGAAATATCTTTGAATCAAGCTCAAAACAGTGCCACAGCTAACATTATTCTGAACAGACCTGAGGGACACACTGGTGCCATCTCAGTCTTCAAGAATTTGAATGGCTATAAGGTCTTGTGAATAAATTGTGTTGTAATAAAACATTTTTTAGCTTTTCGCTTTCTTAAGTGCCTTAGCTTCCTGTTTTATGTGATAAAGGGAGATCTGAAGCACACCAAAATAATATATTGTTTCACTTTTTGGTCACATCCAAGTAGCTCCCCTTCCTGCTATCGTGTAATTGAATCTTTATGGTCTAGTTTGACCATGCAGTGACCATTGGTGTTTTCATTATGCACTGTGGAAAACTTTGAGGGCACTCCATTTGAGTCACTAGACATTTGGACACCACTACAAAATGGCGGGATTGTGGATTTGCTAACACACAAATCCACAATAAAGCTCATCACCTTTGTTTTGAATGTGCACTTAGTCGAAAGGCCTTCCTCCAAACTTCAATGAAAATGATTAGGACACCTTTAGGCCTTTTGAAAGCTAAAGGTCATCGGATATTTTTGTTGACAATTTATGATACTCTTCTTGTTTGGGCTTGTTTAGACGCCTACAGCTTGCTTGGGGTTAACATTAGTTATTACGTTTTAACCATGCGTAAACACTCTCTTGTGTCCTCAAATGACTCAGATCATTTTCATTGATTTGCAATTTTCCTTGCTTTCCCCAAAACTGCTACAAATGGCTGACACCAATCATATGATGTCTTTACTACATTAAATAAAAAAGCTGTTTGGAAATTGTGGTACTTTCTGATATTGTCTCATCCGCTCATTTCACAAGAACAGATTTAGAAGAGCTTATATAACATGACATTTTAAAATTGCTGTAAACCTAGAGACTAATTTTCCTGTGCTTAGTCTGTGCAAAGCAGAAACTTCCACATATCTCAATGTCATTAGCTGAGGTTAAACAATTAAAATACCATCTGTAAAGGGTTGCACAAGCTCACATGTTGCAAAATAAAATTACACACATATTGCAGGACAGAATGTGTAAATAAAAATAAACATGTCAGCCAAGATGAATAGCGGGCCGTGGCACCTTTCCACTGGTCCCTGAGAGAGATGTATGATGGCGCTCTTAAAAGCTGAGAGTTTTTATGCCCCCTTTTTTTCTTCATTTCTCCTGAGTAATAGATCGTACCTGCTGGTTTTTTTTTGTTTTTTTTTGAGCGATTTTCCAGTTCACTCTTACATCTGTCATCTCCATTGACTCTTTGTACTGTACAACAACAAGGAGACACAACTCCCACATAATTAAACAGCAGTGGCCTTTTTGATAAAGTTTGAACAAGATTTTTGAACTAGATGAGAAATCCCACTCATTGACAAGATGTGTATTATTAGAACTCTTTTCCAGGCATTTACATCTTGTTAACACAGAGGCTAATAATTATCCTGTTGCAGAAATAGCACCTCATTACCAGAGTCATGAGAGGGCAGAAGGTTTTTCAAAACATACCCCGTTGCCATGCTCCCGTGATCCTGGATGCGTCGTCATTGTCAGCACAAAAGCAGTACATCTCTGTCCTTAAATTGTGCCCCGTTTTTCCTTCAAGTCTTTAATTAAGCTCTGATCGTCCCGTCCGCTGCCCCCAGTATTAGTGTGTTTAATTTCCTGCCGTCATACCGCCTTCCCTTTCTGATATATTATTCATCAAGCCTCTCCGTTCTCCTCTCACTGTATCTAGGGGCAGTGGTGGGCTGCTACAGGACTGCTGATTCCGATCAATCGCCGCTCACACCATTAAGGACAGCTTAAATCATAATTCCTCGTGATATTACACGTAGGTTCAAATGTCAACATTTAGATAAGAAGTGGTTGGAAATAGGCCTCTCGGCAGATGAGGGATGAAGCACCGAAATGCCTCCTGCCTCGTGTTTGTGTTTTCATTAGTATGGACTTGAAGATGGAGTCCCAACGCAAATAAAAAAAGGATTTGTGTTGATAGTTGTGGGTATAAAACGCAGAGGAAATGGCTCTCTTTCTCTATAGGATAAGTAGATTTACAGATAATACTTATTAATACCTTCTCTTGAAATGACTGCACAATCAAAAATGAGACATACAACTTTCCTAGTGGCTTAGCGTCACATCTTTTTAAATATAAAACTGAAATGTATAGCTACTTACGACATTTATCCTTCTTTTGAGCAGCTATGTCCTTCACAAATGCAGCTGTTCTGAATGTAAACAATGAACTCACAAAGATTGTTCATATAGTTAATAATATACTATATGTATAATTTAACTAAATGTTATAATAGTTATTATTTTTATGTTTTGTTCAAATTTGTGCTAAGGCATAAAATTTCTAAATGAATACATATCAAATATAATAAAAGAAAAAAGTTAAAGTTATAAAAAACAGACTTTTGTGACAAAATACTTATTTTTTGTTTTCAGCGTGTTTTTTTTTTTTTTTACACAATGTTCATTAAAATGATAGAAAACTTAAGAAAACTTTTTGGGCATTTTTCACAGTCACTGTAGACGGACAGGAAAATAAGATTTTAAACATTACTCAGTAGGTTTTGCAGGAGGATTGATGTGTATGGTAAAGGTAGCTCATGTAATTTTGAAAACACTAAAAGGGATATGTATTTGTGTGAGCCGATTGACCATTTTTAAACTCTTATCTTTTAGATTTATTATATTAGCAGTTGCTAAAAACAACATTTTGTCATGTTAACAGGGGAATCAGAAAATGCTTGTCTGATATTCCTGTTATATTACTTTACACCAGTAAGCGGAGCCTTGAGATATTGTAGCTGACAAAAAAATTAAGAAAATGCCAAATAAATTGTCTAAAAGATGCCTTAATCAAAATTTAAACAAAAATTAAAAAAAAAAATGATGGTAATTGGCCCCTGTTAATGATCTATCTTTCTTATTTAGCTTTTTGTTAAAAATGAAAAAATATTAAGAATTAAGAATCAAAAAAATCTATGTGAAAAGTCAAAAGATAAGCATTCATTCTTTGCTGTATTCTCCAGAGATATACACAGTGGGTCGATGTTCCTTGTTTCTTCTTCCTTTTTTTTTTTTTAGCTGTAAACCTGTCACGGTGAGACATTACAATAGAATTCCGGTGTCAAGTCATGTTGCTTTGATGCTTGAACAAATGCCATGGCGCTAACAACAAAAAAGTAGAGCAAAAAAAGGACAAAAAAGACACAGTTACACCGAAGACCGCATTCTGCCTCGTTGCCACTCAAGTAACGGTCTATTTGGAGCTTTGCCGAAGCCACCAGCATCCACGGTGACAAACTCACCTCGACTGTAAAATTGGGCGGGCGTGTTGACCCACAAGCTTCCGCCTTGGTCTAGGCTCCTCAGTATTCAGCCAGCCAACCGGATCAGAGGCAACAACGTCTCCTCCACTCATCTCACAGCAGAGAGCTTTTCTGGCCAAGTGCTCACGCTCCACAGCCTGACGATAAGACAACCTGTGGATGTGTGCCGCCAAACTCTATGTGTCATGCTCGAGAGTGTTTTTCATTCTGCACTTGTCACTGCAGTTGGTGGCCGGTTGCCACACTCCATTGGGCCTGTGAGCGGACAGAGATACTCGTGCTGCTGTCTTCCAAAGAAGAATGTAAACAAAAAAAAAAAGGGGGGCAGATATAAAGATTCACCGCCTCTGTAAGAATGTGACTGTGACTGCTCTAATTCTCCTCTGGTCTGACACTCAAAATAAAAGGATGAGTGTAGATTTGTAGGTCAGAATATAGACATGTGAACTGATGATTTAAAAACTAGTAGGACCCACACTTATTATAGAAATAAATGTCATGCTCTCAATTTTTATGTAGTACATCTATTGTTATTAGAGAGGGACAACCAAGGGCAAACAATTTGTTTGTCAAATGGTTTGCATTTCCATTTTCTTTGCACTGTGTGGTTGTTTTTATTGGACTAGCATTTTTCTGTGTTAACCTTTGTTAGGCTTTTTTGCACATTGTTGTGACTGAGGAGAATATCTTCCATTGTAGGATTTGTGCAACCAGTAAGATATGTGACCCTTCTGTACCTTCCATTTACCAGAAAAGGGACTTGCATGACTATGTTTCCGTACCTAAACCCGAGGTGTCAAACTCAAAGTGTTGGGGGGCCACTATAGTGAATAAGAATGCTTTCAGGGGCTGATGATTGTGACATTTGGAGCTTTTATTAAATGTTGAGTGTGAGGTTTCATCTTTATTGGTGTCTTACAAAAAATACCCTTAACATAATTAATTAACATAATTAATTTCTTCCTTTAATGGAAATTGGTTTTAGAAGAATTTGAACAGTTTTTACTTTATATAATTTTTATTTATTTATTTATTTATTTATTTATTTATTTATTTATTTATTTATTTATTTATTTATTTATTTATTTATTTATTTAATATGGGCAACCAAAATACATTGGACCAAACCCGATTGTTTTGTTATAGCAAGTGTTGCTATTTTTCAACACCTGTCCACGCGTTTTTTTAAGAAAACAACAAATATGTAAGTAAGCATTAAAATGTGAAAATACACAAGCGTTAACAAGACATACTTTTACATATTCACATTAACATGAATTTTTTCTTTTTATGCTAAACGATTTTAGATGGATTTGAAAAAATCTTAGCTGGATTAGTTTAATATAATTTCTTTATTTGTTTGAATTAGGATAATGCATATTAAATAACATGTCAGTAAAAGCATCAATGTAAATATACATCTGTGTTTAGCTGCATCTAAAAACTCTTCAAATCCACTTAAACATCACATACTAAATGTATTGAAGGGCCACATTAAACATTGCAAAAGGCCACATTTAGCTCATGGGCCTTAATTTTGACACGTAAACAATGGTTTTGATATAGTATGTAATCATGCTGAAACAATCACTGTATCATGAAAGTGCATGAAAAATGAAGTTAGGACTCTTCCTGCAGTGTGTGCTGGCACATTTGAAAAAACAGAGCTCCCATGCCACATCACTAATAAATGGGCCAAACACAGAAGTTGGTGCAAACTGCAGCTGTCACTTTGTATCTTCATTACCATTAAATGTCTGAGAAAGCTGTGACATACATAGTTGAGGGCCATCATCACTGAAATTAATTGTTCTTGGTCCCCTCAGTATTTTTTGGTCACAGTGGGTCTGCATCGCTTCTGTACAAATTTAACACTTAGTTAAAAATCAAACGCCTCATTTATTATATTTTCTGGAGACAAGCACTTAATCTCAAAGGGCATTCTCTTTCATTTCTTGGCGTCAGTTGAAGGGGCCCCCTAACCCTGCTCACCCCATTCGTGACAGCTCAGAGGAACTGTGCCCTGGTCGTCCTGCCTTCTGCCCCACATCATGACAGCCAACACTCACAGAGGCCATGCAGAAATCACAGGGCACAGTGCCAGTCTGAGTCACTGTTGGATCTGCCCTGTTCAGAAGACAGTACATCACTATGTTCCCACCAAGCGCCCATGGGTCAGCGTTTCCTTTGTTCCCGCTCCGGTTCAAGCACATACCACCTAGAGAGACTGCTGCTCTCTTAGCGGAAACCTGGGTGACACCAGCTGGTATTTTTGCCCACCCCGCGGCACTCCCAGGTCACCCCGCAATCCTTCACATTCCAGGACGTTTGACACCTTTTTATATAAAGGCAATACATCAAGGGAAGAAATATTGGTACGGCCAAGAGTTGGACAGAATGCCAAAATACAACATTGTGTAGAATGGGAGAGAAATACTTTACAATGTGAATACCTAACTTAAATAGAACCAAGTCTGCTGTATAATTACAACTTTTTACTTATAACTGCATTTTCTCATCTACTTTAAGCATTGTTATTTTAGCTTACTTTTATGCCTCCTTTTGCCAAAATCTGCATGATTCACTTCAAATAACACAACAGAGCTCAGGTAAATACAAGGTTTAGCAGGATTACCCAAATATAACTTTGGTCAGCAAGTGACACCAAAACAGTATCCATGGATTGAAATGTTTCTTTAAGAGTTGTGCACAAAATGATCTCCTTTGGTTGTCAAAGCACAGTGTGATGTAATGCCCAATGACCCAAACCATATTGTGTAGAGTTTAATGAATAATAAAACAAATCCTTTAATATCTTTAAATAAAAATGTATTATATATACCAGTGATATATATAGTATTTATCAGTATTGTAGAAAGTAAGACTGTAACTGCCATATGCAATTAAAAGACGGGGGAATAAGCAGAGCTGACTTAGGTTTTTTTTTATGCATGATTGAACTAAATTCTTGCCTTTAAAAACCTGGTAAGATGAGGCCAGCCCGGTTTGGATCACCTTTCCCACATGAATACTCATTTACCAACAAGTCCATTAAGATGATTACAGTTTAGTTTTAATTAGTTCAAGGTGAGTTTAGGAGTACGTCTGTGGTTAAACAAGCTATTATTGTCATTTATACAATGGCGTGTCCCAATGTAAATCTGTACAGAGCGATAGCTGTTCACATTCTCTACAAAAGAGGAGTAAAGGGGAGAAAATGCCATTTGCACTTTTGCCACCGCTTAAAAGCAATAGCAGTGAAACATCTTTCTCAGGAACTGACCCCAATGCCTTCGGACAGGTCCATTAACACCGGTGAATATAGTAAACCTGGAATGTCATGCTAAAGTATAGATAAGGTATGCCATTTATAAACTGATGCTCTCCACCATTTATGGGAAGTTATATCTGATTCTTCATAAATAGCTTGGCTGTTTTTCTCGAGACTGTGTCCTCCTTTTTTAAAGTTACATTGGTGTGTATATGGTAAATTACTGCAGGCATAAAAGGTCAAAAAATCTCCCTCGTTAAACGTCTACATAAAACGACTTGCCGCCACTGTACATAAAAATCTATGTGCATATTTAGAGAAGCGAGAGCAGGGGTTTATCTTATATATTATCCCTGCACTACTTAAACCCAGGGAAATTCTGCTCCATTGACACTCCACACTAAGAAATCCTGAAATGAACCAAAAATGAAATTGCTCAAAACTTGGAAATGCTTGACAGTGATTGAGCGAGCTGAAATGGGCTTACACGGCACATTTGGTAATTTGCACACCTACCTGCTCTTCAGAGCTGCACAATTACAGAGTGTCTCGCGGGCCACGAGTATCCAGTCTGCACCCAGCCTGCCTCTCTCTCTGTGTGCCCTGCTTGGCCACTGAGGTGCCACCATGAAATGGGTCTTAATTCCTTCTGCTATCTGTCATGCCCAGAGTCTGTTTTAAGCTTTCGGACGAGGCCTTCATATTACACATAAGAAATTCTGTAAGAGTGAAAAAAAAACTCTAGGAAGAGTCTAGGAATGAAAACATCAAATGAGTATAAAATGCAAAACAGCATGAACCCTGTATTTTCTCAATCAATGAGATTTAATGACTATTCCTCCTTCTGGCAGAGACGCAAATGGAATGAGGGGAAAACAATTTGGAAATAAGTGATAAAAGAAAATCACATCAGAGGAAGAGTTTGCCAGTAGACAATCTTTCTGACTTATCGTGCTTTGCCAACACTGTTTCCGCTCCAAGTAAGTCTTCTCATGTGCTTATGTATTCTTGCTTTGGACACAAACCACTTAGATCAGTGCTTCCAAATAGTGGGTCAGCACTGCAGTTTATTATTGGGTCAAAACAACATTTAAAATTCAACAAAAACATTCTTAAAAGGCTTGAGACTAAAATAGAACATGATGACATTAAAGACTAAACCTGTTAGAGGAACTTGTTGAAAATGTTGGTTCCTGTATACAGAGCTAAAGTCAGTCTCTTTCATGAGCCCATAAAATTACACAAATACACAATGTTTCCTTTTAGCAAAACTGCAGCCAGTATACAAAGAATAGTGAGCAGACAAATACATATAGCCTATTTATGCTCTACATATCTTTGTCATCTATCAGCTATTAGCATCGTGTAGACCTTTTTTCTAATAGTAAACAACATGAGCTGTATTTGTATTTTGATGAGCATATTTTCAATAGAATTCAAAAAAATGGAAAATTTGACTTAAAGATGATTATGGCATATGTGCTGTCAGGGAGTAGCTTGAGAACGTATTTAGCTGCTCTAGTTATATTAGCATTTAGCCTACACCAGCTATTTACACTATAAGTTGCATCACTGAACAACTGAGATTTATAGATTTATTGTTTAGGGTCCAGTGCTTTCACATGAAGGCCTACCCAAATTAGCATACACATTGCTAAACTTGCATTATGTAAGATATGCTATGTCTCAACATTACACATTACACGCATATTGCGTACAGAAACTCAAACATGCACGTTGTCATTTTACAACATGCTGTCAAAATAACAGATTTCTTTTTAAATAAATACATATTATATTATTATATTTTTGATTGTCAATGTCTATTTTAAGCATCAATTGCTGGTGAAAACATTACATTTTTTGGTATCATATGTGATGTTTTTTTAATTATGCAACACATGAAAGCATGAAATAAATAGTTTGCTGCTCTCTTCTTAAAATGTCTTTGGGAACCTACTGTGGGTGGTCTCCAGAAACAGACACAACTTAAGTTATCTATGAAGAAACACAAATAGATTTACTACCAATCACTAGTCTGACCAAAGACCTGAGTAATCGTATTGTGTCCATGCTATATTCCCTTTTTGCTGAAAAAGCCATTTTCAACTGTCACCAGTGAGTGATTGGTCAGTTTTAGCTGCGATGGAAGCCCTGACATGACATGTTGGCTCACAGCAGCAGCATGCATACCAGCACAGTGATATGATGGACATTGACAACTGTCGTAACATATTAGTCTATCTCCCAAACGCTGCACTACTCTCATTGGGGTTTAAGGTGCCAAAGATATGATCTCAATTTTGAACTAGGATATGCACCAAATAAAACGTCTAAAAAAAACCTGTCTACATCTTGCTGTACTGCATCTTATTATAAAATTTGCTTTTACTTTGCTCTCTCTCCGCTCGGTGCACCAACCTAATTGCTATTATTGTCACTCGCTGCTCAGCTGGAAACGAATAAAAACAAGGCATCAAAATGAGCTAAGTAAAAATAGCCATTCCCTAGATGATGCTCTGGAAAAGATGATTAGCAACTTGATTGTATGAATAATGTATTCTGATGATGTGTAGTCTGCTCTTTAAAGTTATTGCCAGGCGACAAGATTATCTCTTTTTGCTCTTCAAAACACAAGGTTATGGGTCAAGAAACGTATTTATACAGTGTTCTCTTCAAGTAAACTATGAAAAATATGTTAAAAGAAAAGAAGATTGATACGTATATGGTGTAGCTGAATGGGTAATGGGTACTTTTTTCTATTTTACTCATTCTGAATCATTTTTCTGCAGTGCAGAATACGCTTGATGAATATGGACTGATCATCTGTGCGTCCTTAATGCTTAGCGTGCAGACGTAAATGAGCTTCATCTTTAAGACTAAATGACAACTTAGTCCCATTCTATGTGAGAGCAATATTCAGCAGACGAAGAATATTCTAGCTAGTTATCTAATATGAACAAAATGTAGAATAGTTCCATAGATACACGGGCCTTGTTCAGCACGTTTTGTTGTCATCTATGCTGCCTAGTGGCCTTAACAGATTCTCCAAAAAAGACTTTAAACATCAACAAGTGTGAGTTTTTGCAAATTTTGCTGTTTCTATAAATAGAGAAGAAAAGACTTACATATAGCATTTGGGGATTTTTTGTGTGGTTAACCAATAAGATATTTTAAAGAACATATACTGTTTCTGATTTTAGAGACTATGTAGTACGTATTCATATAGGATGAACAGAAGACTAAAGTATTATTTGGCAGAACATGGAATATAATAGCAATATTGAAAGAAAACTGTGCCAAATGCATTACTTGTTAAGGACATATTGTTATCTATGTTGCCAAGTGCCATGAAAGAAGTAGCCTATTGTTGCCAATGCAAAACTCCAGAGAAGCTACATTGTATTTTTCTCACTGAGTCTCTGAAATTAAATTATCCATTTTTAAAAGTGTGCATTTGCCTTAATTTGGGAGTTTGGGATTTTGCTTGAAAACACAAACTATAAGAAAGTTAAGAAAGTTGTAAAGTTGTAAAATAAGAAAGATTTGTAGCTAAATCTGATTAGTTTTGCACACTGGTTCTGATTGTAGATAGCTCAGTAGATATTATATGTATATGCTATAAATAGTTAAAAAATATTGAGCTGCAACCTGTGATATCTGCCTTTGAGGCCCACATAGTAAGTTAACCTATTGTTCCTTTATGTAAAGAAATTTCCCATATTTACGTACGTCCTGTGTTTTCTTTTGCATATATAATGTTTTTTTCTAGTCTCTAATTGATATAGTACATGTGATGTGTTATTCGATGTGTGGGATTTTTTTAACCTTTCAGGTTGCACTAAACAAAAGGTCCTAAGATTGCAACAGTCTTTGGGGAGCACGCATCTCAACTCATAAAACGCTTCCAAAATGCACCACGCAGAGTAAAGATGTGTGCCTCCAACAGTGCAATTATTGAGATAAAGTCAAGTTAATGAGACCTTTGTTTTTGTTTGTGGGTGTAACTACAAGATTTGGCTGAGTACACATCATTTTAATGAAACGTGAAATGTCTAATTAACTCAAAGAACACAATGAGTGTGATGTACAAATATGTTCTTAAATACCAGTCCTGTCGATCTATTGCTTTGGCGTGTATAAATTTTCTTGTTTATCATGCAAGGTAAAAAGGTCTGTGTCCAAAATGTACTAATATAAGATGACAAAAGGCTTTGAGGCGGGCTTGCTTGTTGCTTGCATGAAAACAGCCGATGAGGGCCACCATGACGTTGGCTTTGAAATGGCAGCGCTTTGTTTCCCTCTACTGGCTATCAGAGCAACCACCATCTGCAGCAGACAGCCAGACATTTGCATGTCGTGCGAGCATTCCTGGTGTTAACACAGTGGAAAGAAACACCACAGGATAGGAAGAGAAGCTCAAATGGTTTGGAAAGAAGCACTTGTAGATTGGATTTGTTGGCAGCAGAGCAGGGGTGAATAATCAACCATGACAAAAAATGTAATGCTCAGTGAAATCATCAAGCAGCATACATGATGTATGGTGATGTGACTTTTTTAACTTATACTGCCATATTAGTTGACAAAATTGTACAAGCAGGTCCATAAATTGAATAAATCAAGGCTTTTTCAATTTAACAAGGACAATTTAACAAGGACAGCAAGAGCAAAAATTTATAATTTGCTAGATTATTTGCACTCCATTTGCAGATTTTATTTATTTTACCTAAGGTTCATTAACAGGAGAAATATTTTGCACTTGGGAAATGGATTGCAATTTGTTTTTTTTTTATTTTGCTCTTGCTGTTTGGGGCTTCTGTAAGAGACAGTGCATTTGTACTTAAAGTGCACTTAAACTCTTCAATTGCAACCTTACTATTCTGCTACTATTGGTCTGGGTATTTGAACAGATGGTAAAATGTGACAATTATTTCTCAAATCCAAGTCAAGTATATTATAATTTACTGTGCATTAACTGTGCTCTAAAAGCTGCCAAAGCCTATATATTTCCATAAAATATATGGCCAGTGAATTTTAAATAACTTGAGTTACAACTGATAGCTGCTGCAATAGATTATGACTGACTATGACTTATGTAAATGTTTTCCAAAAAAAAAAAGAAATATTCTCTAGAATTGAGCCAACTAAAGGTGACAACTAAAATGGTGGATAAACACTATCATGTGATCAAGTGATGTCAGAAGTGAGAAGGGTCTTTGAGACAGTTAAAGATAAAAAAGCCCATTTTTTGAGCATAAAACCAACCGTCAGATTGTTTTGTCAAAGTAACACTGCGGCAAAATCTTTAAAGGCTTTTTCCTACTGAGCTCCTGCAGGGCTGTCAAGTTTGGTGGGCTCTTTTTGATGTTAATTGATAGGTTGATAGAGACAGAGCAAAAAAGAAAGAATACACTACCTGCTGAGTACTCCGAGGTGCTATTCCCCATTCACCATTGTCTCTCCCCTTGCAATCGCAGCTTTTTTGTCCCTGAGAGAATGTCAGTCTTTCCGTCTGCAGTGAGGTGAGCTTTCATATCATTTTCAGATCTGGTTTGTTCTCCAGTTTGACTTGTTGCCAAAGAGTTTACACAGGTCTCAGCCAATAGATGGTCCACTCTGTAAGGTCTGCCCTTGAAAGAAGTGTTTATATGTGAACTCGTCACTTCCTATTTATTCCTTACAGATCACAGCATTCCCAACATACACATTCTCGATAAGCGTACGTAACCTCGCTGTGTGATTCGCCGAGGCTGGAGTGGTTTGTGAGTTGTGTTGAGGCCAAGGTCATGTAGTCTCATTCCTTTATTCCCATAATCCCCTGTGTTGGCTGGGTGAGAGGCTTGCTAATGGCTAGCACTCTCCAAAAGGAAACCACTGCGTTAACATAGACCCTAGAGACGAGCACAGCCCACCACCCTGCGTAAAGAGCATAGCGCACAGTCTATACAATCCATCAACATGGCTAATTAGGCCCCAACTAAATCCCTGAGAGGAGCATTAAGAGGGGAACCAGAGGTGTGGTGCTAGCAGCATGGTTAAAATAATAATACAATAAATTTAGACTGTTTTGCATGTTTGTGATCGATTATGAAGCATTGCAAACCTGACAATTGATGTCTAGTTTTGTGTACAGTGTCTTTCTAATAATGTGGGCGAACGGACAGATAAATGTAAAATACCTTTTGAGTGTGACACAGTACACATAAATAAGTATCACTGTTTTTACTGATTACTCAGTCTCAATTTACACTTGCACAAAATGGCTTTGAAAAATAATAGTGGCAAACGTCAAAGCTTATGTTGCCAATGTGCTTAACACTATAATCTTTCCGATTATGTAACTTCAAATGAAAGGTTAATATCAATACAAATCTGAGCTTTTGGCAATAAAAAATGAAGAAATCCCAATTATTGGTTTATGTGAGTAAGTTTTACCCAAGTTAGAAAACAATATCTTGTTGTTGCCATTAGCAAAACAGCATTTTAAAAATGTACTAAATTAGTCAAATTTGTTTCTTTCTGGGATAAATGATGAGGAAATTGTGATCATTTATGCCATAAGCCACCAGTGGGTAGCTCTACCACAAATAGAAAACACTACGGAATGTTGTGGCTGCCTATATCAACAAAGATGCCCCTTACCAAAGACGACATTAGGGATTTTTAAATTGACCTAAACTACTGTTAAACAGAACAGACAGAAAGTTTAAAAATGTGCCTATAATGAAAGGACATTTAAATGCCTATTACTTGCAGGCCAGGTCTTAATCCTATGCTGAAAAAGTATAGCGTCTCCATTCCCAGCTCAATACCTATTCATCAATGCTGTTTTTTTTATCAGACATAATCTTGATCAGTTGTTAGATATGGTTAAGTTGATGTGAAAGGCTGTCAAATGGGATTTTCTCTCTGTTCCCTTTTTCAATCCCTCAGATCAACAATCTGTCCTGCAGGTAGGTGCGAGCAGGCAGGCAGCCCAGAAAATGGTTTAGATTAAAACGAGGTAATGGCACATTTGCTGGGCCCTTTGTGTGAACGGCGCATGCAATTTAAAGGGCTGCCATACAGGACGAGTTAATATTTCATTGCACGCCTGGGAACGGGAGTAGAGAGAGGAGAGAGAAAAAGAAAAAATGCATATGTCTCATTTTGCAGTCTGATTCGTCTCAGCAAATCAGCCTGAGTCAATGTCATTCCGTAATGAACTCTCCACCACCGTTCTAAGTATTCCACTGCCACGTGTCTGTCTGCTCCTACACCCACAGAACGTCAATGTATTTTAAGCCACAGGAAGGGTAAGGGTATCTTTCACTCTTTTGTTCTCCCTTGTCAGCTCATTGGGGACAGTTTTTTTTTTTTGGGAGGGGGGGGTTTGCCCTTTTTCTGTTGCCTCCCAAAAACCTGTTACACCACGCCCAACCCCCACGAGCCTCCCAGATCGACCTAGGGGGAGGGAATGGGAGGTTGTGATTGACTTAGATGCTGAGATGAAATCTTGCAGAGGCTAAAATGTAAAGCAGGTGCCCAGGTACTTCTTTGTGTGTGTTTAGTTCACATGCTGACTTGAGACCACTTAATGGAATATTTTTACGATGCAGCAGTTATTTGTGACGTAGAAGAGTGCGTTGCAGACATTAGAGGGACTGTGAATGGCTTCCTCTGTTTCAAGGCAACTTGTTAGGGGGCGCCAGGTGCAAGAAAAGTTTTTGAGTGATAGAGATGGGGCAGAAATAACCAGAATAGAAAGAGGGCACAGATAGGGTGCAATAAATAATGGGAATGCAAAAGATAATCACTAGCCCCATTAAAGATTTTGACAACTTTTTCTTGACTAAAAAAAAAAGTGAATCCATCATTTCCCGATTTTAAACACAGGCTAGTGATACACTTATACTAGTCTTTGTCATTGTTCTGAAGTTTTATTTCTCTAAAATATATTAGAGTAGATCAGATTATATAATATTTGTAAACTATGCTTGAATGGGACATAAGCCTACACCATCAAATGCACATTATAATTCAGACATCGTAACCCTGTCAGAGAGGAGGTATACACTATTAAATCTCCTACAGAAGAAATAATGATCCAGGCAATGAGGTGAACTACACTAACACACCAAGGGAGTCGGATTTATCGTCTCGCATGTTTCTAAGCAACACAACATGGAAATGTAGTGAGACTGGCTGATTAGACACTGATTCTGACGAAATATAATTAGTGATTGCTACGCTGGAGGAGTGCACTTACAACTTTTCTGCCTCATGGTCTGTGTTTGGTAGATTAGCCGTGCCAAACTGCGGGCTTTAATTGTACAGTACAGAGAGAATTAAATATGACAGGATGAGTCGCTGATTTGAGCACCTGTGTTTAATGATTAAGACTTGAAGAAGCACAGATACAGTGACCTTGACTCCGTCTGAATTAACAAATCAACCTACACTGTATAAACAAACTTTCATTATTTTCATGTTTATTGAAAAAAATTAAACAATAACTGTCAACCCCAACTAGAAAACATTTAGCCACATATAATTTAATTGTTTCAACATCTAAGTGATTTCATTGGAGCTAATGTGGTGCTTTGTATTTGGTCTACCGTCTCTGTTGCGTTGCGTCATGTCTCAAAACTAAAAACTAAATTGTCAAGCATGCACACCTACAGTATATGTTTGTGTGTGTTTATAAGAGGAGGGGAAAGGGCTGGGGCAATGTGAGATGCTCAGTTTATTGCACCACAAGCTCATTTGTTTGTATTTTATACCTCATTTCTGCTCAGACGAGCCGGCTCCACACTCCGGCTGCGGATGACCCACTTTCACAATGCCTCTCACAGCTCCCTCTCTCTAATAATATTACACATTCCCCCTTTTAATACATTAGGTTTAGTAAATATGCCGCGCTGTGTGGATGTGATTTAATGCAATATACCTAAAAACTAGTTCAAGGAGGAAAATACAAACTGTGCTTTTCACTGTGCTGATAGTTTTCCTCTCCATCCCCTTAGGCCAAGCTATGCATAGCACGTTAGCGTGTTATCACCGTGCGTGACACCTCTCTGACAGCACTCGAAACATCAGAACGACTAAGGCTCATCAGGGCCATTAAGGATGTAAGCATCGGTAGAGATGGACTGTTCATTGCACATTAAGAAGTTAACAAATGCCAAATGCAAACTATTTTTATGTTACTTGGTACACTGACAGTATTTTGCTTCGGCAATATCCAAAATAGTATCAAGTAGTTGTGAGTGTCATAAAACATCATTTTACCGAGGTTCACTGCAATCACTAAAACAGGTTTGCATATAGGCTACATGTAAAAAAAAATAAAATATATATATATATATATATATATATATATATATATATATATATATATATATATATATATATATTTAAACTTCAGGGTATAAGTAAGTAACATATTCCCTGCATATATTAATGTGTGCAAAACCCCAGTTTGGAGAAACAAACAGGAGCAGTCAAATCAGTTTTGTTTTATGTTCAACTGCTAAGGTATTTTCTCATATTTTTTTTATTATGTGACAGTTTTATATTCTGTTATCTCTCACTTTGACATGGACGGCCAAACTTTGGGCCATTTCTCCTTAACATACAGTATTTTGAGAAAATCTATTCTATGGACCCCAAGTTTAAAATGAGTATTTCAATGTATTAAAATGTTAAGTGTTAAAAAGCAAACTTGCACAGGCCACATTTAATGCCATACAATGTTTAGTGTCTGTGGCGTTGCCCCTCTGTGTGTGCTTAAAACTATCTAATGTACGGAATAAATTACCTATCCAGCAGAATGACATTTCCAAAATGCAGAACTTTGCCTTTTTAAGTCAAGCTGCTTATGGTTATAGTGAGGAAAAGTAGAGCATTTATAACTCAGCCACGCTTCACTTCAACAGTTTCTCTGGTTGACCTTTTACTGCAAAGCATTGTCAGCAGTGGCCAACCAGTAACATAAACTAAAACTCCTCTTAAGTACAAAATGTGTGGAACTACTTGCATTGGCCGTATTCATAGTGTTTTTATCTGTTCACTTAATGTATTACATTATGCTATTGGACTTCCAGATCACTTCCAAACAAGGAAGTGTGGCGCATGCACAATGAAGATTTAACATGCTGTGTTTACATGCTGCTGTGGCTTAATCATAGACTGCATATGACTAGTGGACATCATATTATCATCTTCAATTGTATGGCTTAGAGCACACTCATAAAACTACAGCATTTATTAACTTGTACAAATATATATATATTTTTGACTAATGATTAATGAAATGAAGGATAATAATGCTTTTGGTTTATACTCTTCTTTTTAAACTAAAGTCAGAAAGACAGAAAATGCAATTTTCCTAATTTAATCCAAAACTGCTTTCTTCATGTTTTATTTTTTATTAATTCTTTTTTTTTTTTTTTTTTTTTTTTTTAAAGGACCTGCTTCAGTTGAAAAATCATTAGTGTTTCATCTTTCCCTTTGATTCTTATTTACAAATCAACAGACTGCAGTGTTTAGAGTGGATAATAGAGAGTGTGCTTATTTGGGAGGCATTATTTTGTAGTGGCTATTTTAAGTTATTAAGATTTAAATTATTTAACTAAATTGAAAACTGTTGTTTTTTATCCAAGAAAGAAAAAATAGACTCTCTTTTGTTTAGGATAAGTTTCCACTCTAAACCAAAAACCCAATGGTTTTCAACAACTGCTGTACTGTGCCTTTGTTTATGGTCCCTTTGGAGGTCTGGGGGAATTATTTATTTTTTACTCCTCCAGGTGGAAAGTGGGTACAGAGAGAGCTGGCCAGTTCTAGTCCAGGTGTGGGGATAGCAGGTGGACTGAGGCGGGAGTACCAGGGGAGCACAGGGGGCAAAGAGGCTTAGCGGGGTCACAGTGGGTAGGGTGGTAGCGCTCAATCACTCTCATACCCTATGGGCACCCCGAAGCCATGCAGCTGTGAAAAAGACTGTCACCAAGGGAAATGCAACCTATATACTGAAAACACAGTGTGATGTAGCATGCAATGTAGTATACACACGCGGTGTACAGGAAACCATGACATGACATGTGCAAGCAGGAATAATGAGCTGATTTCATAAACACTCACTCCACACTCTAAGTGCTGAGTATGTTCGGCTCTCCCGGTTTATGCATGTCCTCTGAATACCCCCAACCCAACACCAATCACCCCCTCATTCATTTCTTCCTCTGCACCGGGCTCCTGCAGCCGGACTGTGGTAGTAACCAGCCCGTGCCATCCATTATTCCCAGGCAGGAGGGCATTAAAGATTCATCTCTGCAACTCAACCTCAAAGGAAAGACTATGACCCCTGGTATAGCTGCTGAATTATGGAGACAGCCAATAAAGTTGTTTGCCTTTGATCTCATTCTGAGCTTTCTCCCTCCTAGGTGAATGTGGGCAGCTGAACACAAGCACACATAGGATACAGTATACTTGCAATACTTTGTCCGTATGTTTTTGTTCTTTGTGCTATATACAACATGTTTTTTTTTTATTCCATTAGCATGACACTCACCCTCCTTTGATCGACAAAAAAAACAATGAAGCATATCTCCGAAAGGATAATAATGATGATAGAACAATTATTTGACAACAGTCTTGGACATCTCCCTTCCTTGCATACCAAGTGACTGTCTGCATGCTATAAATTCCTCCCCTGCCATTAGGCACAATCTCTGCTTCAGCCTCTCTCTCTTAAAAGCCAAGAGCGGCCTGCACCTTCAAGTAGAAACACATTTGCTCACACATGCGCATTGTTTATATTTAATCGATGTTGAGTGGGGTCCCTTTCAAAATGGCTGTCATTTGTCAAGTATTAATAATTCACTCACTGCACAGGCGAAGAAACACAGCAAGCACATACATAGACACATACATAGCCTAGTGCCATTTTGACACTCCGTGGTGCCACCTCACCTGAAGGGGAGCACTCAGCCTCGCTCTCACACACTTCCATTTTCTTGTTCCGACAGCCACTGTTATTTACTGCCGCGTGGTTATGGCAGTATCGACACCAAGATTGTGAAGCTGATACTCACAGGGACCAAGACGTTGCATGTAGACTGCAAAAAAACAACATCAACCCAAGACAAAATATACAAATAGCCCCTTACATGCTCCATTCTATAATACACAGCAAAAATCCCTGTTATGCGGCATTCTTGTGTTATATTAAATCTGTTGTGGCATATTATGGTAAAACTTTAGAGTAGGGGACACATTTTATCATGAATTCATGCATTAATTCATGCATGACACATGTATTAGTACATGCATTAAAATATCATAAATCACCAGGAATTATCATGTTTTTATCATACTTTCAGCTTAACCCTAACCGAAAACTCCATGCCCTAACCGTAACCCTATGCAGATACTAATGCATGAGTCGTGCATGAATTCATGATAAAATGTTCCCCACTACTCTAAAGTGTTACTCAAATTATTATAATTAATATTTATGGTCAAGCAGTCTTGATCTTCCTCATGCACCTCTCTTACTCTTCCCATTGGGGGATAAAGACTAGATCATTTCTCACAGCCCTGGATGAGGCGAGCAAGAAATTCAAAAATATCCTCTAATTAAAACTGAGCCTAATAGAGGCAAATGTTTGCTGTTGGGGTTCTACTGTTTTCTATAATAATGCACAACATAAAGCTTTGAAAGTACATGTTGTGTGGTATTATACAACACTTGGTTACTTCTACATCCACCTTCCTAACCTTTTACAATAGCATTTTAACACCAGAATCACTAGAGGGTCTTTTTATTACTCCCTATCCTATGCTCCATGACTTTTTTTCTCAAATGTGTTTATTAGGCATAGAAGCAAATAACTTCTGGAACAAAACCTGTACAATATGATAGCGTGCACCTAAACAATCAGGGGGTCATTTTAACCTCATGCAGCAAAACAGTCAAAGATGCTTCGTTATCAACTGCTAGGTAGGACTGAATATTATTTGTTAAAATGGTGATGCGTCTTTCCTTCTCCCTTGGTAGCAGGAACATAGCAGAGTTTTTTTAGTCCACCCCCTTTACATGGTTGTCTTCTGCCGTTGTGTATACTTCATAACTAAAGCACTTAATCCATCCATACTGATCCAGTGCTTTAAGAACTACTGACACCATTTCCAGTCACAAACCACAAGGTGCTGTGTGTAAAAACTCAAAATAAGCTCATTGGTCGATATGTATGTGACTTCCCTGTAAATCCAGTTATTTCACCACACACTCTTCAGAGTGCAACACAATGTCAAAGTCATTTGGTGCATTTTGTGCCTGTTTTGAAGTGCTTTCAAACACCATCCAGTTTTCAAGATCAACATTTTTATCAAGTCAAATATTTTATACTAGGAGGTCATACACAATGTGTTGGCATGCTGGCAGTTCTAGAGTTAATGTTTATGTATAAATACAGGACAACTACCTCAAGTTATGCACTTGGGTCATTCCCAACTAGTGGAATAACAACAAAGAAGTCTATGCACTGGGCCATTCATGGTGTGTCAACAAAGAATGCCAAAGGACTCTACGGGACAACATGGGTCATTCACAAGACATTGATATTAAGCCTTGGGAACGAGAACGGATTGTTGAACATGGAAGAAAGCGTTGAACTGTTGTAAGCCTAAAGCATGGACATGTGCATTTGACCATGTTTATGGTTCAAAGGCCACATAATGGCACATTAGTTTCTCTCATTAACAGGTTTACATGCACACAGTGGTGGCTTGGCCTTGAGGAGACACGAGCGATAAGAATAGGTGAAGGTGGGGTAGAGTGTGTGTTAGGGGTGTCCCATTATCTATGTTCCAAGTGCCACCCTGGACCCAATTATAAATCTGAGCTGACCTGGACAGTGCTCAGGAGGAGAACAAGGACAGAGACAAGGAAGTTGTGGTTAAATCAAGCTTGTCTCATTTTACCATGACGCACACACACTAGACGGACCAGTTTTTGTGTCTTTCTTATAAGTTGAAAGATATGTGGAGGTTGTTGCACGGGATACAGGTGTATGGTTGCAAAAAAACAAGTTCCTGGTTGATTAATGAGGTGTGACCAGCTTTCAATGTTATGTTCTTTTAGAGTGCTTTCTCTCAGGGGATTTAGAGGCAATGAAAAAATGCAAGAGAAGACAGACATACTTTGAGAGAAGCTAATTCCCCAAAGAACAGCCTGCCAGCCTTTTGAAAGAGCACATGTTGACTGGAGGCCACTAATGGTGTGTTGTTTCCATGCAGAGGTGTTGCACCAGTGTGTTGGGATGTAGCAGAATGCATTGCTGACATTGGATGGACTGTGAATGGCAGCTTCCCCAGTTCAAGGGCAGGTACTTGTTTAAGGACACCAGGTGCAAGAAGAGTTTCAGAGTCATGGAGGTGGGGCAAAAATAGACTATTGAAAGGGGGGAAGAGGGTGCAATGAAAGTGGTAATAAGTGGTGAAAGTATCACAAGGTGATAAAAAGAGCAGAGGCATTCAAAGTGAGAAAACTTTGAAAAGGAATCTTAAGCTGTCATTTTAGAGACTGCTGAAAATGTGCAAACAAGAAAAGCATTCAGGTGCCATGCAGGTGGCATTATTGAGACCCATTTGTATGGCATCATTTAGCTGTCTTTATTACAGTATGAGAGCACACTCATAATATAAACGAGCACAGAAGAAGAGCTAGAGAGCGCAAAAACAGAAACTGAGAGCTCAGAAATGATCTTGTAGCAAGAAAAGCTGTTATTACAAGCATATAAATTGTAATTGAGCAGACACTTTGAAGTCACATCATTGTTTATCTCTGCTAGCTCTTGATGTCGACTTTGCTGAGCGTTCACTTCTGCTTCTGGTGTATTTTTTCAACCGGATATACGTCATGGATGTAAGGCTTGACTCAGGGCCATGCAGGGTGGGACTTATTTTCAGCCAGAAAATTTTATTTGTAGGCAATATGACTGCCACATCATCGTCTGTCTGCCCCAGGACAGCTGCGGCTGCAGAGGCACTTTACCACCACCAGTGTGTGACTGTGGAGTGAATGAATAATGGACTGTGTAAAGCACTATGAATGCCTTGAAAAGCGCTATATAAATCCAGTATATTATGGTTATTTATTCACATTTACATTTAGTCATTTAGCAGTCTTTTATCCAAGGCAACTTATAAAAAACACCTATACACAGATGTACCGTGCTTTTCTTTTCTCTACACATATAGACACATAAAGATTTTCTATACATACCATAATAAACAGTACCATATAAATATATATATTACAAGAGTAGGAGTCTAAACCTCAATGGCCCAAGACCAGATCTAATTTACAACCTGGCCACAATCTCTATAAGTCTTGGGCTCATCTATTAAACACTGAACTTTCATTTTGTAGTAATGTCACGGCCTCATGTAAGCCATTAAAAGCTAGTATTTTAAACCATTGTAATGTGCTTATTGTGGTATTCTCCTGTGAAAAGACAGCAACAATCAATGATCTCATTCTCATGTGCTTTGCCTATAAACAAAAATCTGACACTAGTGCATTTCCTCATAACCTAGAGACGAGACATTGAAGATAAAATGGCATACATATCCCCATTCTTGATAACATAATTGGTAAATCATATTTCATGTGCAGCCAATTGTGAGCTGCTCCTTTATCTGCCAGTATATAATGCATCCAAAAAAAGCATTCACATCATGCCTATAATACTGAAGGCGTCGAGACCAGTGAGGTGTGAAATAAAGGACAGCTTGACAGCACTTGAGCCATCCACTACGGCCCATGCAGAATGGTCCACATTACAAGACAATGGAATTCTCTGAGGATAAAACACAATACATCACACACTCTTCAGTGCCACAATGAGGGAACGAGAAAAGGTAATAAATCACTCTTGACTCTGACCCTTTTACATAATCCTCTTTTCCAAATATGCCATCGCCAAAGCATTCGTGCAAGCCTCTGGTTTACGCCGTTGCTTTGTACGTACAGAAGAGGCCAGCTGTCAGAGATCTGTAAAAGAAGACAAGCAGTGGATTCAATAATTGATTAACACATGGAGAGATAAGTTCAGTCTCTATTGAAGTGGGGTTGTCCAAGGTGCTATCCATAGTCAATGTTTTACCACTGGAAGATTGTCAGAATAGTTCTAACAGGAGCATGAACACAAAATGAGGAGAGTATATAGATAAGCCGGTGTTTAGAAAAGGAAAAAGTACCATTCAGAATGTTTCTAAATGTATTAGGTTTTTTCCGATACCATTTTTCTCTTTCCGATCCGATACCAGCACCTGGGCTCAAGGTAGCTGCAAATTACCTGAGTACCAGTTTGATAAAAATCTGTATACTACTAAGAGCACAGTAGGAGATGATAGCATTAATTGATGTCTTGCTTCAGATTTATCACTTCATAAAAAACACACGCAGATTATTTCCACAAAACGGCCACGTTGTTAATGTTCATACATCTCATGAATAGTTTGGTGGCTGTCATGTAAAGAGCCATGTATGTATTTTTATTTTCTAAATCAAATTAAATTGATCAAGCTTTTTTCCCAACATTTTGTTTCTCTATTTTAAAGGGCATATATTGCAGTATATATAGTTATTATAATTGCAATATTCAAAATATGGTAGTTATAGCATATAGCATGTTTTTTTATATCCCGCAGCCCTAATGAATATTTACCTGCCCTTATTCATTTATTATAAACATTCAGCTTTCAATGTTAGCATAAACAGACATGGTTTAATCATGTTACACTTATCACAACACACCACAATGTACCTTTATACAACCTTTCCCACAGGGGCCTCAGGGTTAACACCAGTCTGTTGAAAGTCTGTTATGTGAGTCAGCTGTTTACCTTATTGTAATTGGGGTCATGTTGAAGTGCATGTAAATAGAGACCAAAAGACATGTTTAATGTTTCATATAAATGTACCCTTGGAATGGTTTACAAGACGTCTATGGCACTGGGTTTGATGGATTGAAGTTTTACAATGGCGTACACTTGGGTGTGCTTGAATGGAACCTAGGAAGGTGAAGCAGCAATGTCACTGCTGAGGTCATTGAGCTTCGAAATGCTAATTTCCACTGAAGGCTGTTTCCTTTGCTTCTACATTTCCCACACCAGTTACCCAGAGCCTCACATCCCGTGACTTTTGTGTATGATTGGTTGCCATGAAGTCTTGTTTATGCATTTCTGAATACACACGCCGGTGTTATGGTAGTCATGGTATTCAAAGCCACTATCTGTGAAGGGCTGATGCATGCATTTGTGTTCAGTGATAGTTGTCAAGGCTTACTGGAGCCAGTTCTCCAGGGCGCTGTTTTATCTTGCACCTGTTCTATCTCCTTTCTTAGTTTTCGCTTTATTCAGACGCCTAATCTGCAGAGATGCCACTAAGCACACATATCTTATTTGATTTCTGCAGGGCAAAACTCCCCGATCGGTGCCTTTGATAGAGACATTTCAGATAAGATTAGTGTTTTTGTACAGGCTGATGAGCAGGAGTAAACCAATCATCCACAGCCAGCACTGTCTGCCTAATGACTGTCACAAAGAATGCAAAGATGCCTGTACAAATAAAGAAGAGGATTCTGGTTACTTTTTGTCTAACTGCAGAAATTTGCAAACTTTTCTTCTTGTAATACAAAAACTGGATCTTTATGGTAATTCATGAGCCAAAAACAAACAAATATTGCATGCATTTAAGATTTAAATGCCTTAGTGCATACCGGTATGTGTTTATAGCTGCTATTTAACATTCATAACCCAGTTCAAGATAATTGCTCCCTGTTAATTCATTAAAAAAAAAAGACAATTAAACATTTCGGAGTCACTGTGCAAAGAATGTAACATAATGCTAATAATGCTTCAAAACCAAGCAGGGATTTATGGATTTGTTTTATGCCTTTGCAAATATTCATCCAAGAATATAAATTCTCAGTTTGGTCTCTCCGCTTTGAAACACTGGCACAGAGCTGATGATGACAGTGTAAACAGTGTCGTTCTGATAGAAAGCTATGAATTTCCCCAGACCATGCACAAATTTCTCAAACAGAAAAAATCAATAGAATAACTGCATGAGCTCTTCCATTAGTGTAAAGAGAAATGGAAGTAGTAAACCACAAACCCAGTGAATAGATCCTTTTAACCTGCAAGGCTTTTGTAGGTTATAATCCTTACATTGAACAGATTTCACAGAAACCATGTTTATCTATACACAGTTATTGAAATTTATATTGTCATTATTTGGGGGCCAGATGAACAGAAAAGTACAGCAAGTTTAACTTCTAATCATGCTTTATTGTTTGAGGTATTTTTTTCACCACTAAAAAATATAGAATTTTTTTTTTTTTTGTCTTTCTTTTTCTCAAAGTGTTTGCAAAAAGCTAGATCAATATTTGGCCATTTACTGGATTTATCATGCGTAAGTAACTCTAGTCACCTCAAAAAACACGCCCATAACTGTCACATCATTGGCCATATGCTTTGATTTGAACAAGATGGGTTTTTAGTTATGTTTTGTCTTTTTGAAACAGATTTTTGTGAATTTGTAAACAAAAACAAACAAGTCACGCAAAAAAAATATATATAATAAGGGTAATTCTGGAGTGCTCAGTTTGTGCAGTCCAACAACTGGTAATGGAAAATTCACTTTAGTTTTAAAGGACTATTTTTCAAGCTAAATACAGACATTTTACAGAATACATCTTAAAGATCAGTCCAGCTTCTCTCTAAAGGCCAAGAATGGTAGTTAGCTATTTCACAACTTTGGTTATTAAAAACGTAAAAATACAAATAAAAAACTATAAACAATACCTTTAGACTGAGAATGTACTCAAAACAATGCAAATGTGTCTATATACAAATCAATAAAGTAAATAAATTTAACTTAATGGTTTTAAATGGAGTCAAGTTTCACCCTCTTTACCTGACTCACATTTGTAAAACTAAATCCCCAAAACCACTGACAACCAAAGAAGTTCACTAATGGGTGCCGTGACACTAGTCCATTCTCCAGCTCCTTAACACAAATGTAAAATAATTTGAACAGAAAATGGAACTGCTGAATCTAAAAGTGGTGTGCCTGTATAGCTCTAAAAAGTAATAACTGAGTGGCAGATTACCTGACTGACTTTAAATACAGAAACCTATTGACAAAGCACCAAGTTAGCACACACAGCTTGAAAGGAAGCATGGCTCCCTGAAGCAGAGCAACTCAGAGCAAACAAAGACGTGGCGCTGCTTCTGCACAGAAAAAAAAACAAACAGCAGTAGAGCTAATTCATGCACAAACGTTTCCATCTGTACTCTTGATTGAAGCGTAATTCCTCCAGTCTACTCCTATGAATTTACAAAGGCATTTAGTTTTCATCAACCACATCCAATTTTGGAAAACAAAATGGCTTTTAGATTTTGTCTTTAAACTTCTACCGGTGCCACAATGCATGCATGCCAAATGTTTCTTGGCTATATAATATTGTTTTCATTCCATTCTCGTCAGCTCATTCATTTCAGCTCATCGGACTCACACCAGGTATTTACTGTACATCTTTGTGAGTCTATTGGATTAGCTCTCACTGTCCACTTTATATGCAAAATGAAATAATAGGTTTAAAGAATGCTTTTGGGTTAATTATCATTTTGAGAGAAAAGGTTAATTCCACTGGGCATTAATGACACATTTATCACACTGACATTTGCATCAAGCGGCATTATTAGGGGCTGCTCTATAGTGTGCAGTGATGCTCTATGATACTGTGCTTCATTCAACTGTACTGTCAGCTGACCTACTTGCATCTGTAGGTTTTTAGCAAACATACTACATATCACAATTTGTGTGCAAGTTTTATGGGATTTGCAAAGCTCAGCTGCATGATCCATTGTAAAAGTTTATACTACACACATTTGTTCACATATAGCTAACTGCTTTGAAATAACAATACAATTATTAAATGTAGGACGTGGCAGGATTCATCATCCTAAATTTCTGCCTGATTGGTCAGATATTTGTCACAGGCAATCTTTGGCTGTATAACTGTGAGATTGCTCGTTTTTGATCCTGTCACACTGTGTGGCATACAACCACTAATTTAAAACAACAGGATGCTTTGAGCAGATTGTCCATTTTTACATGCATAAGTTTAGCTAGATTTTGTGGAAGGTTTTATTGCGCATTTTGATAACTTCTTAGAACAGCGGAATCACTCCAAATAATGCAAAACAATTACCTTTTGTAAGACATTATCAGGGGACTCATTGTCTCTTGTTTATATAATCAAACACATATTTGTAGGTGTTCATTATGGAGACTCTAGTAATTGTTTATTAAAGAAAAAAATTGCTGCTGATGAATACAAAATCAGCAAGCCTTGTATGTGCTCCCTGACTCATCTAATGGCTTTAGCCGGCTCACAAAAGAACCATCACCTTTCAAATGTCATGCAACATGTGGTGTGTAAAAAGACTCCCCTCTAAACCCTAGTAATATGGATGTTATCTTCAAGACAACGGGTAGGCTGCCCTTCAAGAAGCACATCATTGGTCAAATATGTGCCTTCCCAAGAAAAGGGAAAAATATAATCCTTTAGTTTGATGCTGAAGAGGCTTGATTACTTCTGTGGCTCTGAGAATTCACTGGAAGAGTAGGGCCACAAGTCTTTCCCCCGGAGACATAAGAGGGACATCAGAAAGCACAGCGCCTGTCATCTCACATCCGTCCTTCCCATCCCCTTTTCCTGTCATCTGCGATTGGATCAGGGATAATGACTCTCCCTGGGACCCTTTACAAGAAGGTGGTCATTACGCAGATAGGGTGGAAGAGCTGCAAATACTGCCATCTGGGCACCAGTTAACAACATTCTAAAGAAAATGGCAGAGAAAAAACAAGATTAGCTGTTAGACGTGTAATGCACGGTATCATTTTCTTAACCCTTTCCTTTGTCAGCATTACACATAAAAGAGAAAGGGTATTTGAAGGAAACAATAACCACATCAGTCGTACACAGATACATAATACACAAGTAGCTTGTTAAAATCTCACACCACCCCTTTATGGAATTTGTGTTCATAAATCAACAAGAGACCTGAGAACAGCCCCTTCTCTCTGTTTTATTATTTAGCCAGTCACTTGAATGCTGCCATCTAGAACCATAGGCTTAAAACCCGATGATGACACCGATGATATTGTGGGTTAGGCAGTGGTCACATGAGCATTCTTTCTGTCTCTGAGTTTTGTGCAATAGGTGTATGAAAACAATGCCTTAAAAAGCCAAGGATTAAGACGGTCCATCTCACCTCAAGACTGTGAACAGAACAAACATTATTGGCATTAGTGGTGCAACCCAAGCGAAAACTTAGTTAACTGGTGTGAAAATTGCTCAAACTCATGGCAAAAATTCTCAGGTATTGTAATCAATAAGAAGCTCACCACATGGGTTTGCAGTTCAGAGTGGAGCGTGGTGCAGAAAACCATTCGTTAATGAAGCAGATGGCTGTTGAGTAAATTACTGTTGCTAATTTCTCCGGAGTCTCTGTTGTTAGGAGTTAGTAGTTCATGGATTGTTAAGCTAACAGTTGCTGGTTATCACTCTGGCGATGTTGTAATGAAGCATAAAAGGGGCACAATTTTGAATTCCAGTTGGGTAGAATATAAAAAACATCTTTGGGTGATATGGGTCAAAAAAACTAAACTGATATTTTTCCCTCTGTCTCTTGCTATTTGAGCTATAGTTACTTTCTTAGCAAAGGAGCAGCTTAAGTTGGGTGCCTTTTACTTTAAGCCCTCTCTTTCTCTAAATACCAGTTCTATAATAATTTACACAACACACAATGGTATGTTAAAGGACACAAAATAACCAATCAGAAAAGTATGGAGGCCTCAGTGGTTTTCTCACTCTCTGATCACCATTTCCTTCTGGCAACTATCGCTGTCCAATAAAGGTAATAGAATAATGGGTCTGGCCAGCCAGGCAAGAAAGAATGTTACTGACAAATGTGATTTTGAGATACAACAATTGTTTCACTGACGAGATTGTTTAAAAGTAGATCTCAATATAATACAATTAATACAATTTAGCAGTCTGTTATTACCAAATATCAATTAGAATTGAGTTTTAAGGGTATTCCAGTTTTCTAACATTATTTTTTTTAAAGTTCATCTGAGAATGATTGAGAGATGTGACATTGATATTTATTAACCTTTCATTCAAAAGTTTAAAAAAATGCTACAATGGTAATACCATTAAACAGATTGTATTGTAATTCACTCAACATGAACAAATGAACCTCCCACAGTTGACACAATTTATGGTCTTCATGTCTTTCCATATCAGTTTTTTTCCAAGCCAACTTATCTTCTCAAATTGTGCTTCAAAGTTGAGGTTGGAACCAGAGGCAACAGTGTGCCACTTACACTCAGGTTTATAGTCTTGGTTTTATTATGCATCTCCCCATAAGGCAGCCCTCGGAGACGATGACACCCCAGACACCTATATAAGGGGCTTGGTGAGCAGCAGATGACGAAGCCCGGCCACTGGCAGCTTGTCATCTGCAAGCCTTGTCTAAGTTTATGGGCTGTTAGAGTGTTTGAACCGCAGGGTCAGTCCTGCTGTGGAAGCACCAAAACACTCCATGGGCAGAGCACACAAAATGAACAGAAATAAATTGTTATGAACCTTTTAGGCCCACTTGTCTATCCGTAGGCGAGGAGCACCATGTGTAAAGAGATAATGCAAGGGAGCAGTGGTCTGCCAGCAGGGACAATGAGACGAGGCAGACATGCTGTCAGTGCTTGGTAAAAGATGGTGATTGGCCTCCAAGTGACACATGTGAGACGTGGTATATTGGTGCTCACATCATACACCGATGGCTGTTTGTCTGTGTCTGTCTAGAAATGCTGATCAGCTGATGGACCAATTTTCCAAGCATGACAAAGAAGTTTCAAGTTTCTTCTATTTTCATTTTCCTTCAAACAGCCTCTTGAACTCCCCTGCCAGCACACAAAACTTCAAAACTTCTTTGAATCTAAGCCTTTTGTGATTAGCTTTAAGACCTCAAGTTCAACCCTTTATTTATTTTCTTTTGCTCCAGTCTCACTCTGTGTATTAATCTCCAAGCATCATAAAGTCTCTGTTGGAAGGAAAGGTGACAACCGACAATTTTGGGGATACACCAGGAAAAGATTTTCTCCACATCTGAGACTTGATGGGTTTCATTAAAATTAAAAGAAATCTTGTTGCCAACATATGACACGACCAAGAGATAGCAAAATAAACAATTAGCCAGCATTCTGGAATTACAGAGAGCACTATTTTTACTGTTCACATTGATGGGGGTCTATTGTCAGCGTTTAACAAAAACTTTTATGTTTGGTCCATGCTTGCAAACCCATTGGTCCATTGGTCTTACTAAAATAACCATGGGCCGTAGGCTGCCGAATATGAAAATAACCCTCTGTAATTTTTCGCTTACGCTGTAACTTAACGCTCCACTTCTCAAAATGTAATCAGTGATTTTTTTTTTTGCCAAAAAATACAAATTCTCCAATACTACAAAAGAAATACTCCATTGCTTTCTATTGCCATGGTTACCAGCTTGCCACTATGTTCAACGAGAGGTGTATCGCCTTTTTAATGGCAAAAGGGCAAATTTCAATTCCACACTTTACACTTCTCCTTTTTTAGAGCATATGATATAGCATGAAATATTACATTAATGCCGGTTTCGGACTTTAACTCCCCCTGTACATTTGAAAACTTCACGGCGAAAGGTGTTGTTGGTAATATCTTAATGCAAAGTTAGTTCTGATGCACACTTGGTGGAAGTGTGGATAAAGAGTGCAATTGAGTAAAGTAGAAAACGTTACTGGAGAATTGAGAAACATACACACTTGCGCCCCTCGGCGTGGACACGCGGCTGAGGTGCGCAAGTGCAGGTATTGGGACTTCCTCCTCACCATAACCTCCATTTTGATTAATTACTCTATATAAAAATTATCTGATTGGCCTCTTGACTTATGCATTAGCGGTGCAGCACCATCGCTCTATACCACTATACCTTCATTCCTCTACTGTCAGAGAATATGGACTGAGGCTCAGTGGAAGAGGGCACAGAGAGCATGCAGCCTGAGCGAGGTAATTTCTGCTGTCTCACCTCAGCGCTTTCCTCATTCGACTCTGATTAGCTCCAATAATGTATCTCAGACTTTTCAGCTGTTCAAAAGGACGACGGACGAGAGGGTAGAGGAGAAGAAGAAAGGCAGTGAGAGGGCCAAGATGGTGAAGAAGGTGTCCCCCCCTTCCTCACTGCTCTTCCACACCATTAATCTTTCTCCTCTGCCTGTCGTCTTGAGAAAGTGATTATAGTGACTTAATTGTATTTGAGGAGTTTCTCTACATTGTATAAATTTCACCTTATAAGAGCACTTGTCAGACTTTGGAAATAGATTAGCGGAATTTCTCCTGGGCCACTTCGAACTTTAGACGTGACATTTGAAGTGACTCGCTTTAAAGACAAAACTCTGCAGTGCTGCTTTTGTGAAATCTACACACTTTGATACGTCATTCTCTGAAAGACTTTTGATGCTTGACACATTTGCTGATAAGTGGTTTGAACAGGTCCATTATATTCTGTGAATGATTTAGAATGCAGTTGCTGTCAAAAGAGTGATTATTGGTGAGGGTAACTTTAATTACATACTTTTTATATTTTTAAGCTATTTTTCTACAGTTTTAGCCTAAATGTTATAATGTTAAACCTATTTACAAATATGTGAAATATCATGACATATATAAGGCCCATGAGTTCCTAATTGGTTATGGGTTAAATCCTGAGTTGAGAAAACTGATAACTAGCATGATTCAACAGATGTACCCAAAGCTCAGAACCTATTCTGCAACCAGCTTCCAGCAACAGTTCTCTGATGGCGTTTGTCTGGTTTTACAGTAAATCACAAAAACCCTATAGCGCTCCAGACATCACAGAAGTAAATATATTCATTCTAATGGCAGAAAAAAGGGAGAAAGATATAATCGGTGTAGTTCTCAAACGGACAGAATTCATTTAGCAATTTATTAACACGGTTTTTAAGTTAAGCTTCATTAAAATAATACCCCGACCCTTATCATGCAGCCGGCGTGCATTTATTAAAAAAGTCTAGACCGATCATATAAACCTACAACACACACTTTATTAGCTATAGCCTAGCTGCTTGTTGCTGCTCCCCAGTCACTAAAACAGCAAGACGCGTTATAAATTATAAAATGTGTAGGTTTATAAATGTAAAGTAAAGAGGTACGAGCAAAATTTGTTGTTTTTATGTGACGTTAAGCATTTTTTGAATTTGATGTTAGTCTGAAGCGGTTGAACAACAGTGTTACAGTTGGATCCAAACACTCTTCCTAGGTTTGTCTAAATATCCTTTTTAGCAACATGATGAAAATAGTCAGTTTTTAACCGTTCTGGAGCTAATTCTGCTGCACAACAATTATCTACTATGTCACTAAAAGACATTAGCCTAACTAGCTTCATGTTTAGCCTCATAGTGTGTAAGGCTGTCTTAGGTGTATTCATTTATGCTAATTGGCCATGTGTGTCCTTTGGTTTTCATTTTTTGTTTGGCATGTTTATTATTTATAGACTGTAAAAAGTAATCTCTGTTAGTATGTCTAAATTAACAGCTCACTTAAGCTCTTAATGATGCTGGTTGCGTAACAAAAGCTATCATCAATGTTTTTTGTTTTTGTTTCTGTTTAAATGTTTCTGTTTAAATGTTTCACAGACAAGAATGTGTTGGTGGGAAAACGTTACACAAATGTACTTGAAACAGCCTTGGAAAAGAGCTCAATGCTTTTCTACTGTTTATTGTAGTTGAATGTACAGATGTAACCGCTTTCCTGCCAGTGGCCTAAATTTGGGTTATGTAATATCATCTCCAGGAGCTCTATAGACTTTGGTAATATACATAATGGCTGCTGCTGGGACTTTTGAAATTGTTATAAAAGTGCAATGTGTTTTAGTATACTGTGGAACATATTGGGACACACCTGCCAAAACTGTTTTCAGTATTTTGTTAAATTAATATTTCAGAGTAGACAAACAGTGAATTGCAAGAGAAGAATCTGATTTACGCCCCATCAATAAATATGCAAACTTGAAAAAATGTAAAAAAAAAAAAAAAAAAGAAAAGAAAAAGTGGCTTACACGTATAAAAAACACCATAAAACCTTAATATATTGATATTATTTCTCACAATATTAACTATGAGACTAGAACAGCCTGGTTTAATCAGAGTCAACCCCTCCCTCTAGAGATAAAAGTTCCGCTCTCACATCAGTTGAACTCAGAATTGACAAAGTTTCTAGGACAAGGAAGGAAACATCCTTGAAAATAAAGTCCAGATGCCTTTGCTTCAACCTTTTCTTCAAGATGACCTGAATGACTGAGAACCTTCACAGACATTAGTTCTCAGAAGAACTTAAACAATTCATTACTTCATATTACATTACAAGTCAGTGCGTTATTTCAGGCTCCAAAAATAATAATAAATGTAGTTCTATTTCTCTTTAAGCATAATATGTTGATACACATTACCTTTGACATATATATGCATAAGAAAACATTTTTTTTCACAAAATGCAAAAAAAGAGGTCTATTAACTGAGGCTTTAAAATACTTTAGGTGAAGTAATCTAAAAGTAATCAAAAACACAATACAAACAAACAATCAAAATACATTATTTTGTGTATTGTCATGACAATTGCTAATTACATATCAAGAAATATAAAAATATTGTAGCATTATACATATTCACAGACATTTTGCTGCATCATCGGCTAAACCAAAGGAGCTCGGACCAGTTGGTATTACCCAACCCTAGCTTCTTGCCCCCTGCCTACGGCCCCTGACTCCTAGCCTGGTTGCATAGTCTGGTTCTTTCGTAAGATCCGCACAGTTTTATAGAGTTATCGCGGAACAGAGTTTTAACATTTAACTTACACATAACTTACCTCTTCTATATCTTCTTCTAAATGTACTAAACTACGCAATTATTAAATAAATCTGTTAAGTTCATATTTCTCCTTTTTTACAAATTCTAGGTTATGGTTATGGTCTATATTCAAATTCTGTCTGGTTATTCATTTTGGTTAATAAACATCACTATTTCTCATAGCCTACGCTTGGTGTGGTTGTTTCACTTTAATATTTTGATCCCTGCCTGTCTACAAACTTATGCTAAACGTAGATTTAAAACTTTATTTTTTATAAATTATTCTTTTGACTTTTGACTGATGCCCCATAACTTTAACTTAACCGTAATCCTGTTAAGAATCCACTCTAAATCTTAACTTTTTTACATACACCTACACCCTGCTCTGGGTTTTCTCCGGGTACTCCGATTTCCCCCACCAACATCAGAAAACATGCTGGGCGCCACCTGGTGTGGCTCCCAACAATGAATTTCCCTATGGAGATAATAAAGGGATTCTAAAAAGCACCATTATGACTACAGATACATTTTATACAGGTTTGTGTTTGAGAAAAAAACATCCAGTATATAGTGGAAAATAAAATAGACACAATGATATCCTGTTGTCAGCGAAATGTTGCCATAACCACTGCAACATTTTTTTTCCAAGCTCAACAAACTTTTGTTTAGAGTGATTTACATGCAAACATTTGCTGCTGTTTTGTGTTGCAAGATCCAACCACACATAGCAGCAAGATCTCATGAAAGCAAAGTACTGCTGTGCTTTTGTGTAACGGTATTGTGCATGCAAACAATGCAACCTCTATTGATTAACACAAGACACAGTCAGCAAGGGGCCTGTTCAACAGTACTGATTAACAATCATTATTTATATGGATTAGAAGTCTAAAAGTCTCAGTGGACTTGGAAATAAATATTTATATTCAGCCAAAACTTGGTCTAAAGTTCCATCAAACTTTTAACTATTTCTGCTCCCAAACCACAATGTACAAGTGTATTAACCCAGACTAACCTCACTAATTAAGTAGGAACCCCAGAAACAAGAAGGAAAATAACAAATTGAAAATCCAGAGGAAAAAGTATGTTTTCTGGTTTGCAACTTAATAATCAAGATGCACATAGACAAAGTTGTCTCTTGCAACAATCACAACTTGGTATTGTTTTTCCTTGTCCCTTTTATTTGGATAATTATTTTAATGTAGCAGCAGACAGTAAATGGTGAATGGCATGCATTTATTTAGCTATTTTTTTGTACCCTCTTGGGCACACACATTCACACTGGCAGACTGACAGAGAGACATGGCTGCCATACTTACAACACCAACAGCATCTCCGACCAAACACACCACAATCACACTCACAGTCATAGACATGTGGCACAAACACCATGCACAAGGTGGGTGAAGTGTCTTGCCCATGGACACAACGACAGTATAAACTTTAGGGAGTGGGAATTGAACCGCCAACCTTCTGGATATTGGATGACCCGCTCTGTCTCTGTGGCCCTAGTAGGAATAGCTTGCGTCTGTTTAAAAAGGAATAGCTTGCGTCTGTTTCCTTTGACCAGTAACATACCATTACTTTTATTGCCATTTCGGTAAGTACTGACAATGTTGTACAAATGAGTTAACAGAATGGCTACACAATATGTCTATGTCTCTGGATCAATGGAGTTTGAAATGGCACTTCATAGAGGAGACTGCTGTCCCAGTCACAATGTGTTTAAGTCCACATGCACATGCCCTGTGGCAAATGATCTCATAAGGACTGGGCCACACGCGAGGAACATGACATATCAAAACACGCGCTCAATGTCCGCAGGATAGTGGTCATCAAGCACTGTCTCTTTGCCTCAGCTCTGACAAAAGCTGGTGACATGTTCATTAAGCAGCAGGGATCCCATTACCACACTCAACAGCCTCGCTGTCACAAAGCTCACACATAATTAGTTACACATGCAGCCTCAGGAATTCTAATTGTTGCTCTCCTCCCCTCACTTGCTCATTTCTTTCTATACACTTACCCCACATCCTAGACTTGTGCTTGTGCACTCGGCAGGTGGCAAAGTGTGTGCCACTTTTAGTCTGTCAAAGTTGTTCAGAAAAGCTTTCAAATTACAGTTTAAATTTCCCCACTGAGAGCCTATTAACTTTCAAATGGAGACAGAGGAGGACTCAGGAAAAATAGAAAATAGTCGGCTTTAATAACATTTAATAATGTGCTCTTATCTCTAGGAGATCTTTTTTTTTTCTTTACATTTGACTCTATTATTTTTGTCTTCTCTAGATAAACAAAAGTAGATGGCATTCTGGTAATGTAATAATCACAACTAACATTGTCAAGTACCATCCATCGCAAACTCTGGACCCATTTCTAAAATAAAGGGGTCTCACATGATGCACAAAGTCTTGTTGACAATATTTCTTATCACTTCGCCAGCTATTTCAGGAGATCTTGTATAGTTATAAACTGAACATTGATGGAACCCTTCTTGCTGTTTTATTATTTATTTTTGTTCTAAACTAAGATTATAATGTGGGGTTTTCTGCCTGTCTAAACCATAGAAGTCAGTGTAAAGTTTGTTTTATAGTTTTGTAGTATTGTTTTGTGTCATTTTTGTGAAGACTCAAAAGGCCAATGGTCTTTAGCACAATGGTGTTGGAGTTCTTTCTTCTACAAGTCAAATCTGTAACATAATAATGCACAAGTAGATGTGGGTTATTTAGCCACAGTGAATAAGGGACAATGGACTGTAGTAATTTGGATATTGTTTGTATTTTGAGCTGTCTGCTGCCACTCTGCCATCTCTGCTAACTGATTTTTAATGAACTGTGATTTGTTTCGCTGAAGTCCCACAAATCAGGGACAAAAACCCATGGACAGATGGCTTTATTGTTGAGGGAATAGGTCTACACACACTCATCATGGAACTGAATGTCAGGGCAGTAGTGGTTTTCAATCACTTCTTTGAACTTTTCTAGGCCACTGTGGTTGTATCACATGCATTTAACTTTAGCCGTGGCTCTATTAATGTATCTACATACCACAACTGACAAATGCTGCCTTAGTGGAGAACAAAGTACTGAAAAATCTTCACAGATCAAATAAACTATTATTAAATTGCAGGTTAGGTGATGTGATCATGTAATCCTTAAATGCATGTGTTTATAATTTTAGCCATTACATTTGGTCTGCTCTGTTTCCAGTTAGATCTCTATTAAAGACCAAACATTCTTCATACCAAACAACACAATACACTTTGTGTACATGAAGTTTATCCTATGGTCCGTTTGGACTGGCCTAATTGTCTTTCAGATGGTGAAGCATGGCATTTGTGTAAATGGCAAGGTTTACTTTTATTGCCATGGCTGCATTATCAACAGCATCATGAATGTTGGTGTCCTTACGTTTGATATTTAGTCATTTGTGTGCTAATAATGTTAGAAGAAATCTAATGTCATTTCTCCCTTGATGAGATGGATGTCTGTAAGTGATGAAGAATATTAAGAGACCAAGCTAACTAAGCAGCCATGACAAACCCAGGATGCTAATGGCCCAAAGGACTGTCGTGGGTCAAATAAGCCGAGGGGTAGTTGGGCTTGCTATACTTTCCCTCATTACAAGAATGTGATACATCTTTTTGTGAAATGGACAAGTTTGTGGTGTAGCAATAGTACATTAACTGTATTGTGTTAAACACTGATGCCTAATAGTGTTGCAGCAGATGCAGCAGAACTTTGATGTTGAAATCACAAATTTCCCCTTAGAAATTCAGTCATTTGGCAGAAATCCTGCAGCATTTCTGTGGCTCTACTTGCCATCCCATCAGTGTTTTGAAACAATGTCTTTTTTTATTTATTTCACAGCCCTAAAGCCTTGTGTGCAAATCTCAGCACTGGTCAAGTACACGTCTTAAAATAATCTGTGTCTAATTCATGGTCTTCCATGTCTTGTTATTTAGTTTTCAAGTCCAGCATACTATAGTGCTAAGCATCCATTAATTCGCCTGTATCCTTTACGTAGATGCATGACAACAGATCAAGCTACTGACACACAGTAACATTACACACTTTGCCATTTGTCAAAACCATCATGTTTTTGCAGAATCTATAGCCCCATCTCTTATGTTGAAAATGTATTCCTGTATGCTTTATTTTTATTGGCAAAATGCAAACTCAGCTCAAGATGCTTACAATCAGTCCCAAACAAGGACTATAATGACTAAGCTGTGCATTGCACAATATACTAACCCAGACATATTTTAATTCAATATTTTCATTATGCACGATAAAGAATCAGACACTGTAAGACCCCTTAAATAAACTCAAAGCTTGAATGTGAAAAACATGTTGACGACAAGCCCACGCTTTCTGATGATGATTTATGGATTTGTTGGAGGCACAGTAGATTTGAAAGGGAGATGTTCTGTATCTTACATCATTAAAAATGAAGCCACTGAAACAAATGAATTCTGCAACACTGCAAAACAGATGTGAGCAGATCCCATCAGTGTGATAAATAGTAATCACAAACATGAAGAGAAGATAGGGAGAGAATCACGCTTCCTGCTCTTCCCTATTACTAATAAAATATGACAAAGTACTAATATTAAACCCATTATCGTGGCTGCCTGCTGTTGGCGCCTTCCTATTACTTCCTGTTGTTGATTTTCACTGGGAAAAATGTGTGAAGTAAAAATATTACCCCCGGAGTACGACAGGAGTTTTAACTCAGTGGGGAGGAGTCAGAAGTGATTAATCTGGCCTGGTGCCTGAGGCTTCACCGAATTATCATACCAGCAGAATCATATGGACGCACTAGGAGGTATTTAGTCATTTTAGGAAAGGTCCGACAGCTCTGAACACACTGCAGCTAATTTACAGAGACGAGACCGTCGGCTCCCCACTGACACAGGTGGTCAGCTGACACAGCGTCTGGACCTTTGGAGCCGTTGGAAGCCGTTTTAGTTCTCCATATTTAGCCACTCATCACATTCCATTCTGCCGCTGATTGAATACAACCTGTGCCCCTGAGTGTGAGCGAGTGTGTGTGTCGGAGCATAAGAGCACTATTTCATAAGAGCTGGATGTGTGTTTCCATGGCAACGGCAAAACGACACTAATTACAAAATCAGATGGGCTGCGTTCATGATGTCAGCTTGACTTATGTTGTCTGTTCATCACTAATTTTACCTGGATGGTTACCGCAGTAGTCTGCCTCTGCACTCTTCACTAAACATTGTATGTTTATTATTTATTTATTGCTTTAGTGTAAACAAGGCTTCAGTTATATTGCTTTTGCATTTCACAAATGCAAAAATAACCAGAGGATTTAGATACAGCACTTGGTTTTGTCTGTCAATAAAGCTATGCTCACACTTCTTTCTCAGTTTTAGCATGTTAATGCTAAAGAAGTATGAATGTAACACAACCAAAATAATTATGCTTGAAAATGTATCTGTTTACACTAAAATTTGAATCTATGGTCACCTTAAGACCTTGCATTTCATTCTGACTTTTAGCTATCGGGACACCTGTTAAGCTTGACTCTTTGCATTCACACCTGGACACCCTCCTAAGTAAACATTAGATTTGTTCACACTTTCTCGGTTAATATGCAACTGGACTCAGGGCTGTTGTAATAAGCGAGTTGGACAACCTCTGAGTTGCAGAGTAAGTTTTGAGTTGGCTGATGCTGATTATCAACCCTTAACCACCATTACAGGGCATGCACGTGACCATAAAAGCATTGAACATGGATTAAAGACGGTGGGGCTTTTTCTGCTAAGGAACAAGAAGGTCAGTGTACACAAAAAAAGGTTGCATTAATTTTAAATGCATAACCTCTACATTACGACACTTTAGGTTTATGTAACTTTGCCTGGAAGTGTTTCGTTCTCAAGCTCGTCTGGGAGCACTCACATCTGCCAAACAACCAGACTTTAGGGGCGTTTCAGGCCTGGGCACAGATTGGTTTGTGTGTAAGTACGCCCTCAGAGTTTGCGCAAACAAAACCTGAATTTACCCAAATCGTAGTCAACCATATGTCTTTATCTATTATTAGTAAATATGGATATCAAATTTCCTCCTCATCGTATTTTCTTTCTTTTTTTTCTGTTTTTTTGTATGTATTATGTGTGTATGTTGTTTGTTGATTGAATGTTATACAAATAAAATTTGTGTTTTTCTGAATGTTTACTTCTACTTCCTTTTTATAACCCTTTGTTGGAAGAGAAAGTTAATTTACTGGCAAATGTTAAATAGTAATTTATCACTATAAATTAACCAGTTAAACTTAAATCTAATGTTCTCGCTGATGACTTTCTCTAATAAGAAAACTCTTCATTAATGTTTATTTATTGTAGTGACATTAATAATGATTATGAACAGTAGGCTGATCCCACAAGTGGTTCAGTGTTTGGAAGACACAATGTCACTATTGTTGAAGGTGTCGTGATTACAGTCAGGACGCATACCCATTCACACCTTCACAGAGATCCAAAAACATCCAGATACCAGTGACCCAGACCACCTCCAGATGCGTCCTTGAATTCTATTTCTCAGCATGCAGTGTATTCACACCCAGCATTATGGCTGGATATCATCACTCTGTCCAGATTTCAGCACCAGGTTTAAAGGGGGCCTTAGTAAGACAGCAGAACTGGTCTGATGATTCTATGTCCACATGTAGGTAGGTGTTTTTAAAAAGAAATATTTCATCAGAGGCTCAAACACAACATGCATTGTAAGCTCACAAAATAGACATTTTCTCAGTAGGGATTGAGCAAAAACACTTAAACACAGTGGTACTTGCATATCAATTATCCTCAGCCTGTAGTCTGGCAAACCTGTACAAGCATTTGCACTCATGTCATGTAGGGGAAGTTATTTAGTAAAAGGCTTTCTGAAAAATTGTGTACTGGTTCACATTCACAAAGAGTAATAGGTCTCATGCATAAAGGAATATTATTGACCCGGTTTCTTCAAGTGCATCTGGGCTACTTTTGGGGAAAATTGTAAATGTATCCTCATTCAGCATACTCAGTCTGGTTCTAAACAAAACAAATTATTAGTAATTGAAAATTTCAGTAAAAAAAGTTTTATTAGAGCACAAATGAGGAGCAAATTAACCTTTTTAGTCTAGCATGTATATTGACTCCACATTGATCATTTTATTAGGTCACATAAAGCACATTTGTAATTCGTAGTCCATTAGATTACATTCCTTAAAATGAGCTTAGGATTTCAATTAAAAAAAACATTTGTTCAAATATAAATGGATGTGTCATGTTTTTGAAATTGTGATTCCAATGGGTAAAGCGTTCTGAACAAACGGTAGCTGTGCCGTTAAGTGTTTCATTGTATCCGCTTTGTCAATCAGTCTGTTGTTTTTGCTGCAAATTTGTAGCTATTGAAGTGTAAAAATAAACGCTGTGAAAATCGAAAATGAATGCTGACAACAGCTGATAGGAGTTCTATGGAGTGTTTTAAGCACGTAGCACCAGCAAAAGGACATCTAACAGTTTAGTCCGGTTATGTGAAATACATAATTGTTATACAATTATACAATCATATTTATATAGAAAACAATTACATCCTGATTTCTTTATCAGTTCATAATTATTCCTTACTAATACTTATATGCTTACATTTCATAATAACCATTAAAAATTGTAAATTTGCAGTAAATTTTTCTGTTACAAATGTGTTTTTTATTTTTTTAGACAGAAGACAGTTGACAAAGTTTGCCAACTCTTGTGACTGTTCATAAATCATCATAGGCTCAATTGTTCAGGGAAATAGAAAAGTATGATAACAATTAAAGTAAAGAAAGTGGGTATTATTTTGCATTTCCCATAGCAACCAGTTAATGTCTAATGAAGCAACTTACCTGCTAGTCTGGACTATTATAAATTATTGTATAGATTGTATAAACAAGCTTTAGGAAACAAATTTCAGGCTACTTTTGAACAGCATAGGATTCACGAAGAAAAAAAAAGATGTGAGTTATGGCTAAAGGTTTTGAAGGAGTTAAATGTAGAATATTATAACTAATTATTCTAATGGAAGGAAATCCTTTATTTTGACATTTTACAAGAGAATGAGAAATGAGGCCAAGTGAAGGATTCACTTTAAAATCATTAATAATGAGCCTTTCACATATCAAAATAAACATTGGGCTTTAAACGTAGATCAGTTTAATCATTTCAAAACAGTTTTTTTTTGTCATAATTATTACAAGAGGAAAAAGGAGAAATGGGCCACCTTTGAGCTGCATACCTTAAATCTTGCAAAGGTAAAGATATAAGAAGAAAACATAAAAGATTCTTAAAAGAAAAGAAATTGTTCAAAATTGGTAAAGTTTTAAAGTTTACATTCTTCTTTATCCTTGAAGAGACAGATCTTTGAACTGAGAACTAGCTCATTCTACTTCTGCTGTGATCCACTTGATGTGCTCATAATCATACACTTAGTGTCGAGTGCCAGCTCTGTCTCCTTGATCCATTTCGTTTCCCTTCCAGTTTCCTCCAGTGCGCTCCTCTGTTCTCACTACATTCTTGTAACACCTTTGAGGCAGAGTGATAATGTATCTAGGTTACTGTAGCCCGTATGACTACACCCGCAGCCTTCGTCAATAACTGTCAGCTGGCATGTTACATCGCCTACGCATTCTTCCCTCTATACCCATAACCTCTATACCCATAACCTTGCACAAAAGACTTACCGGTGTGTGGGGCAACAGTGACACCTGTAGGGTAAGTTGGAATGTACACTTTTGGACAGCGGCACAATGGTCACATATTAGACAAATAGATTGAAATAGAAAACATATAATAGTCCGTTTGTTGTAATTACACATGCATTGTTCTTTGACAGAGTGGAAATGTCAGATTACATTTTAGACCGTGTGGAGAAATTGCCATTTGTAACCATAATTGACACTAATACATTTTTTTCTTCCCTCAGATCATATGCTAATCAAAACTTGAAGTATTAAAGATGACACAAACGGCCGTGATAAGGCGCTAATGAAAGAGGGGCGGCAAGTGGGACAGTGGTAGACACACTCCAGCTAATAGGTTCCTGTTCATTAGAGCACACCAGCCCCCTCCCGACCCTCCTCCCGTCTCGTCTGTTTCTCCAGACTGACAGCTCTGACAGGCCCTCCCGTCAAAATGAGAAAACTTTTGACCGCATCCTCAAATAAAGCATTAATATTTCACGGCACAACTAAGCAAGTCATCAGCCTCTTTATAAATGGATCAGTGGCAAACTATTATTGGTGGGTGACATAAGCCTCCACTCGACTCTCTATTTAAAAATAGATGACACTATCTATAATGCCAGTATTTTGATGACATTTTTTGTGCGTCTGGGAGGATGTCTTCGGCGTGTCGGTAGGCTGACTCAAACAGAGTGGAGTTGATATGACAGACTTTGATCTCTTCCCACTCCCCGGCTCACTCTTTTGCTATTCCCTCAGTGGACTTCTGCATATGTCGACCCACATCCACCCTGAAAAAGCAGAACGAAGATCCGTGAAATGAGATGCCAAATACAAGGCTCTCCTTGTGTGACATGGTGCGGTGAAAAAAAAGTAAATTAAAAAGGGATGATGGGGAAAAAGAACAAAAACGATAACCAGGCCAAAACTGTTGGCCGCACTGAAGAGAGTGCAACTTCAATTCATTTCTAATGGGTGTATTAATCTTACTGCAATATAAATTTGGTCAGGGATTCACAGTGGGATTGCACCGAACTTGGCTTAGCCCCTAAATTACACTCCAGAGACATTTTACCCTTTATAAAAGAATGGGAAACAGTTTTTTAGAAATATTGTGAAGTGCAACTGTGTAGCAAATAAGCAGGGACTTGTCCTTTAAAACTGTGTGAAAGTGAGAGATAATCATGCTAACTCACTTATTTCATCAGTCTTAACTGGGAGCACCAGTCCAAATCCCACAGGAAAACTCTGCATAGAATTAAATTGACTAATCGCATGTTGTTTCATTGGATTTAATTTCAACCTTTTGATAAACATATTGTTGGATCCATTTTGTTGTTTATTCCTGGTGCTATGTGGCTGTTTCCTAAATGCCAGGATCCTTCCTTGGGAGGACTTCTCTGGAGCAAACCAGCTTCTGAAGGTGTGTTCCGTTTGGTTCCAGACCCTCCATTCGGCCAAAATACAAAGGATGCATCTATGCATCCTCCGTGGCCTTTCCCTACCCACAATGCAATGCAAGGGTTTTGACAAAAGGCAGTAGTAGTAGTTTAAAGCAGAGAATTTTCAGTTTAAAGCAGAACTAAGTAAGATTTGTGAAGCTTCCCTACAGGAAGCTGTAAGGAAAAGGTCGTAAATACTCCTAGTGCAACTCTGGACTACAACGCTCTCCATCTTCAGACAAAGGTTTTCTCTGTCTTTTTGGTGGTTCCACCATGATTGATGATGAAATAAAGTGCGCGCTTCAAACACACCACTACAACAACAACTCAATTAACCATCGTAAGGACTTATAAAAATATTTATGAAGATAAAAATGTTACTTAGTTCTGCTTTAAATACATGTTTTTATAGAAAATGTTTTATTTTGAAAATATTTGTCTAGTTAATTTGCATCAGTGAGATATTATCACCGTTGTCATGTGACTATAGAGTCACTCATGTGGAACATACCACATTTGACTGCTCTCCTTTTACAAAAAATACATAAGACTTTAAATTTAAATAAACTAAGTAAATGTCAGCTGATGTATGTAACTATTCAGCTCCATAAATGTTTATGTCTGTCTTTTTCATAGGCTCATTATCAGACTGTGATTATAAAATATCTCTTTATATAAAAAGTAATGAACAATAGGAAACAGAGTGAGAGTAATATTTCATGTTGATAAAACTGTGCACAGCATTTCCAGGGAATTGGAATTATTCCCCACCTCTGTCTGGTAACAATGTGGAGGTGAAGAAATATGTAAACCAACTGCCTACATATATAATAACATTTCCTTGTTAACATGGGAGGGACCCTTTATGAGCCTGCAGCTCTCAGCCAATCACAGAAGGACAGCATGGTATCCCATTGATGCTATAAAAACCACAGACAGTAGAAATACATTGATCTATAGACTCTATGTAACAATGCTGGAAAAGATCAAGTTTAGGAAGCCAGCTAATGGTAATTACTATTAGCAATTATTCAATTTTTCTTGGACAAAGTACAATCAAGCTGAAGCAGAGATCCTTGCACGAGACGATAGCTTAACAGCTAATTTCCATCTGTATTTCTATATTGTACATGTTTTTGGTAAAAGACATGGTGAGAACATACAAACACCACACAGAAAGGACCAGCTCTGGGAATCAAACCCGGGACCACCTTACTGCGAGGCCGGCATGTTAGCCACTCTGCCATCTTCATTACAGTACATACAATAGTCCAACTTTGTAACTTTGTAGGCCTTACTGTGATTTGCCATTGATCCCTTGGTCCAATATTTATATTGTTTATATTACTTTCAGTGGACTGTCTTTTGTAACTATAAGCCATACAGATAAAATAAGTTAAGCATATGCATGTTTAGTTCATCACCTGTGATTTAATAAAGTAGCTGACTCCAAGCTGACACACTTTTACTTGCTCTCCTCGTCGCCTCGGCATATTCAGCCTTTTTTCAAAGTCACTTCAATTATACATTCAAACATGCTACAGCTGACACCCAAGAGGTATTGTACTAGTGCCGTACAACTGATCCTACATTTAGATCTAACATCAAATGGCTGAATCTTTTTGCCCAAACCCTAATTGGCGTCAATCAAAAATAGAATCTTTGAACTTCTGTCAGTGTAGGGCATAACGTCAGCTAAAAGTTGACATAGTTCAGCAAAGGCAATTGATTTAATTGCATTTGTATGAAAGGCAGACTCATGTAACAATGCTAGCACTGACATGTAATTCCATTCTTGTTAACATGAATAGTTTATACAATGTGATTTTCAGAAACACTTTGCATGACTTTTCTACCACATACCAAGACACATTCTCATGTGTCGTTATCGCCAGCTATATTTAGACAAGTTTAAAGTTTACTTTGGAAGCAGTGAGGTCATCTATTTCCTTTAAAAAACGCCAAAATACAACATGATCACACCTCAGTTAAAGTGTATTGGAGTAAAGACACAATGGCATAACACAGACTTTTGTTAATGTGTACCCACCATGAATGCCCCTCCTCAGTCTTTTCTTGCGGGTTACATTTCCTGTTATCCTTAGAAACACTCTCTAAAGTCTTCCTAAATGATAAGTCTGCAAATGTTTATCATTAACCGAAAGGTAAAACAAACGTTGCGAAACTTTTTCTATATCAGGCAAGGAAATGCACAATGACTTAAGGGTATTTAGCATTCCCCTAGTGGTGTGTGGTTTGTGATCTAACAACCCCGAGACTACAAGTCAGGTGTGTAATGCACCGTGTGTGGGCGGGATTCAAAAACCTACCTGGCATAAAACTTGAAAGGCAACCAATTGAAGCGGCATAAGGAAGTTTGGAATATAAAAAGGCTATTGTAGTGGGACAGCACCTACTGTGTCTGCATGCTGTCATCTGTTGATTCAAACTCTCAGGAAGTCCAGAGGAGACAGCTCACTGCAAACACCTGTTCCCAGCACTGTTGGAAACTCTAAGCACAAGCCAAGAGTGGATCTAGCTGAGACCCCATTACAGGCCTGGTGGGATCGCGTTCGACTGCTCTGGTAAGCTGCCATGCTGCTTTTGGTAAACATTAGAAAAGCCAAAGAGAGTCTGTGGGCAATGCTGGTAATTGTATGCTAGGATCCTTACTTGCAAAAATTGTCTTGAATCTTTTTTATTCACAGAACATGCAGTGTTGACTCCACCTGACTATTGTGTAAACTTTATTTTGTTATCTGGCACAAGAAATAATTCAATACATTTTTTTTCAATATTTTCAATATGTTTGGATGCAACACTATCCAAATGTTTATCATAAATAGATAACATCTAATTCAGTTCATAGTGTAACCAGCTCACCATAGCCCACTGTGTATTCTCAAAGAAACAGAACTGCAGCGGTGGAAATAAGTTTGTAGGTCAAGTGCATATAAAAAGTTACGCACTTGCGTGGGTAATTCTTTTTGGAAAAACGTAGTGACAAATATGTGAGGTAAATGTGAATATAAAGTCGGGCAAAAAGTTTCCAGGGTTATAAAACTTTTAAAAGCCTTTATTTAATCGTGGCTGACCATTACGTTTTGGCACACAGCAGTGTTGCTACAAATGCCTCTGTTTATTTAAAAACTCACCATCGTTTTAGGTACTTAAAAAATGAAACTACCGAACAATGCAATAAAAAACAAATTAAATATAGGTCAAAGTGTTTTGTTCCAAGTCTCATAATAGTGTTATGAGATGAAACAATTCTTACTGGAACTCTTCTAGATAAGCCGTGTTATCAGGGTCATATAAAGAATAAGATATTTAGCCGTAACTATATTTTTGTCTCTTTTATCCCAGCTCTGCACACTTAGTTGTTACAGCTTCTCCTTGTCTGCCTCGCTGCTGATAATATACCTGCTTAGCTTAGATAGACAGCAGTGAGAATTAAAGCACACACAGAGCATTTGAAAAAACCTGTCAGGTTGTCACAAACGTGACCTGATCTCGTCTAGAGTAATGGCATGTGTCACAAATCTTTGGGGAAATCTCACTGAGAGATCTCAACTTAAGTTGTTTGAAAAGCGATAAGTGAGGATCTGTTGTCTTTGTATGGCATGCAGATGTTCTAGTATAAATGTGTCATAGGGTTTGCATTAAGTGGATGTTTATGACCTACCATGAAGTTATTACAGGCATTATCCATGGAACAGGTGAGGTGTTGGCCACTTGTATTAGTCATTCAGACAGAAATAGGTGAAAAAGGTGCCCTATAGCATCTTGTTTGTATATTTATGCATCAAATTTAACATAGACCCCAGTTGAAATCCACCTGCAGAATCATGGATGCATTTACTTAGGCCAAATTTTTTTCAAAGAGAAACAGATTGTTGCCATAGATTTTAGAGGGTGTTCAAAACTAGCTATTTTTATGCCGTTAAAATTAAATCTGTTGCAATTCTAACCTTAGTGCACACACAAAACATTCACAGGGCTTCAATGAAAAGGTGTGTATTGGTTTGCTCTAGTAAACGTCAATTAAAAATTTTAATCCACATAATCCACATAATCCACAGACCAAAAACAGGAAAAGTTACAACACTGAAATAATGTGACTTTAAAACTTTACCAAAAAAAAGGAATACAGTTGCACTGAGCAATGGAGCAATGAGGAGGTAAAATTTCTTTGTTGCTGGCTCACGTGGCGCTTATAGTAGAAAATTGACTTCCTACCCTAAAGTAACGTCATTCCAATCAGACTAAACCCTAACCCACACCATCAATCCATCTCCTCTGACAGCATCATTGTGTCTCTTAAAAGCTTAAGTTTCTTCTGTCATTTAGACCAGAGTTTAAAATGCCTTTGTGAATCCTAACCAAACTTCTTTTTGAAATAATAAAAGGAGACTTCAAGTGTAAACACACCCTAAATAAATAACCTTGTCCACAGATATTAAGTTCTAAAAAAAATCTTATGCCACAATTATGTTAACAGGCTATAATCTAGTCATTACAGTAAACTGAGCACACAGATAAAAGGCCATTGGTATTTCTGGTATGAGGAACCAACCAATTTACCAACCTTTCTCAACAGTTGAGAACCTGATCAGCCTTTTTCACACAGGATTAGTATTACCAGAGGACATCTAGTCATGTGTCTGTGATTTGAAGTCTGTGCAAATCTCCCATGTCCTTGTTTTGAAAAGTCAAAAATCCCTCTCAAACGACCTAGAGTATTTCGCTGAACGCAGGGGTCCTGTGATAGAACTAGTCTCACGCGATCCCCACGTCTGTGATTGGGTTTATTTTCACCCGCTTGTCTTGGGGACTGTATGGACTTTTACACCAAATGCAGGAAGTGACAGACAAGAAAACACTCGGATAAGCTATCTGTTGGGTTTAAGATGCACAGATGATGTTTTATCTATTTCTCTATTTTATTACATAATTGCTAATATATTTTTTTACATTAGCCATTTAGTTTTTTTATTGAAGTCAGTTGTCTTACCTTGCAGTCTCTTGGCCATGCAACATCAGAGTTCAGCAGCTGCAATATGAGCGTAACTTCGAGCACCCCTCTGGACAGCCACCTGAACGCCCCATGGGACATCACCTACCATGACAGTAAGTCTCATAACAAAAAGTCATACTCTGGCTTCTGCTTGACTGGAATAGTTATTCTGTATTTTCTTCAGTCACTCAATCACATAATTAAATAGTCAGTGTAAGATTCTGATTGCTCTCTGTTTAACAATGCAGTTCTCTTTGTATTTATGAATACACAATGGAAAATGAAATCAGTGAGCAATTAGCAGCTGATGTATTGCTCACCTGGTGGGCCCAGAGCTCTGTAACACAGAGGAGGAATTAAGAACTCATTTTCTAAATAGATTTGCAGATGGATTATTGACAAATAGTGGAGTCTTGGTTAATTTCCTCATATCCATATTTAACACTGGAACCACCAGGGGGTCATTTATAAATTCATTTATAAATTCAGTTTGATATGAACTTTGTTCAAATAAAAGTCTAACTCTCCCACTTCATAGCTTTTTCTAAAAAAGTTTTTATTAATCATACACTTTATCCTGAGCTTATAAAAATAAACAATCTAGAAGTTATGATTGTTTTACAAAGATAGTATGCAATGTGTCATCACCTGAAGGCCATCCTAATGCGTTTCATTGACTTTGCACTTAGAGTCCCTTATTTTGGGCTTCTGGAAAAAAAGTTATGGTATGGTACCCTGACAAGCCAGAGAGAACTGCTCCACTGAGTGTAGTGTGTTTCCAGGTATCGTCTGGAAGGGCTTTCAGTGAAATCGTTTGCAAAAGGGTAGATACCTCAGTTTATTATCTATTGCAGTTTTATCTATATCATACCTTATCAGAACAGTGACATGTTGTTTATGTTTATAACGATAAAACGGTTGCCACATCTTCAAACCTAAAACACGTCCAGGCCTGTCAGTGCTGCCACCTCGTTGGTCGCAACAACCTGGTAAGCCCAGGTTTTGACCGTGTATAATATGCTAGCAGTTCAAAAGCTGCAGAAGGTAAAGGCAAATGGTGAACGTAGGTTGTCAAAGCAAGCGCAATCTATTTACCCCCTTAGCCAACAGCAAATTAGCCCTCATTTATCAAACTTGCATAGAAATAAATGTAGATCAATGGGTAAAAAACTATAATCTTATGTAGGCTACATGCTAAAATGTGCACATTGGATTTATGAAACTGTGTGCACCTTGCCAGTTTCACCGTGCACAAAACCAGTTTGTGATAAGTGAAAACAATTAGAATTTTATGTTCATGGTTCAGGCGTACTGACCAATGGAGTTTACATGGAGTTTATATTTTATGAAATGATCAACTTGCAATTGATTTAAAGACATTATCAAATGTTGACTTTGTTGTGAGGGGTAAAGCTGGCGGTTCTCGTGTTAACTGATTGTTTTTACTGTCATTGCAGTTCCTTCAGTGATGTCTGGATACTCAAGTCGCCTGCTGTCGCATGAGTCCCAGCCTCAGTTCTGGAGTAAATACCAGGTGTGGGACTGGCTCCAGCAAATCATGGACGTGCACCAGATTGACTCATCCAACATTCCTTTGCAAAACTTCGACATGGACGGCCATCAGCTGTGCAGCCTGAGTTACCAAGACTTTATTGTGGCCGCCGGCAGCGTGGGACCAATCCTCTTCCACAGCCTCTCAGACCTCAAGTGGAGTGGTGCGTTTAAGAGCCTGAGATGGGGTATTCGGGGTGGGCTGATTAGTTCCGAGCAGTGTGATTCCAGTTGGGTCCAAGAAATTCTTGATGAAGTGTTGCTTAGGGGTCGTGTTGCATGCAGCTATAGAGGGCCAAAACACCGCTGTAAGCAAAAGCGATGATGGATATGTTGTTTTCTGTTGCTGGAACAGCTCTTCTAACAAAGCACACAGGGAGTTTGAACCAAAGACACCAGGTTAGAATTGGCTCATCTACTGCTGGTAATTAAATACAATTGAACAACTCTAGAGCAGGTGTTTTTCTATGTTAAAGTTTACAAAACATGCAAAGAGAAAGTAATAAAAGAATGAAAATTGTCGTGTAATGTTAGATTTGGAAAGGGTTGCATGGCATTTCCAAACAGTAATGCCCAGCACAACAGGTTTAACGTCCAGTAACAGAGAAATTCCAGTTCTTTCACAATGATAAACAATGCCACCATTGTTGGTGCCAGGTGTATCATTGCATAAATATCACCTTAGTTGGAGACGTGTTGTTTGCTCAGATGGAAATGGTTTGCATATAAACAAAAAATAGCTGTATTCTCTGCAGAGGGATGCTATAAATGCATGCTTGGTTATTGATTGACTCAAGCATAATGCATTTTTGTTTCTGCACAGGCCAGTACCACATGGAAATAGGACAAGAAGGTAAGGATCCCAAACAAAAATGAGTAGTGTAAAAAGATGTTTAGGACAATAATAATAATTTAGATTTTTTTATTTGACAGTAGACATCAGCCCATTTCCAGATTCCAGTTATTCGTCCACAGGTAGTATATAACTGCAAACATGCTAAATCTTCTTTTCTTTTAGTGAATGGTGTTATGAAATCTTATCTGTCTTTTTTGATTTACTTAGAAATGTATGAACCTTCACTTCACCCCCTCCCTCCTGCTTCCTCCCCCAGGCCATCCACCCCTGGTATGAAATACGTTACACATTAATGCAATAACAGTTACAAGCAGTAAACTGACACTATGGCTCTCATTGTAACTCTTTCACTTTTGTTTTGTAGAAATTAAAAGATATAGCAGTCGCTCTTATCAGGTCAAAAAACAAAGTGAGTATCAAATCAATAAGTTTGCGTATTGCATTATAATAGGCCTCTCTACATTTAAATATGACGTACCCCCCATCCCCCTCCACAGACCCCAGAGGCACACATTTGTGGGAGTTCATTCGGGACATCCTCCTGAACCCAGAGCGTAACCCGGGCCTCATCAAGTGGGAAGACCGGACTGAGGGAGTTTTCCGGTTTCTTAAGTCTGAAGCCGTGGCTCAGCTTTGGGGCAAGAAGAAGAATAACAGTAGCATGACTTATGAGAAATTAAGTCGAGCTATGAGGTATGTCTGAGATGAGATTCTCTAAAAAGCTGCTACTCAGCTGCCACTGGATTTATGCATATTCACTGTGATAAAATACAAGGTGGTAGGTATTTTGGTCATAATAATTTAAACTTAAAAGAAGAAACACTGTAATCTGGAAATGCTTCAAGGAAGTATTTTGCAAAGTAAATTGTAATGGTAGTGATTACTACCACTATCACCTCTGGGAACCTGGCTGTGACCAAATATCACATCCTGAAGGCACATTCACAGGATTGCAGAATCATATGTCTCTAAATAATAAATCATTGCCTTCCCACAGAAAACTAGATATTACTACAGGTAATATTATCAGTTCCATAAGCAGTATTTTGGTGTTTTATTATTGTGTCTCTCAAGGAGCAGATGAGCAACAGGCAATATACTGTACATCAACGAGTATGTTAACTACACTTTTTGCAAAGCAGATGCATAACCATAATATGACTGCAAGTATAAAGGAGCTTAACTTCAAGTAATTTGGAAGTGGGGTTTGTTATTTCTCAACCAAAGACCCTGCAAAGTAAATTACGCAAATCTGACTTTTGTTTGTTTTGTTTTCGAGAGAAAAACTCCAGTGTATTGGCCTATTTCTGCTCCCTTTGTTTGAGCTGCTTAACGTATCAATCAGGAGAGGTCTTCATGTCCCAGGGGCATGAAATTATATATCGTCTATATCAGAGGAGAAAAGGTCAAAGCAAAAGCATCTGGACTAGGTTTTCAAGGTGAAGACGTTTTGTCTCTTATTCCAAGAGACTTGAAAAAAAGACAAAACGTCTTAACCTTTAAAACTTTAAAAGTCCAGATGCCTTTGCTTTGACACCTTTTCTTCAAGATGACCTGGATGACTGAGAACCTTCACAGACATTTAGTTTTCTGTCCATCTGAAGGTACTGTGTCAGCAAAATAGGTATGAATTTACCCATTGAGTGTCTAAGAATCCTTAAATCAATACAAGAATGTATATTTTGGGAATTTAAAATTACACAAGGGGAAGTGTGGGGGACTACAGCAGATGCCTGAAGCTGTAGACAACAGCTTATTTAGCACTTTCTGAGGCGGGTTAAGGAATTTGCAGCCTGATTGCATTACCAAACAGACTGGGATGCTTACTCATTCATAAGAAAGCTATTGACCGCAGCCAAATATTGCTTTAATTAAAGTTAAATATAATTTGCTTTTGTTTCAGATATTACTACAAAAGGGAAATCCTAGAACGAGTGGATGGACGCAGATTGGTTTACAAGTTTGGACGTAACGCAAGGGGATGGAAGGAGTCGGAAAAGTGACTATTTCATTCGTGTAATTTATGTTTTCCTATTGTTGTGTGTATAATCCCATGGTTTGAACATTTATTTGGATTGTTTACATTCATTTGTCTTTTATGTTTTAGTTTTTTCATATTTGAATGCTTTCTTTTGTTGCACATTACAATATGCCCTGAAGAGTCTGTAAACGTCTCAGATGTGTTCAAAAGCAGTGTGTTTTCCTTTAAAGATGGGTTCCCAAAGGAGAATGTGTTGAAAGCTTTCAAAACAAATGGGTTGGATGTTTGCTGACACTAATGCTGTGAAGTGTCCTATGGGAATAACTCATACAATCATAATTAATGCCACTGCCTCAAGGGTTTGTAAATCAAATCCCATACTGATTGATCATGTCACCATTTGGGCTGTATTTATTGCCAGTTACTTCCTGTTCTACAGCTTTCCAACTGATGACAGTGTTTGGGTGTTTTTCTGTCATTAGTGAAAAACAAGACTTTAATGACCCTGGATGTTGAACCGACTGACTTTGTGTGTGCGGCCAGTGGGTGGGCAGAGAACATTATTTATTCAAGCATTCAGGCAAGAGCAGCAAAAAAATACAAGCTACAAGTCACTGGATGCTTAGGACAATGCAGGACTTGTACAGAATGCTGAATAACATCACATGAAGGACCTGGATTTATTCACAGGTTGTTGTAGAACCTGTGCTTCCTCATCAAAGACTAGTTAAACTACCTAATAAGACTGGTATACATGTTGCTAAAGCTGAAAAAGCTAGACTTAGACTTAAGACATTGTACAAATGCATAAAGGCTTAATTTAACATCCATATTTTGGTTGTGAGCTATGCAAAAAAGGGAAGCAAACTAGCATTCTAACTCAATCTGCTAATGATAAAAAACACTGGTAGCAAATAACCTGAGTAGAACAGAGCTCTGAAATATATATTGCTGCTTTTGTTGCTGTGGTGTTGCTTTTTTTCTTTTTCTTTTTTTTAGATGACTGTTCTTGTGAAAGTTCTACAGAATAAACCTACAGATAAACTGCCCCACACGTGGAAAGCTGTGGTTCATGTAAATGTGTGTATTTGCTTGTATATGTTGGTTGCTAATTTGATTAAAAACGTTTTTCATATAATACGGGCTGATTCCTCATGATTGATGACAGACATTTCTGTTGAAGAACGGTTTGGTATTTTATAGTTACACTGGAAATTCCCTCACAAGTTAATTACCACACCCCTGACGCAAGCATGTGCAACAAAAACATTATGAACCAGCAATGGTTCAATATATCACAACCAAAATTTTATATTGTTTCTTTTTAAATACAATGACCTTTAGTCATATTTTTTAATACATTTTTTTATTTTGGGGGGAGGGTTGACTTCTTTCTGGCCTATTTGGTTTTAAAGGCAAATAAGGGTCTGACCGTATTTTATCATGCAGCATGCAGGTGGAATTTTTTGCATAGCATCACACTGAATTACAATGGGGTGTGTTATTATGAGTAGACAATTTTACCTGAAAGACGTTTTACCTTAAAGTGCAGGACTTTGTTGTTGTTGCAAGGTATGCCACCTTCTTGCCAATTGCAGTCACAATTAGTCACACACACTGTGACAAATTATAAATGCATGGACATGCCAAAACAATGTCACAACACCTGAAGTGTAGAGCATACATGCTCAGGATACATGCTTACTTCACTAATTTCCTCATCACAATAATGTATAGTTTAAATATAGTTCCTCAGTGGTTTGGTGCTTTAACGTCAAATAAGTTTTCATCTCAATATTAAAATAATTACATAGAGCAGGGTGTTCAGTTTCAATGTGTATAAGTTGGCCTGGAAGACTAATTAATTTCTCTTTACTGTGCATATTGTTTGGCAACTTTTTATTCTTCTTCTTTTTTTTTTTTTTTGTTTAGTAAATTGATGGTGTCTTATGAGCCCTTGGAGGGGCATATGCAAGACACAATAATAATAAGAATTTGAATTTGAATTGAATTGAATATGCAGTGCCATCTCATAAATAAAGTATCCATATTTTATTTCACCTTTAATTTTTAATGATTAAAGTTTCTCGTACTTCAAACTGTTTATGGCACAAGACAAGGGCACGATGATAGCTAGAGTATGCACTGTCTAAATACAACAGAAATACAAATACTGTTTAATACACTATACTCCAAAACAATTCTCATTTTAATATTCTATAGCTGGAAAGCCAAAGTGAAAGCACTTAACACTTTGGCAGAGTTTCACAAAAGCATATTTTATAGTGATAACTCATCGCTCAATTACTCAGCTGAATCTGCATTGTTGTAGTTGTTGTAAGACAAGTTCTTGAGAGTGCAATTAAGGTGACTCCAATTACTGTAAAGAAAACACATGTGCAAGAGATTATGAGTGATTATCTTTTGAAGCCACTTTAAACTGCTCTTTAAAGGGATAGTGAACTGTTTTTTGTTCAGTTTTTTTTTTTTTTTCTTTAGTAAAAGGGGGTCTACAAATTTATTTGATAACTGACAGCAAACCTACAGTCTGGAAAATCAGGCAGGGACCAAATTTGGTCTATTTGCCCCAACGTACAAGTGTATTAGTTTAGTCTAGTTTAGTGTTTGCCCTCACCTGCTTCTCCAGACTCACCTCTTCTCACTAAGGTGTGTTTCACTAGCGTTGCCTGCTAGATACACTTACATGGAAAAATTATTAGAATGGGTGGCCAGGTTTGCATTCCCCATCAGCCCTGTCTGGTTTACTTCCAAGAAAACCTTGATGCATTTTAATTGTCATGAGAACAAACAATGACCTAAAGGCAGGTGGAGAACCAATGTGTAAAGAATAACACTTTAAATACATTTCTAGAGAATGGCCACAATGTGTAGATTTTGAAAATATGATGTAAATAATTTCTCTAGTTCTATAATTCACTTTGGGCAAATTCACACAGGACAAAAAACATCCACTAAAATAAACAGCTGTAAAAATGTATCAGATAAAAAAATACTTTTAACTTGTTTAAATCAAATTTGTTAAACAAACAAACAAAAACTAAATATAAAATAAATCCAGAATTGTAATTCTATAATTGCCAATTTCATAAGTGAGATAAGGGTCACATATTTGGGGAAAAACACACAAAATGGCTCATATTTAAAATTTACACTTAATGTGGACAGGATTGTTTTTTCCATTTTATCAAAGTCTTGGGTATGTCAAAGATTTGTAACAACATTGACTTCAGTGCATTTTTATTTTTGTGCCCTATTTGTTGTTTGTGGACCTTTTTGTCCCTTTGACTTCCATTATAAACAGTTTTGACTGCACAGACAGGACACTATATAATCATGCATTCTTGATTGTTGGTGGTTTTGGGATTTATACTGTTGACAACCAAGTGGGCCCATTTCCCCGTTACGTAGGCCTAGGTGCATAGTAAGCATAGTTTCTGGCTTTAGTTATATGGAGTTGCTATGTGTATTAGTTGAGAAGTACAGACTAAACAATAACAAAGTGAGTGTATTTAAAGACTTACTCCTTCTGGTCATTTGATTGTGAGAGTAGCAGCAAGCACCATGAAGAGTCACATGACTTGTGCTGAGGTTGTAAAGAAGATTATACAAGCTGACCCATCTGAGCAGGTGGATATGTTGTCCTGTCCCTCTGACACCACTGACACAGGAGAGTCACATCCTGATTTTGTTGTGGCACCCTCATCGTCCTCTCCAGACTCTTCAACTGAAGGCGAGAACGATTTAGTGGATTCTGGTGCGTTACACCATTGCCAGCTTCCAGAACATGGATTCTACATTCAATCTGCTTTTTACGAAGGAAATGATTGACCTCATCGTCAGCATGACCAACCTCCTTGGCCGGCGCACAGTGAGAAACTGGACCCCACAGATCTCTGTGCCTACATGGAGCTACTGGGCCAAAGTCTACAGGTCCAGAGGGGAGTCCACACGATGTTTGTGGGATGAATGCAGTGGTCACGTGATATTCAGAGCCACCATGTACCTCTCTAAATTGTATGCAGTCAGCAGAGCTCTGCGCTTTGATGACAAGTTGTAGAGACCAGCTTGTCGTAGAGTGAATAAACTTACCCCCATCAGATCCATGTGGATGCACTATTTAACCCCGGCAAAGAATATCCCCGTGGATGTGCAGCTTGTGCCATTCAAAGGGCAATGCAAATTTTGTCAGGACATTCTCAAAAAAAACAGACAAATATGGGCTAAAGGTTTTGGTGACTGCTGATGTTACCACATGCCTCCAAGTGTGACAGTAACTTGGGAAAGACCAGTGATGCTGCAGAGGTGGGCCAAGGCAAGAGTGTCGTCAAGGAGATGACAGAAGGACTCCAGGGTGTCACTGTAACTTGTGACATCTTTTAACTTCTTACTCACTTGCCCAGGAGCTTCTGCAGAAGAAAATAGCCTTCAATCAGGAAAAATAACCTGAGCTGCCACCCAACCTGGTGCAGGTTAAAGGACGACCTACCCTCTCTGCTGTCTTTGCCTTCACGTGGGAGGAATGTGATTCTTAACATCACAAGGCATCGTGAGGCAGTGTTTGACAGAGGGACCAAAACAGAAGCCAGAGATCCTCACCGACTACAACCACTGCAAGGGAGGTGTCGACAATCTAGACAAGCAGCTCAAGTGTGAAGAGGGGAGCATGCAAGTGGTGCACAAGACATGATGTGGTGGACTTGCAAAGAGCACCTGGTCACATGCTGCTGGACAACCATCCTTACTCTTGCACAGTTTGTTTGATGTTGTTGTTGTTGCATTTTGGTTCATAATAAATTATGTTTATAAATCCTCCTTAGGAAGGGGAAAAGGGGTAGGGCTCTAAAAATGACCTCAAGAAATGCCATTACAAGAGATGCCACTACACCTGTAGCTTCATGACTGTATAATAAGATCTATAATGATATAAGATCTATAAAAATCATATATTTATTATGACTTATTCTATGTCTAGGCACATAATTAATATATAATCATATAATTTATCATAATATATATTGTAGGTTGATTTAATAGATCCATTGGTAGACGTCATCATACAGCGCAACCTACAGGTTCTGACTTGAACACAAGCTTTGTGTATCAGCTGGTGTTTCCTCTGGCCCTGGTTACAGACATAAGAACAAGTGAATAATGTTGCTAAAAAAACGAAAACAGATGATGTTATGCGTTAGCTTATCAGACGAGCAGTAAAAAGTTTTGCAAATATAAGAATGTTGTGGCCTGGCAATGTTAGCAAACAACAATTTTTCCGAAACGCTCCGAGGAGAAAATGAATTTGTACATATTATGGTATTTTATTGTTTGTTTAATTGTTTTATTTAAAAATATATATTTATTTTACAATAAGAGGAAATGAAACAAACAACATCAGATTACTAAAGGGGCACAGTGTAATTTTTTGGCCAAAAATACATCTTTTAAATCATTTTGATGGTTCTTGACTTAAGAGACAGGAGATTTGTAGAATCATGCCACTGCCAATCATCTCACTGACACAGCACCCTCAGCTGGACAGAAACCTCCTGTAACTTTCCTGTCCCGGGACAGGGGCTCAATGCAAGTGATGTGAGTGATGCGCTCAAACAGAGGGACAGAAATTGGATACAGCAGAGTCTTATTTGTACTAAATACAATAAAAAATACTCTGCACAAATGATCTGTTACCTGGACCCGCTTTTGTAAACAATTCTACACATTAACTCTTTTGGATTTTTTTTTCTGTGTATATGCTGTTATGTATATGTTGTTGGTTGTTAGTGGAGAATTTTAAATTTAATATCTTTAATTATATGTCCTTAGCCTCAACTGGGCCTGTTTATTTAGGTTAGCACACCCTGTGAGAGACAGTAGACGCTTTCCTTCAGCTGAACCCTGACATGGCATGATCTTTGACATAAAAGGCTATATAGTCTTATGTATTTTAGAAGCATGGCAGACTAGTTACTCAATGCTCCACTGTTTTGAGTGTTTGGTCTCTGGGTCCTGTACTGCGATTGGTTTAAAATCAACAGAGCCTTTACTGACATAGAAATTATTTAAATGTTTGGAATTATTGCAAAAAAAGACAAGTCAGAAGGGAAGACAATAATACAAGGTGCAAGACAAACTTTATTGTCTTTTGTGCTGTAGCATTTGCACATCTGAAATCTAGCTCAACTTTTGTTTCTGATTAAAGTAAATGCTCCCGGACCATGTTAGACAAGGACACGTGTGATGTGACTGAGCAGTTAGGCAAATTGTCATGACTAATCTAACCAAAGAGACCAGAGAGACAGGTTTGATCCCAGACGTGCCTCCTTTCAATGCAAACTCCCCCTTTACATAACCTGCTATCAGTTTATACGCATGCCCCAACTGATTTAAATCACACACATAATGGCCCACTGTGCAACATGAGGAGAAAAATAACAACTTTTCTTTATTTTTTTCAATGTAAGCAAGACAAGATAATGAAATTTAGGAAACTACCGTTAAACCAGTACAACAAGTTAAGTGACACTTTCGGGTAGTGAACAAGTGCCCGGTTACCCATGCAACTATGTAAACACGTCTTGGACAAATAAATACGCACATTTATGATAACTAAATTAATCTGCAAAACCAAGCCAGGAAAACTGACAGGTGTTGGTGGTATCTATCTACAAGTGTCTGTATTGTTTTCAGACTTTTAGATTTGAATGTGTTATGCATGGACCTTTGTTATATAAAAAAGAGTGCATTCATTTAATAAGATAGTTGTTGGAGGAAGAAGTGGTAAGTGATGGTCAGCCAGGATTAGATGCATATTCTCATATAGGGCTATTGTGGTCTGCCAGTAGATTTACAATAGAAGCTTATCAGAAATACTTATCGTTGATCTTGACAAAATGACAAGAATGGACACAATAGGCAGCAAGCCATCAGCGCCAAAATGTCAGCAGGTATCAAAATCATCTTGTTGGACCTTATCAGAAGACATAAATCAGCTTTTTTCATCTACAAACACAAGGAAGTATTCTCATAAATACAAAGTATCCCATTCTGACTTCTTTCTGTGCTGCCAATTTCCTTCTCAGATGTGTTAGTTTTCCATTATTGTTTATTTCCTTGTTTATGTAATCAACTATTTGGAACACCCATACTTTCCGTATGTCACAACTGGGCACAGGGTAAAGTGATCGTAAAATATAAGAAGAATTGCAACCTATGTTACAAAATAACATGTCACTATTCAAAGCAAAACATTAATTCATTCACTTTGATGGAGGTACATTCTAGACAATGATAAATGTTACCTGTCAAAGAAACTGTTGCCAGGTTGTGGGGATTAGAAGACATTTCTTCTAGCTCTTCTAGAGGAATATTGAGGCGTTCCCAGGCCACCCATAAGACATCATCCCCCCAGTGCCTTTTGTCGGTCCTGGGGGCTCATTCCTGTGGTACATGTCCTTAATATTCAAGGACACCTGGCCACCCTGCTTTATATCTGATCCTTGGAGGGGTTCATTCCAGACATTTGGTGCTCAGTTGCAAGCTGTCCCTGTACATGTTCAAGGCTGTGGTTTGATGAAGCCAACAGAAAAAAAAAATCACATTTCAACATTTTAGGATGCACTGATTCTACATGTTATTGATGTAAACAAAAAAAACAAAAAAAAAAACACATGTTTTGGACTTGCCCAAAACTTTATGGTATAGGCAGTCTATTGTATTGAGACCTTCTCTAAAATATGGGGAAAGTGCAACCATCTGCATTGATGTTATTATCTTTGAATTGTTTACATTTTGTTCTTTGTTAGTCGTGAGGTTGGGCCCATGTGTCCTATTCACTTAGAAAATATTAGTCTATACCATAAAATAATCTTTTGGTAAATTGTATAATCACTGGCAGTCATTTATATATATTTTTGGAAACATGTTAGCTCAAAATCTTGTTTGATGTATGAACTCTATACAAGTTGTGTTGGAAAATAGTACAATGTCATCTGAATTCTATTGTATGTGAGCTGGTCAGATGATTCAGGATAGACATCCTTCTTCAATATAATACAATTTACACACAATACGTTTAGGTTAATGGTATTTTAGCAGCCTAATAATATATTGTTGAAAACCCTGAAAGAGGGTGCTTTGCCATTAATCTCCACTAGAGGACAACAAAGAAATAAACAACGACAATTTCATTTACTTGATGGAGGAGAGAAATAATGCTCCTCTAGGACCAATTGTAGTTTATTTAAATGCTATTCCTTTTGTTGCTCTAATGACAAATACCTCTAGTGAAATACAATTAAAAAATCTTCTTTGTGTTTTATTTTAACTACACTACACGTTTTTATATTTTATTTTATTTTTTTAATGTAGGTTTACCGTCAGGCATGTGCAGGGGCACCTCTCACCGGCGGAGGACGACAACATGGCGGCCTCCTTGCGCCTGGGTCGTCAGGGGATATTATTTAGCCTTAAGTTATCTAATTTTAATAAATGTTTAAGGGGTTTACAACCATGGCAGGAACGTACCAGACATTTATTTCAGTCCGCATATTGTCTAGGTAAGTCTTGTCAAAGTGTTATTTTGGTACGATCGACGTGTCGGCTGTCATTCTCGAGCCAGAACTGTTATGTTCTTGATATTGTTATAAGGGGGCTGTATTTTTAATCTTTATTGCATGATAATGATATCATAATTTCAACAATGTAAACAGCGGAGACACTGCTGTCTACATTGTGCAGTAGACTGGTTAAATGTACGGAGCTGGAGATGGGAGGAGATTCTCAATCACAACAAGGTTGACATTTTTTATTTCAAGGTAAACCCCGCTGTGATCAAATAAACAGTATTGTTTATGGCATAGCCTAATCCTCAATCCTTATTTTTAACATTATTATACTTAATGATATGCAATTTGTCATATGTAATCAGTGAGACCGGGGCTTCTTGTACATCATAAATTTAGCGTCTAAATTGTTCAGAAGTAGGCTACTCATCTACTATACCCCAAACATATAGGCTGAAAATCCTTACAAAAATAATATTTAATTCAGTATAATGGTTTGTTGTCATAAAACAAGGGGATTAACCCTCCTTTAAAGGCCAAGAGGACTTTTTGTAGAGAGATATTCAAACCATTGTGTTTGTGGCACATATGTAGCCTAAAAACATAACCTACCGTTTTTGAAGAATATTTATAAAATGTTAGCAATACCATCTGGTTTTGCCTCTGCATTTGTCTTTTTAGTGGGTTTACAGGCAAAAAAGATACGTAGTGTTGCTTTAAGTAACAATATCATATGTGGGAAAAAAGAGTATGAATACTGTGCAAAGATATTTCCAACAAGGGGTAACTTTACTTACCTCTACTAGCATCGCCCGATGTAAAGAACGTAAATATCCAGCAGGTGGTAGCAACACACTGGACCTTTTTATTTTTTTTTATAATTTCGATTTTAAAATGTATATATATATATATTTTTTAGGCCCGAGCCGGTGATAGCCGGGAGGGCCTATTGTTTTTGCTCGGATTATTATTATTTTATTTTTTTTTTTTCTGCAAAATGATCCTTAATTTGACCCAGTGAACATGCACGAAAAGTCATTTTTATTGGGCCCAAAGTTCAAGGTCGGCGAAAAATTTATGTATTTGAAGTCCCCGAAAAAAAAATATGAAAAATGACTCAGTGGCGACCCCTAGAAAAGTCAAAATACATTGGGCCTATGGAAAGTGAAAGTACATTTTTTCCAATGTAGAAATACAAAACTGGGTACATCCATAGGACACCTCAGGGCAAACAGAAAAGTCTATGACAGCAACAGCCTAAACTCAACAGGAAGTCCGCCATGTGGGGTGAAAGGCGCCACCTAAATCACACCCCTTACGCCAAAAGATTCAACTCATTGTGTTTTTGTCTAAATGGCCCCAATTTTGGTGAGTATCATCTAGACACATGTGCCAACAAAAGCTGTCATTTTGTTTTTGATATCTTATCGGGTGTGGGTGTGGCAAGCCTGTAACGAGGCGGCCATTTTTGTGGTAATAAATTATCCGTTAACTCTCAAACGCCTTCTCGGATCAAGTTGGACCCAAAAGGCGTTTGTGCACATTCACGACCTGAACACAAAGATATGTTAATAAAAGGGTTTGCTTTAGAAATGGCCTCTAGCGCCCCTACAAACTTATAATGGGACCCAAGAATTTAGTATGTCATAGAGACATAAAATTTGGCACACACATCACTTATGTCATGACGAACATAAAAGCTAATGACAACCACCCCCTATCTACAAATGTATTGCCATAGCAACGGCGCAAATATGTGGAAAAAGTCAATGGGAAGGGAAAATTTTAGTTTGTCCTAGGCAAATGAAACTTGGTACACACATCCATCATGGGATTATGAACATAAAAGCCAATGGGGACCACACCCTAACACACACGAGAAGGCGGCCATTTTGAATTGAAAATGTGAACCGTCTTAGAATACACCTCACTTTTAAAAATTGACAGAAAATAGCTGCTTCATTCAAGAAACACCAAACTTAGGCAAAATGAGCTAAACACTTGTGTGCAAAATAGACAATGCCTTTTCTTGTTGTTTTTGCTCAATTTATATTTTTATTTAATTTTTATTTTTCTGCAAATTTTTCTGCAAAATTATCCTTAATTTTGACCCAGTAAATGTGCAAAAAGTAAATTTTATTGGCCACTAAACTTAAGCCTGGCGAAATATTGATGTATCTTAAGTATTTGAAAAATAATTAAAAAAATGACTCAGTGGCGACCCTGGAAAATGAAAATACATTGGGCCTATGGAAAGTGAAAGTACATTTTTTTCAACGTAGAAAAATGAAACTTGGTACATCCATAGAACACCTCAGGCCAAACAGAAAAGTCTATGACAGAAACAGCCTAAACTGAACAGGAAGTCCGCCATGTGGGGTAAAAGTCGCGACCAACTAAATCCTACCCCTCGCGTCAAAAGATTAAACCCAATGTGTTTTTGTCTAAATGGCCCCAATTTTGGTGAGTATCATCTAGACACATGTGCCAACAAAAGCTGTCATTTTGTTTTTGATATCTTATCGGGTGTGGGTGTGGCAAACCTGTAACGAGGCGGCCATTTTTGTGGTAATAAATTATCCGTTAACTCTCAAACGCCTTCTCGGATCAAGTTGGACTCAAAAAGGCGTTTGTGCACATTCACGACCTGAACACAAAGATATGTAAATAAAAGGGTTTGCTTTAGAAATGGCCCTCTAGCGCCCCCTACAAACTTATAATGGGACCCAAGAATTTAGTATGTCATAGAGACATAAAATCTGGCACACACATCACTTATGTCATGACGAACATAAAAGCTAATGACAACCACCCCCTATTTATAAATGTGTTGCCATAGCAACGCGCAAATATGTGGAAAAAGTCAATGGGAAGGGAAAATTTTAGTTTGTCCTAGGCAAATGAAACTTGGTACACACATCCATCATGGGATTATGAACATAAAAGCCAATGGGGACCACACCCTATCACACACGAGAAGGCAGCCATTTTGAATTGAAAATGTGAACCGCCTTAGAATACACCTCACTTTTAAAAATTGACAGAAAATAGCTGCTTCATTCCACAAACACCAAACTTAGGCAAAATGAGCTAAACACTTGTGTGCAAAATAGACAATGCCTTTTCTTGTTGTTTTTGCTCAATTTATATTTTTATTAAATTTTTATTTTTCTGCAAATTTTTCTGCAAAATTATCCTTAATTTTGACCCAGTAAATGTGCGCAAAAAGTTAATTTTATTGGCCACTAAACTTAAGCCTGGCGAAATATTGATGTATCTTAAGTAGTTGAAAAAATAATAAAAAGAAATGACTCAGTGGCGACCCCTGGAAAATGAAAATACATTGGGCCTATGGAAAGTGAAAGTAATTTTTTCCAACGTAGGAAAATGAAACTTGGTACATCCATAGGACACCTTAGGGCAAACAGAAAAGTCTATGACAGCAACAGCCTAAACTGAACAGGAAGTCCGCCATGTGGGGTGAAATGCGTGGCCACCTAAATCGCACGCCTTACGCCAAAAGATTCAACTCAAAGTGTTTTAATCTAAACGGCCTTATATTTGGTGAGTATTATCTAGACACGAGTGCCAACCAAAGTTCTCATTTTGTTTTTTGATACATTTACGGCTGTGGTCGTAATGAGCCTGTGAAGAGGCAGCCATTTCTTTGGGAAATAAATGCCATTTACAAAATGCCAGGATCCTTCCTTTGGAGCCAAGACTAGAGCCTTGGAAAGCTCTTCAGAATCTTTTGGAACTTGTAAACTTGTTTTTTTAGACAAGTAATATTTACATTTTTACTTTTTAACAGGCGGGTGCAGAGATTTCTGAGCAAATCTCCAGTCAGTATTTTGTTTTTCTCGCCTTAGCCCAAACATAATCTATTATTTTTATAAGTTCAGACAGATCCCAGGAAAACCAGGGAATGTGGAGACCTTTAACTCTAAATACAAGGTGGTGTAGCAGGCCCCAGCAGTAGCAAAGGCCCAAGATGATGAAGCAGGCTCCAGAAGAAGAAGATTCAAGCAGAGGAACAGGCCCGGTTATTTGACATTATCGTGAAGTTTATGCTAGCACGAAATGCATTCCTCCGAGTACATGTGTCCCCGCGGTCGCAAGGGAGGCGAGGGCCTTTATCGCCGCTTGCGGCTTTAATTTTTATTATTATTTTTGCATTTATTTAAAGAGATGGTAGACAGGGGAATGACACTCTGCCGAGTATATGGTGAGCCAACGAGGTGCCCCCATGCCATCTTTTTTATGAATTCTTTAGATTAGCACAGGTTATCTCTATCATGCATTTTAGATACTGATGGGATATTTGATTCAGTTAATGCAGGAGGAAGTTGGGCAGTTTAACTGGCAGTTTGACATTATTACATCCGTGTTTATACAATTATGATACTGTTGACAGGGCATGGTTTTGGTATTATGTCATGACTGCAAAATGACAGCTGGCAACAATAACAAACCAAAAAAATTCAGTAGGCCAAATGTCTGTTTTTTAGGCCCTAGATAAATGCAATTAATACTTACCAATTAGTAATGAGTAAATCTTTTATCTTCATGTTTTTCAATTTTGTGAGTTTCTAAAATATTTATATATTAGTGCTTCTCTCGAAGAAAACCAGTTTATTTGACCAATGATTACATTTAAGGTATTTTTTTTGTTCTTTTTTATATATATTTTTTTTTAAACAAAGGTTTTTGTGGATTTTATTTCGACTAAAATTATTTCCTGATCCAGCTTAAGTTTGTCTCTTATTATCTATTGACACAAATTGTGTGCATTTCTTTTTTATGAACCTGCAGGGGTCGCCCCACTCAAGGTGGAGATGCCAGCGCTCTCCCCAACCATGGAGGAAGGAAACATAGTCAAATGGCTAAAGAAAGAAGGTAATATTTATTCAGTTAAATAAGTCTCCCAAATATCCCACTCATTTGCTTAATGTTTATCATTGATATTTTATAGTTTGTTTTCTGTAAGTGCATTGAATGACATTTCCTCTGACTTTTTAATTGTGTATGTAGGGTACACCTTTCAATTTAACTAATCAAAAGCTGTTTTAAGCAAATCTGTACAAAATATGCAATTCCTGGTCTGATGTAAGTGTACACTATTCCGGCAAATGATTAACCTATGTGGCTTTTTTCCCTTAGCGATATTTATTTTCTCAGTAAAAATGAGCAGGAGCACAAGTAGTAATGGCTCCCTGAATGACAACACTTGGCTGTGCAAGGCAAAGGCCTGAAATCTTACTGTACCTGAGGGCCTATTGCGAATTGGCCCTAAGAAACCAATACTGTCATTATTCATCACTGCTTAGCAACTCTGCTCAATCGAGCCCCTCAGCCACACTCTCGTTCATTACGAGGCAGCAAGCTGAATTGCGATTGGATGGTTCACTGTGTTGCCATGTGCCTTTGTGTTGGTGAAAATACAACTGCTCAGATGGTCTTTTCGAGTGAGTTCTATAGGTAGCTGTAACACTCAGGGCTCTTTTATTTATAGAAAGAGGATTCTCAAAGCTAATTGGAAAAGCAGGAAGTTAAATCCTTTTTTTTACATATTTAATGAAATGTTGGTCATTATTTTTGAGCTTCACTGCTTTTCTTGTTTTTTGCAATTGATTAATGTAAAATACAAATGTGAAACTGCAATGTGAATTGAAAATTTAGACTGATCAGTGACGAGTTTATGAACTGGTACACCATAACCATATAAAATACTTTACTAAAGACTTCTTCAGCTTGACGGCATCTTTTTCCTCCGGTGTCCACAACTGGGTTCGGGGAGACCTATCGAGCCTGGTTGCTTGTGGGAGGCAGCTGATAGGTACCGGCAGACCAAGCGCACTGCTGCTATCTATTTTTTGAATAGATATGTTTTGTCTGTAGAATGTAATTTATTGCATGTTAAAAGCACTTAATGGTATAAAAATGGACCTTAAAAGTTCATTTTGCAACAAATGAATAATTTTTTAGCTTGCTTTGCCTTTCAAAATTAGATTTGCTTTACGTCGATATTTCACTTATGCTCGTATTTTATGCCTGTTAATTAACCTTTGGCCTGTATTCTTTGATATTTTTAGTCAACATTTCCACTACATAGCCACAAAACAGAGGCTTTGCACAGGCGTGAGGGTCATCTGTTTACTGTTTTAAACCCCTGGGGTCATCCAGTGTTAATGTCTCATACAAATCCAATCTTGACTCCACTACTTCTTGCTCTCAGGGGTTTCCCACATCAATACTCTCTCTCGACGGTTTCAGCTCCCCCCTCACCCACCCTCATTTTCTCACCACCTTCCACCTTTCCCTTATTTTCATTTAAAATATTGCTCTTGTTCCGTCTATGTAGCTTTCTTTCTTCACTACAATGCACTAAAAGATTTGTGTCCCTAAAGCGTGTAAAATTGTCAGTTGTGGTAAGGCGAGAGATTATTGGGTGCTAGAACATAACCAAACAGCATTATTTCCCTGTTAAATGAAACTACTGATTTTGAGCAGGCATTTTCTTTTACAAATGGACCTTCCTGCTGTCACCACTAGTCTGACACACTTTCTTTTTGTCCTGGAAGATAATAATATCCCTTTCTCAATGTTGCTGTCCACTTAAAGGTTGCTTGAATTACTGAAGCTTACAGACGAAGAGACGAAGCAAATCTGTGGTTGCTAATTGCCATCTGAGCAAATGCTAATATATTCTGTCTCTCTCTCATGTGGTCGACCTTAGGGAATCTACTAAGGTTCCTTTAGGATTGGCGAAGATTCTGGTTTCTATCAGACACGCTGCATTTCTATATCTCACATACTGTACTTCCAGATGAAACATTAATTACTCAGTTCCTTTGATATATAAACACAAGCCAGTGCGGATGTTTTGACCCTAACTGGCACTCATCTTGTTCTGTTTGAGCAAGTTACATGTTACAGAAAATATTTAAACTTGTATAGGACTGATATTATGAGTTAATTCAGTTTGTTTTGTGGTTTTGCAGGAGAAGCAGTAGCAGCAGGTGATGCCCTTTGTGAAATTGAGACAGACAAGGCTGTGGTTGTCCTGGAGTCCAATGATGATGGTGTCATGGCAAAGATCTTAGTAAGTGAGCGTTTTTTTTTTTGTTTGTTTTTTTAAATCTTGTTTACATGTATATGTTATTAATTCTTGAAACATTACATCAACAATGCAATGTGTAAAATGTAGTATGTTGTCGAACAAAATGAAGCACAAGTGTCATACTGTGTTTTCATCAGTGACACTCTTTGCATCTTGGAAAACACAAACCAAACTGTGTACTGCAGGAGGAGAAGTACCCTCATGTTTCATTTTGAGTGAATATTCCTGCATGAAGACTTAAAGCATTTATAAAGCAAATTGAGCTAGGCATAGTATGTAGGTTTTTTATGAACAGTGTTTAAAAAACCTTGCACCATAGTCAATTTTTCTTTTAACAGTAGCTAACAAAAAAACAAATCCCAACCTTTTTAATGATTGGCTTCATGTATTTATTTTTTTATAGGAGTTGTAATTGGCTAAGGGTTAGACATTCAAAAACACCCATTCCATAGAAACAAAGATGTAAAATGGAAACTTCCAGAAGAGAATATGTTTATTTTTACATTAATTTACACATTGTTCTTTTTGGCCAATGGAGTGAGACAATTAGTCCTGGTAAAATCAAAATCTGTGGCCATAAGTCACACAGTGTGACTGGATCAACCAGCCACTATAACAAATATCTGACAACTTTTATAAAATAAATATCTGATGACTTTTTAAACAAACATATCCTAACCACTTAATTCCAGCTCTCTTAACCAGACTCCATTACTCTTAAGATTTTTTTCCTCATTTCTTTGCACATGACCATCACTCCAGTTGTCCTGTTTGTTGTTAATCATAGTTAAATTATAGCATATGCCACACTTATCACACATTGTGATGTGCCATTCTGCCGGTCGTTGACAATGAAACTTGCAGCATATTATGTAGAAATCAGATTGATTTGTAAGTCCCTCAGTGTGACAGGGGCTTCAACTCTTGTTGTATGCTAGTTGCACGTTTCTGTGAAGTTTTCCTTTTGAAATTGTGTGTTTGTTCCCGGATTGTTTAATGCAGGCTACCCCGATGTCTGTGCTAATTGGCCGCGTCTCTACATCTACTTTCACCAGAATCTGACAGCAGTGTCCAGCAGTGAAAAAACACTCCTCACATTTCATCCTCCACAAAGCGCAGCAATAGGTTCCTTTTGTCATCTGCGCCACATGTTCATCCACCAAATGAGAACGAATAAAGATGTTTCATTGTTTATCGATCTGCATCTATAAAATGTAAAGTCAAAAGAAATGGTGGTGATTATTTACTAGCCCGTTTTTTTTTTTTTTTTCAATGACTGATAACTCTGCAACTAGAATGTGATTTGGGAATTCAGACCTGAGCCTTGAGGAAGAAAATTTAATTAACTGATGTCTTTTGGTAGACCACAACTACACCACAATGTCTATCTCATTATAAACATAGCTGAAAAATATAATCCCAAATTACAACAAGAGGTTTTTGTACATCTCTTTATTGTGGCTCTATGCAATTTCCATTCTTCTGTCAAATTGCTTCCATTCTTCTACATTCCACTACTCTTTCCTTGTCTCAGCTACTATGAGCACGAGGTAGTTTCCATGACAACCTCCCAAGAACTGGGGGTAGGGTCTTACATGGCTGAAGCAGGCAGAGAAAGATGGTCTATATTAGATAAGCCCCTGAGCTTTCTCCCCCTTTCTTCATGGAGAGCATGTGCAGAGTTAATAAGAAAAATAGGATTGGCCTCCTTTTTATTCTATTCTATTTTATTTTATTTTATTTACATATATCTTCAGTTTTTATAAACGGTGTGTTGGTTTTAAATTTACAGGTGTTGATAATTACCCGTAGCTGGACAGCTTGCCGCAGATGTGGGACATTCCGAGCTCTACAGACATTATTTATGGGGTTCTAACTGTCACTATGGCTTTTCACCAATTTCCTAGCCTCCCTCTCGGGGGTGGGGTTAAAGGAGAGCGTATGGATGTGTAACATATTGAGATGTGGAAGTTAGGGGTTGTGGGCCGAGAGCACAGATTACTGTATCTCATCATCGTCTTACTGCCTCATACTACCCTGAGCTGAGGGCTTCAATCTGAAAATCTGCCCGGGGTATAATCAATCACGGCTCATGTGTGTGTGCGTGCGTGCGTGCGTGTCATTCTTATTCACTTTTTCTTCATCAACATCACCTTCTTTCACTGTAGCAATCAATTTAAACTGCAGCCACTTGTCTTCCAAATCAATGTGTGTGTAGGAGAAATTATAACTTAATACCCTACTAGCATACAACTAGCAAAAAATAATCCATAGCAGCTTGTAAGAGAGATTTCTGACCATGACAATTACTACACTATTTTCAGACCTGAACAAAATCTAAATAATTGGATCTAGTGAGGACAGTCTTTATGCATGGCATGAACGTCCCAAATACTAGAATCCGTCTCATGAGAAGGTAATATAGTGTGTGTGTTAACCAAAGTGGTGGGTATAGGAGCAGCATGCAGTTGTATCTAAGCTCTTAATTACATTGGTATCTAATCCATAAGTCTATGAGGCAACATTGTCTTCACGTAATATATTATTATTAATGAAGTGTTTTATATCAGTTTATATGCTATAACCTTAACTCTCCGATTATAATACATGTAGTAAGAGTAATCTGCATGTCACAGGAAAGTGAGAACCAATCTATAGCTGAATAATAACAGTTGAGGTAACTATGTTAAAACCTCTTTATGGCTTTATTCAGACTTTGTAATATCATTAGCTTGTGGGCTCCACATAGGTCCCTTAAGAGTATTTTTCTTCACATCAGGCTTTTTCTGTTGAGCTAATGCAATAAAAAGACCAAATATATGTGGGTCTGGCATTCAGAACTCAAGTCTATTTCTATCTTCTGAGACAATATGAATGTGGGGTCATATAAATCACAGTTCACAGCACATGTTCATTCTTAAACACTGACCCATTCATGTAGAACAGCCTTTAAACCACACATCATTCATTGTATTATTATTATTCCTTTATTTATGCAGGTATAACATGTTACAATGTCAACAATTAATATACATTATATGCAAGTGAGAATGAGCAAATAATAAACTAAAAACAGGAAAAAGTGCTTATGTATATTTCAAAGTTAGTACAATTAATTATCATGGTCATGTGGTAGGACTGATTTTTTTTTTTTTTTTTAAACATTTTATCAGACTTATATTTTATATTGTTGCCTAACCATATGATGGCAGTGTGGAGCCCACCTGAAGACTAATCATTGGCATTGCACTTAAGCTACGTGCTCTTTAACCTTTACCAAATACTGTGGTTGCAGTAATGTAAAAATTTTGAAAAACATATCTGCTTAATTTCCAACTTTATACACTTAAATATCAACAAAAGTGTTTGTAAGCAATGTGTTTCTCATAAATTTACATATCTGCAGTCAAATATTGTAGTAGTGATGGCAAGTGGACAGCACAGAGTCTCTTATGATTAGTTTTGCCTTTTTTTTTTAAGTTTCATTTAATATACATTTTAATGCAGTGTATATACATGTATTTATAGTAGGGGTGTGTATTTTTAAGCACTTGGTGATAAGATACGTATCACATTACACATGCCACAATACAATATATCCTGATGCTTGATGATTTTTTTTATTTTAGAAATACTTGATTTGAAACAAAAAAAAATAATTTAATTTAATAAAAAAAGAGGTTTTTGGGGGGAGCAATTTTTTATAAAAAAAAATATTGTTTTTTTTATCATTTGAATTGATGCGAGAATTGTGCCATTAAATTTTGCGATATTTTACAGAATCAATTTTTTTTTAATTTAATTTATAGACTGAGAAATATTGTCTTTTTGGTGTTTAATGCTTGAGTTTTTGGGATTTTCTCTATGATGACAGTATAATCATCTTGGACTGTATATTGCATTTGCAAACATATTTAAAGACATCAAATGCAGGATTTTCAGTCACATTTCTGCAGACCGCTCTTTTAACGTTAGCTTCCTGTCATTCAAGGTGTATTTTATTATGATTGGCTACAAATAAAAAAAAATGTTCCTCCCATGTACAAAGGAAAAACAATACACTAATCCCAGTTGTGAGAAGTTTTTTGATGGTGATAAATTCACCTCTACATTAGTTATTAAAAGCCTCTCATGTACAATCAAAAATGTTGCCTTTGTCACACTGTTAAAGTTGCTGTCAGTAATGTATTGTTTTATAGCTAAGTTTAGTTTTCAAATTGTTTTATTTTATTTTGATCAACAAAAGAACACAATATTTTCTTCCTAAAAAAACAAAAAAAAACAATATAAAGTCCACATTGACAGAAAGGGTGTAGGTTGAAGTCGAGACTTAGTGATGTGAACAAACCCATTGGACTTGGATGTTTCCTACCCTTTTCTGTCACTTCCATTGATCAAGGTTTTAAAGGGTTGATCACTGATTGCAAAGCCAGTTCCTCTCGGCTCTCTACCCTTCTCCAGGAATGCAAGCTCTCTCATAAGCCAACATTAGGTCGAGAATATCATTGGTAGTTTTGACATTTTTCTCTTGTTTGTCCTTTGTTAGCATTGAGTATTAACTTCAACCCTGAGACATTCTCTAGCACCTTGATGAGGGAGTTTCTAAATTCTAGCGAATGCTTTCAATCCTCAATGTTTATATGCAAGCTTTTTCAACAAATCTAGCCTTTGCAGTTGTTGTTGTTGCATTGTGTTTATTGACTCACTAATAGCTTGTTGTTCTCTGGATATGTGTGACTCATTCAATTCACTCGAGTTCAGCTCTTGATGACCAAGTTTGCTCTTGTTTGGCATTTTATTGTAATATGAGACAATAAATAGCTGTGAATCTTCTATCAACTCCTCCACAGGTGATTTCGTTTTTTAAAATCTTTGTACAGTGCATCTGGAAAATATTCACAACACTTTCACAACATTTTATTATGTTACAGCCTTATTTCAAAATTGATCAAATTAATTATTTGCCTCTAAATTCAACAAACCATACCCCATAATGGCAATGTGAAAGAAGTTTGTTTGATTTTTTTTTTCCAAAATTTTTTTAAAATAAAAAACAAAAAAAGTATATGTACATGTATATGTCCTTGAAATGCTTCTACAACTTGATTGTAGTCCACTTGTGGTAAATTCAGTTGTCTGGACATGATTTGGAAAGGCACACTGTTTATATTAGGTCCCACAGTTTACAGTGCATGTCAAAGCACAAACCCACCCATGTCTGTAGACCTCCAAGATAGGATTGTATCGAGGCACCGATCTCTGAAGACTCTAGCTGGCCGCCTGGCCAAACTGAGCAATCGGGGGAGAAGGGCCTTAGTGAGGGAGGTGACCAGGAACCAGTGTGTTTCCAGTGTGTGTGTGTCCATAAGAACGACCACGTCTGCAGCGCTCCACCGATCAGGCCTGTATGGTAGAGTGACAGATGGAAGCCAATCCTCAGTAAAAGGCACATGACAGCCGCCTGGAGTTTGCAAAAAGGACTCTCAGACCATGAGAAACAAAATTCTCTGGTCTGATAAAACAAAGATTGAACTCTTTGGCTTAAATAGCAAGTGTCATGTCTGGAGGAAACCAATACTTATGTACATGTGAAAAGGTTGGAAGTAAAAGGATCAGTTCAAAGTGAAGATGTTACGTCTCTAATTCCAAGAGACTTTATCAATTCTGGGACATATGTGACATACTGTATGTACATGTGCGTTTTTTTTATTTTAATTTTTTTTAATAAATTTGCAAAGATTAAAACAACCTTCTTTCACGTTGTCATTATAGGGTATTGTTTGTAGAACTTTGAGGCAAAAGTGAATTTAATCCATTTTGAAATGAGGCTGTAACAAAATGTGGAAAAAGTGAAGCGCTGTGAAAACTTTCCAGATGCACTGTAGGGTTATCCATCAGATGTGATTTGGCAGTGTATTAGGGTAAAAGCTGGTCATAGTATTGCTCAGCTCTTCTTGCCATCTGACAATTTTTAAAAATCAGATAATTGTTACACTACAATGCAAAGAATGAATGCAACCTATTCACTTCTGTCAGTATATTGCAAACCTTGTTACAACCCCAAATCTTATGGTTCATTTGTAAAGGTACCTCCTTGTGGTTGTTTGAATCAAACTGTTGTTTTTCTCCCAGTAATATATTGCAATCTCCAAACATTTACTTGCAGTACATTAAAGGAGTTCAATGTTTTATGCTAAGTGGGCATGTTTACCACTATTTAAAGTAGTGCATCATTTATCATAGTCTCTGTGATGCTGCTCCAGCCTGATTTTCAGACTGAGCGTGTGCTGACAATTAACTACTGGAGAGAATGGCTATCCAAAAGTATCTAATTGAACATTTACATTATTATGACTATTATTATTACTATTATTTTTCAAATAGTGTTTCAGTTTTGTCAGACATTCCTTTTTTTTTTCTCTCTAGCTAAGACCTTTTTAAGTAGTGTCTCACTCAGTCATTTCCCTTTCATAAGAGATGACGTTAAGCCAGCTGTCCCAGTGCATCGCGCCTGGCCTTTCATTTGGACTGATCAATATTGAGTGAGGAACTACACCTTGCTTTGGGAGCACAGAAAATGCTGCCAGTTGATTTGGCTTACTGCGTAACAAGATAGTGAATCAATGGCTGACGGCTATCAGAGGTGTGAAAACACATCCATCGCACTCCAGGAGCCTACTGCCTCACAGTTGTGTTTCTTGTGTGGTTTGTCAGGGTAACAGAGGCTGTAATACAGTGATTGAAATTTTAAAGGTCTGGATTTATCACAAGTCCCCTGTGATTTATTGGGTAGTTCAGAAACGGCAACTGAAATATAAACTTCAAGGCTCATTTTACTTTTGCACACATTAGATGAGACCTTTTCTATTTTATCCCTAAATGAGCACTCTTGTTTTGTCAATTCTTTCTCTTGTTCTTTTCTAAATTGGCTTCTCTCGCAGATGGAAGAGGGCAGTCGGAACGTGCGCCTGGGCACTCTCATTGCCCTCATGGTGGAGGAAGGGCAGGACTGGAAGCAGGTTGAGACGCCAGCTCCAGAATCTGCTGCCCCATCTGCAGCTTCCCCTGCTCCAGAAGCAGTCACAGCGCCTGTCAAGCCTCCTACGGCACAAGCTGCACCGCGTCCTCCGCAACACACCATTTTGGGACCGTAAGTCACCACAGACATAAATGTGTTGTGTTTACCTTTATTTCACCCTATTGCAAATTAGGGCTGTGCAATCAATCGCAGTCACAAAACAATCGCTGTTTGGGCACATACAATTTTTAAATTGTATGTACGGTTGCAATTTTATTTATCTATATTTAAATTCAGACTTCAGAATTCAGACAAATTTCAACAAAATCTTACCAAAAAATGTTGCACATTGCTATGATTGTTTATCTAATATCTCAGCCTTTAAACAAATCTTTCACAACATGAGGCATTTTTAGTCTTTTACCATACACATTTAATAATGAGATGACAAAAAATATGCCAGCCCATAGCGCAGAGTTTTCTGGAGCGCACTTGAATATGCTGTAAACATGTGGCTCGCTTGGCTTTTCACACAGACCTTTTTACTAGTATAAATAAATATTATTATCAGAGCTAAACCTAAGCCTGTAAATGTTATCCACTTAGTTCAGTGACGTGGCGCACAATGGAGGACGAGGACATGGACATATTCGCCCGACATTTTGTATAAATGCACTGAATGATGGACTTATGTTGTAAATACAACCATAACATGTCCAGTTGTAAATTCGATTGATTTTGTATTTTAAATATTGTATTTTATGACATTGACCTAATTGATGTGAATCTAATTAAATAGACATAAATCTGCTCCCTGGGCTGTGCGCAGTTCGGACACAAACATATATACATGTTACATGTCTATAAAGTTTTTGAAATGTTTTGTTTTGCACTTCTTGTGCACTGAATTCATTTACAAAATCGCTCTATTGCAAATGTATCTTCTTCATAGCAATTTGCAGAAGTTTTTGAGTGAAAGTTGTGTGTGGTATGTGGTGTATTGACTGTAGTGTATGTGAATGGTATAGTGTATAAGTGTCATATAAAAACACATTTTAAACAAAAAAATATAATCTTTACTGAATCAACATTTCTATTTCATTCTATTTACCAGAAAATTGTTACAGCATATTATTTTAGTGTGTTCCACAACAGAATAGATCCACTGCATCTTCCAAATGGCTCATTAAACCTTGAGCCAGAGATTGCACACAGACTAATAATAATAGACCAACCATTTACAAGAACAAATACCACAAGCTCTACTTTTAAAATATCTTGAATTACTTTAAAAAATAACACACATTATCTTGAACTGCAGTGTTTATGCATGCCATGTGCTTCACTTAAAATACTAGCAGGATCTCACGTCAAATTTTAAATTGCAGTGCAACAAATTAAAAAAAGTTAGAGGTAACAGTTTGACCAGAAAGTTATTCATTACTGAGTGATTCCTATAAAGGTTTTGCAATGCCAAGATATTCAGATATTGCAAATAATATAAGTGCAACAGTGAACAAAGTTATTGCATATTTTCCTCATAATTTCACGCTGAACTAAAGTCATGAGGCTAAACCTAGACAGAAATGAAGTTAATATAAAAAGGCCCTAATGAAAACCAATCAAGGTCCAGATAAAAAATAAAAAAAAAGTTTACATTTAGAATCTCTAATGTGCACAGTAAAATAAATAGTGTAAAAATAAGTAATAAAGAGCTTTGTTTAAATAGCAGCTTTACTAATGGCAGCAGTACATACACAGCATATTTTGCTAACTCAGGTGAACTTGTTTGTTTACACAAAAATACACTGGAAGAAGAGATATTCCACAAAACAAACTGTCCCTGTTTGGTATGCAAACATATATTGCTGAGTTAAGACATGTTCGGGTTTCTGTATGGCTGCATCATCTTGACAGGAAGGAGTCATGAAGGCTGCCTGGTTAATGGGAGATTACGTGCAAAGGGAATAAGCTGTGGCGTTTGTGTCAGTACCACCCTTGTTGGCATTTACGTTGATTTTCTGCCGACGGAAAAACTCAGCATGTGTCACACGTCAAGAACAATTAGACATGATAGAAAATGAATGTGCATGTGTATCATTCATGTGGATTAAACTATTTGTCTTTTTTAGTTAAGCATAAATTAAAATCAAACTTTGTTGTTTTATTCTTTTTCTAGGCTGCGTCTCAGTCCTGCAGCAAGACACATCCTGGACTCCCACGGGCTTGACCCAAAGCTGGTCATAGCCACTGGACGAAGAGGACTAATCACAAAGGAGTAAGGGGCTATTTCAGACACTAAACATTAGCTTCATATACAGTAAAAGTAATTTATAGCAAAATAAACAAAGCCAGTTTTATTGGCCAGTCTCTACAGTGCAGATGGTGACCCAACACAACAAATCAACATCGCCTGTAGTTAACCCCTGGTGTGTTGAAGCCCTTGTGGCGATGTCTTTACTTATCTCTTGCAGGGTGGCCCCCCTCAGGGCCTCTGTGATCTGTATCCAAAACCTCACAACATGCCATTTACTCAAAAATGATGGGCCAGAAGAAAGCCACAATTCTTCTTTGATTTTTAGCAGTATGTACAAAAGGAAACTGAAATGTAATAAAAAATGTGATAGGTTTTTGAGATGGAAGGAACAATTGACAAAACTATAGTCAATTAAGCACACTCAACTAAAAAAGGGCTTCAAAGAAATATTAGAAAGCAAGAATAAGAAGGCATCATTTAAACCTAATGTAAATAAAAATACAGTATTGGTCATATAGGGTTGGTTAGTAAATGATTGCGTTCTTAATATGTTTACACAAATGGGACAACCCCTGTCTGCAGGAGGTACTAGTTAGAGTCCTAGCAGGCCTCAAGTCACTGACTGAGTAGCATATTAATGTCTCTGAAGGAAAGACCTGTCAGGCCAGTGTTGCTGCGGGAATAGTTATAAATGGCAGAATGGTTTGGGTAAGTGAAAGCGCACTTGTTGGATTTCAGGCACTTTAGTCTTCTTATTTCATGAGTTCACACTAAAGAAAGCTGTTATGCTACACACACACTCCTACAGCTACCTGCCGTCAGAAGGGAGCTGATTGAATGCTCTCGTTACCCACCTCACACCCCGCTGTGGAATCTCATTAAGCAACTTACAGTCTCCATAGCAACCCAGTTTCCAGGGCCCACTGGTGTCCATAGTAACAGACCATGTACGATGGGGATAAGAGAAATATACTAGATTTGTAGCTAATAAAGTAATTTTTTTGTGTATTCTTGGCTTAATCTTTGTGAAACTATTAACAATTCAATTGGTGCTATTCATCATTAATCATATAAAAGGGAGAAAACAGTGCAATGCAATAAAAAAAAATTCCTTTACTAGACAAAATATTTAATTAGGGTGCAAATGGCGCTATGGTATAAATAATTGTGATACCAGAAGTATAATCAGATCTAAACATTTATTTATTCATTTATTATTTTTGATCAATTATTTATTGTGTGGTGAGAGATACATGAATATGTTCTGCTGGGCAAAGAAATACTGCCCTGAAATGCACTGTAATATTCCCAAAATAACTGCCATGTAAAAGAATGAACTAAAGAAAGAATGTTTTTTTTTTTTTTTGTTCAAATTGTGCTATTTCTTTGACGCCAGAGATTGCAGATAGTAATAACATGATTCAAATGCACCAAAACATAAATAAAAAAACGCATAGCATATTGACGATTAACAATTTGTCAAGTCATAAACGGCACTTGTTCTTGTACATGTCTGCAGTAAAGCTATACTGCTGTTCTCTTAACTCTGAAACTAAATCTCCTACCTACCTAAGATTCTTCAGAAAAGGCCAGAATAGTCTTCCTTTTGTTGCTGGTTATGGGATAAGCTCATAGAACCCCTCCCATTCTGACTTTAGTGAGGCCTGGCTTTATTGGGCCTGAATGGCATGGGTCAGGCAACCTATAGATAAGCTCATGGTGTGTTACCTACCCCAAACCAAACCAAAAACCTGCATACACAGCAAAAACAGATACATTGTCATGAACATAAATGCTAAGGTTAATGTGATAACGCAGTCAATAGGTTTACTTTTTTATACCAAACTGTGGCCTATGCAACATGCAGCCTGAAAAATACAACTGGACTTATTTTAAATTACGCTTTTTTTTAACTTAATTTGCTGGGATGTTTATTAATTAAAAGCTTAGAATGTAGAGTAAGCCAAATGTGCATCTTTAATGTGAATCTGAATGTATTAATCATGAGTGCCACAGCATGTCCTAGGGGGCAGTACAAGCCAGTTCATTAATGGTTGTCTTTAGTTCACACCCATGTGCATGTGAGTGCTGGAGCCTAAGCTTGTTAGTATTCCAGTCAGTCATCAGCAAAAATTGTGACAGTTATGCCTGTTATCTTTTTAAACAAATATCTCTTTCATTGGTGTTGTAACCTAAGCATAGACAAAGGGGGTTTCCCTGGCCCTAATGATAGCACAAACACAGAAAGAAAATAGTGTGCTATATCATGCACCTGGAGTTTTTCACAAGATGAAGACCGAAGCAGATGGAGACACTAAGTGTGCTCTGAACCGAAACCAGGGAGTTTCACATGACTACACCTGACACCATCCCTTTCTACCTCCACTTCTGCAAAGCTAAAAATTAATGACTTCTCTGAAAAAGAAAACAAACGAATTTGCCAACATCAAACATTAGCTTTAAAATCGATGTGTTACCAGTCCGTCTCATTACGTTGTTCCTCAAGAAAAAAGAGAAGTCAGACTGTAACTTGCGCACAATAACTGTTGGAACATAATAAAGGTGATGTTTTGAGCAAACCTGTTTGGTGCTCTCGCTGACTCTCACATGACAGCTGCCGACATGACCCAGAGTTACCTTGGTGTCTAAAGGTTTGTGTGGATTAAAATGCAGGTAAATGAGAGTAACTTGAGACTTGTGGTCAATGAATGTACACATTCCCATGAATGCTGGGCCCATCCCTATTGTCATGGAAAATTTTTGTGTTTGTGTTTTAGACCCTTGCCTTGTTTTAGATTTGGTTTGCAAATGATTCACTAACATCATGTGTATAACTAAACCTACTGTGAGTGATAATATTAAGGAATATAATTATTACAGAATATTAGTCAGAACATTTTCTGGTGATGTCTACTAATGAAAAGTCCATGATATAAAATTAGTCTGTCATAAATTATTGGGTTTCTAATTAGGGGTGTAAGAATACAATGATATACATTTACATTTTATATTTACATTTATTGGTTTTATCCAAAGTGACTTACATTAAGCTTTAATTCACCAGTGTTACAGCTGGAACACCACTGGAGGCAAGGTGGGTTAAGTGTCTTGCCCAAGGACACAATGACAGTATGAACTGTGGAGAGAGCGGAAATTGAACCACCAACCTTCCGGTTTTAAGTTGTGGTGTAGGCAGAGCTAAAAAGGAAGGTTTTTAACCTCCCCTTGAACATTGCTAAAGTTGAGGCTTGTTTTCTTAATCTCTGAGGCTGTTCCAGGTTTTTGCTGCATGAAACTTAAACGCTGCTTCACCCTGTTTAGTTCTAACTCTGGGCACGAGCAGAAGGCCTGTCCCAGATGTTCTCAGAGTCCGAGGAGGTTCATAAGCTACTAGCATTTCATAAATATATTCTGGTGCTAAACCATTTAGAGACTTGTAAACCAGCAGTGCTGTTTTAAAGTCTATTCTCTGAGCAACAGGAAGCCAGTGCAGAGATTTTAAAACTGGACTGATGTGGTTGTACTTCCTGGTGTTAGTTAGAACCCGAGCAGCAGCGTTCTGAATAAGCTGAAGCTGTCTTAACCCTCGTTTTGAGAGACCAGTGAGCAGGCCTTTATAGTAATCTAACCCGCTGGAGATTAAAGCATGAATAAGTTTCTCTAAGTCTGGTTTAGACATTATTCCTTTGACTCTGGAAATGTTTTTAAGGTGATAAAATGCAGATGATGTAACTGACTTAATGTGACTCTGGAAATTCAAGTCTGAGTCCATGATGACCCCTAGATTTCTAACCTGGTTTTTAGATTTTAGAGAAAGAGACTCGAGGTTACTGCTGACACTTTATCTTTGTTTCTGTTCCCAAAGTTAGTTCAGTCTTGTTTCTGTTCAGTTGAAGAAAATTATTTTGCATCCACACATCAATCTGTTCGATGCAGTGACACAGTGAATGGATTGGTCCATTTTCACCTGCTGTGAGTGAAATGTACATCTGAGTGTCATCTGCATAATTATGGTATGATACGCCACAGCTGTGTATTAACTGGCCTAAAGGAAGCATGTAAAGATTGAATAATAGAGGTCCCAAGATAGACTCCTGTGGAATGATATAAATTTCTTTTCTCTATTTTTTCAGAGATGCATTAAATCTCCTGAAATCATCTCCTGCCCCCAAAGTAACCCCACTCGTCGCTGCTCCTCCGCAAGCAGCCCCAAGTCGTGCTCCTGCCTCAGCACCAGCAGCAGCTCCTCCACCCCCTGGCAGCAGACCCAACATCCCTCCACTCTCTGTCCCAGGGAAGCCAGGAACACCTGTGAGCCGCCACATGTCATCTCACTTTCCAAACACCAGTGTTACGTAATGCAGCTAGAAATCTATATCTGTGGCCTACTTACCAGGGGATTTATGGTTTGATCTTTAGATCTAGGTTTCCAGCTTCAATTCCAAGTTTGACGTCAAAGACATTCTGTAGCCTTTAGTTGGTGTAGCCTAAATGTTGACGTTTTTTTTTCTTTTCGCATTATTGTTTTACTTTCTAAATTTGTTTTTCCTCAGGGTACTTTCACAGAAATCCCAGCTACAAATGTTCGCCGTGTGATTGCTCAAAGACTCACACAGTCGAAGACTACCATCCCCCATGCGTATGCCACGGTTGACTGTGACATGGCTGCTGTGATGCAAATCCGCAAAGAATTAGCCAAAGGTAAAGGAAGAAAAAAGTAAACAAGACTTTTTAACCATCAGTGCCAAACACCACACTCTGCACATGGCAGTGTTGTGTCCTTTTGTGAACATCTGTCAAATTCTGGCCGTGAGTAAACCCATGAAGAGGAGGATGTCCAAGGGTTGTGGCATGACTTCACATATGGGAGTTTGTGTTGAAAAAATTATCTGTAGGTTCATTTTATTGCATGGACAAAACACGATTCACAATCGCTACCTACCACTATATAACAGTCACCTACATAGTCTTATTTTTTTTCATTTTCACAGGCTCTTGCAACTTAATGAAAACCAATGTATGCTAATTTGGCCTCAGTAGTCTGTCATGTCCTGTCATGAGAAATCATTTTTCTGTGGTTCACAGTGTGCATAATACATTTTCAGACCTTTTGGTCTTGCCTCCAGACTGATGCATGTGTAAGAGATGTAAAAGTATTTAAAAATCCCTGTGAAAAGCATGTTAAGGTAATCATATGACTAAAAACGTGACTAGAGTGTCTCTGTGGTTGTGTACCGTGAGCAAGCGTTTGAATAATAAAGCAAACTCCTCACAGGCTTTACTTTGTCAGTTGTGACCTTCCTAGGAACCGTTACTAACCACAGTTTATTTTGCAATACACTCAAGTGTTTGTTTAAGGTTGGGTTTGACCAGAATCTGAAAAAGAGAAGGTCATTGTTGTGTCACAACTGTCACTTTTGGGACACTATTTAGCCTTTTTATCTGTTGTTAAAAATATTTTTTATCTTTTGTTTGTAAAGAAGTAATATTAAAACTCAATCACATCAACCTTAGCCAAACTTGCTTATCTGTCAAACAAACTAACTGAGTCCTGTCTCTGTTACGAGGGAGTGGGATGATCATTCCTGACCTATTAGCAGTTTTGTGTGTTCTGAGGGATTCTCTCCCGGTTGTTTTTGCAGAGTCTCATTGTTCAGGGGCAGTGAGATTTCACGGTTAGCTCATTAATCATACTGCTCACGGCATTCATAACAGTCTGGTACAGCTCTATGGGCTCTGGCAGAAGTTGGCAGTGATGCCAGACCAGGCCTGCCTGTCCCACTGCAGTTTAGCACAGGAGACAGAAGTACGCCTAGGGCTAGTTAATAAATAAGCCTGTTGCCTAATGGGCTGTTTCTGAAGAGATAAAAATAAAGTTACTCTTTAATGGGTCCTTATTTGTCCATTTATACTAGTTGAAAACAAAATTACATTTTCACTAACAGCTGTAAATATCTGACTGATATATTTGAAATATCTGACTATTCTCACATAAAGCATTTTCTTTCTTTTACAGAACAAATAAAAGTATCTGTTAATGATTTCATTATCAAGGCAGTTGCTGTAACACTTAAAGTAAGTATAATGATTCAATAATTGACTGTATAATTCCTTAAACATGTCCGGCCTTTTTTTATCACAATAATTTTACTACTGTGTTACAAGGTGGTTGACTATATCCTTTTGTTGAATTAACTGTCATATACAGTATAGTTAGTACAGTCAACACTCAGCTGTAATGTCATGTGTGACCGCATGTGTTACATTGATGCCAAAACTCTGAATGAGGAATGTGGAAAGTTTTAGTTTTCAGTTAAAGCGAAGTACTAGATGTCTGACGCACAATGTTAACATTGCATGTGCATTCATTTCAAATGGCCTAAAGCACTTGTGTAACAATGTCATTAACACTGTGTTATTTAGTAAAGATTAAATGACACTTAACATTTCTTGACTAATGCTGTTGATGTTGATTAGGACATGCCAGAAGTGAACGTGACTTGGTCGGGCGATGGACCACATGCGCTCGACTCAATCCACATCTCAATCGCTGTGGCGACAGACAGAGGCCTTATTACACCCATCATCAGAGATGCTGCCAGCAAAGGTGTCCAGGAGATTTCAGCTAATGCTAAGGTACACACGTCCAGCTCCTTAAAGTATATAATTACAGGCTACACAGCTATAACTATATCAGTTGTGTGGTAATTGCTTGAGCATACAGTGCATATTATAAAAAAAACCTACAGGAGCATATGATATGATGACATAATAACGCTAATCTATCATACTTACGCAGTTTGTTTTTAACATGCATTATATGAGTGTATTGAATACAGTTATATATCAGGAATTACAGCTGGTTTTGTAGGAGATCTGGAATGTGCACTTTTTTTTTTTTTTTTTTTTGCAGTTATTGTTTATTTTTCTTTGCTGAGTACTAACCCCTAGAGTATAGCAAGTTTAACATCAACTAGGCACTGTTGAGGATAAGCTCTTGTTGGATTGTTTGTCTGTGCCAGTCTCAGCAGTTATAGGCCACATATTGAGTACAAAGCAGCCTTTGTCGAATCTTTATCTTGCACACAGCAGCTGGGTACAGTCATTTATAACACACATGTACTGAAATTTGAATGGCTTGTACAGTTGTAGTGTATATTTGTTAATACATGCCTATGTGAGTCACAAACATGATGTAAATGCCTTGTTCTGGAGCATTTCTGCAGTTAACTTCCATTGTGCTCCTAACATGGGTTTGAACAGCCATTTTAGTCCACTTGCGCAATCAGACTGTGCTTTGCCACCCATTGCTATTCACTCGGCTAACTCTGCTGCCTTGAGCATAAACTACATTTGCAACTTCTAAATTGTCTCAAATTAAAATCAACATGTGGTATGAATAAGACCAAAGCTTGCTGCTGGCCTTTTGATGAAAATAGAACGTCCGTCTGTTTTTGCTGTACCTCAGATGAGCCCACCATATGACAGTGGCACATGCTGTGAGTCACTCTTGACTGTTTTGCATTGATTCTTTTTCCTGTGATAACCTTTTAAGCACATTGTTATTTCCATGACATCATTGTGACAAACCAAGCTGTGGCATTCTCCAATTGTTTGGGTGTTTCCCTTTCTTCATTTTGACAGTGCACACTCTGATAGCCTCCATTTACCTTAGAGCTTTCTATTCTATACAGATGATTATTCCCTCTTATGCAACTGGATGGACACACAGCCAATGAGAGAAGAGGGGGCAGTAACAACAGACGCACATTCAACTGCCTCTGGATGCAGTTAGAAACAAAGCATTGCATGAACCCCATGCTCTTGTAGATAAAAAGTTACAATTGCTGCGATTTCTGTTCTCTATTAATATGTCTGGTTTTATGCTAAAAGTAATCAAAGTAGCTCTCTTTAAACTATTCAACAACTGCTATACATTGCAGCTAAAGGAAACATCATAATTAACTTGCATCAACAAGTTACCAATGATAATTAAAAGATAGTTTTCATCCGCCAAGATGGAATAAAATGGACATGTGCCCAGTCAGAGAATCAAAGCATCACATGACGTCCACACAATATATTAGTAAAAACTAAACATTTATGATTAGGTTAGTTAAATATATTATTATTATATTTAATAATTCATCTGTAAAGCTCTAAACAATGCAGTCAGTTCAGTTTGTGTATATATATACATTTATGTATGTATATTTATGTTATTTATTTATAGGTGTTGGCCCAGAAGGCTCGAGATGGGAAACTACTACCAGAAGAATACCAGGGAGGTTCATTCAGGTAAAACTTTGTGTGCCAGGATTTTGTGTGCATTACCAAATTAAATGATACATGGAATTAATATCTTCGTTTGTGACTTCATTTTGCCTTCACAGATAGGCCGTATATAAAATTCCTTATTCTGCAAATAGAAAATCTAGAACTGAATGCGAATGTCCCTGACGTGGACTATCAGTCTTTCAACTCATTTGAATTAATGGCATAATTTCGACTTAAATGGGGTTTCTGTGTCAGGCAGAAGCGAAGATTTTATATGGACATGTGGGTCTTTGTCCTCAAGGGGATGTTTGTGCACACCTCAGATCTATTCAGTGTTCAATTCCCTGAGCTAGAATTCTCATTAAGGCGAACGGCTAACTCTGGGGCCGCAGGGTCAGGCTTGCTCACCATTTACCATTTTCATCTTTAACTGATTAGTCAATTAACTTTTGCAGTATATTAAACAAGATCTATTGTTAAAGAAACTGTATTACAGAAGGGGATTAGGGCCACTGTTAAAAAAGAATTAAGTCATAATTTTAACACATCTTGTCTTACAATAATAGTTGTGTGGTAGTCAGTTACATTTCATTTATTTGGGACACTTGGGCCCCCTTTTATTCAAGAAAAGATCTCTAAACATTTGCCATTCAAACTCAACTCATCTTATAATCTATCTAAACTATAATCTTGTCATGTGTTTTTTCCTCCTCTCACCCTTTTCCCAGTATATCCAACCTGGGTATGTTTGGCATCAGTGGCTTTAGTGCTGTGATCAACCCTCCTCAAGCGTGTATCTTGGCTGTTGGGACTTCCAGGAAGGAGTTGCAGCTGTGTGACGACAACCAGACCCTGCAAACCCGGCAGCTCATGACCGTTACACTCTCCAGTGACGGCCGCCTAGTGGATGATGAATTGGCTTCACGGTTTCTTGATAAGTTTAGAGCCAACCTAGAACAACCTCAACGAATGGCGCTAGCCTAAAAATTAACACCTTCCTAACAAGACCTGCTTTATGCTAGTTCATGCAGAAAGTAAGATTCAAGTTTATGCTTGGTTTAAAGTGGTATTCTGGGACTTTTAACTTTTAGATTACTTGTATATCTTTAGTGTATTACCTTCAGTAGGAAGCCAGGCTCAAAGAATCTGTGTACAGCTGTATACGAGCGTTCTATGTTCAATTCAAAATAAATTTATTTTAACTTTATTAATACCCAAGGGTAAATGCAGTTGTTAGGACTCTTTGAATATCTAATAAAAAGCAAATTAGTTCTTGTGGCATTCTGTCCTGCAGCTCACTGATCTCAGACGTCCACTGGCTGCTCTCTGTTGTTGAAAATCCAAATAAATAAGAGATGGTCCGTGTTCAGTATAATGTCCACTCGATTGTGTGTCTGTTGCTCCACTACTTCAACCGAATCTCCAAACTATAATGTTGTCAGAGATGAAATTTATTGTTAGTTTAGTGAGCATTCTTACGGTACAATATTTTTTCTCGAGATTGTGTGGTGAGGGTATCTGTACCTTCAAAAGTACCCAAACGAAAATATATGCACTGCAAGAAGCTTGATGTAGCGTATTTTTGAATGAACACTCAATTGTTCCAGAAAGTTTTTTAAAAATTCTTACACTATGCTCGTATACAGCTGTACACTACTTCTCGGAGCCTGTCTAGTTCTCAAAATTGAGTCGACATCGACTGCTACTACACTACTGCAGTTAATACACTCATTATATTGAAGTACACTAAACAAAATTTACAGAATATTACTAAGGCTTAATAAAATAGTAGTGTACAAAAGTTTCTCTGTCAAACAATTAGTGTTCTGGCAGAGGTGCCAAATGTCTGACGGAAGTCCACTTGCATTCAGGGTGAATCTCAGATAACGGGACTGTTTCACTGGTGTGTGTATATATTTGTAGTTGATTCTTTTTCTCTCCACTTAATGCATTTGCTGTAAATTGTACCTTTTATGTACATTGGTCAAAGATATTTATTACTGCGCTATGACAGTTTGCTGCCGCCATTAACTGTCATTACACTCGTAACTACACAAAATTGGACAACTTCATAGTTACTTGAAATACTATACCATTCAGGACATTTAATATTTCAAATATATACTTTGGCAAGTTACATTAACTGTCTTCAAGTGTCATTACATGCTAATAAAACACTGTCCAACCGTAATATCTTTGAGTGTTTTAATAAACATTTTCTTCCATCTTTATGTAAAAAGTCCAGCATCCCTGCAAAACCACAGATTTAAGAACCATGTCTGTTTAATTAGAGTCTAAATGCGTTACATAATAATCATCAGAAATCCAATTAGGATAATTTGCGAGACAGAGTATGCAGGTCAGTCTCTGCTGGCAGATGTTTATCTTTGCAGAACAGCTGTTTATGCTGATGATGTAGAAGGAGCAATGCTGGAGCTTATCTGCTTGTCTACCCTTTCTTTATGTATATAAGATAGAAAGGTTTTTCAAAATATTATATTCCTCAACATTTGCAAATTTGTTATACTACTTAAAATCATCAAGTTTGTGTCAGAACTCTTTTTTATTCCAATTGCAATTTCAAAAACATGTTCCATTTATTCTAAAAAAAAAATAATACATAATTTCTTAAAATCCTCAAACAAATGTCTCAAAGCATATACTTTATTTTCTTTCTTTTTTTTCCCCAAAAAGTTGTTAATTAAATCAATCCGTTGGTAAAGGCTATAAAGTAAGTAAATGGCATTGGGAATAAAAAAACAGGACAATGCCAAGTTCTTTTCAATGATGTTTCGAAGAAGGCTTGCTAATGAATCCTTTCAAGTTCCCAAAACGCAAAACTAAAGTACATTATATCATGGAAAAAGGATAATGTCTTGACACATTATAATTTATGACTCACTAATAATTATTTTGTACAACCTACTCTGTGCTGTTTTGCATTTGGCACAGCTCTTCACCCACTGCTCTGGCACATTTAGTTCCGGTTGCCGTGGTGTCAGATAAAAATCTGTGTATTTTGAGATGAGAAGGAGCAAATAATGAAACTAACAGACAGAAGAGCCGGTTGAGTTGATTACAGGCAATTGGCAGAGCTCAGCTGTCCCAACTAACAGAGGCCTTTCACTTAGCCCGTTACCACAGAGATGGAAGGTACATTCAAATAAAAGTAAGAGCACCGTACTGTGCCCTTTAATACTGTCAGTCCTGTCGAAATGCAGACTCTTCTTTTTTTTTAGCATTTTAAAAAAAAAATTGCTGGATTAATTTGTGGTGAAGAAATGCTATTGGAGTTGTTAAGTTATGTAAACTCCCTAAAACCTGTATTAAAATGTAAAACTAAAAGCAGAAATGGTACATGCACAAAGTTTTACAGAAACCAATGTTGGGCAGATTTGTTGAAAGCTGACAGGAAATGACTGAAAGGAAATCTTAAATCTAGAGAAACATGTCATGTCAAAGATGATGATTTTATTTTTTTTACAATAACCCATACAGACACTATCTGCTCAAAAATGAGTGGGAAAATGAAAAACGTATTTAATCCCACCCCCATCTTTTATTCAAAAACGTAACACAAAAAGCATTACTGCTTCTTTAAAAACAATTTTGCATCAAACCAAACTCATAATATAGTAATACAAATAACATATAACTACATAAATATATGCTATTTATAGTCTAGTATGATAATTAGTTGGGTAATTACACCAAAATGTTCAGAGCAATTAGCATAGAATATATTAATAAAATTACTTATAATCTATGAACTATATATAAATATATATAGTTTTATTATACACTTGTCAGTCATTTTGTGGATATACGTATACACTCACCGGCCACTTTATTAGGTACACCTTGCTAGTACTGTGTTAGATCTTTGCCTTCAGAACCTCCTCAATTCTTTGTGGCATAGATTTAACAAGATGTTGGAAACATTCCTCAGAGATTTTGGTCCATATTTAAATGATAGCATCACAATTTTTGAACTGCAAATCCATGATGTGACTGTCCTGTTCAACCACATCCCAAAAGTGCTCTATTAGAGTGAGATCTGGAGACTGTGGAGGCCATTAGAGTAAAGTGAACTTATTGTCATGTTCAAGAAATCAGAGATGATCTGAGCTTTGTGACATGGTGCATTATCCTGCTGGAAGTAGCCATCAGAGGATGGGTACATGGTGGTCATAAAGGGATGGACATGGTCAGAAACAATGCTCAGGTAGGCTGTGGAATTTAAACGATGCTCAATTAGCACTAAAGTGCCCAAGGTGTACCAAAAAAATATCCCCCAAACCATTACACCCCCACCACCAGCCTAAACCGTTGAAATAAGGCAGGATGGAGCCATGCTTTCATGTTCTTTACGCCAAATTTGGACCCTTCCATCTGAATATTGCAGCAGAAATTGAGAATAATCAGAACAGGCAATGTTTTTCCAATCTTCTATTGTCCAGTTTTGGTAAGCCTGTGTGAACTGTAGCCTCCTGCTGCTCTAGCACGTCTTCTTCAGGGCTCGATGTGTTGTGTGTTCAGAGATGGTATTCTGCAGACCTTGGTTGTAATGAGTGGTTATTAGGTGGTTGCAAATGCTTTTTTCTGCCTTTTCTGCTTTCCCTTTCCCCTTTACCGCTTCTGCCTCATTTAACCTCTTCTTCTCTAACTTGTGCCTACTTCTATTTCTACCCTTTGGAGCCCTTTTCAGTTCCACTAATGTCACTTTTGTACACAAATTATATATTAAAAACATATATATTTTTGTCCTCTTTCAGAAAAGTGTCAGCTTGACCAGTTTATACCCCCGTTGACTCTAATGTTAAACTAGCCCTTCTTGCCTTTTTTGGCCATTTATGGCTTTTTACAAGGCTTTTCATAAGGCTTTTCTGTCCTTTTTAGGTTTTTTCTGCCCTCTTTCCAACCCTTCCTTGCTTTTAGGCCCTTTGAGCTTTTTCAAGGCCTCTCTGCCCCTTTCCAGTCCTTCCTGCCTTTTTAGGCATTTTATACCCTTTTTCCAACCCTTCCTGCCCTTTTAGGCCCTTTCTGCCCTTGTTCCAGCCCTTTCAACAACCATTCCAACTTCAAAGCCACTTAAATCCCTTTCCTTCCCCATTCTGATGTTTGAGTTGAATGTCAGGAAGTTGACTACACCACATCTAGATTCCTAAATGCAGAGTTGCTGCCATGTGATTGGCTGATTAGCAGACCATCTGTTTATAAAGAGACCAAAAACTGATATTTTGATATTTTGACATTGATTGTGTTGCAGAGCCAGAGCATTACACATTTTCATCCCACATACAGACACACACAAACTCTTATGGGAGGTTAACTTGTCATTCAATCACCTCTCAATATACAGTACCCTATAGACAGCACAATAGCTGCACATGGCCATTGAGTTACTATATCAAATTGAAATGTTTGTGTGCTATTTCTTCTTTAGGTGACTGTTTGATGGCTTGTAAGATGTTCCAAAAACCTTTATCTTGAGACTTTTTCAATTATAGCAATGGAGATCCAAATTAAATCATGCCATTATGTTATATTTAAAAGAAAATTGGCTAAAATAAAAATGACACTACACTACACTATGATCTGACTTGAGCTTAGTCTGTGCAACTGGTTTCCTTGTAACCTACCTGTATCCATGGTAACCAAATTCTTAGAGGTTGGCCTTAATGTAGCCATCCCTTTCTTTTCATACAGTGTTGACAGATAGACAATGCATTAAAAAACTACACTGGTGAGTTGAACTAACCAATGGCAGCAACATTGAAGACACAGGCTATAATTTGAGCTTTAGCCGTGGTTTTAAATTATCTTAAAAGAAGACTATGCACCCTGTGGCCTTGTTTTTCTTTTATGTTTTTGCACTGAAGTCATTAGAAAACTATGGTGAAGTCATTAACAGCTTTCTTTTAATGATAATTCTGGAGTTGTCAATGCCCTTCCGAAAATTCAGTTCAGCCAATGCAGAAAAAAACAGAACGTCGCCACAACAATCTTGTTATGTGTAACAGCTGGATAAGAGAGCCCGCCATACACACGGAATCAGGTTTGGTCCTGCTGAGGTTTTGATGAACTGAGGGGCCGTTTTCAAGATATTGTGGGGGCTATGGCAGCATTGGAGGTCAGACTCATGGACACGCAGCATGGTGCGGAAGGGATGGAGGCAGTTGCTATGGAGACAAAAGTGTGCGATTGCACTTGTGTTCCACTGTTATTTGGATGTCCTTGAGATATACTGTTTGATGCAGGACTCCAAAGTGGTTTTAATAACAGAAATGTGTTACTAGGACATTGCACGTGCATCCAATAAAAGGCCATGGCCAACAGAAGTGGAGTATTGAGTCCCTCGTCCACATTAACATTTAGGCTCTGAAAATAAATAACTTCTTGAATGTAGATTTTGTTAGTTGGTTGTTGGGTGATAGAATGACTTGGTTTACTATGCTACCACTGTCGGAAGTCTTTCCTCATCTCAAACACATTTGGGTGTGACCTGGGAATGGGAATCTACATTGTCTGATGCTCAAGTTTGTTCAACCATTGTTGACAGGATTTCCACTGGTCTACAATTTCCATTTACACTCGCACATCTCGATTCTGTTCTCTGTGAAAAGATGACAGACTGTACTCTGTACTCTGTAACTATCGCAAAATTTCAAGGTTTTTATTTCCTTATCCATCTGGTTCATGGTACATTTAATCCTGTTTCCACAGAAAACGATTACTATATTTTTGTGTTTGCTAGAGTAAGAAAAATTGAGCTTCTACAAAAATTTAAGTTTATCCAGGTCCATTTATACTGTTCTGCTTGAGAGTAAGACTGGCGATGGAACAGGACATTCCAGCAGGCTATACAGTATTGTGTGACACACACTGTGTAAAAACAACGTTCTGCTGTCCCAGCAGCCAAACACAAGCAGTGGCCTTGCTCTGTTGTTGTTGCACAAAGCCGGGCCTTTGAAGCACTCCAGTCACGCTCCCATGACACTGAGGTAGCCCACTGAGAATGAGAGCATTAACTGGGTGTCAGGTAAGGCCATACTCATCACAGACAGAGATACTGCACTGACAACCTTCCTCAAAGTACATCACAGTGTATGATATCAGTCAGGCCCTACAAAAAAGTAAAGCTAGTGTCATATTTTGGAGTCTGCCCAGAAATCTCTTAATTTTTTTTGTTCAATGCACACTAATCACTCATTACTTCATCACTACATAATGCTCAAAAGTAGATCCCAGCTTTGAACAAAACGTAGGACTTCTGCAGGTATGTTGTGGTATCTGGCAAAAAATTGGAAGGCCCCCCCAGACTGAACTCATCAAATCCTGTTGATACCCAGCAACCAGTTCTGTAGTTATGACAGTATTTAACCCTAAAATTAGGTATCTTAACTGCACTATGCTACATTTGAGAATTTATTGGCACTCAGTCACAAATGGGAAAAAATGGTATGTTAAACCTGAATTATGTGCATTGGTCTGTAAATAGTCAATGTTAATATTCTGACCTTTTGAGACTTGCCAGAAAAACTGGGCAATTGAAAGCCCTTACTAACAGCGATTCTCTGAATAAAATGTGGTTTGCAATGCCTGATGTGGTCAAAAAGTGGGAGCACTTAGAAATGCTGAGGTGGTGACGTCAGTCGACTATTGCCACAAGGATTCCCAAACACATCTAATGTGTGTGTGTCCTCACTCAGTTTATCATCATGGAAACATTTAGTTGACGCTGGAAGCGTAATGGCTGACTCAGCTGTCTGCTCTCTTGGTTGGTATGATGCTGCTCTCCACGATTCACTGTGTGGTTTCATTTAGCACAGATAACTATACCTCACTTTTAATAGCTATAGCAAAGAACTTCCCCACCCTATCCTCTATTTATACTTGTGCCACCAGATCATAATAGTTACACTTAAACACTTAAGTTGGAGGATATTTGTTCAAGCTGACTATGATTCAGAGCATTCAAACTAAAATCTTGACCATTGCATTCTTTAGTCTGGCCAACATCATACCTGAGCCGTTACACATTGACCCAACTACTTATTAAAACAGGCTTTGCAGTTTATGTCAATGTTTTTCCAGAGACAGGAACTAGGGCAGGCTTTGTTGTGTAGTCTGTTTCAGTCTAAATATCATTTGTCTACTCAGTTTGTTTTTCCTGTCTATGTTCTCTGCTTTTTACCTGTCAGCTATGTTGAACCAGAAGTGCACAACACAACAACATTAAAAAGTAAACTCATTATTATCAACATTATCAACATAACGGAAATGCTTCAGACCACTAGGGGCAGTGTGTCAGAAACAAGGGTTAGTAGATAAAAAATGGCACCCTAAGACGTCAGTGATTGAAATATTAACATTCCAGCTATCGGTGGGCATTTGTCCCAAGTGTGTCTGGCTGTAGACCTCCATTCTGAAACCTGTACATATTTCAAATTAAAATCATTGCAGAAAAATAAAAATTGATCCAGGGTAACGCAATTTTTATTTTATTTAATAATTTGCTTGTAAATGAAGGCATAATAAATTTAGTCACATTTTTGCATCTCAATAGTACTTTCTTAGTTTTGCCTGTACTGTTATAATGTTAACGTCTTCACTCATTTTAAATGCTTTAGAAGAATTTAAAAAAATTAACTAATGTAGGTTGATAATCAATAAAAGCTGTTTTGTAAATAAGCATAAAAGCACCCCAGTTTAAATTTAAGAGCTTTATTAACACCCACACACACATTCACAAGACAAAACTAAACAAAATTTTCATGTACACTTGAAATTCAAAATGACTTTATTAATCCCAAAGGGAAAATGCAGTTGTTAGGTTTCCTCAGATTAGTTGATTCAGAGTTCATCTGCCAGAGACTGATTGATTGGACAGTCTTATTGCAGTTCTTGTTGCCTTTTGTCCTGTAGCCCACTGATCTCAGACGTCCACTGGCTGCTCTCGGTTGTTTTTGTTATAATGATAACTTTGTTTGTGTCTTAATACCTACATAATAAGGGAATGGCTGGCCATCTTAAGTTCTTTTTTTCTACATTTTTCATCATTCTTCATAACCTCACTGGAGTCTGAACACTGGTACCACCTCATCAGTCCAGTCGGCAAACAATTTGCCATGGCTTGAGAAAACCAGGGTTACACAGAGAATTATACTTTAGTTTATAGTTTGGTTATGTTGAGTTGTAATTTTCCTCTGTGTTGTCCTCCCTAATTATATAAGCATGTTTTAAACTTGTACTCTTTTTGCTGCAGGGCCTGAGCCAAGCGTGTTTTCCTGTTTGGTAAGGGTTTGGTAATAGAGTGCCTTACTTCTGCTCACACAATCCTCTGTGTAGTGGTGTTTTGCACTTTCTTCATTATTGCATGGTTTATATATGCTTATTGTTTATTGTGTTTGTGTGTGAGTTTAGCATGGAGCAGAGATGAGTGTGGCCTCCTACAACATGCACCCGCAGCCTGCCAGGCCTGTCGCATCTTAACTCTTGTTAGGGTACTGATTATAGTCATTTTAAAGTGTTAATAAGTGGTTATGACCACTTCCTGCATTCAGTTCTCTTTATTTCTATCTACTGTAAATCTTGGACCGGGGCTTTGAGTTTGCTCGCTTGGTTACATTATGTTTGTTTTTTATGTAATGTTGTTGTGTTGTGCACTACTGGGCCACCTTAGTCTGCCTCTGATGGTTTGAGTATTATTAGACGGGACAATGTTTCACTTTTATATCATTTTATATGTACACAAATATTGAGTAAATGAAGATGGAAAACTCTACCAGTTGTTCAGCTTAATGATTTGGCTTTAAAGCAACATAAATAGCCCTACTTTCTACAGTGACTGATATTCAGACAGTCCAGTATTTTGGAAAAGGGTATCTTTAAAACACCTAGGAATATGTATTATTCCCTATAGAAGTAGCAATCGCTGCTAATGATGCCTCTTACCACCCCATTTTTATGACAACTAGCAAAACCTGAAAAACTTCAAAACGCCAGTATGTATTACGCAAAAGTTATAACACACAAGAAAAATTAAACATTGTCAGGAAATGGACTTGGTTGCATCAAAATGAATAAGAATGTAAACTTCTATTGATACATATGAACAAACATTCATTTTAACCATACACTAAATGCTGAAAAGTCCTGTGGTGCATGTTCCATTTTCTAGAGTGGTGCAGATCAAAGAGGTTAGGTTAAATAGCAAGAGATGTAGATGTCACCCAGGGCCGGAAGCGGGGAGTCTGTGGTGAACTTACTGTTATCTTGTATAAGCCATCAAAACCAAAATAGGAGCCACCTCTCAGCAACATATTGAGGAGGAAATCTCCTGTTTATTTGACAGAATTTACACCAGTACATGGTTTAGTCTGTGACGCTTTTGCTTCTGTTTGCTTCTCCAATCTGGCTGTGTACTGACAACTAATAGTACAAAATTAACCCATTACTAACCATGTATTCAGTGTATAATGTGTCATTTTGTTCCTTTGAAGTGATTTTTTTTTTTTTTGCACTTTTTTTATGTCATTTCTTGCTCTTGCCACTGCTGTTGCTACAGCAGTGCAATAAACAAATGTCGTCATGACAACACCTATGACAGGATGCCATAACTGACTGAGCGAAACAACTTGTGAACCATTTTCTTAAATAAGGGTTTAAAGTGTGAAATCTAACATCAAAAGCTTTTGATATGTGTTTGCAATAGATCTCTGCCATCCCCACTTACTCAAATAGTATCTTTTCAATAGACAGAGGGCTGAGGAAAGTCAAGGGGCAATTCCACTCAACCTGGAAGAATATTTTTCTTCTCATATTTTAAACTTGCTCATTCACTTCAATTGTTTTGCAGGAGTTGCACAAAGTATGTCAAGATTTTGCAATGTCATAAATGATATTTGTTTTCTTTTTTATTTATTTTTCTTTGGGAAACTACCCAAATCCCTGCCTTTGTCTCTGTACAGAACTCCGTCTCGGCTCCAGACACCTGCCTGGCTGCCTCCTCTGCTCCCCCTTTCTCCTGCTCCAGTTTATTTTATTAAACATTTTGAACTGCCATTTTGGTCCACCAGTTTTCTGTTCATTATAATACACATCTACACTTGGCCTCCTTGTGTATTCAGTTCCAGAAACGTTTACTTTTTACCTTGATGACTGACAGCCCCCAACCTCAAGCACTGTTGCTGTTGTACATCCTGCCATAAGCAGCAGAAGAACTGATGTGGTACCCTCTTGCACATAGGCAAGAATGTAAACAGGATGCTTTACAATGCATAACCGTGGTTTAACAGCAAGTAGATCTTTGGCCTAAGAATTTACAGAGAAGTCCACTGACCAGGCACACCACTACGACTTTCCATATATGCATAATAACACCTTTTTTTTTTTTTAATTTCTATTTAATATTTTTTTTTATTTTTCTCTGTTGTTGCATTGAGTGACACACATCTTGTCACAATCCATTACCCCAAATGTTACCAAAGAAAATATCTCATTGCACTGTGATTCATCTCCTTTGAGTTTGAAATAGCAGATCATGCCAGTTTACACAAATCTAGTTCCCATGACTACATGAACCATTGGACATTCATTATGGTCGGTTGGTAAGGAAGTCACAGAATTACACAGGGAAGCACGTAGCTTGCCAAGCTAATATGAGCTATTACATAATCACAGGAAAGAAACATTAAGACAAATGATCTCTCATTAGAGTGGAACCTGATTTGACTCGACCAATCACCTGCTGGAGTCAAAGGGTCTGTCTGGAAATGGGACGAATGTTAACATACTGCAGATACCATGTTCCTGATAATTGAGATGTTGCTAAAAGTAAAGGTAAGATTAGGTGAAATAAATAACTTCTCTATTACTGCAGGAGTCAAACAGAAGGAAGTAGTAGCTCATCACCACCGTTGTTAATTTAAACGTTAGCATTAGTTGGAAAATAGCATTGATTAGCTAGTCATCATGATGCTAAACATTTGTTGGTACCTGTCAGAGTAACTTCTTCATGATGCCCATTCCTCGCAGAACCCTCCATTTTCTTTTCCACTATAGCACCTAGACCTAGAGAATATTTCCATAACCCTGCATGATTATTTTCAAGCAGTGGTCGAGAAAAAAATACAATAAAATAAAATAAATAAATAAATAAATAAAATTACAAAAAATAAAAGGGAGTTAACCTGAGAGAGGGCAGACCTTTAGATAAATACTTGGTAGGTGATTGAAAAAACAACTTGCTATTAACTACGTATGATGAGGTAATCGGAGCAACAAAGCATTGGACCATACTAGAGTGGGTCCAAGAGGAAACAACATCTTGTTGTCACACTTAAAACACACCCATATCTGCCGAGAAACTGCCACATCATTGGTCCAAACCAGATTCGGTGTGGAAGAAATTTAAAAAAATATATTATTTTAAGTTTGGGAACTCATTAGAAGGGAGTAGTCTGTTAAAGGAAACCCTTAATACAACAGTGAGCTAGAGCTTTGTAAAGGCTGCCACACATGTGCTATTGTTATTTAATCCTCTTGTGTCAGTTGTTAATAAGCACTTACTGTTGACCCCCTTCCACAGAATAGGTGCCATTACACGTCTGCCTCACCAAACTAATTATAATTATAGAGTAACCCAGCTTCAAATACTTGAATAATCCTTTTTTCTGTATTATTCGACTCTGAACAACATAATGCCTACAATTCAAGACAAGACATTTATCTTTGTATAGTAGCATATTGTATATTGTATAATATATCAATATCATAACAACAGCCAGCTCAAAGGGCTTAACATAATGTACCAGACAACATCCCCTGTCCGTTAGACCCTCCATCAGGGTAAGAAAAAACTCAAAAAACAAAACAAAAAACAAACAGCTGGGGAAAAAAGAAAAACCTCAGGGAGAACCACAGAAGGAGGGATCCTGCAGTGTGCCCAGGACAGTTGCAAACAACATAAAAACACTCATAATAAGTATGAAATACGCTCTTTGTCACACTTCTTACTCTTTGTCATTGAATTGCCTCCAGACTTGAAGCATGTCTGTGTGAAATGAATGTGACCTCTCTGAATTGGTGCCGCCGGATCACGCTGACACACTTCTACAGCAGCTACTTCACTCCAGACAGAATAAGAGAGCGCTGCAGAGGGGTAAGAAAATCGGATGAATTGAAAATGAGAGCGAACAAAGGCACCAGATGGGCTTTCACAAACTGTCAAGGACATAAAAAGAGGGAAAACAGGAGGGCTAGGGAGAGATCATCTTCTTATGATAATAAGAAGATGATCTCTACATAATCACTTTGTAGTGGATAAGAATCTTATGCACTACAGTGAGGATGGAAATAATCAGTTGTGAGGTGGGGCTGTAGGCAGGGAATGGTGTGTGTGTGTGTGGGGGGGGGGGGGTGTGGCAAGTCTGGGAGTGGCACGAGGGTGTGTGTGTCCGCTTCTCTTTCTGCCATGCGCTCTGCCATTACAGTCAAGGCAAGAGAGCAGAGAATAGTAAAGTTTGCTTCGGAATAAAAAAAAAAAAAGAAAAAGAAAGTCTGAGTCAGTTCTTGCGGCTGCCACGGCAACTCTGTACCACAGGTTTCCTCTCATTCACTGTCCACCACTCACGCTTTAACACAGTTACACAGCAGCCTGCTTTCACTCAAGCAAGACCACAACACAGACAAGACAGCCTTTTACCACCAGCTTTAGACAGACTTGACGTGTTCTACTTTGCGAGGATGTGGACTCTTCTCTTGGGGGTCACCTTTGGATTACTAGGCTCTTCGTGGTCGGAACTTTATGGTAAGAATCTACCTTTATTTTTTTTCCATTTCAAATAATAAGGATTTGCATGGGGAGTGAATGGAAAAATTCTTTTGTATGCCGGCATTGGAGAGCAGTGTGCTTCCCTGGCGCAGACAGGCTTACGTCTGGCAGACTGCTCATAGACACAAAGGAGTCGCTTCTTACTCACTCTGAGTCTCACGCTCTGTAGCACGCTGGGAAACTTATTCATCAAGATGAGCAGTGTAGAAGCTATTTGTGTTGTCTGTAGTCTCCAAAACAAAAAAGGTTTTTCATTTATTCCTTTGTTGTCTCGTTTTTTGGGGGGGATTTAGAGCTCGGAGCTGCACAAATCTCTAGAGTTGAATCAAACAGGTTTCCTAAGAGCTTTTATAAAGACTATCCCCCAGGCATTGTGTAAAAGAACAGTGAGAATCAACCCCAGTGAATTTGACCTTCATTTAAAGCTAGACACTTAGACAGACAGGGACTCCATGTGGGAATAAAGGGGTGGATCTACTGTAGCCACCTGGTGTTTTAACATGTGTTAGCCCCTCAAGGCGTCTTTAGCGCTGAGGACTTATGAACCTTTAGTGTGAGTGCATATTTGAACATAAATCTGTATGGCTGAGAGTAATTGGTGTGTGTTGGGAAGTGTGCTATGCATGTATGTCAGCTGTTCTGGTCACCAACATCTTTGAACCACAAGTCTTTGGTGGAATTTTCCCTCGTTAAAGTAATAGTTTAAGTTTTTGTAAATGTGGTTTATTCACATTTAGACTTTTGGAAATCTAATTTGTTCCCTTCAGTTTATAGTCAAGTCAGCACTCAAGGTTTGGAGAAGCAGACAGAAGCAACGCCACAGAGGCAAAATCATATATTGCTGTAAAGGGAGCCACTAAACACTGGCTCCAAACTGGGTTTATCCTGACAATTACCTGCTGTATGAAATAAATGACCAATCCCTAAGTCACATATACCGCTCTGTACCACCCCTTTAAAGCAACACTGCGTAACTTATTAGGAATTGGACCAAGTACTTGTGCTGCAAACACACATGGGACTGTTATGTATCATTATGACTTGTATATGGAAAGTTTGGTTGATTTGGCGAGATGTGTGCTCATGAGAAGGTATAATGCTCTGTCACTCGTAAATTACATTGTGCAGTATTTTGTAAACTTTTTGCAGTGTATCTAAAAAAATGTTAGGTCTTACTTTAAGAACATGAAAATGGCTACAACCATCTTCAAATAAACTTAGACTTAATTATTAAAAAGCTGTTAGTGTACAGATAGAAAGATTCTTGGAAACAACCACATAATCCGTAACTGCATTTGAGATTTTCAAACCACAAGCAAAGGACCAAAGCTAAGAAAAGCCTTCAAGAAGGCGGTGTCTTTTGATTTGACATGTGTGACATGAAAGAAGTGTATTATCACACCTCTGAGCACACACATAATTTAGCCTTTCCCTTCTTGCACACACCCGTGCAGCCTGACCGCTACACTTCCTGCAAATGCTCTGACATTTGCCTCCTTGTCGTAGTTCTAAACCCCTCATGTGTGTCCTCAGAGTTGGGTTTCAAGGTGAGGCTTGCTCCGGAGGCCCCTTGGACTACACCAGGCCCTAACAAAGAGGGCTTGTGCTGTACCAGGTCTGAGCACTGTCGGCTGTCACCTGAGATTCTCTGAGACACGTGTTTACCTCCCTGCTCCCTCCCTCGTGCCTTCTTCTTGCAGCATTTTCGTCCAAAATGTCATAACCCATACTTCTGCTATGTTGTTCTTATTACTTCTCACTGCCAAAAACATTTTAAGACCATCTTGTGGCTCTCTGACTCTGCAAACTTTCCCCTGTCTGGTCTCTGGTTTTGTGTGTCAGGCAAAATCTGTTGTGAGACACGCTTCGACTTTGTAATGCACACAAACTGTCATTACAGGGGATTATACAAGATCAGCACTCCCATTATTAACACAAGTTGTGGCAAAAAGATGATATCATTGCACATTATTATGGAGCAATGGACGTGGGGGATAACGTAGTCATTAACTTAATAGGTAAATCAAATGGCCAGGTAGCAAGCTGAATCCAGAGGCTTGCTTAGCTGGGATTAAACAAATATGGCTTGGTAAAACATGTTAAAAGTAGGTTGTTCATAGGTTTTCACAATATTCATGCAGTGTATGATAAATATGCAGAATTAAGCAAAAACATGATGTCAATCAATATCAGAATGCCCCATTGGTCACATTGGTGCCACTAACTTTGGTTGTGCTACAATGTGATTTAAATGTGGTCTGTGTAATATTTACCCTTTCTTTGAGATTATCAACATGGGCTTCTATTTTTTTTGTGCATATACGGTAGTCCTGCAGGACATATAAATTTTACTTAAAAAATGAGTAACAAAGCTTCCTGAATTCATATACCGAATGCCCAAAACCTTTTTACAACATGTGTGCTTAGAAAGGGGAATGGGCTTCTTTTATTTTTTTTATTTTTTTGTCAGTGCTCAGTTTGTCAGTATTTTGGAACTAAAACAGCTCCTTCCAGTTCTGATCAGACAAAGTATTTTGACATGCAAAATGTTCATGTCACATATCATACTATTAATGTTATTGATTCTTGATACAGCGTGAAATATTGTGAAGCCCTTGTTGTTGAAAGATAAAATTTGGATTTTGATGAAAATGAAATGGGGACCTCATGCTAGTCTGCCTGTCTATCTTTGCAAGATCACAACATAAAATGACAAACAAGTTGGCTAATAAATGCATAATAAAATGATTTTTAGTCCAAAGCCTCATTTCTTTTTTTAAAGCTATGAATCAATCAAAATGTGCTCTTCCCACTCATATTATCCAACTCACAGTTTTAAAATGTTGCAATGTTATACAATCATCACTTTGAATTTGATAAAGAGAGCTACCCTTAGACTCAAACAAAGAGAGTCCTTCCGCCGGCCTTCAGGTAATGTTCTGAATGTGGTCATGTGATCTCATGTTGCACCTGTCCCACTGGCCAGACGTTCCTTTGTTTGGAGACAGGGCTGCTGACGTTGCACGTTCTTTTGCCGTGTTTTAATGCGGGAGACTGAAGCATTGTGGGGGTCATGCTAAAGCAGCTGATGTACTATGGCTAAAAGGATGATACAGTCACAATAGACGGTCTGTTTGGCCATGAGTCCTGCATTCCTAATGTTGAATATTCTCACTGGAATATCATTAATCATGTGCCTAAGAAATATTGAATAGGATCCCCTTATACTGTATATAGGCTTTTTAATGTTGTTTTATCATTTAAAACATTTTTTTAATTAACAGCAGAAGGAGTTGAGTGCAAGATGTGTGTAAAAGCTATAAATCTTGTTGGTGTCTGGTGTATAAAACACACCAATTGCTGGTGAAGAAAGGTCCAGTGCGTTATCTCCCAGTGTTAATCTGTTGACTGCAGAGTGGTACAACCTGTATTTACAAATGCCATAAGTTTGTCAGCTGAAGGCCATTCGCAAAATGCTCTTTAAAAGGCCAGTCTCTGCAAATACCACTCTAAACTTAGGTTTTCTCTGAGGTTGTTGTTACCCCTGATTACACAAATGACAAATTGCTTTAGAAGTCCACCTTTGCTAGGTATTGTGTTGACCAATGTCACTACCACTGTGCTTGCTCTGGTGAATTTTGTGGCAGAAAACCACCACAGGAATCATTAAACTACATTTAAATAGTTCACGCCTCAGTGCATTAAACCTAGTGCATATCCTCTACATTGCTAGACGGCATAAAAAATATAAAATCAGAAGCCACAAAAAAAAGCAAGTATATGCTACTAAATGAGTTACCCTTTTTTCCTTTTCTTTTTTGTGACATCTTAAAATTATAAAACTCAAAACTTCGCCCGCTGAACAAAGGAATTTAATGGACCTTTTTGGGTGGTACTTTTGGTATTTTCTGATGTACTCATTGATGTTATACTGTTATTTCTAAACACTTTAATTATATTGGTATGCTCTGTTTATTGTACAACTTAGATTTTACAAAATGCCATGAGCTCAAATTCCCCCATGTTTAGTACAAAGAATGTTACATATAATTAGTAATTACATAAACATTAATGGTGAACACAAGTCATTTAAACTATGTATTGCACACAGTTACATCTCTTTGTTGCATTGTTGTATTCTTTAAACATAATCTATATTAAAATCTAAACCTTATCTGTGCAAACACTTACAACAGTGCAACAGTGTATGTGTTGGCACCCCTGCATGCAGGGGGTAATTTGGACTTTATTGCTGGCAATGAAAGACAAACAAAAGTGTTATAAAGAGAAAACAAGAGCGAAAGTGAGACAGTAAAGACAGAGTGAAGTGAGTGTGGAAAAGAAGGCTTGTCTATTACATCTGAAGCAGCTGGAGGTTTTGGCAATGTGCTGCGTTAAAGCTCTATTCTGTGGCGTACTGGACACCCAGACTTTGCAGTCTCCTTGGTTTCATCTCCCATAGGTGACAAAGGAGGCTTTTGTCAGAGTCACTAGGTTGGCTTATATCGAGCTTCTCTTGGATTGTATAAAGACACAGCCTTTCCTCTGCATACTAATGAAGAAGCCTCAGATGCATGTCAGCAGCCTGTTCAGCTTATTGATGCTGAACTGGGCTGTCTTTGATCTCTCTGGGCTGCCTTGGAAGGCCAGGACTGTTTTTTATAGTGCTGGCTTTCAGGGACAGTGCCATGTGGCAGAGCAGGCACTGGGTCCTTTCAGGTGTGCCTAAAGGTGGGGGTTTGTGTGAGAAGAAGAGAAAACACTAGTGATTTCCTAACAAGAACTGGCATCAGCGCTGGTTACCCAACTTCCTGCCTCTGCAACTTCAGTTTGTTTACTCATTAAAGCCAGTGGAAAGTGGGGGATTTTTTTATCATATCAGTACTTTTCAGGTTGATGGAAGTAGGAGTTAAAGGCACAAAGTTATAATGTCTGGCATAATTGACTGTGTGCAATGTAAAAAACATTGATTGACTAATATTTCTTTGGTGCAATACCTGCAAGCTGCACATTTAGTCACATCCATACTGTACATAAGCATAATCTATTTTAGTTCATTTTGTTTTAGCATAGTTTTTAATTGAGGTTTTCATATCTTATCTTAGGCTTCAGTTCTCAAAAAGTTCTTTCTTAGAAATCTGTTTCCATGATTGTTTAATTTCCTTTTTTATGTGATGTGAATGTGATGCAACCAAAGAAGAAAAAAAATTCTTATGCAAAATGATGTTGGTTTTAATGCAGTATTTTTTTATTCACCTTTTTGTGTGTAATTTTATTTTCTATCCCAGATAATTAGTGTTAGGTCATACAGCTATTACTTGGTAGGGTTTTTGGCATCTGGAGGTAAAAGTGCACAGTGAGCATGTGACAACATATGGTAGCCCCGTAGGGACATGCTGTTTTCAATGAACACATATAGGTTATAAAATAGGCCTGGTGGTTTCAATCTGAAACAAAGGGTGGCCCTTTACATTACAGCTTAGCAATAGCCTTGTAATAGTGTGGTATTAACATGTTAAGAAATTGGTAATACTATTATAATTATGGTTAATTACTGAATATTTCCCAGCCCTACATACACCATTAGTGGTTACATGGTTATATCAAGTAATAGATACATTTTAAATAACTTAAATAACCATAATTAATATAGTATAACATAATTACTCCACTAATACAATGATTTTGCCAAGCTGGGAAAAAAAGCAACCAAATAAATTTAGAAACAAAATTCCTTTAGTTTATAAATGCCCTAATATTTCCATGCAAGATTATCTGTTTATTACAAAACATGAGCGCGTGCACGTGCTTCTCTTGCAGCAGTGCTCAGTTTGTCCACCCTGGGCAGTTGCAAGAAGAGAAACAGACAATGAGAATGGAAGCAGCAGTTTGTTGTTTACATGAAAATACCATAGCCTTCTTAGAAAATATAGCCACAATGATTTTTTTTATGCCACAATTCGCTTTTAACATGTTTAACATTCCATTTTAAAGACACATTTTTTTCCACTCCTTGCCTTGCTCTTGTTTATTTGTTAATGTCATATAATGGGACTGTGTAGATTGTTTGCAGTAAAACCCATTGGGACATTAAACTTTGAACCATGAACTAGTGTTTCTTCTGCTGGACATTAGATAAATCTTTATTATTTCTATTATTTAAGGAACTGTCCACAAAGTAACTTGTCCCATGGTAATAATGATTCACTGCACCTGTCTCCTTTATGCAGGTTAATAAAATTAAATATCTACATTGTCAAGTGTTCACATTTTGAAAGCTGATTTACCTCAAACACTAGATTACTGTTCTAACTTGCAGTACTATGCAAGTCTTCCCTGCAGCGTTCTTGTAGAGCATCTCCAAAGTGCATCCTAGTACGAAGGTTTAGTGCTTCTGCCGACTGATTTTGCTTTGACATTTTTTTGCAATCTGTAGATAATGTTTCCATGGTTACGATTACAAACAAGGAACAACAAACAGTTTGGTTATGGTCTGGTAATGTGCATGACACGTGTGGTCTTTGTGGGAAGTGGCCTGAGCAGATTAGAAGGGTGTTGTGTTTAACCAGCACAGGATATGAAAGCTACAGACAGTGTTTTCCTCAAACCGGTGACATTCAAATTTTCAGTCCTGCCACTCTAAATGTTGCTGCATACATTAGCGTCTGACATTTTATTACTTTCTTTTATCATTTCTCAAAATCGTAACAGAAGCTTATCTTTTCCCTGACCTTAATTTTTAGGTGTTGTGTTATTATTTTCCATTCTGCAGAGCAATATGCACTGCTGAAAAGTTGGTGATATGTTGTATCAAATACGTAAGTTATAGTTAAAAAGTACTTACATGTAACAAACAAGTAATTGCAAGGTTTTGCTGTGTTTGCATTAATAATAATAACATCAGAAATATATTACTACACTTCTACAGTAATGATTTTTTGCTGATAATACACTGTTTAATCAGCAGCTAGAAACCTCTAGATACACAAGACAATGTTGACCAGGAGGACCAGGAGCTCCTTTTCCCAGAAGTGAGCATGTGATTGGCCAAACCCCCTACAAGAGCTGCAAATTCTTATCTATTATAATCTTCTATAAACAGTAGATGGCATCATCAAGCCTGTTTTGGGGGGTTTAAACCATTTAAACCACTACAAAAAAATTGAAATAAATAAGCACAGTCTGTGTAATGTTAGGACACGCAAAGCCCCATTAACTCAGCACACCAAACTGTCCTTCTTGTCCAGCAGTGCTCAGTTTGTCCACTCTGGGTGGTTGTAGAATGCATAAACAGAAAATAATGGAACTTACACTTGGATGAGAAAAATGCATACAGTGTCCTTATGTGACAAATGGGTTACTTTTTGTTCAGCTGTATACCACAATGCATCAACTAAACTGATCTTACCATACTAGGATTTTGCAAAAGGGGTTTGAAGTCAATAAATTTGATCATAATGACACTAAAGCCTAAAATATATGACTGTTATATCTTGCAAATAATATAAGCCACAAAAGAGGAAGTTGGTTTAAATTCTTCCTGTTTCTCAGTTTTGTCCGTTGATACTGCTGTAAGACAAGGCTATGTTCAGTATCAAACTGATGATTTAGCAATACTTGTTTAATTTTTTTCCCCCAGGTAAATTGGCATATACTGTATGCTATTACATAGAACGGTTGGACTGAGATGTTTTGACTATGGATGCCAATAAACAGGGATGTCTGTGATGTATAGTTGTAGGCAGTCACATTTTGTTCTGAACTTAGAAATAAAATGATGGCAAAGCCTTGGGAACAAACACTGTAGATGAGAGTGTCTCATGACGCTTTGTCAGCGATCATCTAAACAAACAATAAACTTCATGTAGACTAGCAGGAATCCAATCAGCGCAAAGTTTTGCCTTTTTATTTTATGGTATTGTGGGCACAATTAAGGCTATTTTTTTTCTTACTAAAACAATGGCTGCATATGGAGTTGAATTAAGAGAAGCTCTTCCTGTAAACAGGCTATAAAAGGACAACCAAAAGCAGGTGAACTTACCCAAGCTTTTGACCCTTGGAGGATTATTGTAAACAACATCACCTGTGTCTGCCTTTTGGCAACGGAAATTGAGCGAACTCCAACACATTTTCAATTGACAAAAGGGCCGCCAAACAGCTGCCACAAATTGCCAATGTTACACAAACAACAAATGTGTTGTTTACTATGAGCAAAAGGAACAGGAATGCTGAGTCGGGGCGGCAGTATAGCTCAGTGGGTAGAGTGGCCATCCTTCTTCGACCGGCGGGTGGGTGGGTCAATCTCTGCTCAAAACATCCCAAAACATCATAACATCACGCTCTCCCCCGCATACTGTCGTTGAGCATCTCCCCCCCCCCCGTTTGACCATAAGCAATGGTTTTCTCTGCTTTAGCTTCTTTTACGCCGCCCCTTCCATTATGAATGTCTGAGACTGACTGGGGCGAGGGTTTATGTGTGTAGTGTCGTTAAGCAATTAGTTTCTTGCGAGATCCAAGACTTTTGCGATAGTTCAAGAAACAGTGGGTCGTCGTCTGGTCTCTGGCCAATTCTTGTGTGACTGTTTTTTCCGCTAAGAGGTTCTGGGGGGGTTGGGACAGTATCCATCCACCACAAAATGAGCCATTAACCCATCACAATGACTCCAACGCTGTTGTGTTAAGGTGAAAATCCTGCAAAATACAATAATATAATACAGGTTTGGCTGCTTTAAAGTGCATGCAGTCAGATAGATCACAATTGGAGAAATTTGCTGAGAATGCACAGGTCCTAAAACCTATGTACATATGTCTCCAGCGTTAAATAATCATGTATAATCTAAATCTACCTTGTAGCCTTTAGCTGGTGTAGCCTACATCCTTGTATTTACTGTGCAGTTCAATATTGAGCCGCTCAATAATGTTCTCTCATTCTTAGCACACTCATAGTCAGTCGGCTCTTTTGGTGGCTCTTTTGTCTATTGAAAATGCACTGCTGTCTGCTAAACTAGTATTGTCAATATGTGGTCTAGTTTAGGATCAGTCATTAAAGGTAAAAGTATATCTAACTAAGCTTCTTTTTTTTCTCTCCCCACAGTAAACTCTCGCAGTTGCAGTTATGCCGGAGTGTTTCTGCTCGAGGGGGAAAGCCGTCACTCCCTCAACTACGAAATGGCTCAAAAGGTGTGTGAACAGCAGACCAGTGTCATGGCCAGTCAAGACCAAGTGAAAGAGGCCTACAATAAAAATATGGAAACATGCAGGTAACAACACAAGCCTCTGTCCAGACAATAATTCAGTTACAGTCACATAAAACAGATCCTGGTGATTAAAAAAAAACATCTGTGACTATATCTATAAAGGATGTAAAGATCATTTAAACTAAATTTCTCATTTTTAATGTTTGCCCCATGTTTGGTTTAAAATGAACAGACTGTCCTTATGTGGTCTACATAATTTTAAACTATTGACATGTTTAGTTAAACAATAGCAGGTAGAAAAATCACTCTCTAACCCTGTGTCTTTAGAAACGGCTGGATGAACAATGAGTCTGTGGCCATTCTCAGACACACAGCTCATGAAAACTGTGCCAAGAACTCAACCGGACTGATAATTAACTCACGTGTGAGTACTGGTGAGCGCTATGATGCCTACTGCTTTGACGAAACAGGTAACAGTATATTCACATTTGAGTTGAGATTGTTAAAGTTGGTGGCTTTTATTCAATGCCTTACTTACTATATATTTGATTCCATTGTGCAGATGGGTCTGATAAAAACTGTACAAAAGCCTTTGATAAATCCCTCAAGAAACCAGGTTAGTAACATGTTTCTCTAATCTTTTAAATTGATAGTCTAGCCTAGATTTAGGCCTGGGTTAGTCCAAGGTTTAGTTTCAGGTCTAGACCTGGTTAAGTCATGAGTTAAGTCCTAGTTTCCTACAGTGGTATTAATTGTCAGTTATGGTTTCAGTTCAGAGTTCAGTCTTGGACATATGTTTATGTTTAGTCAATTTAATCCTGGTCTAGTCCTGGTCTAGTCCTTGTTTAGTTCTAGTCTTAGTCACAAGTTTGATCCTGGATAATTCCTTAAGGTAGTCCTGGTTCATTCTTAGGTTTGGTTTGTTTGCTTAAGTTTTAGTAATGGTCTTTAGTCAACGTTTAGTCATATTTCTGGTCCTGGTTTAGTCTTGGGCCTCATCCTTCTTTCTCCCAAGGTTTAGTTGTAGTCTGGCTACTTTTGTCTGATTTTATTTTTCTGACTTTGTTGTTTAATCAGGACAGATCAGTTTATCCATTACAGTTACATCATCATACTATCACCTGAAATGGCACAAATGAGACATTGTTCCCACAATTCCATCACAATTACACACTTATTCTTCTGCTTAATACCACCATGTTTAATTTAAGTATATTCAAAAAAATCACATCCATGCATTGGACCTAGAGAACAGACTTAAATGATTCTGCAAACTCCTCAATGACTCATTATGTTTAATGATTGCAGAAACTCCAACATCAGCTGAAACAGAGTTCAACAATACCATTGCCCATACCCAACTGAACTTAACTTTTGAAAGTGAGGGCCCCTCAGTGGTCCCACCAGAAGATGACACCATTAGAGAAACAGCGACTGTTCCTTCAGAAAACACCACAGAAATCAGTCTAATGGAAAATGTCACTGAGACCCAGGATGTTGGGTCAGGGATGTATTCTACCGGACCAGAAGAGGTTACATCCTTCACTCCGACCCAGGAAGAAGAAAAATATTCAATCACTGAGCAGGACACAGAAGACATGGAGGAGATACAACACGAGGCTGAAATGGTCACCTCAGAGAGTAAGTAAAAACTGACTTGAAAATTGACTGTGTTCAGACCTGAATTTGAAGTATAAGCTGGTAATAAATAATATTTTGTTCTTAAATGTGGGTGATAATGGCTGAGTAGAGTTAAAAATGTGTTACAAGGGAGAAAACTGCTTCCTGTGATGAGTCCAGATGCAACAGGTTTTGGGAGGACACAAGACGCCCCCTTGTGTCGGCCTGTGTAGCACACACAAGGTGGCGTCTTTTGTCAGTTCACTTTTCCGAGAGAGATTAGGTGAACGTTGTTTTATATGGCTTGAATATTGCAAAAAACTATAAAAGTAGACATATATAGTAGTAGACATAAGTAGACATATGAAATTATATAAATTATTGCATTGAGTTTATGGATTCTTGCATAAATTCATGCAAAAATGTATGAATTACCTTAAAAGTTAGGATTAGGGGGTTTCAGTTAGGATGAAAATATGATAAAAACATGATCATTCCTGGTAATTAATTAGAGTTTAATGCATGTAGTAATGCATGAGTCCTGCATGAATTATTGCATGAATTCATGATAGCATGTGCCCTCTACTCTAAAGTGTTACCCTAACTTTTAAAATGAGTTAATTTCTGACTAATAGACCAGTTATTTTTTGTAGATTTAAAAAGTTGAACTTGTTATTCATTTATTTTAAATGACTTATCTTTTAGAAATGGTGCTACAGAGGGCGCCCCGGTAGCTCACTTTGTAGAGCGCATATCATACAGGAGACACGGGTTTAATACACCTGAATCATTTTCCAGTATCACTCCCCTCTGAAATGGTGCTATGCCTAGGACTTTTTGCTATTGCAGATGTGTCAATTTTATTTAATGCCTTATTATTTGCCCCTGGTACAGGCCGGACGGATGTGTCAGACAATAGACTTACCCATGACTCACCGGAGACCAGAGGTGCATCCAGTGAGTATTACATATGTGAACCTCTAAAGGGAAACACTTTGCAGCAAAAGGGTTGTGAAGCAGTTCATAATTTAATAAGTGCTCTGGGCTTTGTCTTGACATAGCGATATGAAACAGAATGGCAATCAATATTTTCTCTACATAATCTCCGTCTGTAATTTATTGTATTTAACCAATTCTAAGATCATACAGAGTGTGGACTCCTGCCTCACAGCAAGAAGGTCGATTCAAATCCAGGGCCTTTCTGTGTGGAGTTTGCATGTTCTTCCTGTGTCTGTGTATGTTTTCTCCAGGTGCCTTCCATTGAGGTCAGGAAACTGAGGCCAGTCCAGAACCTTCACTTTATGCTGCTGTAGCCAATGACAGGTTGACTTGGCCTTGTGCTTTGGATCGTTGTCATGTTGGCTGATGAATGCAAATTTTCCTCTAGTATTTTCTGATAACATGCTGCATTCATCTTTTCCTGTGCCTTTTTAACTGACACATGGCCAAAACATCAGCGATCCTCCATGTTTCACAGAAGGAATAGTGTACCTTTCATCAAAGGCCTTGTTGACTCCTCTACAAATGTAACGTTTATGGTTGTGGACAAAATGTAACTTTTTCTCATCAATCTAAATTAATTTGTTGTTGAAGTTTTGCGGCTTGTTTCTGTGCTGTTTGGCGTATTGTTAACGGGATACTTTAAGGCATTTGCGTAGTTTTTCCAATTGCTTCCATGGTGTGCATCTTAAAACAGACACACCGCTGTATTTCAGCTGAAATTTGTGTTTTATTCTTTGCATCCCAAACAATTTTTCTGGCAGTTATGGCTGACATTTTTGTTGGTCTTCCTGACCATGGTTTGGTTTCAACAGAATCCTTCATTTGTCACTTCTTTATATATTCTTCATTCTCAATTCCTTGGATATCTTTTTATATCCCTTTCCTGTTTTATACAGTTCAATTACCTTTTCCTGCAGATCCTTTGACAATTGTTTTACTTTCCCCATGACTCAGAATACAGAAATGTCAGTGCAGCACTGAATGATAGGTAACTTATGAGCACAACTGTATGTATGATATAATGTGTGCTGTCAAAGAAAAGACACAACATTAATCACATTAACATACAGTATTATGTTAGATGTTAGTTTTAGAGTGTAGATTTGTACTGGAAGACAATGGATACTTTCACAGTAAAAATCATTTTATCAGCTGCCTTTTTAAGTTATGTGCAGTATGTTTTAATAAAACAAACTTTTATATCTGGCTGAACATGGTGAATCCAATGAAACAGTGTCTTTGTTTGAACCTGTGTAAAATGCCTTTGCAATGAGTTCAACTGTTTACATTGTAGTCAGATATGTGAAAATAAAAATCTGTAGCAATTGATATTCTATCACTTTAATAGCATGGCAATATTGGGGTAGTTAGGTCATACTATGGTAATCACAGGTAACTATTATTTCAATTTTCAAAGAATTTCAACATTTATGGTTTGTTTTAAAACATGTGACTTGGAAGTCCTATTTATTATCATTCTGTTACGACACTGTCACCATGTCGTTAACGTAGCTACCTAACCATCTAGTCAATCTTAGTTTTGTTTGAGAAAAAAAAAACATGTCTTTTTTGTCAACCTCATAACTCAGCTCTTGTTATCTCTCCCTGCAGACTGGCTGGTAATATTATGTGTGATTGTGGCTGTTGCTGCCATTTTTCTGGTGTGTGCAGTGGTTGCCAAAAGGAACAGGTAGGACTTTTCATTGTTACATTGTTGTATACCATAAATATCACACCAGAGAGAGAGAAGTTTTCTGTTTTGTTCCTGCAGACTCAATGAGTGTGTGACAAGAAACCAATGTGTGTAAACAATAAATGAGCTTTGCTTTTTGCAGCTTGTGTGGCAAACAGCAGACCCTCATGATCACCAAAGACAGCGGTGAGGGCAACGGGACGGCTATGTCTGCGTCCAGTTCCCAGGCCCAGGAGCGGGAACAAGAGATGGTGACCCTCATGAACAAGGAAAAGATCCAGGAGAACGGCAACACAGAGGAGTTCACGGTTATCAAACTAGAGGAGTCACCGGACAAAGACCAAACCGCCTGAAATATTCAATATAGAAAGGAGCAGGGCTTGACATTAACACCCGCCAACCCACCAAATGCAGGTGGATTTCAGCTTTGGAGGGTAACAAAGTCACTTCCACTAGCCACTTTGGCTGGTGAGGTTTTATAAATTTCCTTATAAGCATTAATTGCAGTGTTTCCGCTGTGTTTGGTCAGTCCAGCCCCGCCCACAAAAATTGCACAACTTCTTGCTTCTTTACTTTAGCGTGGCTACATTTAAACATTGACCATTGTAGAGTTCAAAGCACTGCACAGCACTCAGCCCCAACGCCCTCACTTAAAAGTAGCTGCGTGCTCATGCTCATACAGTGTGGACATGCTCATACAGTGTGCTCATGCTCATACAGTGTGGACATGCTCATACAGTGTGCTCATGCTCATACAGTGTGGACATGCTCATACAGTGTGCTCATGCTCATACAGTGTGGACATGCTCATACAGTGTGCTCATGCTCATACAGTGTGGACATGCTCATACAGTGTGCTCATGCTCATACAGTGTGCTCATGCTCATACAGTGTGGACATGCTCATACAGTGTGCTCATGCTCATACAGTGTGCTCATGCTCATACAGTGTGCTCATGCTCATACAGTGTGGACATGCTCATACAGTGTGCTCATGCTCATACAGTGTGCTCATGCTCATACAGTATGCTCATGCTCATACAGTGTGGACATGCTCATACAGTGTGGACATGCTCATACAGTGTGCTCATGCTCATACAGTATGCTCATGCTCATACAGTGTGCTTATGCTCATACAGTGTGGACATGCTCATACAGTGTGGACATGCTCATACAGTGTGCTCATGCTCATACAGTGTGGACATGCTCATACAGTGTGGACATGCTCATACAGTGTGGACATGCTCATACAGTGTGCTCATGCTCATACAGTGTGGACATGCTCATACAGTGTGGACATGCTCATACAGTGTGCTCATGCTCATACAGTGTGGACATGCTCATACAGTGTGGACATGCTCATACAGTGTGCTCATGCTCATACAGTGTGGACATGCTCATACAGTGTGCTCATGCTCATACAGTGTGCTCATGCTCATACAGTGTGGACATGCTCATACAGTGTGCTCATGCTCATACAGTGTGCTCATGCTCATACAGTATGCTCATGCTCATACAGTGTGCTCATGCTCATACAGTGTGGACATGCTCATACAGTGTGCTCATGCTCATACAGTGTGGACATGCTCATACAGTGTGCTCATGCTCATACAGTGTGGACATGCTCATACAGTGTGCTCATGCTCATACAGTGTGCTCATGCTCATACAGTGTGGACATGCTCATACAGTGTGCTCATGCTCATACAGTGTGAACATGCTCATACAGTGTGGACATGCTCATACAGTGTGCTCATGCTCATACAGTGTGCTCATGCTCATACAGTGTGGACATGCTCATACAGTGTGGACATGTTCATACAGTGTGCTCATGCTCATACAGTGTGGACATGCTCATACAGTGTGCTCATGCTCATACAGTGTGCTCATGCTCATACAGTGTGGACATGCTCATACAGTGTGCTCATGCTCATACAGTGTGGACATGCTCATACAGTGTGCTCATGCTCATACAGTGTGCTCATGCTCATACAGTGTGGACATGCTCATACAGTGTGGACATGCTCATACAGTGTGCTCATGCTCATACAGTGTGGACATGCTCATACAGTGTGGACATGCTCATACAGTGTGGACATGCTCATACAGTGTGCTCATGCTCATACAGTGTGGACATGCTCATACAGTGTGGACATGCTCATACAGTGTGCTCATGCTCATACAGTGTGCTCATGCTCATACAGTGTGGACATGCTCATACAGTGTGGACATGCAGAGGTCAATTGTGAAGGTTTCAAAAGTCCCTCCCTACTCACTCCACCAGTGTGACACAAACTACTGTCTATCAGTAAGGTTTAATCAGCAGTGTGTTACAGTCTGCTGCTGTTTACCTGCTCTTGTTGCTCCTAAAACAAAATGAAAGCTACAGAGCTTAGAGTATTCAAAATACAATAATTAAAACATAGTAAATCATCATGGGGTAGGCTACATTTCAGCACATTTTAGTTCTGTCTGGTTCTCTCTCTCCACTGTATGGAGTAGACTGAGCAAAGAAGAATCACAAGAAAAGACATGAAGAAAAGTTTACATTCACCAATAATTAAAAATAAATCTGTCAATCAGTCTAAATTACTAATTAAACATCCACATTTCAACCTTTCTTCTAGCAATAAAACCAACAAAAAATAAGAACTCTGCTTTAAACTTATTGTAATTCCTATGTACCATGAAATATATTGACAAAAGTTGTGCTTTTAAACTTTTTAAACTTTTTTAACTTTTACATGTAGTCAAGTTTTTACTGTATTTATAATGTTTTTAAACTCTGTTTTTAAAGCTTTTCCAATTTACATTTTAACTAAAAATTCATGAAATATTATTTAAATATTGTTTACAAAAATTACATAAATAAAGTTTTAAGGGCGGTTTTCCAGCGCCATGTATTTCGTTTACAAAGTTACAGTAGCATTTCTGGTATTTTGTAATAAACCACAAATATGCCCATTCAGGGAAAAATAAAAGTGTCATATTGTCTGGAAAACGTTTCATAAATGCTTATAAATAAACTTTTCCAATCTGCTATTCCCCAGGACCGTTAGCATTAGCAATCTAGCAAACAACACAGTTCACTAAATAGAGAGCACACATGTTTAGCTGTTTACTACACAGCGTGAGAGGATTTATTCTTCCACCTGTGCGTGTTCTACCCAAGCCTCTCTTGTTATAGACCACTCTAACGCCTCTAACCTTATAAATGGTCCTCGAGTAAGGGTGCCACCATACAGCAAAATACGGCAAAATACAGCAATATACCGCCGTCCACCAGAGGGCAGGCTCCAAAAGCTGAAATATAAGGAGAAACCCAATGGCAACTTTACAAGTGTTAAAATCATGTTTACAGCCTGGTACAAAAGATGGCTCTGGTCTCTAGAGCTAAGTTTTTACTACGTGACAACTTTGGGGGGATTTTTTATTAATTCGTCCTTTTATGCTATCTGAAAACTGTTGTTTTACTATAGGGTAAAAGCCGAAAATCCCGGATGTAACCACCATTGCATTGCCCTTTCATAACAACAATATCAGTAAATAGGGGACCAACTGGCGGATTACATCCATTTTATTTACAATCTATGGTTCTACCCCTAGCGATGGGCTCCCCCTAGCGGGCTGTACATGAGATAGCACTTAACGCATTTGAGAAGAAATGATACCGGTTTTCCATTAGTCTTATTTAACGCTTTATCTTTTTAGTTTATACTTTTATACCATTTTCAAGCCTCTACATACGCTTACATCAGAAGTGAGCACATAGAGTAAAATATACTAGCTTGTTTGATAGACATTAGATTGACAGTAAACAGGATGAGAGAGAGGGGAATGATACTGGGCAAATGACCCGAGCATGGTTCAAACCTGAGTCTCCCTGCATATTTGGCATCGCTCTACAGACTTGCCAGGATGTCATTGTTAACAAAAGATAATTTATACATCTAAGCATGGCTCTTTGGATTTGATCATAAACAACATATATATAAAGCAACAACTAAATTGTGGCTAGTGAAAAAACCACTAGCCATAGTGTCCAGTGAACAAAAAAAATGAATGTCAAGCCCTGGATAAGAGGATGGTGTGTATTGGGTTGGGGATGGGTGTCCAAACACTGAAAAGTTACATTCGGTGGTTTACGCTGAATGGCAGGATGGCGTGTGTAAATTGTTTGCCTGCTTCGAAGCCTGTGGGTCCAGGGACTGAAAAGTGATGTCAAAATGTGTCATGCATTGTTAGATTTTGTGAATATGGGGGATGTACGATGAATGTGCATTGTGTCCGTTCTTTGTATTGTTATGTTGTATGAGCTGTGCATAATGAAGGATCTGGGGTAGGCAGTAATAAACGAGGAAGGATCACGAATTAATACAATTATGTATTTGTTAATTCTAATAAAATGGGACCAAAACGCTGAGCAATGGGCTGCCTTTGAAGTAATGTGCTAATAACAACAATTGTTGCAGCGTGTTTTATCTTTTTGCCTATTTTGGAACTTTTGTGTACATTGACCCTGACATTTTGGATTTAAGCTGGGAATGTCTTTATTAATTTATCTAGTTTCTCAATTCCCTTTTTTTTCTGTATATAAAGTAAATGTTTGAAAAATGCCTTAGCAATAACCGCCAGCTGTGCTTTTGTTTGCTAGAGACAGGGCTTGAATAAAAAAAAAAGAATGTTTCAGTTTTTGAAGACTTATTTAAATATAAATAGCAGCTGAGGTTGTCAATTAACTCTGCAATAGTTTAAGTGTAGAGCAAACATGTATGTATAGCAGCCGACTCTGTGCTACCGATGCACCTTTAAAGTCCATTTTATGGTTAATATTCAGTATTTAAAATAATGAGTTGTTGTTGTCCCTAATCTTGATCCAGTGGTGAGTCAAGCCAGTTAAGATAGAGCCTACACAGTGTGCACTGAAAGAAACCCAATGTAAAAGAGTAATTTGAACGCTGCCTCTTGATTTCTGAATGCAAGCCTTAGTCCAGTCCAGTATTTAATAAAAAGGGGCTCTGGGTTAGTTATAAAAATACCCCCAGTTTGGAGAAACAGACTGGGGCAATTTTACCAGCTTTGTAGTATGAATGCCTGCTAATAGGCCTACTGAATACAAAATTTAGAAACAACTAATCAGTCTTCTAAACCTAGTTTGAGTGTACAAGGAAAGCATTAACTTGAGCAATGAATAAGTCTTGGAAAAATGGCAAACGGTGGCTTAAATATGTGGTCATGTGTCGTACAGTGTGACGAGCCCTCCCACAGCTGTATGACCAAAGATGGCCTGCTACGACCATAATATAGTGGTTGGCAAGATGGCTATGTAAACAAACAATCGCAGATTTGAGTTGTACAGTCTTACATGTAGTTTTTACTTTTGCAAAAAAATCACACTGTGACCTGGGTTTTAGTGTATTACAGTGATCAGTTCATTCCACTATACGACATGCTCTAAACAGGAACAACCTTTCATACAGCTAGCATCTCTGCTCGCAGCAAGAGATACTTATCACTGGTTTAAAAAAAACTGTAAGGAGTAGATCTAAAACTGAGGAGGGTGCAGCTGTAACTGCAGTCTTTATTGGACACATTGTTTTGCCTGCAGTTCACACTTTTATCTATAGGCAACACAATCGCAAATGTGTCTAGGGTGTACCCCGCCTCATGCCCAAACCATCTGGAATAGGCGCCAGCCCCCTGTGACCCAGAACAGAATAAGCTGTTGAAAATTAATGAATGACTATTTAAAATCAAATTTTCACTGGGCCCATTTACAGCAATTTATTTTTTAGTCTCTGCATAACTGATCCTGTCTACTTCTTCAAACTGGGAGCAAGCTGACACTTATAGTAAATAAGTTTTCTATTATTTTTTCCAGGTTCTCATATTGCCTCCTTTGTACAAAATACTGAACAATCCTTTTTAGTTCATTCTAAAGTGAGTGACAGTGGCTTGGCTTTGGATGAAGATAAAATGGCCCCAATGATAATGAGGGGCCCATGTGCTGTACACATAACAATGTCAAGGGCTGGTTCAAAAGAAAGAGTGATAATGTTTGTGTGTTTGCTCTCCCTGTGGGCTCTCATGAAAGAAGCTCTTGTGTACTCACTATGTGCCAATCACTTTGCATCCTCACACATGGAAACAACTCTGAGATGAAGTAGCAAAGGTTTTAGTGCAAGCAGCTTTTGTAGGTCATTAACAATAAGATGTCACTGAAAAAAAAAAAAAAAAGATTTGTAAAGTTCCCAATGAAATAAATGTGTAATGGAAAGACCTGAAAGCCTGTTTCCTTATGTATCATTGCAGAGACAATGGAGAGACAGTGGTGTGATTGGTGCGGGCTTGTGAATGGATACTATGCCCCCACATCAGTGGAAGTGAGGTTACCATGGTACTCAGGCTGTGATGCAAAAGCATGTCAACATGAGTAACAAAGACTAATTTGAAAAATAGAAATGGCATCTTTTCATACAATATTTAATTGATATGTGACAACACTTCAGTCAAACTAATAAAAGACAACACAGCGTTTCAACACTTTGTCAAGATAACCTTTTCTTCTAAACTCAATCTGCTCAACTTTCCTTTTAAGTGTGATGTCTGTTGAGAATTTCAGACTGAGTCCAAAATGAATACTTAATGTCACTTGTCAGAAGGCTGGCATATTCAAATCTCCTCTTTTGTGTTGTCTCCACTTTATTTTTTACTTTACACAAATAATGCAAACAGCAATGACAACAAAATAACTATTTTCAAGTATGCTGATGATATGGCTTTTGTGGGAAATGTCAATAATATTGCTACTCTGTTGGCATAGCCTGCCATCAGCAGGTCAGCTCTCTCATCACTTGGATTGAGAACAGCTCATTAGAGCTAAATGTCTCCAAAACCAAAGTGCTCTACTGCAGCGGGACGCAAAGAGCTGTCTCAACCCCAGCCTCTCTTTGAACCACTGGTCCTGAACAGTCAGACAGTAGAACAGGTGGACATCTATCTGGGTGTCCTACTTGACACCTATATGACCTTAACCCAGCACACAGACTGTATATAAGAAAGCACAGCAGCGCCTGTTTCTGTTTAGGAAGCTAAAGAGCTTTCAGGTTAGTCAGGACATTCTAACAACAGTCTACAGATCCATTATTGAACCAGCTATCTCTTATGAAATTACATCCTGGATCACTTTCACATCTGTTAAAAAAAAAACTCTCCAGAATCATCAAAAAAGCAACAAAACAACATGAAAATCACAGAGCTCCTTGTCACAACTCCTTATTCAGGTGGTTAAAAGGAGAGCCACAGCCGTCACATCGTACTCTTTCCACCCACTAAAGAGCTTTGAGCTTCTCCCATCAGGATGACATTACAAGGTTCCCAGGGCCAGAAATAATATTTATAAAAACTCTTTAGTCCCCACTGCTTCAAATTTAATAAAAAGGTAGTGATTTTTTTAAAACTATTATAACGTTGTATTCTTTCAAATGAGCTTTTAAAGTATGGGACTTTTGTGAGGAATGGCTGTTTTTAATGTTTTTTAATGTTGTTTAATATGGTATGTTTGTTGCGTATGGAGCACGTCAAAGAAAATTTTCTGTTTTTCTATAAACAGACAATAAAACTTTGTGAATTCTTGAATCCTTTGAATCCTCTTTTCCTTAGTGTCTCATTTCCCAAAATGCATTTAACTACGCATTTTTTCACATTCAAACTGTGAGGCACAAGTTTCTCACTCATAAGTTATTTTATTCTGAATTTCATTCCAAAAATATGTTCTGTTGTTTTTTTATTATTGCACAGCATATGTTAGTATTTAAAAACAGGGTTCCACTTTTTGTCTTTTCTACCAGTGTACTAATACAACATATTACCAAATCATTAGTCTGGCCAGCCACACTCATTTACCTTGGGTATGGAATTGGTCTGGTATCCCTTCTCTTCACAACAGTTTCTACTCATAAGAAATCCCCCCCAAATGCTATGCTTATTTCTTCGATTGGTTGAATGCTTTTTAGTCTTTGTCCAGTGGCAGTTTAATCCACATCAATTGGTGTTGACCCCTGGAAATCCACCCTTAATCTACAGAGACAAGAGTAATTAGGATGGCTGGCCAACATTACACAGGAGAGGTCTGTCCACCTAGCACCACCTGGGTGGGCTTCCACAGAAAGCGTCTGTACAGGGCAGGTACTTTAGAATAGCTGGTACATGCAGGAAATGGCCAACTAATGCTATCCAATCAGAGCAAAACCATGTTACATACGAACCTTAAACATGGCCATAACTGCCAGTACTGCCACAGCATTGCTCTTTGGTTTAAATGAAAATGCACTGGGACAAGATGGTAGTTTGTGAACTCTCAAATCTCGTATGAGTCGGTGTTTCATGTCATTTACTGTATATATACATCAAATGGTGAAACAATAATGTTAAGTCAAGAAATACACTCACCTAATGGATTATTAGGAACACCTGTTCAATTTCTCATTAATGCAAGAATCTAACCAATCACACGGCAGTTGCTCCAGTGCATTTAGGGCTGTGGTCCTGGTCAAGACAATCTCCTGAACTCCAAACTGAATGTCAGAATGGGAAAGAAAGGTGATTTAAGCATTTTTGAGCGTGGCATGGTTGTTGGTGCCAGACGGGCTGGTCTGAGTATTTCACAATCTGCTCAGTTACTGGGATTTTCACGCACAACCATTTCTAGGGTTTACAAAGAATGGTGGGAAAAGGGAAAAACATCCAGTATGCGGCAGTCCTGTGGGCGAAAGGGCCTTGTTGATGCTATGGTAAATGGTAAATGGCATGCATTTATATAGCGCTTTCCTGCACCCTTCTCGGGCACCCAAAGCGCTTTACATCGTGCTTCCACTCACCCCATTCACACACATCCACTCCTGGGGCAGACAGAGAGGGAGGCTGCCACACAAACGGCGCTCAACCTTCTCCTACCACCACCAAACACACCTCCACAGTCACACACATTCATACACCAGTGCTATGGACACTGGAGGCAAGGTGGGTTAAGTGTCTTGCTGTCTCTTGACTGATTCAAGCTGATAGAAGAGCAACTTTGACTGAAATAACTACTCGTTACAACCGAGGTATGCAGCAAAGCATTTGTGAAGCCACAACATGCACAACCTTGAGGCGGATGGGCTACAACAGCAGAAGACCCCACCGGGTACCACTCATCTAAATTTCAAATAGGAAAAAGAGGCTACAATTTGCTCGAGCTCACCAAAATTGGACAGTTGAAGACTGGAAAAATGTTGCCTGGTCTGATGAGCCTCGATTTCTGTTGAAACATTCAGATGGTAGAGTCAGAATTTGGCGTAAACAGAATGAGAACATGGATCCATCATGCCTTGTTACCACAGTGCAGGCTGCTGGTGGTGGTGTAATGATGTGGGGGATGTTTTCTTGGCACACTTTAGGCCCCTTAGTGCCAATTGGGCATCGTTTAAATGCCACGGCCTACCTGAGCATTGTTTCTGACCATGTCCATCCCTTTATGACCACCATGTACCCATCCTCTGATGGCTACTTCCAGCAGGATAATGCACCATGTCTCAAAGCTCAGATCATTTCAAATTGGTTTCTTCAACATGACAATGAGTTCACTGAACTAAAATGGCCCCCACAGTCACCAGATCTCAAGCCTGGATGTGCATCCCACAAATCTCCATCAACTGCAAGATGCTATCCTATCAATATGGGCCAACATTTCTAAAGAATGCTTTCAGCACCTTGTTGAATTAATGCAGTTCTGAAGGAGAAAGGGGGTCAAATTATTAGTATGGTGTTCCTAATAATCCTTTAGGTGAGTGTATTTTAAACTCTAGAAACGACAGTTTTACAATATAGTTGATGCCAAGTGGTCACAAATTTACTTGTTACTGACCTAACTCTGTTCTCTATTATCTGATTATAAAAATATTTTTGTTAGGACAATTGGCTCATGACTCAAAGTAAAAAGTCTCCCTCAAATTGAATAATACAGTTATGTAAGGGCTGGGATTGGACTATTGCTCCACATGGTCACTTAAAAGCAGCAAGTCAGAACAGATACAAGTCAATAATTAATATATAAAATGTAAGACATGGTTTAACAAACCAATAATTGAGATTGGTCCAGATTATTAAATAAAATGCAGCCACAAAATTGTCCCAAAAGCCAAGAGTTAGTTATGAATTGACATTTATTAGTTTATTTGTATATATGTACACCAAAGGTACAACACTTATTGACATGTAGAAACAGATTTATGTATAACATAGACAGAGGAAGAAAATCATGAATTTCTTTTTTTCTATTTTTTTTTTCTTATATCACCCCAAAACGTACGCTCTGCCTTTACATCAAAATGTCAACAACAGCTTTACAAAGAGGGAAGGCCTAGAAAAGGGATATACACTGCAGTTATCAGCGTGGTCTGAGAACAAGACTAAATACTGGCTCCTCTGTAAAATACTGCCAGTTTTTATTGAAGCATTAGCATTTAGCTCAGGGTGTGTGCATATATTTACTGTCTAAGGCAAGTGGAAGAAAGTGGGATTGAGAGAAAGCTGTAGAGTGGAGTCTGGTCTGGACAAATGTAAATGAAACTAAGTGTTGAAATGTGTCTGTAAATGCACAATGCTGCCTGAGACTAAAGCCAGTCTTCATTATTAAAAAGTCAAAATAAATCAGATGAATCACCTGAGGAACATTGCTCTGACTTTTGAATGACATTGTTCTTTTACTAAGTTGTGTTCACCTTCTCTGTTCTTTTTAGTCAAGGCCCTCTTTGTCAAACCATAAACCTCTTTTCTACCTCTCTTTTACCACACGTACAGACAATTTCATCATGCAAACATTGTTTGCTTCACTGTAATGTTTCCGGTAAACTCTGCATTGCCACTGAACAGAACAATTATTATATATTTCTGTATGTACAATGTAAATGAATCCACATTGATTATAGCTTCATGGAACAAACATTCAAAACGCTTACATTAGATACAAAAAAAGTATATATTTATATATTGATGTGTGACAGGTGAGTAAAACAACAAGTTAACAGCTATTAAAGAATAAAAAACAAGCAATTTAATACACATTTTCCGCTCTATACATTGCATCTGATCTAGCTTTACTCAGGACATACTGGAGATGATTTATTTTTTTCTAGAGGATTACATGAAAATGTCACATCAGTGAAACTAATTTTTTTCCTACGTATCATTTCAACGCCCCCAAAAGAAACCAAATGAAAAAGAAAAACATCTGTTACCTACAATATATACACAAAGTGCAAGGAGGCACTTCAAAATATCATGCTTTTTAAGATAGTGGTGCAAAAAAATAACTTTTATTTTTATTCATGCTTCTTAAACTTGTGTGAACATAATAGCGGTCCAACACTCAATCCCCATCAGTGACACTGGGGTCTCCTTACTGGAGATTCTGTTCTGATTTTCCTAAAGATGTCAGAAAGATATAGTATGACATTTCTATGCTCTGCAGTTTGACGATAAGGAACATAAATATAGTGATCTTCCATGTGCTTTTGAAATTGAGTGTATGTGAGTGCACTATGGTATACTGACGCACATTTAAATGTCAGTGCTGTAAAAGTCAAGTTTATATTCTAAAGAGCTACAGAAAAGAGCGCTGTACTAAGTGTGTATGTATGTTAAATGTTACTTAAGCTGACAAACTGACAGCACAGTTAGAACATATTCAAGGCAAGGTTGTTGTTAGGCAAAAGAAAAAACACACAACTCACTCACACAGGTTTAAAAAAAACAATAACAGCCAGAAGTCCAGCTTGGTTTGCAGATCTTTTCAAATCATTTGGTTGGATGAGAAGAGTATTACCTGATAGATAGTTGGCAACATTCTGACAAAGTATGTGCCTCTTGATGTGTTTTAATATGGGCACGTAACTGCAGCATCTAGGGTTTGTAAAAACAGTCTTGAGCTCTGGGCTCTGTACTACGAAGCTGGATAAGAGGGTTAGTGAGGTAACGTTGAGGGCAAACCTGCATTGTCCTTAATGTCAGGACTTTTTTTCCACCCTACCAACTCTATATATGCATATTGTCTCTTTACTCAGAGAACCTGGGCTATAATGTAACCAGTGTTTTAGGTATCACGAAGCTGGTTCACTTTCTGTCGAGGTAGATCTTCATGGAAACGTTCGCTGAAAGGTTAACCTGCTCCAGAACAAGGTAAGTCCTAGATTGAGGATAAAAACACAGCCCTCTGACCAAATCAGCGATGAGAAACAAATTAGCCATTTGTGAGACTGAAAAAACTGCACAGCTGATAATGAGAAATATATTTTTAATAAAAGTTGAAAGAATGCATAAATCAACCGTGGCAGAAAGGCTTTCATTGTCAATAGACTCCACACTTATGTCTGGCTGTTGGTCTTTACTTGGTGAGTATGAGCTGTTGATTGGTCTGTGCAGCTGTTCATTTTGCAGACGAGTTTAGTGCATTTTCGAGAGTGTCTTTATGTTAACATATCTCTGATCTGTCATGGCCACTTTGTGCTTGTTTTACATCAATGTGCTAACAGCTTCTCAGAAAAACGGAATGGATTGGAAACCCGCTTCGTGATACCACTCATTTTGTCTAACCAGGTAGAGACATATCCAGAGTAGGTTCAACTGGCTTCATAGTACAAGGCCCTGGTGGCAAAATGTATTGTTTGTGATCTGGCTCAACATGAAGCTAGCACCCTTCCTTGATTTAATTCATTTCCTGTGCTTCCTACTTGCTTGGGCTTGAATAAATTGTTCTTTTGTGTGCTTTTTGATACAAATATTGGTCGTTCAACCACCGGAATGTACCGTGTGTGCTCATCTCAGAGTTTATTTAGCACGTTTCACATTTTTTCTGTAAACTAGTGTCACCATGTCCTTAATCAATAGAGCTCGTACAGGCATTTAAGTGCTAATTAGCAGGTAAACATTAGAGGAATACACTGTAAAGGAGTAAACATACAGTATGTCGAAGCCTGAGTATCTCCGGTTGTCATTTATGAATAAATATTTATCATCAAAGTGGAAGCATAATGTGCATAAATCTGACTATGCCAATGACTGGGGATTCAGCTCATTTGCTTTTGTGCTCAATGTTTGTGCTTACTTGGATTTCACTTTTAAATAAATTTCATTGGTTTCAATATTTACATTTTAAAAAGGCATTTTAATGAATAGTCTTGCCGGTTTGGGAAATATTTTTTATTAATGTTTGAGGCTTACGTACTTAACATCAAATATATAGGTGTAATAGATTGGAGGCAGTATGAAGGCCTTTGTGAGGTGACGTAATTTCTTTTCATGTTTGTGCCTTACATTAAACCTTACATTATGTTAAATAACCATATCAAGCTTTTTTGTTTAGAATACATGCATAAACAAATTTTGTACAAATGTATATATAATGTCAACATGTGACACCAAGGAAAACATAATGTTCCTTTTGTTCAACAAAATCAGTGAATGTGGATGGGCTCCATGCCGCAATCTGTGCTTATTTAAGTTTTATTTATGACCCATTTTCTACTGTATATTGTGCTTCCTCCTTTCATTGTGGGTGACAATAGTCTATGTAAACAATGCATTTGAATGGCAGTCAATCAACTGTTAAGTTGTTAGATGACAAATTGAAAGCAGTGGCATATTTGTTGAAGGATGTCCAATGTAGACACTCTTGTACTGATAAATTCTATGCCTCCCACTCATCATCTGTCATTACATAAATGAATCATGTCTACAGAGGAAGGTGGTCTTAGTGTAACACAAGCTCGACATTCACTCTCTTCTCTTACACATGCCAAAGTGGAATGTATTGCTAGGTTTAGTTTAGGTTTAGTCCTTAACCCTCCTAACCTTGAAGTATGTTGTGCAATTATCTGCTATACATGACATAATTGTGCTCTAACAGGTCATCTCTGGTATCATGTCATGGTTAGATGAATTAGTATCATTTATCACTCAGAGAAACCGTTACAAAATGCCCATTAAAGGGACTAATAAAATGAAAGTAAACTTTGCTACATAAAAAAAACTAAATTAGTAGTAGTTCTGTTCATGTCACATTTTTCATTCACTCATTTTTTTTCACCAGATAGGAAAACGTGTGGAGCCCAGGAGCAGGGGATCTCTGTGCTGCCATTATTCATGTTTCCATGGTTCCTCTTCGACAATCGTGCACTCCGCAGCAGAGCCATTTGTAGCTGAGGTTACCTGCAAGCAGGTAGCAATAACAGCTGAACATTGCAGCCAAGGCACAAAAGCAATACATTCCCTGATGCATACAGTAGGTAGCTTATATATTCTGACTATTGTGCTTTCACTGCTTCCACCAAGATTTACATTTTGATTTTTTTTTTGGTTTTGCAAAGCTAAGCTTACTATGCTAAGTCAGAGATCTGTAAAAAGGCAGACATTCCAAACTCTGCCACTTTTGCATTGAACAGAAATGTAATATTTAATGTAGCATCATCAGGGGTCTTGTATTTAACACTAGGACCAACATTAGGTTAGTTTTACCCCAAAACAAGTATAATTTGAAACTTTGGTCATATAAAACTATAACATCTCCCACTCCATGACTTTTTACAATTTTATTTAAAGTTTGATATTGAGTATTGATTTAAAGACACTATATTGTCAAATGTTGAATTTGTTTGACCCCCTGGCTGCGGTTCAATTTGGATCAATCCCTTGAAATTATGATTAAGGGGCTACAACATGTTATTTTGTTGTTACTATTCTATTGTAGACCCTATACCCTCTACAAATTTCCATTGAAAGTTTGGAATATCAGCCTAGTCAAATCATGCTAAACAAATGAATTTGAAGCTCTGCTCGTTGAATAAAATAAGTAGGAGGCATTTTTAAAAGCCAAGTAACAGTATCATTAATGCATTCCTTTTTAAACTTGCATTTTAGAAGTCACGTCAAAAGAATAAATATTGTAGACAAACACTGATAATGATGCTTATGAATGGCCTAAGAGTTCCCTTTCTAACACTGACTTGGAAACAGAGCGCATACTTATGATGACCAAATGTACAAAATACAAACAAATAAATGTAGACAGGAAAAAATATGTATATAAAGATTAAGTAGGAAAAACTACTGAATGAATGCATTTTATGGTCTACTTTGCAAGCATTCTATAGTGCAATGAGAAAAACAAGTGTTAGAAAAGCTCTATTTAGAAGCAAAACAGAAACGGGTCATTAGTAATGCTGGGAACGGGAATAGCAAGCCTTTGTGTCGCATTTATATGTAAATACCATTCCATTAATAAATGGAAGCAGAAAGAAAGGAGGATATAACTTTTTACTGTGGACAGGCCGCTTGGGTGACAGGTTGCAGATGTTGCTAGGCAACACCTTCCACTATTTAATAAATGAATAGGCTCATCATTAGACCTTTCCACTGGGATGAGTGGATGTGTGTGAGGGCATCAGCTCTTTGAACCCCTCAAACCTTTACACATTCAAAGCAATAGGTTTCAGAGAGCATTATGTTTTTACATTATCAGAGTTACTTCACAGCTTTCCATTTCACAACTCAGTTCACACAATGAGCATAAATAGCTGGTGTGGAAACACCAAAGCCCTGATGGAAAGTGATTCAGTGAGTGTGACCTAAAATGTATGGAGAAAAAAATGTGAGCTGCTAATGAACGGTAACCATCCTTTTCCAGAGCTTAACTTACTTATTTTCTAAGCTGCAGGGACCAAATAAGCCTCAAATCAGCTGCAACGTCACACACACTACATATAAAACAGAAATATCACGCATAGATTGTTGCATTTTGGAAAATGCAGGGCAGAGTTAAGTTAAATGGGAGAGCTGCTAAATAATTCCTGAGTCAGATAGGGGATTTTCTTGCTTTGCCTTTTCACCAAAAACTAATACCCAAGAGGATGCATCTTCCTAAATGAACATGAAATGATCATCTTTGATCTTACATTTTTTTGTAATTTGACACAAAAGTTGCTATTCCACAAAACCAAATACATACTGTATGTGCACATGCACTGGTTGTTTTCTTTCTTCACTTCTGTTGTAAAATAACATGATGCATTCATGGTAATATATGCAAATGAGTAAAAACACAAAAAAACAAAGACACAAGGTGAGCACGCAGTAGTAGAAAAGTGTTATATACAGGTCTCTAGGGCCGTAAGCATTAATTGTACCTTGCATTCATCTACTACGACAGAATTGTTAGCAGCGGAAGAAGCGGTTGTACTAGTGGTTGCGGTTAAAACGCACTGGTTGGAATTGTTTTCGTGGTGGTTCTTCATGTCATCATAATAAGATGGGGTCTTTGTCATCATTTCGATGTCATCCGATTTAGCCATGTGTGCGTCAAGCTCATCCAGCTCGGCCTTAGACATGTGGTACACGATGCCTGCACCGTAGGAGTCACCCACCACATTCACCGAGGTTCTGAACCGATCCCTGGAGACAGAAATTAGCAATGTAAAACAATGGAAAGAGGAGAAATATGGTCTACAGAGAGTGTGGCTTTAATGTCACACTTACAGCAGCCAGTCGACAGCCACAAGAAGACTGATGTCCTGAGTTGGCAGGCCTACAGCAGTTAGAATCAGCAACATAGTCACCAGACCGGCACTGGGAATACTGGCAGCTCCAACACTGGCCAACGTGGCTGTCAGACTGAAACAAACACACAGTAAATCAGGACTTAGTTAAATTTAACCCACTTCATCCATCATCTCCAGCTCTATCCATAGACAATGACACAACAGAATTTTTGGAGCTCCGAGAGTCCGTAGGTGCAAAATGGATGCCCCGTCTCCACCACCTGTGTGCGACTGTGGAGTAAGTAATGGACATGAAACTTGAAAAACAATAAATAAAAATTATTATTCATTAAAGCCACTACACCTAATCACACCACTATACTTCTGCTAAAAATGACCCCCCTGAATTGACCATTTTAGTAATCACAGCCTTCAAAAAAAAAATCATAACATGTTGATTTAGCAAGAGAACCAACATAAGCTCATAATATAACCACCTTTTTATCATAATGGATTATATGAGATGTTTAAACTGTAAATTTATAAAGATAAATATCAAGGTGCAGGCCATCTTGCAATTACTTGAAGAATATTGAGGCCAAGTATTACTCTTCTAAAATGACTTCTCTAATGTTCAAAGTGAATCTGTTTTTGCAGCAGGGATATTAACTATTATTATTATGCTTGCAAAATGAAATAAAATAGCTCTGGTGAAATCCCTTTATGTAAGTTATTTACAGTTTGACTTACTAGTTTAATTTGTCTACTGCTTGCAAGCAATTTTAGGTATGGTTTTATAGTTGACACCACAGAAAATACTCATTCATATAAATCTGTTTCCAAGTCTACCCTTTAAACCTGACCTAAATTGGTATCAAATTACAAGTGCTTTCTGACCTGACAGTTACAATCTGGCCAGGGTCCAGGTGGATCCCGTTCATCTGAGCAATAAAGATGGCTGCCACAGCTTCATACAGAGCGGTGCCGTCCATGTTGATGGTAGCACCGACAGGCAGCACGAAACGGGTGACTCTCTTGTCAATGCCCAAATTCTCCTCCAGACAACGGAAGGTGACAGGTAGCGTACCAGCACTAGAGGGAAAGGACAAATCATGACTGCAGCTTCTAAATATGTGCATAAACATTTGCTTTGATTATTGCGATGCTGACCTGGAAGCTGTGCCCAGGGCGGTGATCCAAGCTTGGAATATTCCCAGGAAAAAGGTGAATGGGTTTTTCCTGACAATCACGAAGTAAATGCTGGGCAGGAAAATGGCTCCATGAATGATGAGTCCAATAATGACAGTGATCATGTACATGCCCAGCTGCCTGGCCACCACCTCCAGATCCTTGATGGAGATGATCTTACCACAGATCAGGCAGGCAATACCAAAAGGTGAGTACCTGACGAAACAGTGAGTCAGGTTAAATTTAGCACATGCTCAGTAAACACACAAAAAAGATGTTACTTTTTTTTTTATTTTTCGGGGGATTAAAGTCAGAATTCCATGAAAATTGGAATTGCATATGTGAAAATTATTAACAAAAAAAATGTCAGATTATTGTCAAAAATTGAAAGTTGTAATTGTAATATTAAAATATCACATTTCTGAAGAAAAAATGGAATTGTGACATCAAATTGAGTGAAAACAAAAAATTATGACAAAAGAAGTCAGAATTGTAAAATTAAAGTCAGAACGTTCATCAGAATTGTCCGATGAACGTTTGAATTGCAAAAGAAAAGTATCCATAATGCAAAAAAGGTATTCTGTCTTTATTCTTTAAACTTTAGGCACTTCTAAGGAAGGACAAGACTTCTAATTTGAATCTCACTATCCTGACTTTTTTTTTATCTCAGAATGAGAATTTTGATTACAATCTTCCATTTCTTACATCATCAAATACTTCATCATCACAACTTATAATTTTACTTTAACCTAGCAAATCTGGTAAAAAGTGATAACTCAAAGAATACATTGTCTGTAGTCCTCCTTAGTACACTAAAGCTTGCACCAGTGCATTGATCAGGATATTTTTTTTTTTTAGAAATAACCCAGTTATTTCCTTCCAAATAGTATCAATGAGATTAGTTTCCGCAGTGATACTAACCACATAATCAGGATGACAATTTTCATCACAATCTCATTGAGGATGTTGAAGAATTCAATCATGAGTCTAGCTCTCTCGCCCATCTTGCCCATGCAGATGCCAAATGCAATAAAGAAACCAATCAGACCTGAAATAACACAGTGATATGAAATCAAAAGAGAGAATCCCAGTGTGGACAGGTGGGATGAGCAAAGCCAAGCATGTGGGATTAACTATTGGGAGAGTTGGCGACAGCTGTGTTTGCCACATTAACACTCTAAAATTGCAGATGTTATCTAAGTTTTCAAAAAAATGTACCCAGAACATTCATGCCACTCTTGAACTGCAGGGACTTTTTGATGATGAACTGAGGTTCTTTGGTGACATTAGCCACCAGTCCCTCCACTGTGGTGGCATTGATATCCTCTATGACAGCAACCTCTATCTTCTTTGTCACAGTCTGGATCTGAGGGGAGAGTTGGAAATAAACTCAGTTGAAGACAAGGTATTTGCGTTCAACAATCACATTCCTAGGTTTCACACATTTGCAAGTTCCTCTTACCTGTTCAAAACAAGCTTGCACAAGGTTCTCGGGGAACAGGTTCCTTATAAGATCAAAGAAGGCATCCAAGCTTGACACATCATCATTCTTCTCGCCTTCGCCCAAGTTCTCCTTGAGTTTGGGGTTTCCAGGGTGGATCACTAACACGAGGATGACTCCCAGGACAGCTGCAATGATGGTAGTGCTCATGTAGTAAACCATAGCTCTGGTGCCAAGGCGACCGCTAGATTTGGCATCCAGACCGGCCAGACCTGCAAAATGAGCAAATACCCATTTACCCCATTTACCTTGATGTGTTATTTTTTTTAATCTTTTTTTATTTTGATGTATTCAGTGTCCAAATAACAATGTAAATATAATCAACTATTTTACCTGTGATTAAACTAGAAATGATAAGTGGAAGGATCAACATCTTCAGCATCCTCATAAGAATGTCACCAGGAAATGAGATCACCATAACAATGTCCGGGTGGATTGGGGAGGCGACACGAAGCAACATTCCTGATACAGCGCCCAAGATCACACCTAAATTGCAGAAGATGCTCTAATTAATGTGTGTTTAATGGATCATATATGGAATAACATTTTGGGAACAGGGCTGAGAAGTAATGCTATAAGTCAAATTCAGTGCTTTTCATTAATAACACAGTTTTATCAAGACGCTGTCGGCTGCACACTGAAGGGGTGTTGAGGAGATGAAAAGGGAAAAACCTGCTGTGACAGAGTTAAGCTGATGGAGGATTAAGATCAGATCTTTTGTAGCAGCGGGGAAGAGGCATTATGTCAGAACTCCATTTGGCAGCTTTTGTAATGTCTCCTAAGCAAACTGGTTGTAATGTTTTTTACTTCACAGTCACTTTCGGATGTGATCAAAGGCACTCTTTGTACCTTTCGGAACGTGATTCTCTAAAACAACAACCTCTTCAAAGCACTTATGACCCTTAACATATGTCACTTAAAAAGTCCTGGAACTCCAAAAGAACCAATGTGATCTAACCCCTCCTGCCCAGTCCCAGTGGTTAGCTTTTGTGACTAAAATGCCTGATCAAACCCCATTCCCCCCTAAGGGTTGCACTTCCTTTGCTACCACTATCCACAGCCAAATACTACACATTCTGCAAAAGCTTTTTAACAACATGCAGTAGAATTACTGTCTAAACTGTCCAAAGGGGCTCGACACAGCATTCCCCAAATCTCACAATAAGTTTCGGACTATTTCCCTAAGCTTCTTTTTGGCTCATTTGCCATTCAGTCCCCTATCTGCCAAGTCACAGATGATAATTGATGGAACTGGTTTGCTCTGCCAGGAGGTGTACACACAAACATGTAAGCGAGATCATAGATGGACTAAACTGGACTGTATTTGAGCTTCAGAATTCTAAGCTATCAGAGGTGTCGTTCTATATAAATGATGCTATCTGATGTAAAATTCAATCTCCAGCCTTGTCTCCTTGTCATTAAAGTCCCACCCTGTGGCGCAGCGCCACAGTGATGTATCCACATGACTTCTCATGCACTTTATCTGAGGCTGTTTGGGTTCCTGTGCTGCACAAAGCTGCATAAGCCAACAGGTCCTTAGAATGGTTGGCTAAAACACAGTTCATTTTTTATCACAGATGTCTTCTTTAGTCCATGTTATGAACCACATTCATAATCACGATGTGATGTAACAGAACACTATGTGGTGTCTATTTTAAATGTGTAAAAAGAAATTAGAGATACAGATACATTTCAGGTACTGACCAAGCACCGTGAGGGTGAGCAAAAGGTTCTTGCACATCTTGGAGCATAGTTGGGCACATTTGGACTGGGGCCTGGCCTCGATGGGCTCCAGGTGGCTCTCGTGCATTCTCACCTCCACTTGTTTAGGCATACTGTTGGCACTGGAAAAGACAGAGGGGACAAAAGATTTAACCCAAATGGCATGTTTATTACCGTACTTCCTATCATGAACTCACATTATAAAACTTTTAAACCACCATAAAACATTTAAACGACCAACGTGTTTCTTTACTAAGAATCTTTTTAAAAGATGAGTGTATAAAATTTGCCAAGTATTCCTGTGGGTTGTCAAGATGTCTGGGACTGTCTTTGCTATAGCTTCCAACAGATGGCTGCTGACGACAAGATTCTACGTGTGAAGCTGACAGCACTCCTCTGGGAGAACACATCAAACTTTTTTCCAAGTTAGTTAAAAAAACTTTATCTCTTCATAAAAACAACATGCAGACATGTTCTCTCATAATTTGCACTGTTTCTTGGGCAACCATGTTTGATCATAAAATAGTGTTGACTCTGAAGACATAAAAATAAATACTCTTAAATACTTAAATATTCACTGTTTTTACCTTTTTTCACACACATCATGTAAATGCCATTAAACACTCTTACCTAGGCTAGCCACCCATTCTGATTTTTTTTTTTTGTTCAAAATGTCCTGGATGACTGTGAACCTTCACAGATGTGGATTCAAGTAGCATTTCCAGGGAGCAGGATCAACAGACACAGATTAAACTGCCTCTGGTAACAATTGGATAAACATAGCCAATCAGAGAACAGTAGGAAGTACCAACAAACAAAGATTAAACTGCCCCTAAACAAAACAAAACTGACATACCAGTGTGTGTAAAACAAGTTCCATTTCAGATAAATAATTGTTCCACCAAGATTTGTACTGAGTCAAAAATGCTGTGAAGTGAAGGGATTACTGACCCAATTTACTTCACCAAGTAAACACTTACTATTGGCCAGGGTACTAGTTTACAGTGACTTAATTTAAAATGTAGACACTAAGAAGCTCGGCTTGACAATATGTATAATGTTTTCATATTCACCCCGACTCATTGACTCAGGGAACAGGGGAAGGGGAACTCAGTCATGCTGCCTAATTAATTAAACAAGAAAGTGCTTCCTATTAAGAGGGGCACAGTGCAGTTTCCTGCTGTCACATCGAGGTGTGAATGAGATTGTTATTGAGAAGAGAACCAGCTGTGTCTGTCTTATTGAACGAGCGTTGATGCAGGTGTTCAATTGCCCTCGAATCCTTAAAAAAAAACAAAAAAAACATTCTATTCATTATAACAATCTATCAAATTATCTCATAGAGTTTCAAAATCTTTCCTTAAACAATTGAATAGTCGAGAAATTGTCGTGACCCTGTGTTTCAATTCATTACCCAGAGTCACTTGAAAAGAGCAGTGGGGACGCGTGAGCAAAGAAAAGCACAAGAAATGATCTGAAGATCACCTTTGACTTCACCCCTGGGGTTCATGTCCTAAAACTCACAAATGGCTAGTTGATGTTTTTTGTCCCTAACCACTCCCCCTATAGTTCATGATGAAGTCACAACACTTCATTGATATTAATCATGGCACTCTCCAATTTAGTCAAAGCAAGTCTTGATCAAAGGCCACGTCAGAAGCCAAAAAGGGTTTTATGGTGTTTTTGTTGTCGGGTGAGTAGATGCTAATAGTTCCACTTGAGCACACACAAACACTTACGCATCTACCCCTCTGGCTTGTGAGAGAGGCTTGGCTATGGGAGGAAGACCACCTGGTCAGCTTCCAGGCTCACAGATGGAAAAGAACATTCTCATCTTATTAATTTCAAAGTGAAGTGTGAAATACAGAGAATGCACACTCCAACCATTACACTGGGATTCAGTTCTATAAATAAGTCAGACTCCACATCATTTTTCATTTTACAAACTATTCCCTAAGAGTGATAGTGGTGCTAATTAATTACTTTCCCTTTTTGCTCTCATTTCATTATTTTTAGTCCAGGAAAAGCTGCCGCAGACAGTGGACGTCACACAGGTCGGATATTATACTGTCACGATCTTCTCATTAGACCTGTTCGTACCGAGGCAGAGACGAATTAGAGGATGGGACAGAGCGACATATTGATCGATAGACAAGGAAATTAAAAACGTTATATGCAGGAGATAACCATTTTATAGTAAATATAGTGTATTGTGGTGTAAAAGACTGGATGCATATTCCTTTCTTTGAAAATGAGGCAAAGTTGTTGCACTCCAGCAATTGAGACAATTTTATTGTAAGAACTTTACAGAAATCATATTAGTTGTACAACATTAACATATATCGAAAACGTCATTTTCCATCACTGACTTCTAGTAAAAATAATACTTTTTGCACATAAGCACAAAATGAAATTCTAATAATGTCTAATTGTATCAGTTTATAGTTATTGTAGCTGATAGATTGACATTACAGAATAAGGAGAAGACTTGAATTAATGAATTAATGAAAGAAATAAACAAAATAAATATATAAAATCATTACTTAACTTTTACTACTTTTAATATATTACAAAATAATAAAAATTAAAAGAAACATACCTACTCTTTTGTCCCTCTGTGAAAACAATGGTAATATAAATCATTAATGTATGCATCTGATTTGTATATACATTGTACTTACTTCATTTCTGGTGGAGTTGAGGTTAATGCTATATACATGGACCAGGATAAATTGCAGCCTTTGGTATTTAATGAATTAATCAGTGCAAGGGATCGTTAGCTGGAACACAATAACTCCATTAAAAAAAGAGGAAGAAAAATAATGCCAAATGTTGGCGGATAATATCCAAACTCCTAGATCAGGTGAGAGTGAGCAACCATCCAACGCTTCCAATGCATCCAAAGTGGAGCGAATCAGCCCAGTCCGCAGAGTCGCAGCCCCAACAACCTGAATTGCCCTGGTGTCTTTAGACGACCACCACCACCCTCCCCTTCTCCTGCACCCACCCCTTGACCACCAGACATCCTACAATCCTACAAATAAATAAATAAATAGATTGAAGAAGTGGGAGGGAGGAGTTGGTCTGTGCAGCTTTAGTGTAAAATCCCTTAGGGTTCCAGCATTACCCAGACAATGTAATCCCCCTGGGACAGCACTCCAGAATACAGTAGGAAAGGCCAAACTGATCGGGATGATGATGCCCACTAATGGCAATACAATGGAGCTTTATGAATAACCCTTTTGCAGCACAGAACAAAGAGATGATGCATAGAAGATTTAAGGGGATTGTGAGCAGATGCATGCTTATCGTAGACTGTTCTTCTACACTATTATGTCACTGGCAGGAAGAAAAAAAAACATGCTTACATCATCAGGTGAAGTTAGTTCAGAGATGGGGCGTGTCAAAGATAGACAAATCAAAGGTCAAGTTACATAACACCAAAACCTAAATAGTCTCGATTTAAGCTCATAGATACTCCAACATATAAAATGAACTGAAGTCCTGAGCACAAATGACTAGTGTGAGGATGTGTGTCACGCTGATTTGTCTCTAGTCTCTCAGCAGCATGGGACTTCACATCGCATTGAGCATTATCACATTATTCCAATTAGGGAAATGTGTTGGAAAGCTATTTCCTCTTCAAACAACTGACCAAGCGCACAACAAAAGCCAAAGGAATGCCGCTGCTGCCCGTAAAGGTTGTGTCATGAGAAATCACTCATCCTAAATCCATTGACGTGGCCCTCAAAAGGGTTTCTTTTTTTTAAGAGAAAAGCTAATGTTTCTTTCGGAAAGGAAGGGGTTACAGCAAGGGGGACACTAGAGAAGAAAGGGGTACTGGGGTCAGAGCAACAACTTTGAGCCAAAAGAGGGGCCTGTGAGGGGACAAAACTGAGGCGGTCATCCCTCCTCTTGGCTGCATCCATGTGAAGTTCTCTGCTTCCTCTCTCTTTCTTCAGAGGGGCTTTGTTCTGCATGCAAACAGTGGCAGCGGCCCCAACTCAGCCGGCCAAGCACCACATCCAAACTGGCATGGGTGAAAGACGAAAGGGAGGAGGCGGGTGTTCGAACGGGGCGTATAAGGCTATAGCGAGTGGGGAGGGCAGTGCCCAGAATACCAGTCCTTTCAGGCCACTGATGTCATGCCTGTGCCCACCGTGGGAGAGCAGCGGAGGGACCAAGGCGCCCCTTTCTGCCCCCTCCAGCCCCCCCCTGCTTCCACCACAGACTCTTTTTCCAGGATGAATGAATCTTTCACAAGCGGCAGCCCATTGTCTCATAATCGACAGCGATTATCCCGATTTTATGCTGCTTTCCCAGTGCGAGGAGGTTCCCTGAGTGGCGGTATTGAGGGCCGCCGCGATGCAGCACGGATCGCGAAAGGTTGTCCTAGCAACATTTAGCCGCTTAGAGAGAAGGGGCTGAAGAGGAAGCTTAGCGCCACACACACTCCACTCAAGCTAGTCTTTAAAGATGTTAAAGTAGTAAATAGACAGACCACTTTATACATTATTACTTTACACCATGGAACTTTTCAGGATGTACCTGGTAAAGGACTAAAGGAGACAAATGATCACACAGGACTAAAACCTCTCAATAATTATCTTTAATATTTAAGTTGTGATGTAAATGTGCGTCAATGTGAGAAGATCTGGCAAGATATGTGTTCTCAAGAGGGTATCTTACCCAGTTGCTCAGTTACGTATCTGTCAAACCAGGTGCACTGCTATATTTGGTTTCCCTGTTTCCGTTAAAATTAATTTGAGAACTATATTGGCATAATTTTCAGGCTCCATATTTTTTGTAAAAAGTGTTTCATTAAGCAGAAGGAAAGTCCCTCTTGTGGATGACATTGCATCACTGAAGCCAACCCATGCTGGACATGGAAATACTCAAGCAGTAATTTCATTTACAAGACCCTAGCAAAACTGACACATTGTACACACCAAACCCACTTTATGCTTTATCAAATGAAATGTATAAATATTTACATCAAGATATTATAAATAGAGACTAGTTATAAATGAAGAACCTGATAAAGTACTAAAGAAGACAAAATGGTAAGTGAATGTTGTATTAACACAGTTTAAGTGGTTCTACTTGTCCAACTCAGGGTGTTAGGTATCATATGATGGCACTGAGAGAGATGTAAATGAGGAAACAAGTTTCCCACTGCTCTCCAGAGGGGCCAGTTGCCCGTTCTCATGAATGGAGCATCACAATATGCGCTGAGGTAAAGACAACTGGAACTAGGCCAGGCTCCGGATATATCTAGCCTCTGTGGGCCTCACATCCACTTGCCATGCAGTGGGAAGAATCAGGCTCACACATACTGGCTGCCTAGGAGCTGTGAAAACGCTCACCCAAATGAAGCAAACACTTCAGGTTGCATCGTGCATAGGAAGCGGGAGATAAATTCCACCGTCGGAAGAACGGCCAGCTTTGTCACTCGACGCCTCACGATTATGTATCCCAGGATGCTCGCCGGGATGAATGCGTTCAGTGATAGTGATAAGGAGCAAATTGGTTAGATTCCATCAGTAGTGTAACCTATACTCTTCAACTATTGCTGAACAAAAGATGGAAGAGTGCCCCCTTTCAGAAAAAAAAACCTTCCTTTAAATCAAGTCCAAAATATTTTTCTCATTAGTTACAACAACATATAAACATATATAAAACAGCAGCTTCTTTAGTTCAACCTGCGGACTCTAAACTATTTATTTCACATACTTAATTTAAGATAACAAACCTCATTTAAGTGCACGGGTGCAGTTGTAAACATGCCATTTGAACAACTTTCAAGTGAAGCCTACAACAAATCTACTTTGCAATCAAGACCAGGCACGGCACTCAAGCAACAGCATGGTGAAAAAGTTAGAGTTTTCACATGTTCCGACATGTTATGCAGTCAGAGAAAGATGCTGACATTCTACGAGCCCTCAGGCTCATTCTAGTAAATCCTCACATAACCTGGAGTGACATTGTAGTAGTACCCCAGCACTGAACACTTATAGGGTAAGTAATGCTTCCCTGACCAAGCTTGAGTTTTGTCCACACACATTTACAGTATAGGATCATAGACATTCAGTACCATGGTCAGAGACACAGCCTCTGCTCTCAGCTTGTATTCTACACTTTCAACAGCTGCTCTGTAAATCTGGAGCTAAAAGGAGCCTATACACGTCTTATGTAACTCCTGTCTTTTGATTAGCCCAAATCATAAATATATCAGTATAATAAATGTGTAGGTCAGTTTACAGACAGATTGTGGTATATTTTTCATGTCTTCTCACTCACTGACTTTAACTAGTTATAGTGTGGGGGGTGTAGTTTTTGACATTTTTGGTAGCATATGGAGGCGGTAGTGCATCCTAAATCCACACCTCTTACTCTTTTTTTTAGTGCATGTGAACAGCTATGGTAGCCCTGCAGGGACATGCAGTTGTCTATGAGCAGACCAGGTGAAAATAGGTATAGATTTCACAGTAACACTCAGTTTGTCCACTCTGGGCAGTCGAAGTAGGCATAGCAACTTTCAATGGCACTCAAAATGGCACTTGTAAATTTCTATTTGTCCCAGAGACACAGATGCAAAGAGTGTTATTTTCACCTGATGTCTGCATACTAGAGTCACTATGCACCTACAATAGCTGTCAATAATAGCTGGAAAAAGCCTAATCATTCGTCCATAACAAGAGTCTAATCATAAATGTCACCTCTCTAGGCTTCCTTTATTGTTGCTATTCTAAATTCCCTCCATTGTTCATCTGTATCATATCAGTACAAGATTCCTATTTGCTTTCTTTCAGCGTCCTGCAAGGTTGTCTATTGTTAGGCAAAAATGCTTTATGCTATAATGAGTCATTAGAGAAGCCTTTGGAAATCCTGGGGCTAGTGTTGTAGTGTGCATAGGTCTCTCAGATGTGACCAATTCTACTGTAATTACATGCTAACAGCCCATTACGCAGCAGAGCTGTTGACATAGAGCTGAACTGGATGGACCCTTATTATCCAGGGACTGGTTTTGGCATCTAAATCACGTAGAACCCGCTCCACCACTGAGCAATAATTAAATACTCATCCCCGTCTGTGTCAAGTTACTGGTTTCCTAAGTCATGCCTCTGCTGGTTTAACTGTAGATTGTTTTAATTTTTGAGCCTTTTAAGTCCTCTGGGTTGGGTTACTTTCCTTCCAGTGACCAAATTTGACCATATTTAGTATTCTACAGGTTTCCCGTAGAGCCAAATGTATGCAACAGAGGTTCAGATTGTTAAATTCAATTAAGGTCAGTAATTAGGTCTCATCAAATAAGTTGATTCAGACTATCTTCCACAGACTGATTGATTGTACAGTCTTATGGCAGAAGAAGGAGTTCTTGTGCCGTTTCGTCCTGCAGCTCACTGATCTCAAACGTCCACTGGCTGCTTTCTGTTCTTCAAAATCCAAATGCAAGAGATGTCTAAGTTGTTCAGTATACACTGAGCAGATGAAGAAGGCATCTTGTTATTATTAAGGCAGATTATGTGTATGTCTCAAGTTTATGCTCGGGTTAGGATTAGAGAATGGCAGGGTAAGAAATTGCATTGCGTGAAAAATTGCTTTTGTCACAGTGCCAACCTCCCAACACGATCACAGCTACTTTTTCTGCTTTGGACATTCTGCTATGGCAACATAGTATACTATATAGTATATTATATAGTATATATATATATATATATATATACACACACACACAGTATATAACCATGGGCACCTTAATGACTTAGAAGTTAGAGAACAAATACCGTATGTGAGCAGTCCAAATTAGATTCTGGCTGGGGTCTATTTGCTCCACATAAATCCTTGCTTCTTGTCTATCTCCACTGTGCTGCCAATAAAAGCTTAATGGCCAAAAATAAAAATAAATGTATATAGCAAACCATGGACATTAAAGCCATTAAAAAAGATGGATAAAAAGTGGCATATTGGTAATGAGAACAGATTGTTGCACACATTAGTTGAGTAAAAAAAAAAAATTCCAACACTCATCACTCATTTCTATTGTCTCTCCATCTACAGTCACTTCTATGTTCAGGCCGACTGGATGTGAAGCGATGCTACTAACATTAGCAGAGGCACATCTGCTTAACAGCGCTGACGATACAGCAGCATGCATCTTTTGATGACTTCTGTCCAATCCCCACAGAAGCTCATTAAATCAGGCAGTAAAGCAGGACCACCCCACCTCCTACTACAATCACCGCTATGGAATACCCACCACGACACAGAAAGAGTCGGATAGTCGACGGATTTGAGGTAGGGAGGGGTGAAACAGCAAGAATGACACTTTGGTTGGGGGAAGGGGTAAGAATCATAAAAATGGAAAGGTGTGGCTAATGAAGATGGGCTAGAGACAAAGAGCCTGAGTGGTGTGTAGATAAGAAAATAAATGTGGACAGTCAGGTGCGGAAGGACATGGTCAGATAAATGCAATCAATCAAGTGTAGAATGAGATGGTGCATGTGACGTGTCTGTGTAAACACAGTATAAAGGACCTCTGTGTTACCAGGTATTGGATACATGAAAAGCTGACCTCTGTGCCGGGCAGCTGGGCCTGGGAAATGGGATTACTGCGCAAATCACATTTCATACATCACTGGACTCACCTGCCGCAATCACAAATGTAAATAAAAGTCTATGATGTATTCCCTTACAATGCGGAGTTGCCCCACATAACCAAACGCTGCATAAGAATAAGACAAAATATTGCTTTGTGTGGACATCAATCTCAGGCGGAGAAAGGAGGGGGAGGTCTTGCTCAGGGTTGAAAAGAGGACTAAGAAGGCTGGATGTTCCCTGACTAATTAAAGACTGGAGTCTGTGGGGACCGAGCACAGCGTGCCCCACTCTCCTCATACCACCCCATGGTGTTGACAGAAAGGCCATTCCATCACATAAAGTACATGCAGCTTATTATTAGAAATACTCAAGACAAACAACATTTGCACAATTAGGCAGTAAAATAAATATGTATTTTACAGTGGGGCATGTGCTAACCGAAAAATGGCATAGATTTTGGAAGGAAATACAAGCAGTCTATCAGGTCCAAATGATAAACCTGCTACATATCTGCTAATGCTCATTTTTGACAGCTAAAAATATGATTGTTAGCAATCAAATAAAACTATCTGCTTATTAGTTTATTGGAAGAATATATTTAAAACCACCTGAGACTGGGTCATTGCAGTACAACACATAACTACTAGTCAGCTTAATGATAAGCAATTCTAAAAAATGTTTTAATTGGTTTCCAGTCCCATCTTCAAACATATTTAAATTTGGGCAAGATGTATTGTGAAATGACATTTCTAATTAAGAAACCAAAAGGGAGTTCCATATTCAAATCATAAAACTCTGGGCATCCGTAAACTAGTCCCAACAAATTGTAAACACAATACTGGTTGCTAGGAGCAACATGATCAGCTTTTTGTCCCACTATGTTCTAACTTCTAATATCTATCTAACACAATGTGAATTGTCAGCTATACCCATTCACTTTAGCAAGTCAATTGGATCTGGGATCCCATCCCTTCACAGCCCTTTCCACTCAAAAGATTTCATGTCTGTTTGTTGAGTCATTGCATTATTACCATTGTCGAGCAGGGCAGTGTTTTATCTTTCCTGATTTATTGTATGTGTATGAGACTTTTTTCTGCATCCTAGAGGTTCTTTCCCTTGACAATCCAAAGTAAATATACAAAACTCAAGATTATTCTTTGTAGATTAATGAAAAAGAATAATGATGGCTGGCCAGATTATATATACACAGCCTATACAAAGCCTCTATGAAAGACATAACTTGTATAGCGTGCAGTGACTGTATATTGCAGAAATGGACTGCTGTATTTATTTTTTTTCCCTCTCCTATAGTCTGTGCCTCTCTCTGTACAAGACAAAACATCTCAAGGGTGACAGGAAAAGCAAAAAAGTGTGACAATACTGTCAGTCTTCCACGTTTGTATTTGTGGCAGTATTTTAAGCAGGCATGTTTCTCTTCTCTTCATCCACCTAATGTCTAACGAACACATTCCATCTGGACATATTTTTGTCCTGATAGAAGACGACCAACTTTTCAGTGACGGTGGAAACATGGAACCTTTAAGCCAGAAATGTGTGGAATGACAAAGAGAAGCATTTTAAGTTATGAAATATCCTTTTCTTTCTTACTACTAAATCATTGCTTCCTCTTTAGTGTCAGTATTACTGCAGGTCCCCACACATTATGCCTTCTTTTCTGTCAGGACCACTTCACTAAAACTCTCATATCTACACACAAACATATCTCTTTACTGACTGCTGGCTGTTATCCATCAAACCCCTGCAGGGTATTGCTGCTCCCATTTTCCTTTCTTTTTCTTCCCACAACATTACTCACTACATACTTTGTCAAACTATGTAAATATTTCTTCAGTCACAATCCGCAGTGGAATGCCATTGAACGTGAGAGTGTGCCCGCTTAGGCTTTTTCCAGCACCTAATTATGACAGCTCGCCTGTGGTCACAGCCAATCACCATCAGAACCTCTGGGCGAACACATTCTCAACACTGTTTGAGCCCAGTCAGCGCCAAATCCTCAGGGTATACCCAGCCTGCTAGGAGGATGGGAAAGCCCTCTAGTCAAGACTGACGGCATACAACGCAAATTCCCTAAAATCCTTCTTTACTATAATCCTTATTATAGACACAAATGGGATTCCCAGCAATGTCAGAATGCATTTGTAGTTGCAGGGGCTTTTACTAAAATGCTGTGCTACTGTGGGTTCTCTCCTGGCACACTGTCTCCCTTTACCCATCCAAAAACATGCGTTCAGGTAAATTGGTGACTCTAAATGGCCCATAGTGTATTAATGTGAGTGTGAATGGCTTTCTGTCAAATGTAAGCCCTGCAATTAATTGGCCATTGACAAAGATGTATTGCACCGATAATGTGGTTTTGTGTAAAATGTCAAATCTGACAAGTACTCCCAAATCCAAATCATCCCAAAGTAAAAAAAAAGCAAGACCACTCATGGGTAATGAGAATTTTCAGAAGGAAATATAAGCAGTAGTCAAAGATATGATGGACATTACTTCCCTACACAATCCAGCAGAGAAGCAGTCATTATTGCTGTCAATCAAAGTCACCCCACGCACAACTGGAGTGTTGTGTTCAAAATGTGTGCATAAATTAATCAACAATGTATCTTCAAAAAAGCTGTCCTAGAACTAGAATTTGGCTCCAGAGACCAAGAATGTCTTTTGTACTGACTGGTAAACATGCTTAGTCTCCATTTGTTTCATGGGTTTTGTCACTTCTGTGCCTCCTGGGTCTAGGAAATACTGGTAGAACAACATGCCTCACAGACATATTTTGCGGCGAAGCCTCAAAACAAAGTATCATACCAACTACACACCTGGGTGCAGACCTCATTTTTTGTTACAATGCGTCTGTCTGGTTCAGTCGGACTTTTTCAAACCCGCACCAAAGGACTTTTTCTTACACTTTAAATGCACCAATCATGTTGTCCTCAATACTGTGAGCTGTGGGCGGTGTATGACATCTGATTAGTTCTTGTTTAAAATAGAAGTGCTGTCTGTCTGTCGGATGAGCAGACCAACATGGATAAACAACAATCCATCATTATTATTTTAGGGCATTACATTCACCCCTAGCAACTTCAACTACGCTGTATAGCACTGGTAAATGCACAATGTACGAAAAGGTACTGTATATGAATCTATTGTTGATAATGAAGGTGCACGTGGCAGAGTGGTTAGCACTCCTGCCTTACAGCAAGAAGGTCGTGAGTTCAAAACCCGGCCGACTCAAATATTCTAGGCCGACTCTGGTCTTTCTGTGAGGAGTCTGCATGTCCTCCACGTGTTACCGTGGGTTCTCTCCGGGTACTCCGGCTTCCTCCCACCGTCCAAAGACATGCATGTACAGGTTAATTGGCAACTCTAAAGTGTCCCTAGTGAATGAATGTGAGAGTGAATGATTGTCTGTCACTGTCTGTCTCTAAATGTCAGCCCTGCGACTAACTGGCCACTGTCCAGGGTGTACCCCGCCTCAGGCCCAAAGCTGCTGGGATAGGCTCCAGTCACCTGCGACCCCTAACGGGACAAAGCGGTAGAAAATGAATGAAATGAATGTTGATAATGATTATGTCTGTGTGAGGCACAAAACTTCTGTGAGCAGTTTGTTTTGTTTTTTTGCAAACAACGCACAGCTTGATATGTGAGTCTGTTTAATCCAAAGAGATATACTGTGCACTTGGGTCAGATGTCTTCTCACAATCAATTGACTGGCTGCTTTCATACCAGCTAAAATGAAACGTACTAACAAGCAAGCAAACCATACCATGGATCATTTTAACCTTTTGAACTTTTGAACAACATGGTTTTAATTAGCACATATCAAACAACAGAAGATATTCTTGACCGAAAATTCCTTAAGTATGGAGGATGTCATTAAAAAAGACTCTTGTTACTTGGAGATTGTGTCAGAACAGATTGATCTAAAGGAGAACTATTAAAATAGACTAAGCAGAGAAGGAAACAGATTATGCAAAGCACCACCTATGTATTGCATAACAGTCTGTTAATGTCTAGATAGATAGATATCTAGATAGATAGATAGAGCTCCTAATTAACCAGTGCATGATGTAGTGAGCCAAAACTCCCTAACAAATGCTTCTCTGTGTTCATGGCCCATTGAGGCGAGCCGCTCTTGGAACACGCCATCCCGACAAGAATAATGGTCCGCTTTACAGGCCTCCAAGTTAGTTCACAGCATCTCGAGCTGGGAACCCGTTAGCACAGGGTTCATGAGGAGGAGGGGCAATTTTATTGTTTTCACAGTTTTTTTTGTTTTGTTTTTGTAACCCCCTGTGCTCCCCTTCTCTTTCTCTAGTCTTTTAGTTCTGAAAGAAGCCTGACAAACAAGCAATGAAGGGGATTGTTGTGTGTTCCGTTGGACAAGTGGGGGGAGATAAATAAAGTGAGTTTGTACGGGAGAGGATGGACTGATCAAGAAGAAGTGGTTAAAGGGGCTGTGATGTAACAGGGGTGAGGGACACTGCTGGTTAGAGGGTGGGAGTGAGGTAAGAAGGGTGAGGGTCCTGAGGGAATCAGGAGAGATACCTATTCCGGAAGTAATGGGGGAAGGGGGGGGGTTACTCCATCGAGTGAGGCGTAGTGTTATTCTCATGTGTGTCCCTATTTTGGCTCCCCCTAAAATGTCCCGAAGTGATGGAGCTCTCCACGATTAAGTGGACAAGTGGCAGCTCGGCTCTGCGCTCCCACAGCCTTGGCTATTTACATACTCAAGAGGAGCATTAATGCAGGTCTATCCCCCAGAGCTGAACAAAGAAGCACACAAACCTGACTCAGAGAGCCATTACGCACTTAATTGAGGATTTGTGGAATGGTGAAAAAGGGCCAAAGGAAGAGGAAGATGGGTGAGATTGGGAGGGGTAGTTAAAAAAGACTTTTATCAATAGAATTTTTAACTTTAATCTTATTTGAGCACAGTCTGAAAGTGTTCTTTCTCGTCAACATATTAAATGTGGATCAAACATGGGAATCATGGCAGCCATTTTGTCACCATTTGGAAACTCAAGACCTCATCAAATCCTTTATTTCCATTCATCCTCTTACTCATTCCTCACTCGATGATCCATCATTATCATCATTATGGTACTATTATAAAAGCTTTGCTACTAGATTATAATTAGAAGCTATAGACCAACTGCAGAAGGATAGGATTGGACAAGTACATAAATCATCTGCTGCACTGGCTTTTACTCACATGGGCATGTCTTCAAAGCTCTCACAGTTCTTTCCTTTATTTCAACAGATGTCGTGCTTACATTTTGTTATTACTGTGTCTGTTTGTTGAAGCATATGGTTCACAGAACAGTGGCAGAAACCAAAAGTTGCTCCATGTGACGAACAGCATGAATCTGTCAGAATGCATCTTGGATCTATTGTTTTGATGAACGCCACTATTTGTTTTTGATAGATTCCCATAATGTGCTTTAATTAGGGATCTTTTGTTGAGGCACAATAGCTCGATTGTTTTCTGGGAGGATAGTCAGTCAAAACAGAGCCTCTGCATTTCCCTGATTCCCCCGCTGACCTGAATTGCAATGGAGCAGGTGCCAATGGGATGTGGGTGGTTTTGAAAGGGGCACTGGGCACTGTAATAAGGACTTAGAAAACATGACTGTACCCGCTTGTAGTCAGAGGCTAAAGGCAAAGTTTTGCACCACAAAAAATTTTGGGGGGTACTTTCCTCAAAGTGCTGTTCAGGACAAGTGGTGTGAGCACAGGTGTGTGGTCTACTGCCTGGTCAGCCACACCCACTCACTTTCTACACAAAATGAAGAGGGTCTGGAATCCCTCCTATTCAAACCAATTTCCAAACTGAATCAGTGCTATTGGACCAATCATAATAGTTCATCTTGATCCTGAGACAGGTTTTTCTGTGTTGCTGGTACTGCCCTTCAATTTTGATTGACTCCATGTCTATCCAACACCAACTGTAACTTTATCTACAGAGAGTGGAACTATTTTAATAAAATAGAAAAAGAAATCAAAATCTGTTAAAGTATTTTATTAAGGCTTGCAGCATCATTTTGTAAGGTTTGAAAGTCAAAACCTTTAAACTTCAAAAGCAGGTCCTTACAGTTTGGGCCTGGCTTTAGGAGAGTCAGGCTCACAACATGCCCAGCACAAGCAACATTGCTATCTGTTTTTTTATTATAAATTTCAGTTATTTAAAAATAAGTAGAATGACTTGATACAAACTTTGTACTGCATTGCTCATGCAGACACTACATAAAACTGCAGTATTTCATAAGGGTTGTGGTCATACTAGTGAGTGATACACTAATCGTAAAATGAACTATACCTGTTCATGCTAACATTAGCGTTTAGCGTGTACATTGAAGTATGTTCCATCACTGACCGGCCTCTGTTTAAAGCCAAACTTAAGACCCACTCATTGGTACTTAGTGGCTCTGTGACACTGCTCTGTTTTTATTGTGGTAATATGTTTTTAAAGCTACTTGTAATTATGTTTATTTTTTTATTTTTTTTATTATTGTTTTTTTTTATTAACAGCATTATTAACAAGTTGATAACAACAACAGCAATAACAACAACACAAACAACTAATGACACCAACAACAGCCATACTACTACTAATAATAATATCAATCATTGGTGGCAAAAAATAACAAAGATTCAAAAAGATCAGTGAATTAATTAAAAAGAAAGAAGATTCGGAGTTAAGAGGAAAGAAAGAATTCATAAATATAAAAAATCAGAAAGTGTTGGATGATAGAGGTCGGTTTCCGATTCGTAATTATAAGGGGTAGATGTATATTCCATGTTTATTTATTGTTAATGTTGTACAGCACTTTGGTCAATCTGTGGTGGTTGGAAGGCGCTATATAAATAAATTGATTGATATTGATTGATTGATTAGTAGTGGTTCTTGTAGGTCCATTTTACTCTTGTGCATAAACCATTTTTTGCTGATTCATCTGTGGGTAAAAAAAATATTTTGTAACATATACAATATCTATATATGCATCAGTTTATTTTTGCATTGCTTTGCTTTTCTTAGCCACTTTCTGCAAGGTTTTGTTTAACCTTGGGCTAAAAATGAAGTTGATTGATTCTTAACATTTATTGTTAAACGTTTTTGCATGATCAAGATTGGGTTTCGTAAGACTAAAGATATACAGAGGACTATAAACAAAGACTTCAATTCAATTCAACTTTATTCAACTTTGCAAAATCCCAACTAACTACAATAACTTGACAGCACTTTCTGTTTTCTAATTGCTCCTCTTCATCCTTTATCATATCAGTACAGATGAGTTATTTAACAGCACTGCACTCTCATAGTAGAAATGCCTCGGCCGTGGCCAGCAGGGATCAATGCTTTCGCCGGCCAGCAGCACACTTGCTGGTGAATGCCTGTGTTTCTGTTCCTGTGCAGCCATACAGAAGTGAAGGGAGCCCAGCCCTTTGTTTAGTCAGCCCATGGGAAAGGCCTCAAACTGTTCAGCTCTCTGACAAGCACTCATTCTACAGTATATGTACGGCCACAAAAAAGAGCACAGAATCCTCATATTGGGGAAGATTCACACCAGGAATGCAGTGATGAGGCTGAGATTCATCAACATTCAAAGCCCAGAGCGAAAAAGAACAAGCTCAGCAAACAAACTGGATGATATGAAGGTGTTGGAATAAAAGGGATGGTTAAGTGGGGGGTAAAGTACAGATAAACAGGCAAAAGAGGAAAAAGGGGATCTGGATGGCACTTTGGCAACTTCAGTGTGTTCCCAGGGGGATTACTCAAGTACTATGTGCCTCAAAGTGCCAGCAGAGCTACACAGGAGCTTCTTGAATAGGGACATAGAGGCCCTCACAGTTTAAAGGACATCACTTTATTGTACCTAAGCCATAATCACAATATAAATCCACAACACAATTCATTTGCTATTTCATTTCATTTTTAAAAACTCAGTAACAACAGCTTTCATTCCATCTGTTTGTCCAGTGTTGTCTCTCATTTTTTGTCTCTTTTTCCCATTTTACTTTATGTTGTCACTCTGTTGACAGCCACAGACAGGTAACATACGCTCCCATCTGCTCCAAAGCAAGCTCCCTTTCCACAAAAATGTGTCAAGGAGAAAAACGAACCAGCTCTGTCTACTTCCGAACTCACTCCATCCTTTGGCCATAATTCTTTCGTCAATTAAAGACCTAGTCCTATATATCACTGTAAGTACTCCTCTCCTCCAGTGTGTATTCAACCTTCACAGTGCATAATCTCACATTGTTTCTGAAATCTATTTCGGAACATTGCATTTGTCTTATGGTACCCTTTCCATTTGACAATACCAGATTAATTCTTTTAATCTTCTGGTGTCAAGTTAATTTTCCTCAAGCATATAGCATGTGACCTATGCTTCCCATTCATAGCGGAATAACATTCCATTAACATCTTCTCCTAAACTATAAGGTCTATGCTAGTTGATCCATAAACGTTTTCCAGATTGATTGCTTAAATTTAATTCCCACAATGATTTGTGGGAATTATTTGCAGTTAATGAAGAAGTTATCACTTAGAAGTCACATTGATTTTTTTTAAAACCACTGGACTATTACTTGCTTTTTCCCCATCCTATATGTCGGACGGACTCCCCTCCCCCTTACAGGAGCACCTCTCACAGTCTGTTAAACACAAAGCCGCACACACGTATGTTGATGTTGAATCTCCCTGTTGACCCTGAGCAGCGTCTACCCTAATTAAACACGCTCGCAGATGGCTAACATAACACATTGCAAAAAATTTGAAGCAATGCTTTGGGGGCCTTGTCTGGACATGCAAGTTCTGGCATGTGATTTGGAAGGGTTAAGCTGAAAATGATGATGACCACACAAGAAGAGTTAGAATAAATGGATTTTTTAAGAAATAAATTGATAATGCCATGGAACATGTAGAAGAAGTGCTTATTTGTCTTCAAAGAAATAGTCTTCTTTTCACAATCTGCTCAGACAGGCGCCCGCTGATAGAAAGTATGGTCTCTTTTACGGGAATAGCTAGTTATGACAATAAACGCACAACCCAGTCTCACAGATTTAGGCCATGCATTTATATGTTAAATGACTCATCCTGCCTTTAAGCATGTGTGAGCTCAACTCCAGAGTCTGCTGTGTTTATTCATGTATGATGGCAAATGCCACAGTACAGTAGTTTAGAGAGAGAGCCAGACCCCGGCCTCTGGGAAAAGGACAAAACGCATTAGCTGCATGGACACTTTGATTTAGATGTTCTCTCAGCAATTACACAGAAGGCCAAGGTCCTTGCTGCACAGTGCAACAGATACAACACAATGGAAAATGTATGAATGTGAGATAAAAGCACTGTTTCTTCAGGTGGCACCCCTCCACCACAAACATAATGTATATTTTCTATTGAAGACCCTGAAGGTGATCAACTGAGGGTGCCAACAGAGTTGGTTTCCATGGTGACATTGATGGTGCTGTTAGAAAGTGTGCATCTGTCAATGCGCGCGTGCATGGTGTCCACATGCACACGCGCCACGATAGACGCACACTTTTGCAACAGCACCAACAATGTCACCATGGAAACCAACTTAATATGAACTAAGGGAAAGGGCCTCAGTGATTGGCTCTAGAGGTGGGTGGTGATAGTAAAGCACAATGACAGTGCGCCTCCTGGAGCATTTTCTCAATTATGAAAAAGTGGACACCTTTGATGAGCGAAAACGTTCTACTGCAAAGTGCCTTGGGGGAAGAAAGGCAAAAAATCTTTCATGTTCAATGCAACAACATCCAAAATTGTAAACTTTGAAATAGCCATTTGATGTGACTGTTGAAAACACATGGCAATGAATGTATTGAGAATCAGCACAATGCAACTTGTTGAATAAGTTCATTAATTATGACCCAAACCCCAGCAATGACACCGATTCAAAAATAATGAATTGCCTACATGCGTATAAATTAAAATTACTCCACAATTTAGAATCTACTTAAAGGCATTATTGCAGTAAAGTCTGAATAGAAAACACACCCGAGTCAAACCAGTTTGACCCTGTCCTGTCAGGTGTAGGAGTGCATCCTGCACTTCTCTTATTCTATTTACCCAAGTCCCTCAGCCAGCGTCCCCCTGTGTATTACTGGAAGTCACCCTCCCAAAGTGTCAATCCGTAATTGAAATGTAGACTTGGACCTTAGAGCGTGGAGGTTAATTATAGTGTTCTATCTGCAACTAATCAATTTTTGATTAATTTACGCAAGGAGTTAGAAGACCTGAGCTGAGATGTGTACAGTATGTTCTTGCGTCAGCGTGGTGTGCGCTTTTTACTTTTACTCCAGGTTGTGCCTTTGGTTTAAATTGTTCAATATGCAAACTTAAGTCTTTCAAAATAAAGATTATTTTTTGTGTGTGTTCACATGCAGTGATTTTGTTATACTGCTCGTTTACCTGCCCTACATTTACATTAAAGGTAGGCTATTTAACGTTTCTTCTTGGAGTTGCTGCAAGATTCGTTTTGACATTAGAATAGAAAAAGAACTAGACCTTACCTTTGATCAAAAGCCCGATGTAGTAAAAAGTTTTTGGTGTGATCCCCTCGCAAAGTCTTGTCTCACGCGCCACAGCGAGTTGCAGGTTGCACCCCGGTCTGCACACAGCACAGTGAGTGCGTCTTTACGCACCAAACCCAGCGATCCTCTGCCAGTACAATCCGAGGAGCTCCGCAGCCCAACGATCCCACTGAATGAGCTGTGCCTCACCTCGCTGTTTCGCCGCTTTACTCCCCCCACCCCGCACTCACACCGCCTCCGCCCGTTTCCCCCTTTGTCTCTCTCTGCATGGGAATCTAGCTCCCGTTGGTCGAAGATGATGCCTCTGCCATTCTCTCGCCATTACCTCTTTGTGTTTTTTCACACAACCTCTTCTGGGAACCAAGTCTGTTCGTGTGTGGTGCATCCTGCTGGACCTCAGTTACATAAGTCCGAACGTTTCCAGAGGAATTTAGCAGTTTTATTCAGTATATGACAAATGGGCAGCTGTGGCACGTCAGACAGTGAGCCAGTGAGCAACCAGACCAATTACTTCAAACAGGTCACACAATTACAGTACACAGCACAAAAGACAGACTTCAGATACAAAATAAACACAGTCAAAACAACTGAGTGGCAAGCTGCTGGTCATACTGGCTAAGCTGTGCATCCATGTTTTGGTTGTTGTGATCTGATTAATACTGTATTATCTCATGGTCAAATGGCTCAAAAGGCTCAGCAAATGCAGCAGTGTTGTTTTTTGTCTGATGTGATGATGGATGATGGTGACCCCGATTTAAGAATAAAATTCATAATATTGAAATATTTGTAGTGTAATTTTTTATGAACATTAATCTTTGTGGTGAGATTGTAAAGATTTCCAAAATTTTCTAACTTGATTATTCAAGACATAGAAAAAAACAATGTACAAGTAAACAATATTCCATTCTACTTTATAGTTTGGTTATTTCTGTGACTTGTGTTTAAAATACTTTTTCTTCTATATTTTAGCATGTCCTCCTGGTGTTACTGTGGGTTCCCTCCGGGTACTCTGACTCTGACAACTCTAGTGTTCCTTGTGAATGAATGTGAGTCAATGGTTGTCTGTGTGTCAGTCCTGTGACTGACTGACCACTGTCCAGGGTGTACCTCAGAGAAAGCCCAAAGTTGTCTGGATAGACTCCAGTCACCTGCAACCCCTAACTGGACCAAGCGAAAGATAATGAATAAATGAATATTGAAATAAAGAAACAATCTGTTGGCTGTGTGAACGCCAGGTTTGAGATGCCACTGTGTTTGTATACAACTACAAATGACCAGAGATCTTTCTATTTTATCTGTAAAGAACAGGACTATAAAGTGATTGTGGGGAAAATCTGCAGCAAAAAACAATAAAACCATATAGAGTAGATACAATGCCTGTGTCATAAAGTATTTCTAATTCTGCTCTACACATGATTAAACAGTCTTTTCTGTCGCCATGAAAACAGAGCATTGGCCAATAAAGCACTATTGTAAACATACTTCCAATCGGTACAAATATATATCCATTGGTAGATCAACACCCCTTTCAAAGATACAATAAACAGCAACACAAACACTGCTGAGAGAGCTGAGATACCTTGAGTTCCTGGATAGCTACTCATTATCTGTGTAAACCCAGAAAGCGTGAGGTTATCAGGGCTGTCAGGGGGTGTAAAAGAGTGTGGCTGAGGGTCATAAAGCTGCCAAGTCCCAAACCACCCTGGAAGGTATCTCTGAGGTAAACGAGAACTAAATATTAAGCGGTGTGCTAAGCCTTGGATATTTGAAAACTGAGATTAACCAGAGATCTTTCTATTTTCCCTTTAAAAATAGGACTGTAAAGAGATTGTGGTAAATATTGAAGTATGATAGTAAAAGGTAAATACAAGGAAAGGTAATGCATCCTAATTGTTTTTCCATTCCACGCAATGTCTGTGGTATTTGAGACGCAGAATAAACTCCTTTTAGATGGAATTAAAAAGATGAACAGTGACAACTGTACTCGCATAAACCAAATGAGCTGTATTAGCCACAGAAACAAGTTTTAAACAACATAAACCAGACCTGCCCCGGCGTCATATAATGTTCACTAAGTATCAATGCGTCCTCCTTGGGGTGCGTTACTGAGTTGAGAAACGAAACGTTCCTGCCAGAAAGGAAAGTCACTAAAGCGAGTCAATCAACATCAAGCCTCAACACGAACAATTTACAATGCCACCTTTCACACAGTTATGTTGTAGTACCAGATATAGTGTTCTGGATGTTTTCACATGCACTGCATAAGATTCAGAGCCAATCTTATTGCATTTAAAAAAAAATGCTTCTCATCAAGTTTGTGAATAAACATTCATCTAAAAATCCTACAAAATATGTCTTTAAAAAAAAAACTTCTTTGTATATGCTTACATGCTTTATGCCTAATACAAATTGCTTGTTTGGGAAAATCTGCAGCAAAAGACAACAAAACTGTATATAGTAGCTACAACGAATGTGTCATAAACTATTCTATTTCTGCTCTACAAATGACTTTTTTGTTGCCTTAACCAGAAAAGTACTATTTTAAACATGCTTCTCCAATCAGTACAAGTACATATCCATCTGTAGATCAACACCCCTCCGTTCCAGCCAATGGCAATAAACAGCTACACAAACACTGTTAAGAGAGCTGAGATACCTTGAGTTACTGGATAGCTACTCAGTATGAGAGGATACCAGGGCTATCAAGGGGTGTAAAAAGTTTTATGAGTGCGGCTGAAGGTCATAGAGCTAATATAAACACAATATATTTAGCAGAAGTATTATCTGAGACCAGAAACATTGGTGCACAACCTGACTGGTCAGATGGTTTGTTACACATAACCACTTGTGAGAGCGTCCACAGAGAGCCTTTGCAAAGTGCAGGTTATTGAGATGGTGGTCTGTGATTGTCTACCTTTTAAGCAACAACATGTTTAGTTACAGTAAAACGGGCACTTGTAAAATCTGAAACCAGATCTGCCAGTCCTGCCAAACCATTTGTGTAAACATGCAGCAGTGACATTGCATCGAATAAACATAGATTGCTGGGAATTTGTGAACTCAAAAATGTCTGCTGCAGTGACACAAGATATAAAAACATACTATAAAGGGTTGCATCACAATCAGTTTTGCATGTAGCAAGAATGAAAAACTTAAGCTAGAACCCTAAATAATGGTCTGTGAAAAGCAGCCAACGGATTTTTGTCTTGATGTGAGAAAATTGGGGCTGGGGCAGCTCAGAATGGGGCAGGAGGGAATGCTTTCAGAAGAGTGGTTGGTCAGCTGTAGAGAGGGAGTTTAGTGCATCAGAACTTTTGAAGTCCTGTGGCGACATGCAGCAGGTTCACACTGCATTTTCTCGAGCATGAGACTCCTCTGCACCTGTCCACTGCTCCATCAGCTCCACCAGTGACACTGGACGGGGCACATTTCCCTGTCCCCATCTAATCAACAGCGGACGCTAATGATCATCAAAGTGAAGCCGAGCGGAGAGCAGTGTAAGTGGCCAGCGCCGCTACAGAGAGCAAGATAAACTGTGGCTGTGAAAAGCAACACGGGTCAGGAGCAGTTTCATTACAATTTATTTTAATCTACAGGTGCACTGTTGATTCTGAAGGCCTCAAGGCAGATTTAATTTACCCTGGTTACAATATGGCTGAAACATGATTGGATAAAAGCTCCAGCATAAACATACACTGCAGGAAGCAGCACAGCCAAGAGAAAAGCTCTGGAATGAAGAGACTAGACAATTAGGAATTATTTAATACAAATTAATTAAAATAAATACATTTATATAACAGTGATTCTAATATTGTTTATGCCGGCAGAAAAGGCCTTGAACTCAGGGATTACCAAAGTGGTATGGTACCTCTTTTAACAATGGAAATGACTCCAAAATTGTGTCATTCTGACCCAACCCATACTGTACTGAGCAACTAAAAATGCATACGCTCTTTGCATTTGTTTCTTTCGTTCACCATCTGCGTTTTTCACACTTTTCTTCACTGCTGCAGCTGCTGTAGGACTCAACAATCCCAACTCTAATAAATCATAATGCCACATGTGTGCTGTGTAATTGAGACGCAGCTACACATACGGACTGAAACCCGGCCCAAGGCGTGACATTAATTCAGCGACATGGCTTTGTGTAGAGCATGCTTTATATTTCGCTCACAGAGGCGAGGGTGTCAATATGTAATAAATGAATAATGCAAAGAGCTGCTGATAGGTCCATACCATGTGTTTCTGCGAGGAACTGAAATGGTCATGAGTGGCTCGGGGTGTGATGGGTAGGAAGTGGGAGTGAGAAAAACAGAAAAGGGTAATCAATGCAGAAGCAAACACATTCAGGAAGATGTTTGTAATGTGATTTTACATTTTACAAAACAATTAATCCATTTAATACAGACTAATATGCTGCACAGTGAAATGTCACAAGTGGAATTTGCATTTACCAAAAAAATTCAGCTATGGCTGAATGTTTTATACCTGAGTGGTATTAATGTCCCATATAATGCCTGAGTAGTACTGCTTTTCCTATTCCCTTCCTCAAAACCCACAAGCTAGATTTTTTAAAAGCAGTTTTAGTATTGAATGTACATTGTGTAAAATTTAGTACAGAACAAATCAGTTTTAATAACAATCATGTTTCCAAATGTCCTCAAAATTACTTCTGGTTCCTTGTTTCTGACACACAGGGGGTTTCTCAATGTCAAGGCGCCTTCCTTCAAAGCTTCTTCCTTTGAAGCCACTTCCTCCGATGCCAATATTCACACTTACGCCCTTATGTCCCTGAATTGTACTTTCTCGCTGATGGGTTTGAGTGTGTAGGGTGTCCCTCTTCTCCAGAATGGTTTGATGCCCCACCCCTTTTGTGCCCTCGGTGCACACTCTCAGTAAGTGCCATTTCAACCAAAAAGGTGGAGTTATAGCCAGATTGAGTTCAGCAAAATTAGCAAAATGGAGAAAAAAAATATATTTTCAAGTGTAAAGTGTTCCTAAGTACTAAATATGTATCTATTTATAATGTGTTACATGTCTAATTTGATTAAAACTTTGCTTATATAGCTCGTAATGTATTTAAAATGTGATGGGGCATTTTATTTACAGATTATCAGTTGTTATAAAACAACCCACCACATTTTAATCAATACTGACACACTTAAAAATGCAATTGACATGATTTAGACTTTTTTTTTTTTTTTTTAAAAAACATACTTTTTAACAAGTACAAATTTCATGATTAGTCTGGTATAGAAGTCTTCTTTGGTTTCTGTACTTTTTCTTTTGGGAAATGATTCTATGCATTAGATTTATCATCATTTTCAAAAACAATATTGTGTAAAGCATAATCAGTAGGCTACCGGCATTTGGCATCAAAGTGCACTTCCACCAAGTACTTCCTTCGTGTAAACCTCCGGGGCGTAGTGTGAGTATTGGACAAGCGTCTCTCATGGAACCTCCCGCCATACAGCGAAATACAGCGAAATACAACGATATACCGCCGTCCACCAGAGGGCAGCCTCCAAAAGTGAAAATATAAGGAGAACCCCAATGGCGACTTTACAAGTGTAAAAATCATGTTTACAACCTGGTACAACTCTGGGGGGGGCTGGATTTTTGATTATTACGTTTATGCTATCTAAAAACAATTGTTTTACTATGGAGTAATATCCGAAAAGTCCAGATGTAGCTAACGCCCACGGTGATAGTGTTTACCGCAGAAAGCCCGAGTTGGAGATTTAAATTTTTATTGAAAATTTTATGAAAATAAAGGGTGAACGGGAGAAAGAGCAACGACGCCTTGTGGCTTGTTGCCCGTCAGAGGCATTTATGTCTGAGCAGGTACGTAAATGTGCTGTTAATAATGATAATTAGCCTCATACGCTAACACCTAGCTGCCACCAACAGAAATCTGCATAAGACTCGGCTCTAACTGAAGGAAGATCAACGAATCTACCAGACTGTCACAGATACAATACCTATTATTTATCAATAATAATCATAATTACAGACCAGATCAATATTAAGTCACTAGTTCGAATCTGATCAGTAATAATATTTGTCTGAAACTACTCGTACTTCTTTTATTTGTTTGCTCGTTTTTATGAGTATATTAAATAAACCCTACCTCCTTTCTCTTTCTCTGAACAGGTCATTACTGTGGGATTTGTGCTCATCCTGCTGCATGTCTTTTGCAGGAAAGACACCAGAGTAACAGGCAGCGTTATGTTTTTTCTGTCACATGTTTATCTTATTAGAGTATATTTTATGATATGTAAATACTGAATAAAATTATCAGATTACTTCATTGTTGTCTTCTGTGCACACACAGACTTATTCCCTTGTCCCTGGAAATCTACAAAATAAAATTTTTAGTTTATATATTGGTTAAGGTTTTGATTCTCTAATGAAATGAACGAGATAAAACAAAAAAAGACAAACGAAAAGCTTAACAAACACTCATAATGTGACTTGCCTTTTACTGGTATTCTGGCTAGAGGACACATGCCTGGGACGTTGGAACATGCCTTCTGCAGCAGGTGATGACGTGGACGCCTTCACCAGCGCCTTTGAAGGCATGATGTCTTGACATTAAGAAACACCCATAGCGTTTTGGAGTGGCCTTTTATTGTGTCCAACCTAAGGCACACCTGTGCAATAATCATGCTCTTTAATATTGTGTTCAGTATATAAACTGGGACTTACTAAGCCTCATGAATGTAAGTGATTGATGCAAGCCTGTTCTAAAGCTAAAGGAGCTTACAATACCGAGTCAGACTAGAATACTAACAAGATCCTGTGAGCCAGACAAAGTTCTCTGCACACTTGTGTAAGCCTGGGCCCCCTACTATCAACACTCAAACTGTCCGTGTGGTGGTAAGTGTTCTGCTCTTCCTCCTGGACTTCTCACAGTGGTTATTTTCTGCCCTGTGAGCTAACTGGGGCCTGTGAATAGGACTCTCATCTGAAAAACATGGGGCTATGACTAAGCTGTTGTTTAGCCAGAGTAAATGCTTGGAAGAAGAACAAAAAGTCTTTCAAAGATGTTCTTTAAATGAGACAAATGTGCTTTTTGGCTGTTCAAACCTTAGTCAAGCATAAAAAACCAATGAATAACCGGACATATGTGTATGGATAATTTTATATGTACTCAAAGGCACATTTACAAGAGTGAGTAAAATAAACGTGCACTATTTGACCTAGTGTTCACACATGGCCTTTTAAACTGTCGACCAAAAAAGAAAAGCATTTCTCCAGAAACACACTAGATGGAGCCGTTAGCCCAAATGCTAATGCGACTGTTTCTTCCTCGGTGCTTCATGAGAGTTTGTTGATGAACAATATTGTTCTGTTTTTTTATTTTTAGCTGACTTTTTGTTGCTAATTTATGGTACTCTTCTAATTTGGGCTTGTTTAGAGTCCAGCAGTCCGCTTAGGGTTCACATTTCAATTGAGTCATACTATTGTTCTGTTGGAAGTGAACCATGTTTGGTGGCATTGAGCGGCATTTATGTTCATCATTTGGGCAATTCAAAACAAATTATGGTGTGTATGTGTAAGTATTGTCCAGCCTCATGCCAAAAACAGCTGTTATAGACTCAAGCCCTCTCAGAACATCATAGATGGTAGATAATTTATGAATGAATGAATATTGCAAGAAGATCTTTTTAATACATACTACATTTTATCACAATAAATACAGTTAATGAAAACAACATACTGCAATGCCTTTATTACAAACAGCTTGCTTGGGAGTGACACAAAACACAGCTCTGAAGTCTCTTGTGCTGAGAGGAAATGGTATGAAAGTAAGTAACAGGTATAGTGCTATGAAAAAAAATCTTAATATAATCAGACAAAGATTTATGATGTTATCACAAAATCTTACTAAAACATTGTGAAGAACATTTAACTGTCTCTATAGTATTTGTCTCATTTCCTGTTATTGTGTTTCATTTCAAAATAAATCACTCTTTAAGCAATGATCTTTGTGTTATGTTCAGTTATCACATGAGGCAAAGCAAATTATGACCAATAGAAAAATGTTGAGTTTGGTTAGAGATAAATGTTGCTGTCTGAGCAGTAAGAGATCATTTCTGTAATGAACCTGACAAAACATGAGTGAGTGCTGACTTTGAGTAATAAAGATAAAAACTGGATAAAATAAGGTAAATCATGTTAGAAATGGCCGACTTTAATTGTGGACCTACTTGCCATTACTAAAACAAAATCCTAGTCAATACGAAAACATTATCCCTTTGTTTGAAGGGAGTCTTTAATCTCCGAGGCAAAGTGATAAATGGGGTGTATCAGCACATGTCATCATAAAATACCACATGAAAATGAATGAGCCAACAGCCACTAAAATCTACTGGAGCCGGACCGGACACTAGGCAATTAGGTCTGACTTAGACACAGACATTGTAATATTACATCAAGGTAAGCTGCTGCTGTCTTTGCCCAAAACCGTCTTCAGCATTTGTGGGTTACCAATAATGCCATCCCTGACCCCCACATAGGTCCATACAACAAAAGATCGTGAATATATAATTTGTATAATTTATAATATGCATCTCAATTTATGTGTATCATACTGAATTTGGCAGTTTTTGGAACAGATTGTAATTCTTCTGAAATGTATTCTTTTCTGCTGTTAGATAAATGGTGATTTGATTTTATTATTATTTTGGTGTTTCCTGTGTGTTGCTATTAGAAAGAAAATAACTACATCTATATATTATTCCTTCAACCAATCATCTATAATTGTACATTTCAACTGAGAGACAAAGGCATTCAAAAGCCCAACTTTATTTATTTAATTCTATGTATTTTATCGCCCCCTGAAAGCCTCTGCAGCTCTTCAGTCTATTTAAACACACTTGTAAATAATGGTAGATGCTAAAGATGGACAGACTTGATTTTATTTAGAGCACCAAAAATAGAACTGATTTGTAAATAATCCATCCTGTTAATGGTCATGACAAAAGTGCTGGGCAAACCTTCATTCATTTGTTCCAAAGTTTATCTTCATCCTGACTTACTGACTGCTCTTTTGACATGACAATAACCACACTGTGACAAGACAAGCCACATCTTCTTTTATTCAAACACAATCATTTATCACCTCTTACACTATGTACAACTCTTGAGTATAGAAAAAACACTATTACAACATATTTACAAACCAATGTAAAACCAAAACCATCATTAGTCAGATGTTTTCTGGTCCATTTCCTCAAGTTGAGGGACCTGAACATTACAGTTGTAACATGAAAGATTTCTATGCAGCACGTCTAATGTGTTAGTGCCCCCTGCAGTTAAAGCACTGTCGTCCAGTGTTGCATTCAGTGAGAGATACAAGAGAAGGATAAAAGAGAGGAACATTTAGGAGAGGATATAAAAGGAAGCATACCGAACTCTAATACTTAATTTATGCATTTATGAATAGGAACATTTCCAGAAATGTTCTTATGTCAAATATAAACATTTTATTGGTTTTACATTACAGTTACAAACACACCTTTATGTTCATGTTATCTGAGGTTATGTTTGGGTGACTGTTCTACAAACTCTGTATATGTCTCTCCCACTCGGTTACACAAAAATGAAGATGTTTACCAACTCCCTCAGTCCTCAATCCTTGGTTTCTCTTTGATGAGGTGAGTGCCTTCATGTGAGACAAGTCTTAGGAAATGTTACCTTGTGCAGCAGTTGGATTCTTGTGAGACAATCCATCTTATACTGCTCCAGGCAAACTGCTTATGGGCAGATTGTAGATTTGATAGATTTGATATAATTAATTATGTAAACAACATGGCATTGCTCTGATTGGATAAAAAATGTGGTTTCTCACATGTGGTTCATCCAATCACCGACCAGGTATTGAGCTAATGTACCTGCTCTTCTATGCGTTTTTAAGCCCTCTCAGTTGGTTCTGTGGAACAACTGATCTGTGGACTAAACGATCTGGCAAGTAAGGTCAACAAGTCAGGGATATGATATTAAAACTTGATTAAACTTGAAAACTCACCTGCAAAATGATCAGCACATGTGTGATACCAAGTAAAGGCCAACAATTATACAGGAAATGTGGAGTAAATTGTTTAAATGTTAAGTTAAAATTTTAAAGGCTATTTATTAGTGGGTCTCAAAAAAAATGTAATTGTTAGAGATTATCTGGTTATGCTCATTAAACTCTTAATTCAGTTAGCCTTGCCGCTTGTGTAGACACGCATTTTCATTCTGCCTCCTCAACACCAACAGCTTGTTTGGTATTGCTGGGTTTCAGTCTTGTAGAGGTAATAAATGGTAAATGGTGTGCATTTATATAGCACTTTTCTATACCCTTCTTGGGCACCCAAAGCACTTTACATGATACTTCCATTCACACACATTTACACACAGTCACACCTGGGGCAGGCTTATACACAGCGCTCCCAGCCTCCAACCACCACCAAACTCATCTCTACAATCACAAACATTCATACAACAGAGCTGTGGCACGGGTAGTGTAGTGTACCTTTTCTGTTCAGCGTACGTTTTCATGCAGATCTACCTCCAGAGAATGTGAACCAGTTTTGCGTCAGGTCAAATAACCTTGCTAACCTTCTAATCCAGTTTAGGGGCCTAGTTATGTTAGGGAAGGACAACAAGACTGTGGAGAAAAAATAAGGATTCAAATAAATCTTTTTAACTCTTACACTAACCAAGGCTAACTTTACGTGACTACCAGAGCGGTGAACTATAAACTGTCAGGAATGCAAACTGTGGTCTGCTGTGTATCTTGTTTTTGTGTTGATTTTGTACACCCATTCACCGCCTTGTCAACCTTCCTGTTGCTTGAGGAGAATCACAATTTCTCAATTCTTCTCAATTCTGGGCTGGTACTAATATGTGTCCGGTGAATAGTGGCAAAGATTCTTGTCCAGGGGGATTCAAGTGAGTCCTATTTCATGTTGCTCTCGATCCAGTCATTGAAATTAGCTACACGTGTGTAGACTGTGTAGAGGTCAGGATCACATTCCCCTTGGTCATAGCCAAAGCTCACCATTCCCAGGAGTCTCCAGGACGCTTTGTTCTCCCCCTGCGCCTGCTTGTTACCCTGCTGGAACTCCGACAGACCAGGAAGTACAAGAATTCCCCCTGTGTCGGACGGACATATGCTGGAATCTCTATAGTCGGGCTTCTGGCTGCCACAAAGCATATTGTCTGTGACGCTAACTGGAACGCCGTTCCGGGCGTACTGGTGCTCACATGGGACGACATCGGCGGGGTGGACCAGTCCGACCCTGGCCTTCTCATCAGGCCCGAGGGTTGGGTCTGGCAGAGGAGACCAGCCAGTGACCAGCCCCTGTCCTGGCGTCACTTCTGACTTTTTGTCATCTAAGAGGCACAGGGGCAACACCTTCTCCCCTATTCTGGCTTTGTCCATTAACTTCATCACAGCCAGGTCCGAGTCCAGAATATGGTGGTCGTAATCTGGATGAACTATGATTGAGGCCACCTGAAACACAAGATTATACTGCGCTAAGTGAAGGCTTATCACTACATTTGTGCAAAGCTAATGCAAATGTAGGAGAGGCATTCCAATGTTGAATAAAAAGAGAAGACATCATAAGGAAAGCTGATCTTTTTGATTGGGAATCATAGGGCATTTGCTAAGACTGGGATTGTATTAAAACAATCTTCAATGACTTCAGTGTTGCCTGTTATGCAAAACATTTTACCATATACTATTGGTTTTAGGGAATTATATTTTAAATAAACTTTGATATACTGTATTTCCAATGTTCCGCATTCCATCTTTATTAAAATCATACAAATAACAGAAAAAAGTGTTCTCTAGGCAAAGTACATTTACAAACAATATTGTTCAACTCCTAGTGTCCAAACCAATTCAATAAACTTTAACATACAACTTATTTTTTATACAATTTAAGTGCTTATCTGAAGGGCACCCTAACAATGGCACTTACAACAAAAGTCAAAGACAAGTCAGTGTCCATTAGGGTCCTTAGCACAGATACTATATTGGCTGTATAGCAACTTAGAGATTGGACATGACACTATAAAGTGAAAAGGATGCACTTACCCTCAAGTGTTGCAGAGCCTTATTTTCCCTGTTGTCGTGACGATAGTGCTTCCCCACCACCACCTTGACCCCGGCTGCGTCCAGAGGATACACCTTCCCGAGCACGGTCACACAGTGCGCAGCCACCACCACAGTCCTTTGGTTGACCAGAGCCCCGCTGCAGACCAGCTGCCACTGAGAGCCCTGCTGATTGTGCCCGCTGGTTTCTGCTCCTCCATGTTTCTTTCGAGTGGACTCTGTCTGGCCGCCTGCCTTGGTCCCCTTGGTCTCGGTTCCGATGGAGGAGCGGCGGTAGATGGCTGCCAGCCAGGGCCAGTGTGCCTCTGCTGGCCTCTCTGGGTCAAAGGTGGGATGCTTCCCACAAACTGCCAAAGAGGAGGTGACAGGATGAGAGGATCAAACAGGATAAAAGAGAGGAGAGATGTACAAAAAAGTATAAAAAGACTTAGACTGTGTCAACATTTACAGCTTAAGAACTGTGCTTCTTCTATCAAACATGCACCAATTGGATTTTGGAAGGCTGGATACCAGAATGCAAAGCAGTGGCTTACATAGACAAACATAATTAACTCAAAGGGCATTTTGGTTGCACACATAATCTTACAGGGCCCCAAAGTCCCAATTCAATCATGTTCCCCTTTATCTGTTTCTAAAGTTACAGAGTCCCTTCTGGCCATTACCAGTCACCCCTCAAGTGATAATGCAGTACTTTGAGTATTTCTGTTGACAAGGGACGACATACAAGACATGTAAGACTGTAGGCTTCCAGTTTAGAGATAGAAAAAAAAATCTAGAAATTGGTTAATTGTACAACAAGATATAGAGGATGTTTCATTGAACTATTCACTTTGCATTGTGTTAAGTAAAATAATAATAATATTATAGCTACTTCTCTTTTACACAACTTGTGAGCACATATAATAGTCCTGTGGGGACATGCTGTCATTTATGAACTAACCCAGAAAAAGTTTAATGTTAAATGTTTATTTTAACATAGGAGCCTATAACAACAAAAATGACAAACTATTATAATAAGTACATATATAATACAGTTTTCCCTGAAGAAGGCCTGCAAGCCAATACGCTTTGGCATTTGACCAAACTGGCCGTGAGTTAATAAAGTCTTTTTACCAGTTACCTTTTTGAGTGCCTCTAATGTGGCTGATCCCTGCACTTTAAGAGCACCAAAAGGACTGTTTAAACAATTTTTACATCCAAGCACACACTTTGCGTTTTATAATAAAGACTCTATGAAGGTGCCATGTGTTGCCCTTTGGTGTCTCCTGGTGGGGTCATTGTAGATTGCAATTCCACACTTCACTCTAATCTCTCATGCTGTAAAAGCAGCTACTGTACCCATGCAGGGACAACATGCTGTTGGGAATGAACGAATCCTGTAGAAATAGGCCAGATGATGAGTGAGAAACAAAAGACATTTAGTTCATAAATATCCTAAGAAGAAACGCAGGACTATGTGTTATTTTTTTTTTTACATGAATCTCACTCAGAATTTGTCCACTCTGAGCATTTGTAGGTGCAGGTTCTTTATGCAAATTTTAGGCTAAATGTTTGACAGATGTGTGCTGCAAAACTTTAGATAATGTTTGTCCATGCTTTAATAAATTAGCATAATTAATCTATAAACTTAACCAGTCTAGTTTAACTTTTGATTATAGCCCCGAGTCCTCTTTATCAAAGACGCTGATGCTCTTGCGGCATCTTTCTGGTGTCATGTCAGCTATTAGTGTCTCTACTCAGAGACTTTGAGAACTAATAAAAGGCCTACAGCTGTCAGGAATACAGGAAAGAGACAGGTGGAAAAGCTGACGAAGAATTCCACAATGTCAGCAATTACAGACACATTTTTGAAGCAAATGCCTTTGGGTCGGTTCAAATTTTGGTCTACATGTGGAGTCATACTCTAATTTTTTGATTATTATGAAAGTATTGCAGCTTTCAATTTTAAATCAGAGTGGTTACAATTTGTGGTGATTTGCTGCCCTCACCAGGTGAACAGGAGACATGACGGCCGCTCCATTTCCCAGTTTTGAGACAAGTGCGGCGTGCGCTGCCTGAGTGATGGTAGAAAGAAGAGGCACACTCGTACTCGATGTGTGTGTAGAGAGGATGGAAGCCCGGAGCCAGCTGGGGAACAACTGGGGGTCCTTTTGTGGGACTATCAGACTGAAACCGCCAGCTCAGGCCAGAAGCGTACAGCTTGTGTACAGGTGTTTTTCTGAAGGTAGAAGAAGAAAGTGCCTCACATAAATCTTACACTGAGAACATTAATGACACCAATGAAGAGTTATGGCTCTGTAATGATATTCACATTTGTGGTTATTGATCCAGGCAATACATACCTAAATGGGGCCTGAGGTGGCAGAACACGTTGTTTTACCAACTCTGATACTTTGGGCTCCCGACAAGCTGCAGACACAATAGCATTCATAAAGTTGTTTTAATATTTTATGTGGAATGGTGATACTAAGTATGGTAGAAATCACTGTTTGTGTGTTTTTGAAACGTTCAATTCTGTAATAATTTTAGAAATGAATCATCTGATTGATTATTCTGGCAAAACATTGTAAATTGTCAGACCTTTTTTCTTTTTTGGCACAGAGCTTTATACAGTTAGAGCCAAAGTCCATTAGGAGATAATTGGTTTTTACAAATTTAGACATGAAGATTAGTGTATTGGATCCAGTTATAAATTAAGAAACAAATGAGGCCATTTAACGTAAGTGAGTAGTTCTGTTTTCCTGTCTAATTATGAAAATCCCAAGATAAACGTATTGTGTAATAACTTTTGAGGTTTAAGATAAATTTTGTGTGCCACAGAGGGGATTTGTCTTAAAACAAATAGCTGCCACAAAAATAAATATACTGCATCCATTACAGTGGTTCCTAGGGTCTCCAGAAGTACAGTGGGAAGGCTTCTCTTACGGGATCAGCCCCTAACCCACGTTACAGAGGCAGAAAGTCTCTACCTTCAAGGTTTGGCTTTAGATGAAGCCTGAAGTCAGGAAGTATATGGACATGCATGACTAAGACTCAGTATATTATTGGGCACAACTAACTGAGGCCTGCTAAGAGCAGTATGAGACACTGGCTCTGGTTCCCTCACAGCTAGACATTTTTTAGATACATTTTTTAAAGCATGTGAAAAACATTAACAGAAAATACAATACTTTCATTTAATCTTTTCTATTATTGTTACTCTTGTCCTTGGAATGTTTTTTCTATTATTAGGCCTGAGCTACACATACACAGATATTTTTTGTGTCTGTTTATAAAAATATCTTTGTCCAGACGAGAGCGTTTGGAAAAAAATATCTCCGTCCACACGCCTCCAGTTCTCTTCACCCCAAGAAATTTCTTCTTCTTTTTGAAGTGGCAGAAACAAGAATAAAGTTAGTACTGACCAGGACTTTCCACATGAGAAACTCAAGCACAGAACTCTTTTCACTTTTATACCACACCCATTTCAGATTTCTGAACAATCACACAGTAGTTGCGTTTGCTAGAACAAGCTGCAAGAACTCCCAAACCAGGGCTGCAAGAACAAAATCATGTAATTTTTGTTCATGCAACCTCAAGAACAAGAACAAATTTCAAATTAGCCTTAAGTTAACACAAAACAAAGGATATGTGACACAGACAGTGAGGTGGAATTGTAAAATGTTTCTCTACAATAAAAGCATAAAAACAAATCCGTTACTGAAGGATTTCCTGCAGACTATGACATAAGTTGTGCAGTAGACTTAAGTAAAGTAATAAGGCAATGTTCACCTGTAATGTGTTTTGCAGTGATTTGTAGTTCTAATAGAGCCAGGCCAACATATGAAACTCGGTTCACAGCTGCTGTGGTTGTTGTTATCGTACCGTCGATAAACGCATACTCAATACACACACAACAGTGGTAACGTCAACGTGAATATTTAAAGATCTGTTTTGTCCCTCTACGCGTCCCTCTAGTGCATCTGGTGTTTGAAAAAAAGTTATGTTTACCTGTGGACAAAAGACACAGAAAAGTATGCCTTTTATAAAAAAAAAATCTATTTACTTTTAGCCAGGCCCTAAATATAATTGCGATTTTATGTGGGATAATGCATTTAAGGACTGTACAAAAAGGGAACTCACTGGAATGTGTTTTATATACAGTATATATTACTTGTTGGTACCTCTAACACAAAACGGCTGCGTGCCCATCCAGGTTCCATCTGCTCGACATGTCCGCCGAGCGTCACCACTGAGAGCGTACGAGTGGTTGCACTTGAACTCCACTGTGAGAGGCTGCGCTCCGGGCACCACCTGGTGGAAGCCGTTGTAAAGACGAGGGAGAGGAGGACAGCTCTTGTCTGTGGTGGGAAACATCAAACAGGTGAGCTCATGGGTCAATTAAACAATATCAAACGATAAAAGTCGTTTCCAGTTAAATATTTTGTACTTGCCATTGAAGCTTTGGTTGATTTCTTTTTCTTTCTCCTTTTCTATTTCTTCCAATGTTTTCCCAGAAGAATCTTTCTCGTCTCTAATTGTTTTGTTTTCCTTTGGTTTCCCATTTCCCTCACCTCCTGTGCTCCGATACAGAGTCATCTGTGTAATGTTGACTTTTGAGGGAAATACTCTCCTCCCCGGACTTATTGTATTATTTTGCCATATTGTGTCTTTTACATCATGTGTTACTGTAACATTAGTCATTCCCAGTTCAAAAATCTCCACCGTGTTTTCTCCTTCGGATATAACAGTCCTCAACTTGGTGTCATTTGGGCCGACTTTACCCGTATCCTTTTTGCCGTTGACCTGTTCCTCTTTTCTCTGCTTCTCTTCTTGGCCTTTGTCTTTTATCACTTCAGTTTGATTTGTTTCTGTTTTGCTGCTTCCAGTGGGTTCTGGCCCAGTGTGAGTTTGGTCAAGCCCAGACTCATTTTTCTTTGGGCTTGTCCCAGTGTATATATCTTCCCTGATGACTGTTGTTGTATTCTTGTGCCCACCACTGTATTTTTCTTCACTTGTGTTTTCTTGACCTTTTTCCTTTATCGTCACAATATCTTTGTCAGTGTATATATCAGTCTCTTTTCCTTTATCAGACTCTTTTGTGAAGTCTTTACCTTTTTCGGCTTCGGAGAGTGTGTTATTCACTGTCAATAAATAGATAGATAAGTCACTAAAATGTCTGGGTTAAAAAGAATTTTCTCTCATAATTAAAGGTACATTGTGTACAATTTTTGATATGCACAGAAGTGCTCAGAGAAGACATACTATACTGCTAGAGTGTATGTATTTTTTTTAAAAAAACACATTTTGCGTGAACTAAATGGATTTTGTTATTATTAAAATTTCAAAGGCAAATTTTTCTCACCCATTTGTCCCTGAAGGGCTACAATATCTCACAACTATCAGTGATATGAGCTGTTAAGTTCTAATCTGCAATGTCACCACAAGTAGCCACCAAAGGTCTGTACACCACATTTTTCTGCGCTGATTGGTCAAAAAGCCAAATCTGGAATGATCAACTTAAAAAATAAAAATGGGGCAAATGGCATTGAATGACAATTTACAATCATGGTGCAATGTAACATTAAATTATTGAGTTATATAGTATAGTATATACATATTTATACAGTATAGTATTGTTGTATGATAATAATAAAAAATTATAATAATAAAAAAATTTCTAACTAAATACATTTTTTGAAAAGTCTTAAATAGCAATGTCTAAAATACATCAAACACATTTATAAAATTTATTTTCACTATCAGTGTATAGTGTGTCACACTTTTCTATTCCAGAGCCTGTGAAAGGAACCTATGGTAGCCCTGCAAGGACATACTGATGTCTATGATAAAACCACTGGGTAACAGTAAGTTATAGAGCTTCCATTGGGTTCTATGGAACTTTAAATATCTATTTTACCAATATTTAAAACATTCTTTTGATATATACAACTAAATTATACACATTAAACTTTGAATTAAACAACTTTTTGATTACTAATTACATCTGACCTGTGATGCAAAGGGGAGAGGTCCCACTCCAAGTGTTGTTCGGGAGACATGTTCTCTGAGAGCTGCCGCTGAGCTCATATGGCTGATGGCACAAGTACTGCAGAGCAATGAGGACATCATTGGGTCCATAAACCAAGAAGTGGTCTCCATGTGTTGGCTTTGGGGGCAAAGAACACACTCTTTCCACTGGCACTAGCCAGGAAAGAATGAAACATACATTTAAGATGCTTTAAACCAGATGTTTTCCACAATATGTGCCAAGATGTGTATGTTATTTACACAAATAGCATGCACATGGTTTACTTACATTCAAGAATCTTTGGAAGGAACAAAATAAAATAGAATGTCCTACCACACTCTGGGGCAGGCGCACTCCAGGTGCCATCACTTAAGCAGACAGCAGAACGAAAGCCCCGCAGTTCAAAACCGGGGTCACAGCGGAAAGTGATGCGTGCTCCAGAGTGATGAAACAAACCCTCTGTGGAGCCATGGGTGGGCACCGGAGGCCTGCGGCAGCCAACCACTATGGAGACACAAGAGAGCACATGTCTTTATAAAGCTGTAATGTGGGCAGATGGCTGGCTCAACAGAGAGAGGATTAAGTGAGCATCCAAATCTAACTGTGCATCAGGTTATTGCACCTTCCACCTGCAGAAAGAGACCACACAAATAGAGTTTGACTCTGTCAAGGTCAGACAGGTATCGCCCATAGTCTCAGCTGCTAGACTTACAACACCAAAATGAAGAATGTTGAGTGTTTTATAAGCCTGGCTAGCTCCCTTAGAGACACATTAATGATTCATTTTACCCTCTATCCTAAAGTGTGAACTGTTCACAGCAGGACTTGTAAATGAGAAAGAAATACAAGCAATAAAAGTCTTTAAGTCAAACAGGTCAACTTTCCATGGCTGTAAAAGGTAGATTTTATGAAGTGGACTAGAGATTGCAACCTCTGTGGCAGGGTAGTGTGAAATAAAACTATTGATTTCATGAATAGAGAAAAAGATTTTATTATTCCCCTAGCAGACTGTCTAAACTGCAAATGCAAACAGACACATTCCTGCCTCCGTATCCCTCCCAGAAGTGGTAAACCTCAAACAATGTAGCGCCACAGAGAGGATGATGTCAGATGGCCCACAAGGATGTATTGTTGACTTTAAATTAGGTCAGAGTGTGTTTCCAGAACAAAAAACATTATTGTATGTTTTAGCAAACCACAGACATTCAAATTAAAAAGTATGTTTCCGTATACATTCCTATAAACACACATTTATTGTCATTTAAACTGGTTCGATTCTTTGTAGCGACTTGTCTGTCAGTAATGAGTTTGTATGAATAGGCAGTGATAAGGTGATGACAGGATCTACCTAGACTCACGGCAAAACTCAAACATTAATCTTTCTAATCTGCTTTAGTTTAAAAGCCAACTCAAATGACACTCTTAATAATTGCAGAGAATTTACTAAACGTAAAGTAACACTATGCCACTTTTTTCCAGTAAATGCATAGCCTCAAGATCAACACATCTGATACATACTGCCCCACTGTAAATAGAGTGTGAACAGCTTTCTGGTTTGGGTAGGAAACAGGGATAACTTAGGGTTGCAAAGGGAAACTGGCATAGTCATGTTATAGTTAGCATATAAAATAGCTAGAGAGGCTATTACAGAATCGAAAATTTAATTGAATAGGCAGTAGTGGGATTTTTTACAACTGCCTTAAATATCAGTGAGTCACATACTGTATCTTGTGCAGTTTAAGGCCATGGTCTGCTGTGAAAGTAATCATTTGACAACAGAAAGAAATTGCAGAGGGTTATTGGATGTATCACTTTAGCCAATAAGAGAAATAGATTTAAAGTGAAATGTTTGGTAAAGTTTAGGTAAAGAGGTTGGGTGCATGGTTCTTGTGTTTAGGCCCCTGTCACAGATATCTGTCACTCTACGACTTGAGTTGATGTCTGTCACACTGTGTAGTTATCTATGCGCAACAATTAGCAAGTGTCAACTTGAGTGGTGTAGGGGTAAAGCTTTAACATAAATTGTTTACACTGCCATCTAGGCACTCTAGACTATGGTCTGGGATTTGCTATGATTGTCTTAAATTTCTGGCACAGTCAGATAATCTGTCATAGGAAATTCTTTATCCTCTTGGTCAACTTTGTTCTCTGTGCGACCCACGACCAATGATGTAAAGCCATAGTTTTGCTACAACTAATTAATTGCTATTAATGTCCAAAATGACAGGAACCTAAATTTAAAAGTTATTTTATTTATTTATTTATTATTATTTTTTTTTTATTGTTTTAATGTATTTTTTTTGTCACTTCAAAACGCCAAAAGGTTAACTGGAATGTCAGTATGTTAAATTCTATATAGGTTTAATGCATTTATCAGTGGTTACATAACAAGTGACTGTGTTGACAATCTTTGTGCATCATGTTATTATTACATCCTCTAGTATAGCAGCTTTCCTGTTTACTTAGTGATGAGTATGGAAAAATGATGGGTAATTGCATAGCATACTGTATATGGTGCAAAATGTGTATGAATATTACTTCCAGTTTTACATCAGAAAGTTTCAAACAGTAACCTCAGAATATATTGAACTGCACTGGAAAGAAAAGCAACAAGAGAATTAAAGCACTTTTTGTGTCTGTGCTTTCGAATTGAATACATTCAGATCAAAATTATATGACTGATGACAGGTATTATTATTAAAGAAAATAATGGCTGCACATAATTCTCCAACTGACTCACAACAGAATAAGACATTTCCTTGACATAATGTCAGCCATTAGTGTTAGTACAGCTGAAGACTCCATCTGGGAATATCCGTGAATGCTAACTGTGTGGAACCAAACTCCTACCTTTTTATAGGAGTCTCAGACGATGGAAAAGCTGGATGGGACTATAGAAGCGGAACTGTTTCACCATTTGTTTTATAGACTTGAATGTAGCAATGAAAAAGGCCCTGCAAGAGAAAGTAACAAGGCTTTGAGGCTTTAAGGGGGTGCACAGAAGTATGAGTTTGGGTCCTGGCTCCAGTAAATAAAGGAGTTGTGTGTGTGTTGGCCACAAAGTAACCACACCCTGACAGACCAGTGCCCCAACACAAATCCCCCATTCAAAATAGCTTTTTGAAATAATGGCATTCCATCAAAAATGCAATGTGTAAAATCTACTATCTTGGACAAATAGATATGTAAAGTCACTTGTTTAAGAGAGTGCCCAATTTAGGTTAAAATATTCTATGTACAATACTTTCTGTTCCTACTTCCACCCAGAACTGACAAACTAAGCACCGCTGGAGCAGACACTCAGCGCTTCAAGTGGGCACTTCTAAAATTTTACATTCACCGTACCAGCAGTTTTTTTTGTCCACTTAAAGCACTTAGCAAACACACTGTTTTGAGCACACACATTTTTGCCTATGGCCATTGATGAATTAAATTGGTCAGCACTTTCAGAAAAAGACTGACACAAAAGAGGCCTAAAACTATATATACCTTCCCTCAGGCTGAAACTTTGAATATCTTGGATTGAAAGTGACTGGTCGCCAAGGAGACCCCAACTTTTTTTTTTTTTTTGCAATAAACCAGAAAAGATGACCAAGAAGCAAATACAAGAGTTTTTGATTCACCAGATTTTCAACCAGGATTCAGTCAAACATAAAAGATATTGGTTGCGTGGAAAAATAAAAGACGTAAATATGCATGCAAGAGCAGACAAAAAAAAACCCTCTGCTGAATGAAAAAGTTATCAGTAGTGACATAGCAAACTAAAAGGTGAATTGTCCAACGCACTGAATGAGAAAAGCAGCTGGTCTGAAACGTTTCCAAATCACAGACTGCTTCCTTTGGGACTGTGAATTACTGCCTGCTTTGGGGCCAACAATTTGCAACTGGATGAAGTCTATTTCCAATAAAGGTGACATAATGAGGTGGGTCTAAATTCAGATGAAAATTATCTGTAGTACTTCACACATTCATATCCTAATTCTTTGATGGAAAATGTAACTCATGCGCACACTATGAAGATTTACCACAAAGAATGTTCTATGTGTGTATTTGTCACAGAACGTGTTGCATATTTGCCGTGATAATCGCAACACAAATGGTGTTATTAGCGCTCAATGACTGACACTCACCATTTTCACACCTCTTGCCTGTGTATCCAGCCAGACAGGCACAATGGTAAGTGTACGAACTGTCCAGGATACAAGTCCCATCATGCAGACAGGGCGACGAGCTGCACGCTACAAACAGGAGAGGACGGAGAAAATAGTGTAGGTTATTTACTACAGCTATGGCTGAAGGTGTAAAGTGTTCGTAAAGTTAACAAGGGAAACATTTCCTGTAGGTCAAAATTAAGTCATCATATGTCCTTTTGCTAATAATGTGTGTGTGTGTGTGTGTGTGTGTGTGTTTTTTAGTTTCTGCTCTGCTTTTTGGCCAAGAGAAGACAAGTTTTTATTAAGTCTGACTCAGTCATGCTTTATTACTTCATTAAAATGGAGATCACTGAAGCGTAAAAAATGTCACTTCTTTCAGGTAAGTGCCCTTTTTATAATTCCCCCTAGTTCGCATGAGTATGGCTCAGAGTGAAAGGTTTTGTATAACATTTATAGAAACTATGGGACATTGTTCAAGATAGAAACCCTAAATTGAAGCCTAGCCTGCTTTCCCAATTCTTTTTCTGTTCTTTATAAAGAATTATTCCAGTCTCTGTGGGTTTGAATGGGATTATCAGGAGTCAGTACCAAAAAAATAGCCTTCCTCGAGATACAATTGGATAAACATACAACCAATCAAAGAAAGGGATAATTGCATAAAGCCCATTCAATTATTTGTACATGGTTACAAGAGGTCCAAGAGGATGTAAACAAAGGGAATATGCTGTGAATTTTGCAAAGTGAATGGGCATGGCTGAACCGACTACTGATGGATCCTACTGTTTTGATTTTGAGCACTACATTTCCAGTAAAATTTCAAGAAAACTGGAACCTTTTATCTACTTGGCTTTTATGGTAATTGGATACCTTATAGTACCTTTTAAAATGGAACTGATTATTCAAGTTTACCTGAAGTCTCCTGGAAAGTGGCAAAGAAACCATCAAAATTCTTGTATCCGTCCGACACAAAGAGGATGTGCAGACTGTTGCTGGAGCTGTGGAGGGGAGCAGGCCTGTTGTTCCCACAGAAGCGACCAATGACACGCGAGCGGATGCTGTCTCCATCTCTGACCTCCAAATAGTCGTAATGACAAGAATGATGAAACTCCACGCTCAGCATCATAAACCTGGAATACATGACCAGGGCACGATGTGAGCTCACTTGTAAACATTGTTTTCCTATCTGTTGCCTTTGTTTTTCCAGGAATATGCTTGCTTCAGGAGTTCACTGGCAGTTCCCCAGCGGCTGGCATTGTGGTTTGATAGCCTCAGCCAACAAAACAATACTGAAGGGTAATGCTACTAGGTGATTAGGCTTAACCACAGAATCCAATTTGGACCACAGTTACATGGCTTGCCTCCATAACTGGTTTGTAAACTGTGGTTTTGCAAGTGCCATGGCATATTTGAATTTATAGTGGATCAAAGGGAAGGTGTCATATTATATCATGCTTGCAATAGGTACAGGCAAGTAAAATGCATGTGCTCTTATGTAAGAGACAAAGTTATAATAATTGACTGCCATGTAGACAATATACATGCTTTTCTGCCACAGGAGGGAAATATAATACATTTTCAATAAACAAACATGTTATTGGCAAATGGCAACCGAATGACTACGTTTGTGAGCTGTCAGTGAGTGGGTAGAGAACATCTGCTCTATTTATTGGAGCAATGAAGCTACATCAACTAAAAAATGCAAGTTCTTGGACTATGTCACGCTGAAGTTGTATGGAACGCTAAATAACACTGCGTTAAACTGTGTAATGAGTTGAGCATACACACTTCTAAAGCTGCAAAAGTAATGCCTTTTAGACCAACAGAGCTAGGCATCAACATGGGTTTTTGTGCTCCATCTGCTCATGGTAAATAACACAGCAACAGATAAGAGACTAACTGATGTCCATCAGTAGAATATTTATATGAAACATATCAGGTCTAAAGTGGCCATTTGGAAAATACAACCAAAACTGTTGTAGCAGATAGGGTGTATCTTTTTAATGACATTGCTTAGTTAAAAAATTGAAAAATAGTTTGGTTTACTGTGTTTTAAAGTCAGTCTAAACCTTTACATATGCTTTCAGTTTTACAGCTAGGTTGTTTAGATGCAATCTTCTTTGCATTAAACATGATAAAAATTATGCTATGGCTCGGTCCCAAATCCCTTTTTCTTTTCATTTATCTTGGACCCTGGGGCTTGGGAAGCTGAAACTAATGAGATTTGCAGTGATGCTAAATACACAGTACAGACTGGACAATTAATACCAGTTGTCAGGAAATATTGAATGTGTTAAGAACTCATTCATGATTGAAAAATAAACAGATCCGCTTCTCTCCATTAGTTTATTTATGAGCATGGGGTTTATTAAATTTATGTTAAAGAGGTGGAACAACTCTAACATGAGTGTCATTACTGCAGAGCTGTATATATTTATAGGGGAAGGTAGGTTGGAGCTGTAAAATATACAGTGTGTTTCTTGTGTTGTGTGCATGTGTATGACTGCATGGAGATTTTGTTCTGTTAAAACAATAACTGTCCTGGCACATGAAGTGCTGTAAATGTAATGGAGAAAATGACCAGCAGAAATTTATTGCAGCACTAAAAAGTCATAGTTTAGAGACAAAGAAAAAAAAAAAGTATAGTGTTGTGGTTACAAAACTTTGCTGTAAAATTAAGCATATGACATACTTTGTACAAAAATGTCCAGATAAAGTGGAAATTGGAATTAGGCAGGCTAGAATGTTAATAACTATTACAGACGTTAAAGAATGGTTATTTGATCCGAGTGACTTGATTGATTTAACAGACATTATGGCACCCTACGAAATGTTTTAATCATCCAAGCAGCACGATGGCAAGGTGGTTAACAGTGACACCACCACAGCGAGAAGGTTTCAATCCCCAACCAGCACAGGGCCTTTCAGTCTGAATATGCAAGTTCTTACTGTGTCTGAGTAGGTTTCTTCTGGGTGCTTCTGTGTCGCACTGGAGCCAGAACGACAATAAAAGAAAGACTTCTCAACCAGATCTCAACCAGATTAGCCTGACAATCCAGCCTAACTTTTTCTTCTCAAATCTATACAAAGAATTCGTCTGGTCCCTGTCGACTTAAGTTTGATTTCTAGAGGACAGAACAAATGAATATATATTAGCTTTGTAAGCAAGGACAGTATCAGTATTCGCAAAATAAAGTGCCTCTGGACCAATGCAAAAAAATTTAAATACAGAGAATGGTTTTCACTTTGTGAGGTTGTATTAAGTGTAAAAGTGAAGGTCTGAGTACGACTGTATATGGTAAAGTCCTACCACATAATATTCCATTAATTCAGAGAAACTACACACAGAAAGAAAAGAAGAGTGAAATCAAAATTTACCTGAGTTCTATGGTGAATGGCCGGTCCACTTGAATGGTCCACTCACATCGAGCATTGTTAGGGTAACTCTCCAGCACCAAATGGCCTTGTCTCTTACGGATCACTCCCCCACACTCTGTAAAACCCACAGCAAAGGAATCCCATTATGTAAGTTGTGTAAATACCAGGCTTAATGATTATTTTGATGACTTATATTTTCACCCACAGCAATTTAAGCTATTGGTTTTGCCACCCACTGTAAAATCTCCCACAAAGAACATCTATACAAACAGACACAATGCACAAAGAGCCCATGAAAGAATTCAGTTTGTTTTTGACTTTAATTATGTGTGTTTGTGGTGCCTTGTGGGAAAGTTTGCATATTAAGAAAGTTGTAGTGAAAGTCCAAATGGCATGCATTAAATTGTTTTATGGGGTTTTGCAATACTGAGTCTGTCTTGTCATTCAGCTCAGGATGGAAAAGCTTTTGGGCAAATTGGCATTCTTCCAAAGTAGCATTATAGACCCAGGCTGAGATAAGTCAGCAGTAGAGGGGACACAGTACATACTATTCATTATGTTTATAAAGTTTATACAAAGAGAAAAGAGTACTACAGCAGCTCAATGCAAATTTGATTACAGCATCAAAGACATGCTCCTCTAGAAAGTAATAAGACATACTCATGCAATCTCCACCAGACCAGCCTGGACGACACTCGGCACAGTATCTGCCATTGATGAAGAAGTCATCTCTTGGTCCCCATGTCCCATTGTTACAGCGTTTACAGTTCTCAAATATACTGCAACCTGAAAGATAAATTGACAAAAAGTGTAAAGACAAAAATAATACAGAACTCTATTGTTGAAAAGCGATTTGAGTGCCTAACTAGGTGGAAAAGCGCTATATAAATATAACAAATAAAATAAAAAGAAAATTCAAAAATTTCCACCTCAGCAGAACAACACTTTTTATCTATATATTTAATCTGGCCTTAAAATCACATTGCACTCATTCATTTAGACATTAAAATCATTCCTGTTGTATGCTTATTTTTGTTGATGTACAGAAATAGAACTGTTAATAATAGGAACTGTTTATTTGCCCAGAATGAATACTTTGGGAGACTGTGGCCTTAATTGGAAGAAATACATAGCCCTGGTTACAGCATTGTTTATGAAAGTGAACAACTGCTAAGTTCTCAAAGCACAGGCTTGCTTGGTGAGAAACCTAAAACCCTCCAGAATCTGAGGAGGCACAGGTGGGGCTGCAACAAGGGACTGAAGCAACCGACAAAAAGACTGTCCTTCTTTGCAGTTGTGTGCTGAACAAAACTGTGGTGGAGAACAAGATAGTGGACAAAATCAGCAACAATCCATACCACCCACCATACAATAAGCTGTGGCAACAAGAACATTTATCCAGCCACAAATCTTTTCAGCCACGGAAGTATTTTGTGACAGCTGTCAGAAATTACAACATTGAGTATCACTTATTATTCACACGGATTGCACGACAGCAGATTTTGGAATGAGGTGGGAGACAGGCGACCATCCACAATCACATCCACATTAATTCATTATGGACTATTTTAATTCTCCAATTAACCAGAACATACTTGTCACTGGACAGTGGGGTTAAATCAAAGAATACATGGAGAGATCCCATGTAGACTCCACTCAGAAAGTCCATAGCTCGTTGGAATGGATATTAATGAAACAACCTTCATCTTAAGAGGCAGAAGTGCTGACCTTTCTGACACTGTGCACTCTACTAACTTATATTAAGCGCTGCTGCTATTTTTGTAAAAATCACCAGGCCCAAAAAAGTCATAAGCTGCGAAGATCTGAGGACATGTTAGGAAAATCTCCCAGTAGGAACAACACCCCCTCCAAGTAAAAACCCTTACACCTGACCTCTTCATTGTTCTGTCAGGGACTGTATAATGTATAATCTTTGAATAATGGAAACTAAGCCTGGTGTGTTTAAATGCACTAAAAGAATGTGCACTGCAAAAATGCAGTAGATGCTATCCAGTTTGCCTAGAAAAGTATTTTTAATGGAAAACCCACGGTATTGTCCTTTACACAGATCAATAATATAATGATAGATAGAGCACATCATTCAAGCTGGTAAACTCTGTGTCTGTAACTTCCAGGAGTTCCACAAGAGACTGTACCTGCTCCATTCCTGTTTACCTTATACTCTCTTCACTCCTTAAATACTCAGAGTCAGAGTTCTGCCATGCTAAAATACTGAACATAAATCAAAGTTGGACATACAATTAACTACCACAGGAATGAAATTTATATGCCTTTTTAGTGACCATCAGTGAAGAAAGAAATTGAAAATAAATACAGATGAACTCCTCAGGAAAGGGCAGAGCCGACTATATTTCCTCAGAAGACTTACGTCATTTAATGCAATACACTGCTGCCTATTTTTTAGCATGCAGTTAGAGCCAATTCAGTTTTTTATTCAGCAGTGTAAGAAAGACAAAGGGACAGTCTCAAAGACGTGCTGTAAAAATATAAAAAATGATAGATAAGAAGAACCTTTGCTATTACTTAAACAATGGTGTTTTTGTCCAGTTAGGCACTGTTAGTGTGCAGTCTCATGCCAAACTCACCTCTGGGTCATTGACATCTAATTTTGGTAACTACATAAATAGTGGCTAATAGTTTAATGTACTGAGTTGTACTGAGGGGCTCTAGTTTGCCATGTCATTGTAAAGCGGTTTAAATTAGGTGTTATCAGGTAACAGTGTAATCAGAAGTTCACAAAAGCTCTCTGTACTGTGTAAAAAGAAAATGCTCACTGACATGACTTTTTTGAGAAATAATAAAACACTATGGTATCATTTAGCGCTTCAATTTTAATTTATGTCTCCTAGCAATCTGGAAACATGTTTCCAGCTTGACTCATATTTATCAACCCAATATTTTCATGTGTCCTCCTGAGTTCACATTACATTGGTTCTTGTGTTTCCACTTCATATGCAAAACAATGCTGTTTTTTATTGGTTAAAACAATGCTTTTTTGGCAGTTTAAATCTATTACATTTATGCTATCCTGATAGAATTTGAACAAAGAATTTGAGCTGGGAAACTCTAAACCAGTAACTAGCGGGAGTTCCACAAGGGACTGTTCTTGCTCCATTTTTGTTTATCTTATACAGACTTTAAATATAACTCAGAGTCCTGTCATACTGCAAGCCAGGAAGAACCCATTTACACCTGCACATTTGAACATAGATTTGGATACATCCGCAAATGCAACTCGGGAAACCTCAAAATGCACCTTCAGATCCAATCGCTCAAGTATATAGGAAGCATTTCGCCTATTCACACCTCACAATCCGGTTGACCATATTAGATACAATCACTCTGTCCAGATTTAATAACAGATCTGAAATGGGTACTGGTATTCAACCAATGACCTTTTGAGAGACCAATTCATTCATTCAGCACAGTATTTTCCTATTGTTCAGTTTCTTTTAGGCTCTTTTTTTTATTTCCCTGTAGGTAAGACTACCTACACCTCTGCTGAGTCTGACTGACTTCTTTTCTAGTGAACTATGAAAAGCACATGATCATGATTACAGGTATGTTTGACAATTGAGCTAGAGATGTACCTGATGTTTTATGGTCATATGTATAGTTTTGACTTAATATTTTTGTTCAGTTAAACTTGATGCACAAGTTTCCATCTCATTTTGAACATCTGTTTTTCTCCCCATAAAGAAAAGCACTTTCAAACAGAGCAGTGAGGAAAACATGACACATGTTCATAGGTGCATGGCATGCAGAAAAATAACTTGAAAACAAGATTTAGCACGTGTGTGCTGCTTTACATGTGATCACATCCCCAGGTGCTAGTGTTTTCTCACATTATAAACACATGTACATCTCTGAACTCTATAGGTAAACCATAACATGCTTATCATTATGAGTCACTCCGGTTTCATTCACAAATCAAGCTCTCAGAGTGTGATAATTTACTGTGGCAGTTCAAAAGAATTCTGTCAGTGAGTCAAACATGGAGCTAGTGGGAAGTTGGCCTAGAATCAAATTAGATCAGACACCAGTATTATTAGAAGAGTCTTTTTGGGGTTTTTTTGCCACACAGTTTGTCATGCTACAAGGCAAACAGCTGCACTGAGAGTAGACTTGCACAAGTACATGGAAAATAGATGGTATGATAAGAATCTAAAGACAACTAACCGAGCCAAGTAATATCCAATCCAATCCTTTTTATTCATATAGCGTATTTCACCAACAACAAGTTTACAAAGTGCTGCACAGACCTCAAACACAAAAGCCACAATTAATAAATAAAATATCTACTCTTAATAGTTACCACTTTTCATAAAAATGATCAAAACTAGTAAAACTAAATAAAAGTTGACAAAAGACAACAGAGGGCCACACAACCTTTACTCCGCAGAGCGTTTCACAGAGTTTGGAGCCAACCACAATACAATTTTTAGATCAATTTTAAAATGAACAGGAAGCTAGTGCAGAGAGGCCAGGATGGGTTTGACGTGTTCATATTTTTCCCATTAAAAGACGAGCAGCAGCATTCTGTACTAACTGGTGTGAGAGGGAGGTCTGGAGACAGTGGGCACGTGGAAGCACAATGTAATTAGCTTCAACTGCTTTGATTGGTTGAACAGTCTAGTCTCAAAAAGATAAACTGATTTCTCTGAAAAAAAAAGGGTTTTAATACTACGTTTATGAGGTAAAAAACACAGTCTGCTATAAGTTTAAGTCAAATTTAAGGGACAGGTTAGTGAATTAAGCTAGCTCATTAACAAGCTAGATAGCTACAGCTATTTGGTCCTGAAGTCTTTAATACAGACAGATTAACTGTGAAAATTTACATTTATTCATTTAGTTGACGCTTTTATCCAAAGCGACTTACATTGTTCTACAGTAATTACCAGTGTTACAGCCACTGGAGGCAAAATGGGTTAAGTGTCTTGCCCAAGGACACAACGACAGTATGAACTGTGGGGAGAGTGGGAATCGAACCACCTACCTTCAGGTTGAAGGACAACTGCTCTACCCACAGAGCTACTGCTGCCTAAATGGGTTTAGAACGTTAGAAAATCTGCAAGGCATTGGTTTACCACAAGACCCAAGACATATTTATGCATGTTTAACCTAATTTCGGCTTATTCGTTTACAATTCTCTGAATAAAAATCCAATCATAGTTGTAGGTCACAATGCTGATAGAAAGTTAATGTCACTGGGATGTGTTACCTGGGTGGATGATACACGGGTCACACTCGTTGATGGCGTTGCGGCAGCAGGGCACGGCGTAGCCCACCTGTGTCCCCTGGAGTGGACACTTACAGCGGATCACGTCGTATTCACAACAGCCCCTGCACATTACGTTCCACTCCGGGCCCGGGCAGTGATTGTACAAATGCCTGTAATCTGAGAACAAAAACATATGGATAATTAACTTAGCAATAAGCCTATAATCAGCTTGAGTAGAGAAAACATGTTTGACTTTGTGGCTTCAGGGATATTGTAAGCTTATGCTCTGGCTTTCTGGATACTTTCACTTACTTTTTTACTAAGTAGAATCATTTTTTCCCCCAAGTTTTAATTAGACCACACATCTTTAACAGCTGGAACATACCAAAGCGGTATATGTCAAAATTATGAATGCTTCAATAAATGCCGTCTGTTTTGGTTTTTGACACTTTAGCCAGTGTATTTGAAAGCATTGAGTCGTGGTTTTAGTCTGAATTGTTATGTAACTGTGAGTTTAAAAGCTTAACCAGACAAATGGATTTTTTTTTTGTGGCAGATGTGGATGGAGAACTTGAATCTTCACTTTAAACTTGGCTCTCTGTCGCTGGCAATGCATTTTTGCACATACTGTCCATTTTCGCTTTGGATAAATAACCCGGCTGTCAACCCTTAACCCTAACCCTCCTAGTTTTATTTGACACTTTCAATCACACAAAAATGCGATCCATGGCCTCCAAAGGAATTACAGTGATGCCTCCTTTTCTGCTAACTACAAGACACGAATCACATTTGGAGATTGCAAATACATCCATAAGTGATAAAGGTCCTGGTGGTTCTTTGAAGATGGTCCAGTAGAGGACAAGCACACGTGTTTTGGAATGTATGTGACTTGTCCTTGTAGACTTTGCACATTAATGCTATCATAAATTGTGACTCAGTCCAGCAGCAATCTGGGCTTCGCTTCAGCTCATATTCCTGCTAAAAAAAACAATGAGCTATGGCACCAGGTATGGCATAAATCATAGAGAATTTAGGTTGTGCACTCGGTCACTGGTACTGTGGGTGTTCTGAGGACAAGGGTTTATGGTTCTTAAAGCAGGAGTTTGATAGGAGGTGTCTGTTCTTTTACAGCATGATAGTTAGTGTTTTGATAACATAGTTCCAGCGGGATGTGTACAGACTTGTTCCAGAGGCCTCTGACAACAAGGCCGGCTGCCGTGTACATCACATTTGGATTAAAGTAGCAGGGGGTAAATGTTTTAACCTCAAAGCTCATCAAGAAGGCCCAATGGAACACTCATTTTTTATTTAACACAGACATAGTTGTATGGTCTTCATCTGTTTCTTTTTGGCCTATGTTCCAAAAACAAGAAGAGTTCATCTTTTCTGTTTAGACTCATTTTTGTGGATTTCATTGCACTCAGCTGAAAGGCCACACATGCCTGTGGTATGAAGGGGCTCTGGCTTTTGTGGAGATTGTCTTGTAAGAAAAGACATGAGTGGCTGCTGCATGCATGTATATTTTACTAAAAAGTACAACAGTAGTATATTCTGATTATTTTGTAATGTTTTAAGCCAAAGGTAACTCTGTCCAAACAGATTAAATTAAGTGTTTTACTCATGCACTTTAAAGAATATGCAAACATTTCAAGTGTTGAGTTATTTGTTCTTAGACACTGATTGGTGGAATCATAATTATTTCGCTGACACAGTAGCCTCGACTGGACAGAAAACTCAGCTACAAATGATTTATAATTCCATGCCACCGGGGCGAGCAGACCTCACCTGAGTGACATGCTAAGCAGCTCAAATACAGTGAGTAGAAATAGGCCAATACACTTGAACAAAATGCACAAAAATGTCCCTACCAAGATGTGTTTTTTTCTTCCAAACATGAAGAAAATCTGTAGAGGAAACTGCGCCATCTAGTTGCTAAAAGTTACGCAGTAGGTTTTGTCCAATTAACAGAATGCAGTGTTTAGCTCAATCTATTAGTAACTGTAATAGTATTTCTGAACCACAACTGAGTGTTACTGGAAGCGCCTCTAAAAGTTGCCGTACTGACCTGACCTCTATCGTATTGTTTCAGTGGAACCTTAAGTCCTTACTTCTGTTACTGTCAACACTAGGCAAAAAGTGTTCAGTACAATACAGATTTCTGCTTAAGTGCATGAATATCTGCAACCCGGGTCAGCTAATTCCCAGTGCTGATTTCAGTTGGCTGACGTCGAGTCCACACAATGGGAGCCAAATTGAACCTGGGACTGGTTTCCCTCACAAATGTTACAAAAGCTAGTGAAAGACAGCTATACCTTTTGGTTTGGGTTGTAATATTATGCAAAAGTGGAGTTTTTTAAGGCTGAAAGAAGATACTATTGTGTGAAGTCTGGGGTGTGTCTGGGGCTGGGGCTGCCCTTTTAATGTCATCAAATGGACAAGCGCTGCATGTCTCATCCTTCAGTGGAAAAAAAGCACAAATTACACATTAATAATGTCTTGAGAATGGAATGACTGTTTGATGCAAACAACCCTTTATCCTGTCATCACTTATGAATTAGGGATTTCAAGATGTTCCAGTCCTTAAGAAAACTGCCCACTCTGTTGATAGTGTGTGAGTGTTGTGTTTGTCTCTCCCACACACCCATTTGGAATGTATCTTTATATTCTGGCCTGCTCTTCCTATTTTGTTAACAAACTGATTTACAACAGGCTGATAACTTTTACATAACCTCACTGTGGGCTTCTTTCCCTGTGATTATAGAATTGGTCCGTTTGAGCCGAGCGTCTTGTAAAACACATCTGCAAGGCTTCCCAGTCAACACCTGCAGGTAACGAACAGACTGGGCAACAAATTCATTTAGGATTTTTCAAAACTGTTGAGCCTAACCTCAAAACGCTGTCAGGACAAGCATGTTTCACAAATAAAAATGCTTTGTCTTTTTATGCGCTGCATGTGACAAAATCTTGCCAACATAAAACTTTTACTGCATCAAATTTAGTGTATATTTTACACCTGCAATTATGTTTCTGTACTGTGCGCCTTTGGGTAATGTACATTTTGTCATAAAACTATTGGCAGCTCAGAGAGGGATAGGAATAGGAAGAATTTTCTCTAAGTGCAAGGACACTTGTTCTTTGTTTGTCATGCTTTATGGCTGTTATGCATACATTTGTTATTTATGAGTAGATTTTAGGCATGCATTTGTTATTTATGAGTAGATTTTAGGCATGCATTTGTTATTTATGAGTGGGATTTAGAAAGGTGGCTTAGCATTTCTTTAACATATTTGATGAAAACTGTAATGGAGTCAGGGAAGCTCTTTAAGCCATGTTTCCACCAAGTGGTTCTAAAAGGGTACTTGTAAATAAAGTACAATTTAAGGACCCCAAGTGTAAAGGTCCCAATTATATCAGAACACATTTGAATAAGAATACAATAGAAAATATAGATAATCACTTTTCTTTTTAGTTTATTTTATATTGAACAAAAATTTTAACGCAAGACTTTTGTTTTTGCCCCATTTTTTATGAACAGAACTTTATCTATGTACACAAAAGGCCTCCATCTATCATCCATCTTCTAGCGCTTATTCAGGGCCATGTTGCAAAAGGCCTATTTTTCTCAAATACTGTTTACAAACTTGTTCAAATCTGTTAGTGAGCACTTCTCCTTAGCCGAGATAATCCATCCACCTCACAGGTGTGGAATATCAAGATGCTGATTAGAGAGCATGATTATTGCACAGGTGTGTTTTAGGCTGGCCACAATAAAAGGCCACTCTAAAATGTGCAGTTTCACGGTATTGGAGCTGCACTAGGGTAGGGATCGGGATACCAACAATTTTCTTTTTACTACAATACCATTAGTTTATGATACTTTGTCACTGATACCGATACTTTTTGCCCCTTAAAAAAAACACATGGTTGTGTTCATTATTCATTTTATTTCAAGGGCAATATGAAATATGAATTAAATTCATTAACATGACTTCAACTTAAATTTATAAAAAACTTGCTTTTCTTCTTTTTAAACTATGGTCGTGGGTGAAAAATAGCACTAGCTTTATACATTTAGGCCCTCTTGCCCTTTGACTTTCTTCTACTTGGGTTAGGATTGTTTCATTCATTCATTCATTCATTTTCTACCGCTTTGTCCCGTTAGGGGTCACGGGTGACTGGAGCCTATCCCAGCAGCTTTGGGCCTGAGGCAGGGTACACCCTGGACAGTGGCCAGTTAGTCGCAGGGCTGGTTAGGATTGTTTTTCTTTTTTTAATTTGTTTTCTTTTTATTTGCCCAGGCTGCTATGTTAAGCGCCACAATTTTAGTATCTGATCCACACTGTTGGAAACTTAAAACTTAAATGGGCTTAAATGGTTGGGTACATTCTCCTTAATTCTTTCCACCAATGTCTCATTTCAAAGGAAACATGCCTTTACTTTGAGCTCCACATGTGTGCAGATCCATTTGGGATGTTTGGAACCTTAAGTGCTATCTGCCTTTTTTCCATTCCAGATGTAATAGTGCTCATCCTATCACATAAAGAAATGCTTTCCAAGTAACTTGCAGTCGGTGTTGAATGTGACTTTGTAACAAGTGTCTGCAACAGCTCAGAAACTGTGTCATCATTTTCTGGAAGTGCCTGAGCTAAAAATAAGCACCTGGTCGCCAGTGTCTGCGTATTTATTTGCTGAGAAATCAATCAGCGATTCTCTACTTCTTTCCTTGTTTCTTCGACCAGACATTGCCTACAGACACAGATAACATTTCCATTTGCGCTCGAACATCCCAGTATTATCACCAAAGCAGCTACAGACAGAGATATCTGCAACAATGAAGCTAATTGTTGTAGACTTTCTATTTTATTTTATTTTTTTTTCTCTTCCCAGAATCTTATTGTGTTGCCATGTGTATTACTCTGCTCATGTTTAAGCTGTTTTTAATTTTATTTTTTTGTTCATTAAGGACAAACTGGTGAATTTTGACTTTATACTACATTTCTTAGTCTGACTTAAATAGGAGTCTTATAAGATACCATTTAATGCCATTCAGAGCTGTGTGTACTCCACAGAGAAGTCAAAAAGTAGAGCTAGAAATCACAGCATAACTCATGTAAATAAAGGAGAATAACATGAAGATAATATGTTACTGGTCATGAGCTAAAAAGTGAAGGAAAACGTTTTTGTGTACCAGAGTTTAGAATACTTTCTGAGCTATCAACTCGTAAAGTGTTACCATTGATTTTTATAAACAAACCAATGAATATATTAAAGTTGTCTAACTATTAGCGTTTAACATTACTAACACTACTATTATATAAGACATGAATGCAGCATTAGCTTGTGCTTATGGACCCAACAGTTGGATTTCCTTGGAAACAAACTCAAACAAGTACTCTAGGAAAAGTAAAAATTCATGTTCATTTATTTTCTTGCGCTTTGTCCCGTTAGGGCTCGGGGGGTGACTGGAGCTTATACCAGCAACAATGGGCTTTAGGTGGGGTACACCCTGCACAATGGCCAGTTAGTGGCAGGGTTGACACTGACAGACAACTGTTCACTCGGGATACTTCAGATCTGCCAATAAACCTATACATCCATGTCCTTGAGCAGTGGGACTACCCAAAGAGAACTCACAGTAAAGCATGCAGACTCCTCACAGAAAAGCTTACACACACAGCATACAACTGGATAAAAAATGTATTCTCCCATAGAGGTAAGGATGGAACCTATTATATGAGAAAATGTACATATTTTACTTAACATGCTTAAACAAGAAGCACTGATTTTATCACTACCAAGGAAAAGCTGTGTGGCATAAATGCAGAAATGTGTACTGAATATGTGAAGTACATACGCCGCATTCTTCCTCGCTATCCGGTGCTGAATAAGATGTTTCCTTCTGACAAAATTGTGCTTACCAACCTATCATGGAAAAAAATGGCTGTTTTTATAGCAGCTGTTGGCGCTATGTGTGTAGATGCATGCGCTTACTGGCCGCAGCAGCTGTCTGGTATTTTGAGGTTGGAGTAATTTGGCTATCATGGAGCAGGCCAACTCCCATGGGAGTTTTGTGGTCATCGCACATGTGAATGTAGCCTGATCCTGCTGGTCACCATGAAGATAGCTTTAAATAAACCCCCATCCACTGGCAAAAAACGCAAACCCCGTTAGCAGTGAGAAAGTATGTACAGCAGTGTAGGTGGGTCGAACACAAGTCGGACATTTGTTTTTAGCATCTGTAGCTCCAATGGTTCCCAAAAGCACCATATGAGTCCATTTTTTCTTTTGTCCCAAGACTTCCCTCTGCACACATTTTTTTTTTTTTTTTTACGTCTTAATGTTTTGAGATTTGTTTCGTTCTGCCTGTTACCCAGTATCCCTGACAACTTCCCCGCCTGAAGAGAACTTAGGGCAAAATACAGCAGCGGGGGGGAGTGATTACTGACAGGGCAACGAGAAATGTGTCATAAGGACAGCACTTGAAAATATATGTTTCTCAGGAAATTCTCTAAGAAACATGACGTTCTCATCTAGCATTATCATTTTTCAGGGTGAACTGGCAAGCTTCAGCTGATTACAGGTTTTCATAAAACAGGTATTGCTCTTATTCACATACTGATAGACACATAGATGAAATGAGAAATAGAGAAAGCTAAGCAAAGTGAAATATGTTTAATAGTCAGTAGTGTAATCACAAACTGGAGATAACTGCAGGATTGTTTTGCTGCTCCAGCTTTTTGGAATCCCACAACAAAAACATCAAACATCAAGAAAGGGATTAAGACATGTTAAAAAGACACAAACTACTTTTTTTGTTCTGGAAAACATTGCTGTGCTTGGTTTAAAATGATCTCTGGTTGCTCAATAGAAAACATCTATCATCAGCTGATTAAGCACGATTACGAAACAAATCTCTCCGGGAGTGACTCAGCTGACAACAACACGAGCGTCTAAATTTTCTAAAGAGGCACGCTTTAATGCACTACAAAGTAATCTGCCACAGTCATCCCACAATCACCAGCATTACTAATTGAAGGTATAGCTTTACAACCGCAGAGACAAATCCAGCAGAGGGCAAAGGAAAAAAAAGAAGTTTGGTCGGGGATTCTTGGAGATGCATGGTATACACATTATCCCAGCCAACGAGATTGACTCAAACATGACTCACGTCTTCCTGCTGGAGTTCAAGTGGTCACCTAAGGTAAACAGGCAACAGAAGAGCTGAATCTCAGACTATGGCAGACGAAGAGAAAACATTTAAAGACATGCGCTTTCACAAAAGATAACTGGTGCCAAGTCTCGCCAATCCTTATTAAATCTATGCTTCACTTTAAGGAATGTATAGCATTGTCCAACTGTTCCATTGTTTTTCAAGCACAGGCAACCATTCTTGGATTTATTGCTCTCTAAGGACATAAACAATGAAAAAAGCATACAGTTATTCCAATGAAATGTCAAGCAATACATGTTATTCAACGTCTCAGGACAAAGTTCTTCAAGAGTAATTTTGCTTACATCTGCTTTTAGGCAGTGTAACTCCTAATTATAAGAAGTTATAAGTAGTTCAATCTCCAGACCTTTGGCAGGAGTCAGTACAAAATTTTTGTTTTTGAAGAACAGACAAGCAGAGCGAAGGATGGAGAGAACGTTGATGCCGGCTTTTAGAGAACAAAGAGGGTATGGGTGCTAGTCTCTTACCATAGGGCCATGCTGTCCCTTGGGACCAAGTGGTGAAGATGAGGATGAAGAAGAGGAGCCAGCTCCCATTCCCAGAGATAACACTGTTGTTGTTGGTGGTGGTAGCCGTCCAGGAGAATGAACTTGCATCCCCTCGGGCTTCCCCCAGCTGCCGTGCCCGTCCCGCAGACAGCATGCTGCAGTCTGGAAGTCTGTTTACTTTCTGAACTCAGCTGACATCACCTTCCCTTCTACCCTTCAAATCCTTCCCTCCCCCTTTTCCTCTATTTCCCGGCTTGCTTTTACTTTTATTCTCTCTCTCTCTGAGGCTTCGGGTTACACGCAGCGCTTCATGGAGTTCCACTTTGGAGCGTAAGTCCCAATCATGGCACGACGTCACGGCTCTTGAACGAGTGCAGTTATGCTTTACTCATTATGTTGTCACACACAGCTACACACAACCGCACAGGGGCACGCTGTAGGAATGCACTTTGGGGGAGAACGGAGTGGTGAGAGAATTTATGTCTGCTCAAGTGCTTAAAAATGTTTGTATTTAGGAGGTAAACAATGAAAATAAAGCTACTTTGTTAATTTACAACTCTAAAGTAAAACAATACAAATGTGGCCAGTAATTTAACATGCATAGTGCAAGTTCTGGCAAAGTACAGGGTTGTTTCTATAAAAAAATATTGTAACATTTAACCATAATTCTGTCACCCTTTATTGAAGATGAGAGTCTTTGAAGGCAACTGACTAAAAACTTAGGGGACAAACTGGAACAAATAGGTTAAGAACCACAAAGAATGATGGTCCTACACTCAGGTAGTTTGTAAAAAAATGGTAATTAGGGATTAAGTGAGGCATAGCAAAGGCAACTTTCTATGATTACCACGCTAGCTTACACTCCATGTAGATCCATTTATCTTCACAATGTCCAGTAAAGCCTGGTCAACTTAATATGCATTTTATAAGAGCTAGTGTTTGCTTAGGACATTTGAGTTAAATGAAACCAGGTTTTGAAAACTTTTAAGATGACAGGAGTATGCTAGCAATGGTTCACACGTTATCAATTATTAAATTTCATCATCTTAGCCGTAATAAAGACAAAGTAGTAAAAGTTGCACATCACAAAATTTGAGCAATAGGTCCAGAAGTGCTAAGAAGTCCAGCTCTTTTTATTAATTTATGTCTAATGCCCACTCACATTTATTGACAAAGGGGGCAAAGGGTAACATTAACCTAAAGAACTCAACCCAAACAGATACACAACAGGATTTAATCTCTGTCTGACTATGTGACCTCAGCTCAGTAGTATATATATATATATATATATATATATATATATATATATATATATATATATATATACATAAAGTAAACCGTAACTTCTACATTGAATTCAACCTGCCCCTTTAATTATGGTGCACATTAGGTTGAAGATGTAAAGACTTTTAGACAACAAAGTGAGTGGTGGCTGAACACAAAGCACAGTAGCTTGGAAATCTTGAGAAAGTGCAAGTTTTCCTAGGGGGTGTTTTAATATTAGTCAATCTCCATATTTATCTACCCTCTACAATATCAGCTGGAATTAATTCATTCATTTGTTGTTTTGTGCTCACTGGGATTCTGAGTAAAACAGGAGGGAATACAGATCAAACAAGTGTTCCAAACACAGATTGTTGTTTTCCCAAACGGCAAAATCCAACCATAGAAAAGGAGCACTAGTCTAGTATTTATTAAAGCACATGTGGCTCGTACAAGGTTTTGTAGTTCTTGGGACGCAAACACAGGCAGAAATTTAGCAAGTTTAAAAAGTAAACAGAGGAACGAAGAACAGCAGGGAAGAGTGAAAATCAAAAAGGTCTGTCTCTTCTTCCAGTCTTTCAGCACCTCACCACTGTTTGTCCAGATGCTTAAAGGTTTATTATGAAACCTTATGCTTTCAGGCAAATGTGGACACTAAACACAAATGTGGACACTTCCGCCTTGTAGGTCAATAGAATGAGAAAAAACGAGTCACTTTAGGAAGCTAAAAGTTTCTTAAAATACAGACAAGTAAAAAAGACACATGATAGACTGTTATGTAAAAGAACGTTTTGGCTGCAGTGAGAATATTTTTGGTCACTTCCTGTTGAGATTCAATCATGTTAAACATTTTAAATAGAAAACATTTTCTCCTGCTCATCCTGGTAACGTTAGAATTCCCTCAGAATTGATAAAGTCTCTTGAAATTAGAGACGAAACGTCTTCACCTTGAAAACTAAGTCCAGACCTTTTTTTATCCTGGTAAAGTATTGCACAAACTGTAGTTGGCACCAAACTGGCTGCAGTTGGTCAAATAATAACCCCCCCCACCAAAAGAGCACATTAAAAAGAGGAACAAGAGACTGCATGTCCTAACTCTTAATGACAGGCACACTGATTACACATTAGACTGAAGCTCATAAATTAACTGTTGACATTTTAATTGAAATTCTATGCAATTATATGTTTCTCAAAGGATTATTCATAACATTTTTGCCCTGGAAACCATGTGGTTTTTATATGAAAAAAAACCCTCATAGCATGCCATTTCCATAGTTACTCAGTGGACACAGTGCAAACATGAGTGCTTTTTACATGAGTTAACGGCCCAACTCTATCATGGCACAGCCCACTGTCTCAAATAAATAACAGTATGAGGTGCATGTGTAAAGTGGGCTGCTAAGGTACAAACAGAAAACCAACTGTTGCCAGCAGTAATGAGTGAAGTTAAGGGACGCAGTTTGACAATGTAAACCTAGGACACACTATTAGAACAAAGACGATGAGAGGACAGAGAAGTAACTTGATGTGCTCTAATTTTCTGGCCTATTTTACATATGTCAAGCCCATGTGTCCTCATAAGTTGTATTACTATATATTTTACAAATCTATACCGTAAATACCAGACCAGATTGAATGATATATGATAGCTTTAAAAAATTATTTCACATCACTGCAGCTGCCCTTCCATGCTTCAAAGCAGCACTTTAAATGCAGATTATATCCAATTGTATTTTATTATAAACAAACTTCTTATGTTTACCTCAGTATTTCCTTCTCATCCAAAATGAGCGCATGCAGCCTGGCTTTGATTTTTCTTATTCTATACAGATCCTATGTATTTAAACATGTAGCAAAAAGGTTTATTCACAGGAGATTGTGACGGCAGGGAGCCACATTAAAGTGAATTGTGTTATTTCACCATCGAGGGCATCTATAAATAGGATTTTGAAGCTTGAATTCAGATCTGAACACACAAAAGTGACCCGCAGAGATCCATACTAATATAACATCCTGCACTGCATAAACTTTTCCATATGGCCAATATGTTAATGCACAGCCCAGGCTATACAATGTATGTGTCTGATATTGTTTTCCCAAAAACTTGAAAACAAGCTGAAGGTAAAAATCTATAGGTCTCTTGCATCTAGGCAAGACACACAAAACTGGTTCATTGCATACTGGAAGCAGTTGGTCCATGTTGTATCTAAGTTCTTCAGTCCCCTGTCCATAGATAGATAGATAGATAGACACTGATAGATAGACCTGGATATGATTGACTAGTAACTCCTCCTCTCAGCTATCTTCTGGGGAGCAACTACAGCCAGATTCTACATGTGCCGGTCCCAATCCTGGGTAAATGGAGAGGGTTGCATAAAAATGTTGCCAAGCTACTCATGCAAACTACTTTAATGCATGACGACCCCCGGATGGGGATAAACTGAAAGTCTAATCTTGATTTATGTCAATGTAAAGGGGTTGGCATTAGTTAAACGTTTAAAAAACGACTTGGACTCTCAGTTGTTGCTTTTGTCAAGAGGAAAAGCTCATCAGCAGTGAATCCTAGCGCGTCTGGCACAGTGTGCATAAACCAAGTGAGTAAACATCAGTAAAAGTACTTAATTAAGCAGCCACATCTGTTAAGCACTAAGTGAATGCCATCTTTTCCAACTGTGTCAAACCCGAGGAAGTGTGTCATGTCTGAATACAATTAGAAGGACTCACACTGAAAAAAGATGGAATTGCTAGAGTGAGTATACACTAAAGACACTTTGGCAAAGACTGCAGTGGGCCAATCACAATGAAGAAAGTAAAAATCCCACCCACTGATCAATCAGAGCACAAGTTACTAAATATAAGAATTTCACAGAAACCTTTCTTAAAAATCATTTTAACTGCCAGCTCGCAATAGTAAAATTTAACCGTAACTATTTTATTTGAAAATGGAGGGCTAATCTTTACAAAAACCTTTTGTATAGGAAACCATTTGTTTTAATTAGGAACACCTTCCAAAATTATAGCAGAGGTGAATTATCTGCAGACCTCAGCCTACCACACAAGGCCAAATGAAATATCAGCCCGCATGTTTTTATCTTGTTGAGTATTATTAATGCACACCCGGATTTAAAAGAGGAAGCCACAGCCTCAGTTTTAGGCCTGTACAGTCTGTGAGGTCTATTTGAGTCTCTTGGTTGCACACCAAAAAAAAAAGAAAAACCTGAAAAGTAAACTCTTGAAGTGGAAAAGCAGCTGTATAGCGGACAATGGAAACTCGTCCAGTGGCAGGACTGCTGACCATGCTGGGAAGACAAAACTGCAATGGGAGAATGAAATGTCACTGTTATAACGGAAACCTCAGCAGGACATGGAAGGAGACAGATGGGGAGGGGAAAGTATCGTACACTGGAGAGGACTTTCCATTTGTTTTAGCCGCAGGTTCCATCGGGACTCATGCAAATCGAACACTAGTCTCTGCTTTTGTTTAGCTGACATTACCTTCCGTGCGCCTGTGTTCTCTGCCCTCTCAAAGCCACTTAAGAATAGATCAGAACTATCTCTGGCTGTTTGTTTTGGCGTACCATGGTAACTTTGTTTATGTTTGGGTTGTGTCTTTTATTATTGCTTTTAATTCCGATTCTGTCACTGTGTCCATTGGGTTGGTGGTGGAAATAATTTGGTCATTGAGATATACAAGCTCTGGAAGAGAGAAAAAAAGCTAGTGTGGGTAAGAATAAAGAGGTTGGATTTAGTGAGGTCAGCGTGAGAGGGAACCGCAGTTTCTTTAAAGAGGGAAGGCTTGTTAACAGATATGTTTTACAGCGTCAGCTCAGAGTTCCAGTTCTTTAGTCAAACTGCTGTTTCTGCCTTTAATTAGTGGTTAGTAATGGTTATTGCTCCTGATAGAAGGCTGTCATCCCAGTGTTTTTTCACATCATTTTCAAATGGAACCCTTGACTGAAGGAATAATAGCTTAAAGTAACAGCACAAATCTTTTCAGGATGTATTCACTAAGAGACTGAAGGAGAGCATTGTGGTGGCAAACTAGGTTACATATTACTGTATAGGTGTGCGTTTGCACTGAAATGTGAACCCCAAGCAGACCACAGACATCAAACGAGATCAAACAAAATGACATCTAAATGACTAAATGTAAATACGAGCAAACAGAAAAACATTATAAATTAGTGACCAAAAAATTTACTAAAATAATATTGTCTATCAACAAAACAATGAAAAGAGGGCAAACTTGGATCACCGAGGAGGTAAAATATCTTATTAGAATTTGGGCTGACAGTGCCATTTAATGTCTTTCTTGAGAAAAGCTCTGGTTTTTGTTTGGTGCGGTTTCAAATGCTCGTTGTCAACAAAAGGTGGACTGGGTTTTTGCTGCAGCAGACCAAACTAAATGGATTGTTTTATGTTTTAGTGCAGACTAAATAAAGCAGACTACAAATGTGACTACGGTGTGTTACTGTTTAAGGTCAAGAAACCTTCAGTGAATCCCTTTATTTAAGTGAAAAGTTGCTTTAAAGCCTCTGAGTGGTATGGTTCAGACACAGTTGTTTTAAAAGAACTTTACTCTAGTATAAGTAAAAACACCTAAGTACTCTTGGTTTTGAACCAAAAAACTTTGTATACTAGTACTTTTGTTACTTCTAATCTACCAGTGATGGGGGTCAAACTCAGCTTCTCCTGGTTGAAAGGGAACTGTGTAATTTTACTTATTTCTTAGTGCAAAACTTTTTGGAGACTATCTAAGCTGGCAGGTTTGGAAGAAAAAAACACGTCTTCTGTAATGGTAGGGTAATTTTAGTGTGTTTTGTACAAGTATGGCTCTGCTAGAAACCAGTGTATTGGCCTCAGTGCCAGCTCTAGGGATAGAAAGTATAGGCAGCTAAACGAGGGGCACCTTAACTAACCAACAAGGTGAACTGCTGCCACAACAGCTGATCTGAGATGAGACGACAGCAGCGGGGAGCACGCTCACAGAGACGTACCTGCGCGCTCACAGACAGAGCTCACAGACAGAGCTCACAGACAGAGCTCACAGACAGAGCACACAGACAGAGCTCACAGACAGAGCTCACAGACAGAAGTCACAGACATAGCACACAGACAGAGCTCACAGACAGAGCTCACAGACAGAGCACACAGACAGAGCACACAGACAGAGCTCACAGACAGAAGTCACAGACAGAGCACACAGACAGAGCTCACAGACATAGCACACAGACAGAGCACACAGACAGAGCACACAGACAGAGCTCACAGACATAGCACACAGACAGAGCACACAGACAGAGCACACAGACAGAGCACACAGACAGAGCTCACAGACAGAGCACACAGACAGAGCTCACAGAGCTCACAGACAGAGCTCACAGACAGAGCTCACAGACAGAGATCACAGACAGAGCACACAGACAGAGCTCACAGACAGAGCTCACAGACAGAACTCACAGACAGAGCTCACAGACAGAGCTCACAGACATAGCACACAGACAGAGCACACAGACAGAGCTCACAGACAGAGCTCACAGACAGAGCTCATAGACAGAGCTCACAGACAGAGCTCACAGAGCTCACAGACAGAGCTCACAGACAGAGCTCACAGACAGAGATCACAGACAGAGCACACAGAGCTGCGGGCACACGCACAGGCAGACTGACAGGCAGAGTCAGATGAGATAAGGGTAGGGAACGTAACACAATATATTCAGCTGTTGGCTAAAGAAAAAATTTTTGTAGCCCAATGTTTATCAGCGTTTAACAAACTCCTTCCTCTGAGTGTTACTATGGAGACCCAGAGAAGCACCTTTACTCACCAATAATAATTATTTATATTTGTTTGGTGGACTTTGATAAAGAGCTGCTGTTGTATTACTACTGTAAAGTTTTTTTAAACCTGTTTGTTAAATGAGGGAAGATGTGTAAAACTATATAAATCATAATATAAATAGTGAAAATTAAACTATCCTTCTACTTTCTTGATATTTCTAGTCCACAGCACAGTTAAGCTTAATAAAATGTAACTTCAAAAGGTATCATGTATCATCACATGTGGCCTCTTTAGCTCACTAAGAAAGGTGCTGTACTGAGTGCAGATAACCCGGGTACTAAGCCTGGCTTTGGGCTCTGTTCTTATTAGTCCTCAGCCTATTAATTATTATTTTTTGCTTAGGGCACCACTTATGCCTTTATCTGAGCTGTAAAGAGTGTAATATCTTGCGAAAAGTCTCCGTCCCAGGACATGAAAGTTACATTGAAGGTTTCTGTCCTGCTGAGGACAGTGAGCTAGGCATGATTCTACTTATCCTATGTCTAAGAACCCGCAAATTGATTTTGAACATTCTGAACATTCACATCCAGCACAAGTGCATTACATTTAGCATCCTCTCTTTGTGTATTATTACAGAACACAACATGTTTCAATTGAGCTTTGATTCTCATTTTCACATGTTTGTGGAAACTGACCAATAGGGACCCAACCCAAACCATCACCCTTAAGTGGAAACAAGACTTTAGAATGAGACCTTCCATGGAAAACAAGCACGATACTGATTAGGTTCATTGTCCAGTGAGAGTTGGGTGTGGATGCACGCTCCCACCCTCCTGATACACGATCCACTGAGTGTATTTATAGGTCATTACTTTTGGATTTGGGGTGTTGGTTTGCTGCTCATAAAACTTTGGATCCAGGGCGGTATCCCTTTCCACTGAGCCAAGTATTAAGAATAGCCATGTAACATGTCTGAACACAATCACAGAACATGGAAAAGTATCATCAGATCACAAAAACAACATTAAAGTGTATTAGTGAGTCATTAGCGACATTATTAAAATGGCTATAGGCAATGTGATTCACCAGGATTTGAAACTATTCAGATGATTCAGGTATTCAGGCTGGCACATCATGAAAATAAATCTTCAGGTAGAAAAGTAAATATAACATTATGGCAGAATGAAAACTAACTCTATGATCAATTGTTGTGGTTTTACATTCTTACCCATATTATTTATCTTTATAGGTTTATTAATGCCTTTAATTTTTTCTATTATTATTTGTTATCTTATTTTGCATCTAATGATTATGCCTTACAATGTATAATAACAAAATACACATTATATTTGTTTCTATTGCTGTCTTCAATTGAACAAAATCAAACTCAAAAGTCTAAACTTGATATATTTTCAGTACTGTGTTATCACCATAAATACCACTCTTTACATAGGTTTGTCTTGGAACAATACCTTTAAAGCTTCCTAGAACGCAGTGGAAGAAGGTATAGTTTTATTACTTGCTGTTTGTTGAGAGAACAAAAAAGCTAGAGAAGCACACACTCATAAAGTGAACATTATTGCATAAAGGTTTCAAGGCCATTTATGAATGGAATACCTCTTTGGTGCTCCTAGTTTAAATTATTATTACTATTATTATTATTATTATTATTATTATTATTATTATTATTATTATTATTATTATTATTATTATTATTTTAAGTTACATCACCACCAGACCTGTGCTTGTTCATAAGAAACATCTGGGAACCACAGCTGTTCACATGCTCTCAAAGGATTCATTCATCTTCTAATGCTTATTGCTGTTAGGGTCCCTAGGTTGTGGATGGCTGGAGTCTGTCCCAGCTGTTTTGGAGGGGGGGACATACTTTGGATAGCATTATTCATTTTTGTTTGGGTGTTGGTACATGCTACATTCAGGCCCACTACAGACACAGTATCATTTATATGCACTGCATTTGATGCACACGTTCTTTACACTTGATGACAGGAATCCAAAATTTGCTTCAAAAGGTCTGTATGTTTGCGGTAATTTGTAAATAAATGAACAGAAAATGCATTACTTTGCTTGACTATTTCGGAGCTGCAAGAGAAATAGTACTGAAACCTGACATGTGGCCCTCTTATGTGTCTGATTAACTCCTCTACAAAAATAAGACATTATGTAGAGTACTGGATCCAGTTAGCTTATATTTTCTGTTCAATGATAAATAATTTTTTCAGCATGTTTCCAAATGGTTGTAGGGATTATCACACACAAAACAATGCAATTTCACTAAACAAATAAGAAATACTACATTATTATCGGGCGGCAGTGGCTCAGTGGTAGAGCGTCGTATTTCCACCGGAAGGTAGTGGGTTCGATTCCCGCACTCCCCACAGTTCATACTGTCGTTGTGTCCTTGGGCAAGACACTTAACCCACCTTGCCTTGTATGAATGTGTAAGAATGTTCAGTGAATGTATGTGGTGATGGTCGGAGAGTCCGTAGGTGCACGTCTCTGTCAGTCTGCCCCAGGGCATCTGTGGCTACAGTTGTAGCTTACCACCACCAGTGTGTGACAGTGTATGAATGAATTATGGATGGCCTGTGTGGCTTTGAGTCCCTTGGTCCCTTGGGAGAAAAGCGCAATATAAATCCAATCCATTATTATTATTATTATTGTGAATTCCACACTAACTGCAGATGGACTTCTGAGCTAATGAGAAAAACTGTTAACATGTACATTTGTGCAGAGCAGCCTCTTGTGGCCAAAGATTGACCTTCTTAAACTGCAGTAGTTTATTTTTCTAAAACAGCCATGTACAGTACCTCTACGTTTTTATTTCACATGTTATGTGTCATGTGTTATTTTACCATATCAGTGGGCACTGAATAAAAAATAATGTCAATGAGACATCATGAGGTCCTTGATGAGGCCCATTCTAATGTGCCTTTAGTAAAGATCATTTAGCTCTTTGATTTTATGACATAGTCAATAATTAAATAATAAATCAAAACAAAGTGGCCACAAACAAAACCAAAAGGCTGCACAGAATTGGCAAGGACATTTAATTCACTGATGGCCCTTTCAATCTACCGTCACTGTGGAGTGGTCCAACAAGCAACCCAGCCCAACCGGAACTGTCCCAGTTCTCCTGTTTAGCCTGTGTTCTCTAAATCATCGTCACATTTTTATGTTGGCCATGAATATACTTTGGTTACTGGCCTAATTAAGTCCTTGCATCTTGAGTTTGACACATCCAATATGCAACATATTCAAATAATGTCTAATACAGCACCATGACACCACCAAGGCCCAAATAAATCCCCTTGATATGTAATGTCTAAGGATGCATTTAAACTATATTACAGAGCACTTACATCATGCTCGTGCTAATTTGTAGAACAGGACACTGAACAGGGAACTATACAGTACTTGTAAGGATGAACTGCATTAAGGCTAATAGTACACATAAAGTGACATAAACATGAAGTGTACATTCTCTGACATTTTTATGTTAATAGTGCAAAAAGTAAATTTAGTATGTTAGTATGTAGCTCTGAGATATGTTCAAAAGGATTTGTGAAATTGTGCATGCAGTTAACTAAAATAGCCACTAGAGGGCGTTAAATGCCACAGAATAAAAAAAAATGTCTTTCTAGACCAGGCCCATAAACAGGTCCAATCTGAAAGAATGACTTGTCTATTTTCTCCCAAGGCCAAGTCACAAAATCTCTTTCCAGATGAAGATGGAAAGAAAAAGAAGGAACTCTCAAAGTCGTCGCCGCAGAAATGCTCAGGCCATAGCCCCCTCCATCTGTTATAAAACATATTGATTTGCCATTGAGAGCAGCAAAGTGGAATCAAGATGTCCGCAGTTAGGAGGCATTGGGAGAGTGATGTAAGCAGTGGGCAGCGGAGTGGAGCAGGGTGCCATAAGTAATCCCAGAGATCTCTTTTTATTATTTATTTCCCCACAGCTGGGCTAGCACTGACTGTTTGAGCACTTCTCCACTCACTGCTTTAATCAGCAACAAGCCGGTGCCACCACTAACTATTCTAAATTATTCAACCCAACTTCCTTTGTGGTTAATAGCAGTGATCATTCTCATTTAAATGGTGTAATGTATGCACTGACAGCCAACAGTGATACAAACCTGTCTCAGGGGGACACAAATCTATCAGTGGGGGGTGTCTATTGCGTGCCACATTAGAGATTCTAGGCACCACTGAAGCACAGGAAAGTAAAATACACTCAGCAACAAGGCCAGGGGAAGACGCTGGTTTCACAAGGCCATAGCTATAAACTCCCAGTGACATTAAGGCGATATCAAATGGCTGAGCATGCTTAGGGTCTCTGGGGTTCTAAAGTGATAGTCCAGGATTCTGGAGTAAGGTTGTATGTGGTACTTGTTTACAGTTAGAATATTGATGTTGATAATCTGTGTGTACATGCAAGCAACTGGCCAGGCTCCAAGAAACGGTGTACAGATGTAAACAAGTGTGCAGAAAAAAGTATAATGGAAACACAAAGGATTTGTAACAAATAAATATTTATTTGAAAGTATGATAACTTTTTTTTTTTGTCAAAAGTGTTTGATTCGGATACTACAGTACTCTGTATAAGGGTTAAAAATTTGCAAAATCTGTTCTTTTAGCTTGGTTTTACAGTTTGTTACAATTGAATACACTCTAAACTCAGAATAAATAGTATCATTTGAGCAGCTAAACTCTAAAGGATAATATTTTAGAAATATTATCCAAACACTAGCCTTGTGCCTATCAAAAGTAAATGTAGTGCCGGTCTGGTGATGGCAGACTTATAAATGTGGTAAAAGTGTGCCACGTTTTGACAATAAAGTATATTTTTTCCAAAAGCTTTTATATTTTTTGACAGTGCTTGCTTTTGCAAAAGCTGTAAGCTGTAAATGATTCTGTTTTAAATAGTTTTGTGTTTTGTGTGTAAAGTACATTTAGCAATAGAAGAAAATGTCAGAGCAAAGTCTCTTGGACAACAGATGAAACATTTTCACCTTGAAAACTAAGGCCAGATGCCTTTGCTTTAACCTTTTCTTCAAGCTTTAGCAATAATCAAACTGGGAGCCAGAGAAAACTTCAGTATTAAATTTCTGCAAGTGATGATGGTACCTTGGTAACTTTGTTCTAAAATCTATTATTTGTGAACATGTTTCCTCTACATGACACAAAATGTGGGCTACAATATTTGCACTGTACTGTTTAGAGCAGTCCACGGCAGTATGTGTCTATGGCTCTGTCAGCTGCTTGACAGAATCCATGGCGCTTGTCTGTTGGTATATAACTTTTATATGAAGGTACTAATTATAGTCTACATATAGTCCCTCAATTTTAACTAAGGAAGACCTCTCGGATATGTCTACCTAACATTGTACAGATGTTAGGTAAGGGAAAGCTGAAGGCTGTTATTTACCAAGCAAAGGACTGTGCGATGATAAGACTAAAAAGGATTATTTGCACAGACAGCAGCAAAACAAATAAAGCTTGACAAAGAACAATTTTTATTTTAAGAAGACTCCACTAGCTCAAGCTGCTGTGTTGCATGCTAATTAGCACTAAAAGTCAGAGGAAGAAGTCTTTTCCATGTGGCTGGTTAGTTTACCCATCCCCCACCGAGCTTCTGTCAACACTGGCAACCATGTGCGTCCAGAGAGGCTCATAGAGGTCAAAACGCCAAGGGGTCAGCCGTTACCAGGAATCTGCCCCTTTCTTTCCTTTCAGCCCCTAGAGTTCACAAGTGCAGCAGCTTACGTTCCATTGGTTTACCAAATGCAAATATGCTTTCCCAAAAACAGTATGTGTTCAGATGCTTTCCAGTTAAAGCTTTGCACCTTTACCCACACTGGCAAAACTGTCAATTTTGAGTGTCTTACTTTGGACATTGAAGCCACTCTGATTAACTTTTAGTCCAAAAATATATATTCTCAATATCATTTTGATGGTTCTTTGTCATCTATTTCACTGACACAGTACCCTCAGCAGGACAGAAACCTCCAAAAAACGTGTCTGTCACCGAGACAGGAGCATGTGGCGAGAGATTATGTGTGTTACTTGTTCTACAACACGATGCATCATTTGGCTTTGGTAACCCCTGAAGAATCTGTCTTTCCACTGTGCTGTGTGCAGGCTAGCTCCATCTGGAACTTAAAAAGTATGCACACGTGCGCAAATGTGTTAAATGCTTGTTGACATTAAACAATGAAGAAGCAAGCACGTGCTCTTTTGGAGTGGTGAAAGCAAACATATAGCCAGCTATTGCTACAATAGGAAATTGCTTTTGGTTTATTTCCAGCTTTTCTAAAATAAAAATTACTATGTATGTCACTAACTCTTAAATATTAGGCAAACGCAACAATTGAAAGTCACAAAGTGAGAGCCGCCTAACGTCGACCGAAAACTATCACACAAACAAGGCATGCTTCTTTTGATAATCTTTGACTGTTTTGTGTATTCTTATTTTTACCCAAATACAAATTCTCTATCCTTGAATCAACAGGTTGTGCTGTTTAGCTACACTACAGCTACAATAGATTAGGGGTTACCCATGGTAGAGCGGTTGTCCCTCAACCGGAAGGTTGGTGTTTCGATTCTCGTACTGTCGTTGTGTCCATGGACACTTGCCTTCAGTGGTGTTCCAGCTGTAACACTGGTGAATTGAAGCTTAATGCAAGTCGCTTTAGATAAAAGCGTCAGCTAAAATGAATAAATGTAGTACAGTATGCTTATTAGGGATGCTTTAGACAACAGCAAACCCATATAGTCACCCAACCTGTACCCTACCGCTCTAGTGGAAATGAGCGTATTACGTCATTACTTGAAAAAGAAAACAGATTTTCTCTGGTACAAGAGATTGACAATAAAACTATGTAAACACTATAATGCTTTCCTCCCATGTTTAGTTTAGATGCTCTAGTAGAGTGAAAACACAACTAATTCAAGATGTTTTTCATGAACATTTTATAAGTTTGCACAACCTTTGCTTTATATCACATGCGGAAAAACACAACTGACAACTTATAATTACTCCTGCCTTTACTTTCTTTTTGCAAATGTGACATGTTTAAAGCTGGTTTCAATTGAGCTGTCTGGAACGTAACATCGACGTGCTTTAGAACTTTCAGAGAAACACGCTTAAAGACAGTTACTTTTCATAGTTCTAATAGAAAATGTCATGGTGCTAAGAGACTGTGACTTATATGGGACATTCTGTTGACTATAAACCAAAGCCCTAATAAATCTGTTCCAAATTAATGTGACTCATCCCCATTTTCTGTTTGTAAGCATGGTGCCATATGCTGAAAATCTTTTTATTTGTGGTTGCTTACAATCTGGAGACAATTGGGAAAGAAGATATGTGCCAAACCAGATCGCTCCTCCCTCACACACCCCGAGCATTCAGTTCAAAAAGATATAAAGAGAATCCACGCTCACAGGGCCCATTAAACTCACGGCAGCTACAGTAAATGTTACATGCAAACCTCTGGACAATCTTTACTGACCCCTTAAGACCACTAAAGAAAACTGTATCAAATTTAATCAGGGAAACATCAAGGCTTTGAATGTCATGACTTTCCCAATAAAGATCAGATGTTCAAAGCTCTGCCTTTGGCCAATTTAAAAGTGATCTTTGCCACTGCAGTCAATAAGCCCGACGGGGAAAATAATTCACTTTGAGAAGTATTTAATAAGGGATTTGGCATGGCAGGTCAGGTGTAATCCCGGAGATTGGGAAGTGCTTTTTCTTTATTATAAAATTGAGTCTAACTCTTACTTGTAGTACTGAATTCTAATGCCTACATTATGTGCAGCTAAGCTTATTTTAACCCTGTTTCAACCACCGCTGCCTGGGATCCAGATGGAAAGTAGAAAACATCAATAATCCCGACCCTCCTGGCTTTCCTCTGCAGCTGAGAGCTTAATTCTACATTCATCAGCGACAAGCTATTCATTAGCAAATAGCTCGCGACCACTCCTCAAAAACACATCAGGAGGAGTACGAGGGAAATTGGCGAAGGCGTGCTGGTGAAAACCGCAGCTTAAAAAAAGAGGTGGTGGTGGTGGTGAGGTGGCTGTATGCCACGTGCTGGTCTGAGCAAAGCAGTGCATCTCTGTGGATCAGAGTCGGCTCGGCTGCCTGTTTCTGCTTAGAATCGCTGGCTTTTATCAAGATAGAGCCAGGACTGAAGCTGCTGTCTCTTTGAATCTTGAAAATTAAATTAAGAACAACTGATGGGCTGACTGTTTTTTGTGCAAATTGTGCATTTTTTTCCCAGAGACTTGGTTTAGATAAGTGCTGAGATAAGGATGGTAAGTATGGGCCTCTGTCACAAGCAGTTAACACATCAGTCTTTATTGAAATGGTTCAGCTTTTTTAAAAACGTAAATGCAAAGAAAGTGTGCTAAGCAATGAAAAATATAATAATTTTCTTTAATACATGGTAGTATATCTAGGTGTGTACTGACTAGAGGTGCTTTATTTGTTATTAATTTTTTTTATTTAGCCTGCATTTAGCTGGGTTAGGGGGTTGTGTGGGTGACTGGAGCCTATCCCAGCAGCTTTGGGCCTGAGGCGGGGTACACCCTGGACAGTGGCCAGTTAGTCGCAGGGCTGACATTTAGAGACAGACATTGACAGACAACCATTCACTCTCACATTCATTCACCAGGGACACTTTAGAGTTGCCGATTAACCTGTACATACATGTCTTTGGACGGTGGGAGGAAGCCAGAGTACCCGGAGAGAACCCACGGTAACACGTGGAGGACATACAGACTCCTCACAGAAAGACCAGAGTCGGCCGAGAGTGTTTGAGTCGGCCGGGTTTTGAACTCACAACCTTCTTGCTGTGAGGCAGGAGTGCTAACCACTCTGCCACATGCACCCAATACGCATATACATAATAATAATAATAATAATTACATAGTGGAAGAGATGAATTGTAGAATCTCCGTCTTTTTGGAGCAGATAAAACAAAGTAAAAAGCAGCCCTATCTGATTAAAAAAACTTTTCCTCGAACATAGATAAGTGCTACACCGACATGGAAATTGAGCTCAAATTTGAGCTCCATGTTTGACTCGTATTTAATTATTGAAAGAGTTTTGTTTCTATTGTCTATCTGGTCAGGGTTTATGGGGATTTAAGAAATAATGAATTAAATTACTTAATGAGTTATTAAATTACTTTTAATTCGTATAGAATTTTAAATACAACATTAATTAGGTAATTAGTTATTAATTACTTTGTTGAAGAAACTTAATCTCTGCTTTAATATCAAGAATTTTAATAGATGAGAATGTACATAAAAATGCTAATGCTCTCATTGGCTAACTGGTCTACACAGTTTGCCAACACTGAATCCATGGTGAAGGAATCTGGGCAAGTTACAGCGATGGTTATGTCTGCCTACACAGCAGCAGCACATATATGAAAAACGTAAATAGAGGAAAGGGTAATAAAGTAATGTTGCTTTGTTGTTAAGAGTGTTATGTGACAGAAAGAGCTTTTGATTACAGCAGGTTTAAGGTGATACATGTTGATAATGCATATGACATCAAATAGTTGTTTTTTTCAATAAATTAAGTATAACAAGAATTTTTCTATTAAAAATGTGTCATGTGAATGCTGAATAAACAAAGCAGCCTTATTTTTTGTCTAATGTGTTTCATTCACGTCATCTTAAATTCAGTATCAATCAAAAGGATCTACAAAATGCCCACACATTAAATTGATAGCGATAGATGGATCCCCCTTTAACAACCCACCAAACTTCCTACCACACCATCCCTGATTCCCCAAGCATGAGTAATTGTCAGGCCCTGTGAAGTAATCGTGGCTTTCAGCGCTAATGGAAGCCCCGCACATTCATTATTCAGTCCAGGAAACAGAGTGCTGCAAAGCGTCAAGGGACCTATGAGTTATTGCTCAGCATGAACTAACCTCAGACGATTGGTGTAGGGGGAGTGACAGAAGCCCACTGCACTTTCTCCTCGTCCGTCCTCGTGACTTATTCCCCTCCTCGCATCTGCGACGATGAGACAGGCACCACACTGAGAAGTCAAGATCCCATCACAGCTGCCGTGTGGTCAGATGGCGGTAATGGGTGTAGTGTCTCCCTGCAGATGGAGTGACAGACAGGCAAAGATTAGGGGGGTCACTGTAGCCACTGAGCGTCAGGTTTGACAGTGCAGAAAGCCTTTCCCTATGGCTATGGCTCTCTGGGGACCACTGTTGGATTTACGAGGAAAGCAAAAGGAAGGAATGCAGCTTGAGTTGAGGGGGTTGGTTGACCCGCAGATGGCAAGAAAACAGATAGGTCTGATATGTGAACATGTCCGCACTTGTGCTTTAAGGAAAGGAATATCACCAGTGCACCGGCTCCAGAGCGAGTCAGTCAACACAGCTACTCCACGCTTCTAAAAAGCAACAAGCATCAGACAGAATTTTAGCAATGCTCTTAAGCCTTCTTCATTTCCCAAGTCTAGACCCCAGGAGTCTCACTGATACACAGCTTTAAACTGAAAGTCAGAAGTAAGTACAACCAGGGGCAAGATTTGAAAGAGAGCAAGAGGCCGTGTAGGTAAATAACTCTAACACGGTTAAGTAAACAACAGTTAAACCTTATGCCAGGGGTTTCTAACCTCGGATAACTTCAGGCCCCCATGTAAGCAATCACAGCTTTCCAAAAACACATGAAAAAAAAACAACTCCACATAACTCCACGTAACTTTTAACTATGTTTCACTGCATTATTTGCTGCCATCAGATTCTACAGAGTTGCTGAAGGTTAAAGGAGGAATAAATATTTCTCAGCTCAATATGATAAAATGTAACGGCAGTGTTAGAACTTTGTCATCTCGCATTTTCCCATTTGAAAGGTTGGGAATCGCTTTCTTTTACAGCATTGTCCAGACAAAACACTTTACAATTGTGTTGTGGGTATGCAATGACACACATAAGAACTAATTTTGGTTTTGTTGATGCTTCGTTTCTTTGACTGGTTATATGTTTATCCAATGTTATTTACAAAGAATTAGCCTGGTCTCTGTGGAGGGGACACAGATTAAGCTGCGTTTGAACGCAAATAAATAGATTTACAACCAATCAGAGGACAGAGGGCAGAAACAACATACACAGAACGGACCACCCCTCACCAGAAACAAAGCAATGCATAAAAACTGCTCTGTTTAAGATTATTGATTAGGATTAGTTTGACAGGATTTAGCAAGTGTGCCCATTGTTACAAGTTGTCCACATACATTCTTGAAAATATTTGCTTTTTTCCTATGTATATTTAAAAGTTTTTTTTTTACAAAACATTTAATTTTGAGTAACATTTTAGAGAAACAATTGTATACAGAATATTTAAATGTACTTGCCACTGACTGACAGCTGAATATAAGACAAGCTATGTGTCTCGTACATTTTTGAAGGAAAGATATATTGTACAATTTTTAGAATATAATTTGATCTGAATAGCTTTTAACAGATGGAAAAGCACACCTTGAAAAAGACCAACTGAGAAATATATGCTCAGCCATGCTCCGCTACACAAACCATTTTATGAGATTCTAGGACTTGTAAACGCTACTTTCTACCCTGGGATTTCTTCCTTTTCCATCACGCTGCCACTGCTGTCAATCTGCATTGCGGAATCAAACATAGACAGGGAATTGAACAAATTATTTGGCTTATGGAAAAACCCCAAGCAGATTTGAAGTATACATGAGAAAGATCGGAAGGATTTATCCTGTTTGTGTTGGAAAAATTGTGTATTCCTGTTGATAAAAGCTAAACAAATGTGGACATATGTAAAATCCTTTATAATAACTCTCTTAAAGCTATACACTAATTTGAATATGAGCATTAAGAAAACATTTGGAAAGCTGCAGGCGTTTCAAGCCCACATTAATAGCCCTCCAGTTCAGTGAGTGTAATTGAGCATTCTTGTCTGTTGTCTTTTCGTCTCAGGCAATTTAGCATGCCAGCATGTTGCTATAAAAATGACCCAATTAATTTGATTAGGAAAGTATGCTTCAAGATACAGACTGTGAAAGCATGAGAGGAATGGTAAAGTGTACAGGGGAGGGGTGTGCTAATGAGGAATAATTTAATGAGGGAGACGTGCAGAAGTTTGTGTGCATGCACGTTACATTTGGGTTAACAAAAGGATGAAACAAGCAGGAGTTGACTTAACTTTGTCCCGGGTGTTTTCTGGGGAAATGATACTTAGCAGCATAAATTGAAATAATGGGGAGAATACCAAACAGGAGCGGGAAACCAGCCAAAATACAAAAACTGTTAAACATATCTCGTACACTAAATTGCATGTATGCTATTACTACATGCATTAGCACAAAAAAAACACATTCTGTCATATGTTGATTTATGAAGTATGCTTTTAAGAGCTGCAATACTAAGTGAACCACTTATTATAGGTCCTGTAGAGATAGCAAAGAATCCTGCTGTCAAACTCCTTTAGCATATCATTCTACTCAAACGCATCTGTCAATCTGTCAAACAACATCTGCTGAAGCTGCTACAGAGGTAAAGTGAGTCCATGTTCCCTTTTTACGAACTGAACAATTATGGAATGAACACAGCACTGGGGACCTTAAACCGTCACGTCCTTTGGAAGGGAACTTCTTACTTTGCCCAAACCTGACATATCAGTGTTACTTCACACTGTACTCACATAAATGCAATAAAGAGCTTGCTTACTCAAGTATAATAAAATTAGTAAAAGAAAAACTAGTGCTTGATTTTACAATATTGTTCTCACAGAGAGTAAAAAATACCCCTGGGGTTTTAAAGGAATGTTGATTCTTCTTTAATGAATTTTATTACTTTATTTGGAAGGATAGTAGACAGACAGGAAACAGCATGAGAGAGAGTGGAAGCAAGCAAATGACCCAAGGGGAATTGAACCCGGATCTCCCATGTATTTGGATTTGGATTGTACAATGGATTTTGGATTGAGCAATAAAAACTAAAACAAAACACATTAACTACTAGAAAGGTCATTTATACCCCCTTTGCGTTGTTAATTGAAATTCTTGTACCCTTCCTATTATGAAACTAACATTTCCCACATTTGATGGCTTAATTCATCATACAGTCACTTTTGAAATTTCTTGAATCATAGAGGCGTGACTTGTGGTCATGTTTGCCTAAAATCACTAAAAGTTCATTTTTACCCATATTGGAATAATATTATATGTTTTTAGCAACAAGGATGGTACCATAATGTAGAAAAAACTATGTTGTCACACAAGATAAAAAAAATAGTTAGTGGTTCTAATTATAACACCACTAATTGACAATTATAGTTTATTATTTAAATTTTTATCATTGCATGTAGATTTATGTATTACAAGTGACATCAGTAATCCATTATTGAACAATATTGCATATTCAATGTGGTCCCAATATCAAGGAACGCTACAACAATTCAACATTTGTCCAAATCACATCATCTGTGAAAAGTATGGATTTCACACACAAACAAAATTACATTATTGAACAAATTTCTATAAAAACGTTATTGTAGTATGCTACATTCTGCTGCACAAATGACCCTTGAGGCCAATCATCAATACAACAACCAATCCAATAAAGTTTGGTAGATCAGTGCTATTTTTTCATCAGCGTGCTCCATCAGTGTGCTCCTTTACCTTCTGACACTGTATATGATAAAATCATTACTCTGCATTCGCATGCACACATAATTAATTAAAAGTGCATCATGCTCCAGTAATAACACGCACCAATAACAGTGCTTCTCACTGGTGCAGCAACCAATTTATCTCTGTCCAATTCTGTCCCAATAACGCGAGCATCCCTCTTGTTACCGGCATGCATTATAATTTATTTCAAACTGTGACATAATTTTGTTGAGAAGGAAAAAAAGCTTAGGTATATCAGTTATCATAATGGCTGCTTGTGCCAAACCACACACTCGTACACACACGAATGCACGCTCCCTTCCTTCCCACGACCCGCCCACCATCTCGGGGCTTGCATCACGTGACTCACCGCCGAGTCACACTCTCTCTCTCTCTCTCTCTCCGCACAGCACTAGCTCAGTTCACACAGCGCCCGGTGAATACGCACAGAGATGAGACAGACGCCTTCTATGCGCTCAGCAGCCGTAGATACTAGAGGAAGGATACAATGGCCGAATTAATTGACTATTTTTTGTTTTTTGGTTGCGCGTGAAGAGGCGTGTGACATGAGCCGGTTTGGAAGCCACAGTGAACTCCGTGACGCTGAATGGGACGCTCACATCCGCTCCACTGTGGACTGATCCCCGTCTACTGTGGTGTCTCTTTTACCTCTTCGTCATGAGGAGGGTCATCTCTGTAAACTTCTTGGCGCTGCTCTTTCTGTGCGCTATTGCCTGCGTCTTTTACGTGTGGAGCGCCCTGGAGAGCCGTTTGGAGCGGCACAAGAGGGGCTTCACGATACCGGGGGGAGCTCTCCCTGTGGACCTCTCCTCGAAAACTTTCCGTGCGTTGCTGGCTGTCCCAGTTGCACCACATAAAGCTCACTTGGGAGGTCGCAACGTCACGGATCACACAGCAGGAAGCGGGCATTACCATTTGAATGGATACAACAAGAGGAGGTCAGCGAGGAAAGGGGCTCCGGTCAAGTTAGGAGGCTCCCCTCTGGAGGATGGGATATTTTGGAGCGAGCGCTTAGAGGAGCTGCTCCCTGTGGGCTTCACGGAGGCGTACGCGCGGGAGTGGAGGGAGAAAGCCAGAGAGTATCGCATCGTGAAGCTGGAGACTGGATGCGGAAGGATATCCAATCAGCTGGCCACTTTCGAGGACGGCTCCAAAGCCTGTGTGCGTTACGGCATCAACGCAGATCAGGTTCAAGGGGAAACTTTGACGTATTACCTGGCCAGTCTGTTAGGCATCACCAACCTGCCTCCTCTGGTGCTGTCCCAGCTCAGCTCTGACAGCGAGCAGTGGCAGGCGGTGAGGACGCGTGTGGAGGGGCTACAGTGGAGCGAGCGAGCCGTGGTTTCTCTCACGCAGTGGGTTTCGAACCTGACTGGAGTGGTGACACCTGCCCCGCTCAGACAGGAGAGCAGCGGGCTACATCCTGGCCTCAGACAGCTGTGGAACCAAAGCACGGGGGAGCTTCTGGAGCTAATGCAGTGGACAGACCTGATCATGTTGGACTATCTGACCGCTAACTTTGACAGACTGGTGAGTAATCTGTTTAGCCTGCAGTGGGACTCGCGTATCATGGAGCGAGACACGAACAACCTGCTCAAAACGCCTCGCGGGGACTTGGTTTTTATCGACAACGAGGCAGGGCTTGTGCATGGATTCCGAGTGTTGAACATGTGGGAGAAATATCACGAGACGGTTTTAGGCTCGGTGTGCGTCTTCAGGAGAAGGACGGCGCAGCGCTTGGCGGAGCTGCACAGGCGCAGAGACGTTCGGACGAGGCTAATGGAGGTCTACCGAGACAGCGAGCCTTTGTCCTTCCACTTAGGCTTTCTCTCGGACGAGCACGCCGCGCTGCTCCAGGACAGAATAGACACGTTGCACAGACACACTCTGCACTGCAAAGTCAAGTACAGCCAGCTGTGAAACAATGAGAAGCAGGTGCTCGTTTTGTTTTTGCGCACAGTGTGAGCTCTACACCTGCAACAAACTGTCTCCACTGCAGCTCAACTACCTCATGTGCATAGACTAGTTGCCTACTTTATACATAATACAGTCGGACACGTTTGTAAGCTCCCACTTTGGATTTCTACTGTATGCCTCACAGAAAGGGGTTGTTAGAGTCGGTGTCCTATTTCAGTGAAAGGCCAAGTTAGCTTTTCTTACCAGTTTGAACCTGCCTCGTGCTCGGTTAAATCTTACGCCTTAAGTTATCCCTTAAATATTGTAGTTTTTCTGTTGGCTTTACATTATTTGCACTGTTCCTTTTCCACAGATAGCGCCTGCACTCTTATCTGTGTTTGCATTCAGCCTTAAAGCCACCCAAGTATTGATTGTATATGTTGTAATTAAGTTGTAAATATTGTCCTCTCAACTGTTTTGTACATTTTGACTCACCTCTAATTTAATAATACGCATTGTAACATTCCACGTCTCTTTTTGATAAATACACTGTAAGTTAAGACGCTATGTGTTCTGTGCTTAATGGCCTTATTAGAGTGTGTCAGAGATTTACGCAGGGATGTCTGAAGTGTCTGCATCTGCCCGTTTTGTACTTCCGAGTAAGATTTTGCTCTGGCACAGAGTCTCCCAGGAGCCTTTGTGTCAGCCACAGGCAAGCTCCAACAAGGATCCCTCAACTCTTTAATAATCCCACTCAGGATGATGAAACAAAGTTGTATCATTTGACTTTGGGTAAAAATAGAAAAAAAAGACCTTTCACTGTTCACTAACTTCAGGAGACAGATTGAAACATGGAGCTACTAAAATAAACAGTAACCCTTTGGACAAAGTTTTTATTAGTTCCGTGTGCAAGGTTAAAAGGGTTTGCGAAACCACAATTAATGTGCGCTTTGGTCTCAGAGGAGAGCCTTTCACAAGGGAGAGTGTAACTGTATCCTCGAGCAGTGCAAGGTACATGTAGAAGTAACGCCTGCTGGCCACATTTATTCTTTTGACTAATATGCTTTCACTTCAAAGCCTATAGCCATCCTTTTCTTATTAGTTCCACCAAGTGCCTCGCTCCGTTTTCCTGGCAGATTTACAAGCATATCAGATGGATGTTAGTGACAAAACAAATTCTTTACAGACCTGTACCTCTTTCTTCATTCTCAAACAGCTTCAAATGATAGTTTTTTTTTTTTCTGGAGACCCATAAATGTTAAATGAACCAAGACCTAATTTAAAGGCACAGTTAATTTTTTGTATATTATAATAGATACCTTTTGGTAGTTTATGTATTCCCTATTTGAAAATATTTAACTATACTTTAAATGTGGGGTCCATAGAGGATACTTTCTCAATATACTGCAAAGACAAGGTCCATATTTTGGTTTAGATGGCTACATTGAAGTGCTTGCACAAATGATAATTAAGTTTGCAGGTTGTATAAAGTAAGGTACACACTGGCACTAATTGCAATTTTTGGTATTTTATACAAATTTATGCAGGTTGTTATAAGATCATCACTGGGCCTCTTAATAATAATGCATAAACAAAGCATATCTCATGCACCTGTCTGCTTCCACAAACTTGAGTTGTGCTGACAATTATCTACTTTAGGGAACAGGTTATTTATCCATAAGTATGTCATTGGGCTCCTTTTACAAAATACAGAACTACCCTTTTAATCCGGCATTGATTTTTCAGAACTTCATAGCAGTTTTTAGTACATGCTCATTTTAGTGTTTGTAATCAAACAGAAAAATGACTCGGACATTCAAAGCCAGTGGGCCTGTGTGCCGGAACCAGAAAAACTCATGAATAAAAAAACTGAAGTAGGCTTCCCACAAACTACAAGAGCCGCAGAAGGTCAAAACCTACACTTCAAATTTCTTATAGGTTAACAAAGGTCATATTTTGATTTTGCATAATTTTTCTAAAGCAGTGTCTTAGGTCAATTGGCAACTCTAAAGTATGTGTGAGTGAGTAGTGAGTGAATGTGAGCGTGAAGGGTTGTCTTGTCGGTGTCTGTCGACATGTGTTAACCCTGCAACCATCTGAACATTGTCCAGCGTGTACCCTGCTGGGATAGGCTCCAGTCACCCACGACTCCTAATGGGACCAAGCGGTAGAAAATAAATAAATGCTAAATAGACATAGCCTTCTGAATTTACTGCCACAAAGACGTACTTGGAGACACATATTTTCTGAGGTGTTACTTGGTGTGAAAAGTTAAAGAACCACTGAGTTTTGCTTCATAAAATATGTGCATAGATGTCACGCGCTATAATACAAATATTACATTATACTATATCCGCAGAACAAATGTGCATTTTTATCAATAATTAGCTTATTCCCATGAACCACTGACTAAATTCACAAGTTAACCAGAACGCACAGGAACAATACTACTCTACTTAATTGGAGGACAAAGGCAACTTGTCCTTTTGTATCAGCGACCTGTATTTCTCTTTTGCAATGAAGCCATGTTGTACCTCGAGGCTTTTCCAAACCAACTGCCTGCAACAGCTGTAAAAAAAAAAAAAAAAAAAAAAAAAAACGGCTTAGGGGATCAATATGCACATTGACATTTTATAAGGGGAAAGTGTATGCTAATGCTCTTGTATGCTCTTGTTGCCTGGTGCCTTTTACCATGCGCTGGGCAGTGCGTGCAGCTGGGCATCACGCTCTGAGCACGTCTGAACACTGCAGAGAGAGATTTACGACTGGCTGCCGACACCGGGGATTAGAGACAAAGCTGAACCGAGGTCTGCATGTCTAAACCAGACTCTTCCTCCGTTTCCCGGCCACGCACCATTTCCTCCCCCCGCTTTGCCTGTGTTTCACCAGCATCTGCAACCCTTCCCCATTCCACATTTGTCTTTTCCCTTTGTCATTTGTTAATTACATTGAAATGAAACACACATTTTGCTAATTAGATGTTTTTGTGAACATCCAAACATTTTGAACAGGAAACGGTAATCACTCTAATTGTGAAAATCAAAGGGCTTGCTGGATCACCCCTTTAACTGTTCACATATGTTTTCCTGCCTTGCATCACTTCCACACGACTAGTCATTTTTCACCCACAGGCAAAAGAAATGTTCATGCACAAAACATGTGATACGCTTTAATGACTTCAACTTGTTCTGTCTCCAGGCGCCAGTGTCATGTTATTTTGTAAATCTCATACATACAAAGATATGGGAACTGTTCTTCACAGATGCATTTGTGTTTTTTGTCACACAGCCCGAGGCTCGAAGCATGTCCGAGCACACACCACAGGTACCCATCTCAGTTTTGTTTGCATTGCAGACATTCCAGAGGAGTCGAGGGAGGATCATCTCCATGGACACACAATAGCACTTCCCAGCCAGGAATCTCACAAGTCTGAGGAGCTCCAGCTGTGTACATAAAACCACTGTCAGAGGTCTGAACTCCAGGACTTATTGATAGCAAGTCTCGATGCAAGACAAAGAGTGGGACTTTGTCAAAGGATATTCAATTAAACAGATTCTTTGAAGTAAGTCTGGTACTTTGCAAAAATAGTCTGTGTGATACTTAAGAATAGTTTACATATTGCCACTTGTCAGCATACTACCAGTTTGGAGAAGCAAACAGGAGCCATAACATAGGCTTTGTGTTGTTTATTGTTTCTGATGGGACGTGTGAAAACTCACTTTTACAACAAGGCTTCTACAGCTTTAGAAACTGTTATTGTTACCAGTGTGTCTTACGTAAAACATATTTGCATCCATTTCTTGTCCTTCGACTTTGCTTTTTATTCTGTCCCTCACATATTCAACACTAGGGTCTTGAACTACATGCTGGATTAGGAGGTTAGCAAGGTAAGATCAGGGTCAACCCTGGGTTTGTGGCATCACAAAGCTGGTTCACGATCCAGCGAGGTAGATTACTGTGGTAACTTAGGCTGAACGGCTAACTTGCTCTGGAGCAGGTTAAGTTTGCACATAGAAGATAGAAACAACGGTGAATGACCAATCAGGAATGAGAAACAAGCTGCCGGTGTCGAGGAGGAGGGAATGAAGCAGCGCAGAGACAGAAAAAAAGAACTGTCTCCAGCAGCAATAGCTGACTGGAGCACAAATGTACAATGATTTAGCAACACTGTAAAGTCATGTCATATTGTAACTTAGAGGTTTAAACACCTGAATGACTTTGTGCTCACAATGGGTTTTATTGTCAGTTATGTTGAGATTAATGGAATAAATTACTCGTGTGATAATGCAGAATTTAAAACGTACACACACTTCTGTTGTTGTTAGTCTTTAGTTCTTTGTGAGTATCTTCTGTTCATTCAGGCTCTGATGCTGTTCGTCAGGAGTTAAGTGCAGCCTACTTTAGTGTTTTTCCTCATCTTAACTCTCTCACACGTCGCTGTGATTGGTTGTTTAGTGCCGACCCCACCTGTTTCACACGAACACTCTCTCACTCCACAGAGAAACAAAAGGTTAACTCATCGAGTTGATAACCCACTTTGTGATACCACTTAGCCCAGACCAGGATTGTTAGGTTTTGTCTAGCTGGGTAGGAGAGACACACCCGGGGTAGGGTCAACTGGGTTTGTAGATAAGGGCCCACAACTTAGAACTACCCAGCGACTGCTGTGGAGCATAAGTATTAAATAAACATTGAAGTTGTTTTATATGTGAAGTATTTAAAGTCAAATTTACACAGGGCTTATTTACAGCAGTTTGGTTTAGCCCCTGCTGGAGCACTCCTGTAAGCTTCTCTAAACTGGTGTGAATAAATCAGTTACAAGCGTAATAGAACCACATTGACAAAAAATGAGGTATAATGTGTACAGCCCAGAGGTCACAAACTTTCATTTGTCATTCTCTGCCAGCGTTCAAAGGGACCCATGAAGCAAAAGTGTAAAGGTAAACACAAGAAAGTGGCAAAACAGCAAAGGAATGTTTACAAGAGGCGCAAAGCAGCAGTTAGACCAGGTGCTGCCACTTTTTATACTTTGTTCGGACCTCTGTCCTCTTTTATGACATGTATTGGATGTTACATAAAATGCTAACCAGTTTCTAGTGTGACATATGATGTACAAGCATTTAGAAACACAAATATCGGATATAGCACGCGCTATTCCTGTTTACACATTAACTTGCTGCACCTAATACTGTGATGGAAAAATGTTTCAGACACCCTTAAAATTTTACACAATCATAAAATATTTGTGGAAAAATCTATTTTTTGTTTCAAAAGATGTGGCTGCTTTAGACAGACACAAGCAAATACAAATTATATTTTTTGTTTGTTTACAAGAAAGACAGTTCTCAACATTGTCAATAACAAATTCGAATAACAATTTTTTTTCATTCTGAATGTGTCTCAGGTCTGTAAGATAAAGATGAGAATACTTCACACTAAACCCTGCACTTTTTGGGCTGGTGCAAGGAATAAGAAAGACAAGAATAACCTTTACTGCAAGCATCAAACTTGTCTAAAACTGGTTGATCTAAGGTCAGTTTGAAATCAGAAAACAAATGAGAAAAAGATGATGCAAACCATTAATTTCATTGCTTTAATTTGGACAGACATTGCCTCATTTTGACATTTAATTATATGTAGTGTATGCACTTTGTAGACTGTAGTTTAATAATGTATACAAGCACTGAGTTAGCATTTTACCCCAAATATGATACAGACTTTGAAATTTGACACTCTCGTCTATACAAACTTGTTATGTGGTTCTCCAGACACCAGCTGACGGACTTAGTGTTCCTGTCCCAGCGGGCCTTCCACGTGTGAATGGATGAACATTACTGACATTCTTTTGTGGCTACAAAGTGCAGGGAACTTCCCGCGCATGACTGAGAGATTTCATTATGAAACGCAGCACATACTATGGGGGGAGTCACTTAGTCACAGCTGAGTGGGCACAGGCTATAGAGACTAGAGCGGGTGTCCGGGGCTTACATCTGAGGGGCTGGGGCCGTGTAAAGACAGGGCATCCAGGCTTATGGAGCACCCACGGAGCTGGCACAATGTCTGCCTTTGTCCAAAACACATTTGCAAGCAAAAGGTCAGGGCCTTTGGGTGTTTTTTTTTCTTTTCTTTCATCAAGATAAGTCGAAGGTAATGAGTAACAGAGACAAGTCTGTGCATTCCTCAGCTAATAAGAAGAGGAAAAAAAGTGTTAAGTACAATGACCTCTTTGCTTTACCCTCATCTTATGCTTGTTTAATCCATTACTGTATGTGTTTTCACCTCATCTTACATAATGAGATTTTAACAAAAGTGACTATTTTTACTGTCACGCTGTATCCAGTCACATTTGATCATGAGGCACTTATTTTAGACATAGGCCCTAGTGAGGGAGAAGCAGCTGACTTTGTAATTTCTGTCACAAGATTAATTTTAAAATTGAGCCATAATAAGCAAATGATAAATTCTAGATTACAATCATTCACTTAAGCAATGCTGCATTTCTGTGTTTGGTTGTATGTTAATCCAGAGGTGTCCAGAGAAAGTTTCTTCTGCAACTCATGGCATTGTCTCCTGGAAATGCAACTCAAATACACAAAGACCAGACTTATTTGAAGTAGTTGTATTAATTGTGCACTGTTCCTTGTTTGAGTTGATCCCTCTCGGCAGCTGGTGGTAATATTGGGTGGGTGGGTTAACAAATGCATTTATATTGATCAAGAGTTTGCACTACAGTGATGCCCAAAAAACGCTCTGTCACACAATTACAAAAATAACTTTCTTTCATTGGACACTGCAACTTAAATCATCGGCCAACTTATCCAGGGCTCGGACGCACGGCAGCAGTCGAAGCATGGTCTCAGACCTCCCCTATCTGCAGTACTTTTTACAAATGTGTTTTTATAATGCACAGGTATTGAAAGAATATTGTTGGTTGCACTGGTGGCCCACATATTTGTGGACCATGAACTTTTCTCAGATCAGTCAATTTCAATAGCCATATTGCAAAGACTACTTAAATAACTATCCACGCAACACCTCTCATTACATTTTGGATTGACTAAATGTAGTGATACTGTGTGACCAAAAAGTTAGTCTAGAGTCAGTCTACAATAAATATGCAACTGCTGTTTGTTTGGACGACATTTTCAATGTGAGCGCTCTCTTTTTGTACAGACACAAATGGAGTTAATGTCTCTATAGGGATATTGTTTATGCAAAGAACGACAGCTAGCTCTCTGGTGCACAAACAAGAAACCTGAAATCCATAAGGGTTTGAGGTTTTGTAGTGGGCTGCAGCAGTTGTGTGCTGGAAAGGTCGTATTCTGTCTGGTGATGCTAGCACACTTGTCGTTCTCTTTGCTGTTTTTAATTTAGAGCATTGATTTTGTGCCAAATGGAAATATTACTATAGAGTTGTATTGAAACATTATTGTAGCATTATCCAATGTTCTGCTGCATTTCAACATTTTCAATGACTAACTGTGTTGGCTGTTCTGGTTTCATACGTTGAGAGTTGAATGTGCAGTATGAGTCCTGATGGGGGAGTTGTTATGCTCCTATGAAACATTAGCATAACTGCTCATTTCAGGTGGTGATGGCCTTCTAGAGTGAAATTGAGTGTTGCCAGGTTTGTCGTGAAGTATAATGTTGTGTTTTTAGAAAATTTTAACATATTGTGATATTGATTAGTACATTATTTCCCCCTTTTGCAACTTTTGGCAAGCAACAGTTGGAGGACAATTGGAGCAAGGACAATATAAGGTTGATTTTACTGTTCACTCTGGTGCCACTGACTTTTACATTGGTTATAATCAGATTTTGATTTAAGGCTCTGAATGGCAATTTATTATGATTTGAAATCTCAGGTGTCTGTCACATATGTAGGAGCAACTGCAATTTAAGCTGTCCTTTTTTACTCTAACTGATCACTTATCTGCCACTTTGTTCAACAAAGTAGGAATGGAGGTACATACTTTATGTAAAAATAGGACACAGTAAAAATAATGTGCATAACAGTATATTATTGCATCAACATAACACTTTTTACTTTACGCTCCGAGTTTGTGTCTTTCTAAAGCAGATATTTTGAATGTGCTCAAGTCCTATACCCATGCACTGACCGCACACACACATTAGTCATTTGCTTGAGTCATATTGTTTATGCAAAACTTGGTAAATTTGTGGTGGCTAATGTTACTTTGTGCACAGTAAAAGTTTTTATTGAGGCGCTTGGATTACTTCCTGCTTCTGAAGAGTGCAGTCGCACCTCTGCTTGCTCCTGCCAGCTTTACTTTTCTCTTTAGTTATCTACACATTTAGCATCAACTTTTTACATTACTTTTTACTTTCTATTAACTGGATTTTTATGTTTTTTATGTTTTTATGGTCTTACTTATTTTTTACTTTTTTAACAACACGTTGGACCTGCTGAGCGACTGGATTCTTAGTATCTATTTTTCAACATGTCTGGGATAAAAACGCTCGTGGGAGTTTTACTTACTCAAAGTTGTTCTAAGGGCAGAAAAAAAAATGATTGGTTGACAGATTCAACCAATGAAATTGGATCAGAGGCGGGGTCAAGACGTTTGGAAATTTGGAGGGAAGATACGTTATCGACTGTTCTATATTGGACTGAGAGATCACATTTATTGTATGGTAAGTAAATTTACGACATATTGTTTTTAATAAAAACAAACATAAACAGCCTCTAAGTGTACTAAGATAATTAGGGAAACATTGAAAGTGCACAAAAATAACAATCCTCGTCTAATCCAATCCTATTTTGATTCGAGTTTTTCAGTTCACCGCGCCAAAGCTGTTAACGTTATTGGATAACTATGCTAAAACATGGTTTTCCAGTGCTAACCTATATGCGATCACATAATTCGTTCAAGCCACCGCGACATTTCCCTCAAATTAATACATCCCCCGCCCTAGCGCTTGCAGCAGCAGCAGCTACCAGCGCTAGGGCGGGTAGCTGCTGCTCTTGGGGCAGGTGTATTCAATAGAGTCATATCGCCGTTATTTTTACTCTGCTGCTCCTGGGGCAGGTGTATTCAATAGAGTCATATCGCCGTTATTTTTACTCTGCTGCTCTTGGGGCAGGTGTATTCAATAGAGTCATATCGCCGTTATTTTTACTCTGCTGCTCTTGGGGCAGGTGTATTCAATAGAGTCATATCGCCGTTATTTTTACTCTGCTGCTCCTGGGGCAGGTGTATTCAATAGAGTCATATCGCCGTTATTTTTACTCTGCTGCTCTTGGGGTAGGTGTATTCAATAGAGTCATATCGCCGTTATTTTTACTCTGCTGCTCTTGGGGCAGGTGTATTCAATAGAGTCATATCGCCGTTATTTTTACTCTGCTGCTCTTGGGGCAGGTGTATTCAATAGAGTCATTTCGCCGTTATTTTTACTCTGCTGCTCTTGGGGCAGGTGTATTCAATAGAGTCATATCGCCGTTATTTTTAGTCTGCTGCTCTTGGGGCAGGTGTATTCAATAGAGTCATATCGCCGTTATTTTTACTCTGCTGCTCTTGGGGCAGGTGTATTCAATAGAGTCATATCGCCGTTATTTTTACTCTGCTGCTCTTGGGGCAGGTGTATTCAATAGAGTCATATCGCCGTTATTTTTACTCTGCTGCTCTTGGGGCAGGTGTATTCAATAGAGTCATATCGCCGTTATTTTTATTATATATTATGCCGTTATTTTTATTATATATTATTACAAAATATTTATATTTTAAAAACATAGCTTTTTTATTTATTATTTATATATATTTTTTTCTTTTTACTCAAAGTATCCTAAAAAAATTATCATATGTTCAGAAAAAATATTAAGCTGCAGAACTGTTTACAAATTTGATAATGAATCATCATATTAGAATGATTTCTAAAGGATCACGTGATAATGATCAGCTTTGCATCACAGAAATAAATGATAATTTAAAGTATAATAAATTTAAAAACAATTATTTTAAATTGTAATAATATATCACAATATTACATTTTTTTCTGTATTTTTGATCAAATAAATGCAGGCTTGATGAACAGAAGAAACTTCTTTCAAAAATATTAATATATATATATATATATATATATATATATATATATATATATATATATATATATATATATATATATATATATATATATATATATATATAATATTGTTATTTTGTCAAAATAACTGTTGTTTTTTTAATATGGCTTTGAATAATCTCCTAATTCCCCCCCTTTTTTAGAAATAAAATGGAAAACATTTGGATTGAAGGTGTTAAACGAAAGCTGAAGAGGGTTACAGATCTTGAGGTGATCCAAGAAGTTGTTGTTTTGGAGGAGGAAGACTTCATGCAATCATATATCAAGAAATTAGAAGAGGAAACTCACAGCTATTTTAAATCTCCTGTATGCACTCACAATGACTACTACTATTATGCATGTGAAAGATCAAATAAACCAACTGGATGTAGCAAAGGTAAACCAACTCAAACCAGGGCTAACTCTTGCAGGGCTTATGTGTCTTTCAAAATAATCAAGGATGCTGGAGTTACAGGTGCTGTTGTGCACAAAATGCTGAAACACAATGGACATGACATCAACATGCAGGAAGAGGGTATAAAAAATCGTGTTGATCCAGAACTTCTGGCTTTTGTTGACATGTGGCTTGAACAAGGACTATCGGTGTCAGAAACACTTCTGAAAAGTGTTGATTGGGCAGAAAGGCATGGACACATCGACAAACACAATCGTCGATATTATGTTACACCAGAGGATATTAGAGTCATCAAAAAGAGCATCAATGCCCTAATTTTCCCTGATGTAAAAGATTGTGTCAGTGTGGATATACTCGTCACATCAGAGCTAAAGGAGAACATTTGTTTTTATCAGCCATTAAGTGATGAACAGCCCTTGATAATTGTAGTACAGACACCCTGGCAAAAACAACTACTTAAGGAACACCCAAATCCCATGATGTTCATGGATGCCACTTACAAGGGGATGACCTCATATGGTTATGCATTTTATGCACTTCTTCTGAGCAATAGTATTGGAAGAGGAGTTCCATTTGCATACTTCATCATAAGTCAGGAAACAACAGCCACACTCACTCTTTGCCTGGAAAAGCTTTCTAGCTGTAATCCTGGTTTTCTCCCCCGGTCAGTACCCTTTGTATTTAAACTCTTCATTACTCATAATATATTTGCTTACACAGCCCATATCATGGAAAATGTAGTTTCCTTACATTTATAACTAATGTAAAATGTATACACGGTTTATGTTAAAAAAAAAAATCATAAGGTAGCTTCAATTCTCCATATTGTGACTTGCCTAACAAAAACCTGTTAAAATCATGAATTTCATGTGTATTCCTTTTTCTGTATAGGTCAGTCATGATTGACAAGGACCTGAAAGAGCTCAATGCCATAAGGCAGATTTTTCCTTCAGCAAAGGTCCTCGTTTGCTGGTTTCACGTGCTGCAGGTAGATGACAGAACAGTTCACATAGCAAATTCATTATTTCTAAGTATTTCTGATTATATTAAATATCTTAAAAATATCTTGATTATTTACTTGTATGATTATTACCAATAATTCACAAATACCTTAAAAACAGTAGTATGAGTTAGCACTGGACTGTTAATCATTAAAAGATTGTGATCTTGATTCAAACACCTATGCGATCCTATAGACCAATTTTAGGTTTCTAAACATTCAGGAGAGAAAAGCCTTTACGGATAGAGAATTACATGGATACAGTATACAATTGTTAGGTTTAAAAAGATTGCAGATTTTATTGATTCGATGTCATTTTCAAAATGTTGATTGCATATTATAAGAGCTTGTCACTCAACAATGAGCATTGTTATTCAATTAAATTGACGTTAGGTAGTGGGAGAGTCTTACAAATCCCAAACAGGGAAGATGTTTTTTTTTGTGTGCGAAGACTAAAATTTATTTTTCAAAAAACAAGTTTACACAGTTATCATGATAGTTCAATTAGGATTAAGAACTCAACAAAATAATGACTTAATAATAACTTAAAGGGTTGAATTAAATCAATAAATTAAAATTTTTAACAGCCATGAATTAAATTTCTGGTTACAGGTTCTTGGCCCGAGTTGTTTTTAGAAAGAGAGCAGCTGTCTTTTCAACCACAAAGTATCATTATTTCTATTACAAGAATTCAAATGACTACAGAAGTACTGAGATAAAAGTTTGTAGTTCAGATATAAACACTGATGTCTACGGTAGTAAAATAGATTAAATCAACTTTGCAAAGTAACTTAACAAATAAAGATTGTTGCATCAGCAAGAGGCGAAAAGTGACTGTTAAAATATATATTTGAAACATTTATTCAAAACAATAAAAAAAAGTGTGTGAATCATTAAATAAAAAATAAATAAATATTTGTAAATAGACTGCAATAATTAACATTTTCTCAGAATCTGTATTAAATTAAACTAGGTTTTATTTAGTTGTCTTTTCAGCATTTCACTTTATAAAACACAATTGTGACTTTGTCTATGCTTTCTGATTTGGAATTTCTAATTATTTTGTACATAATTACACAAATAATGGTAATAAAATCTAAAAATATATTTATTTTAACATGTAGGCTGTGCATAGGTGGCTGGTAAAACGAGATGGAGGAAACCTGCCAGTGCGCCAAAGGAACATGGTGATTCAAGCAATGGTCACAATGAAGGCGTGTTTAACGGTAACTGTTTCACCGCTATAACCTAAAACAAGCTTTTCCCCACACTATTCTGGCTTGACAAAGCTGTAAATAAGTCTTCAGGCCTTATAGATAGATTCTTCCTCTACTCAGATATTCTTTAGCTTCTGTTTTTAGACTGTTGATAGGTTATAAACATTGTGAATTTATAATGTTTTTGTTCTTCAGGAAGAGGAGTTTATTCAAACTTCCTCTACAATATGCAGAGAGCTGGATTCCTACCTTGGTAGTACACATGTATCAACATATTTGAAGAATCAGTGGATTTCTTTGGGGGACTTGTGGTCCAATTTTGGCAGATCATTCTATCATGAAAACAGTGAAACCAACAACAAGGCAGAAAGGTACACTATTTTAGGCTTATTTATTTTAAAAATGAACATGCATTCTTCATTTCATTAAAACCAATGAAGTTGTTTACTCAAGTAGTTTCAAACCAGTATGAATGTCTTCTGTTTAACACATAAGATATTTTGAAGAATGTGTGTAAGCAAACAGTCGATTAGCTACATTGACAGTTGCTTAGCCCAGTTGACTTCTATAGTCACTGACTCTTTTGGAAGGACATTTTTCATATTTAACTTTTTTGGTATGATAATCCAGTTAAGATAATGTTTAAAACTTGCATTCAATCAATATTCTGTTCCAGAAGTATTTGTCAAAATACTTTAATTCATAACTACCTTTTAAATATTTACTGTGGCAAATTGGTTGTCTTTACTACATAGATTCTTCCACACCATGAAATATCAGTTCCTGAAGGGGAACACTAACAGGCGGATTGACCAGCTCCTTAGCCTGCTATGTGGTGATGTCCACAAATATTACTGGTAAATTTTAATTGTTTTATCTACTGTTATCTTCCAAATCTATATCTATATATATATCTATATCTATATATCTATATCTATATATCTATATAGATATATATACATATATACATACATACATACATATATATACATATATATATGTATGTATATATGTATATATATGTATACATATATACATACATATATATATGTATATACACACATATATATATATATATACACACACATATATATATACATATATATATGTATATATATGCATACATATACATACATACATATACATATATACACACATATATATATATACACACACATATATATATACACACATGTGTGTGTATATAAATATATATACATACACACACACACACACACACACACATATACATATATATATATATATACATATATGTATGTATGTATGTATGTCATTTCCTACCATTACTAATTTACATTGCTAAAGAATGATTGTGTGATTTACAGGTACACAAAAGAGCTGGCAGCAAGTGGACGCATCACACAAAACAACAATGATTTCTCTGATGCTGTCAAATCTATGCTTGAGAAGGGGCTGGATTCAAAATGTAAAATGAATGAAAACGGAACATGCGTTATTCCACCAGATACTAGCACAGAGTCCCACACAGTTGATTTGGTCATGGTCAAATGTGACTGCAGAACATCCAGAAGCGGTTCTCTGTGCAAACATATACTTTTCTCGAGAATTGTTGCACAGCAACAAGGACTAGACATTCAAGACATCAGGTCTACTCTTGCTAGAAAAATAATCGATAGTCATTCGTATATCTCAGATGATGAAAACCTCAATGTCTTTCACAGTGATGGAAGTGTCGCAACTATAAATCACAAAAGCCCAAATTTTTGTACATGCATGGCAAATAGTCACAATGAAAAATGTGTCTGTATTTTGGTTCACAACATTCTTTACCTTCCACTGACACCTTCTGAGTTAATCTCTAATCATCCAGATTGCCAGAAAACACCCAACAGAAAGCCAAAACCTGAACTTCAGGATATGTTAAGGGACCTTATAGAATGGAGCCAATCAGAAATGTACACTGAAAACAAGGAGCTATACAAGACAGTAGAGAGGGCACACAGACAAGTTTTTCAAACTTCAGTATTCGGTCAAGAAAAAGAAAAATAACTGCACTGCATGCCTATCGGCAACAGGTAAAAATGTCAAAGCGTGTTACAATGAATTACATTTGTAAACGAAAAACAGAAGGAAAAGAGTAAAAACAAAAATTATTTGCAAAATGACCCTATTGTAGTGTTTACTAAACATTAAAAATGTTTGCAAAGTGTCTTCGGAATCTGCCATTAATAAATTGCATGAGATGCAAAACATCTGATATGACAATTTAATCAAAATATAAATGACTTGTTTCTAATTGCTCTTTGTATTAATATCCTAAAAAGCATAATAAACAAGCTAGCATGTGTAGTGCACATAAAAAAAGACATCTTGTAATGTTTTGTTTTATTTTATTTTTTGTACTGCTGAACAGTGACAATCAACAAGAAACAATCATTTGAAACAATGGAAGTACTAAATAAAGTGGGGTGAAATCTTACTCGTCTTCGGAGACTTTTGATTTCAGTGCTCTTATCTTTTCGTTAAGACAGGCATCAATTATTGTAAAAGTGCCCTTAATCACAGCAGGACCAAGACCATGTGTTGCCAGGCCAAATGTTTCCCAATTACTCTCCAAAGCTTCTTGTAAAGCTTTCATGTTCTTCCTGCAATTGAAAATATCAACAGCTGTTTAGTTTTCCAGTTCACCTGAGTATTAAATAATTTAGTTAATGTTAAGTGTAAAAGTGAATTGTTACTAAATTACCTGCAGTCTTCTGTTTTGAACATGGCTTCATTGACATTTCCCTCTTCCAACAGGGCTTCAGCCACTTTTTTCTGGGGGATGAATTTTGTTGCCAGGTACATGATGTCACCGGCCAGATCACTGCATTCATCTAAAATATAATTGAATTTAATAATAATAATAATAATAATAATATAATTATTTGTAATTATGGATACACTCAAAAAATAAACATGGCATGGTTGTGGGTGCCAGATGAGCTGGTTTGAATATTTCAGAACATGCTGATCTACTGGGACATTTCACTCACAAAAGTCTTTAGTGAGTACACAGAAATTAAAAAAAAAAAAAACCTATCGAATAACCATTTATTATGGGAGTTGAAATCTGGTATTCTGCAGATTATTGTTCTTGGCTGCTGTTATAGCCCACCTACCTCAAGGTTTAATGTCTTGTGCATGCTAAAATGATTTTCTGCTTACAGTACCAAGGTTTATACATAGTAAGTGCATAACAATAGTTAAAGATAATGTGTAAAGTCAGTTGAAATGATATTATATTATATAAAATCTTACTATAATATTAATTTTGTGATTCAAAGGCACAAAGCTATGATACTGGTATCAGAATTCCCTTTAAAGTTATTACTTCTACTATAGTATTACCTTCACAAAGTTTGGAGCACTGTGAAGTTAACTTTGTTTGCTTTGAGGGCTTCACCTCCAACTCCTCCAACTTCTCTATAATTTTCTTTTTTTGTCCCTTGGCCTTCCGGAGATAAGCCACTATAGTGTTTGCAGAGTAACTCTCTGGCAGAGAGCATCTTCTCTGTAGCTCATCTGATGTGACCAGGTATCTGAAATATCAATGTGTTAAATACATTATAATGATCTGTAAAAGATGGCGGTACTTTCGTTTAAAAATCCTCTTTAGATGCATAGGAACACAAAAGTAAGAAGGGTTTGGACCATGGCATTAAGATAATTTACTTGAAAGGGTTTTCTTTCTTTTTTTTAAATAAATGGGACTGATCTAGAGCATATTTTGCTTTAATTAAACCAATTTAAAGGAAAAAATGTACTAACCTTTTTGCTTGGTGAAAGTCTGACACTTTTAAAGCACTTTCCACTAGGAATCCCCCTGAAAAAGTTGGAAAGTAAAAGTAACCATACCAATGGGAGAGGAATAACATGCATTAATTTAAATCAAAATGAATTACTGTCTGTTGATAAATGCTTTTCATAGACTCATCTACAGCATCATAAAGTGTCTTAATTCTGGTTCCCTTTATTAATGCAACATTTATAGTATTTCTATGAGTGTCACCTGATTCTTTACTAGGTCAACAGTAAATAACATTATTCTTTACAATGACGTTTAAACCCATTATAGAGCAGATGCAAAACTTTACCTGTCTGATCTTGGCTGTGTCCTTGGCTGCTTTCACCCCAAAATACATTTCTGTCTTGTCCCTCAGCTTTTCTGTTTTCGTTACCATCTTCTGAACTGTCTTGTCCCTCAGTTTCTTTGATTCGGTTACCATCTTCTGAACTGCCTTCTATCAGAACTAATTTAGAAATAATATTAAAATAAACATGCTGATAGACTATTAGTCTATCAAAATATAAAAAGTCTAATAAAAATATGTAATATTTGAAGGTTTATTTTACAAGTGTCATTTATTCCAGAATTTTTTTACCTTGGCAAAACAGACACTTGGCATCCTCTTGATTCCCAAGTAGACATTTGTTATGGATATTTACTGAACAGGTTGAGCATTTTTCCTAAAAGGATCATTTGCATGAAAAAATGGTTAGGTCAAAAATGTTTAATTTTACTTTTACTCCCCAACTAATTAGTTGGATCTGGGGTCAAAAGACCACAAGATATTGTAACATGTTTCAGCTTACATTGCTGTAAATTTTCAAATGTACTTTGTGTCACTTGCCTTGTTCTTCCTAGTCACCGTGTTGTGACAGATACCACAAATACCTGACTTATCTAAAGCACATAAGAAAAATATTTGCTGCATTGTCACTCTTTCAACAGGAATCAACCAATAATAAACTCTAAATAAATTCATGTGTATGGTACTTACCAAGTGACCTAAAAAGAAACCACCCCAGTCGTTCTCTCTCTTGATGTATAGGCGAGCATGCAAGGTATCCCTTTGAGCCTTCTAGAATGGCCTCAGCAAACTAAAGGTGATCCAAAAAGAATAATTAATTCAATGCCACAAAAAGCTGAATTACTTTAGTTTAGCTACACTTTTCAAAGCAATAGAGCCCTAAGTTCCACAATCAACAGGAATTTTGTAGCAGAATAATAATAATTAAAAAAACATTAAACTAATAAAACAATTAGTTAATCCAGAATATATACAATATCATTACAAACAGCACAGTAGTTTCATGATCCCAAAAAACAAAAAATGAAATGATTTGCTGTACTACTAGTAGTAGTAATAATAATAATAATAGTAATAAAGATAAATGTATTTTTACCACAGTTGTGAAAACACCACAGGAAATACTGTCAGACTGAAGGCTGTGCTTCCTCTTTACCCATTTCCATGGCCCCCGGTACCCTTTTGATGCAGCAAATGTGCTGAAATGTAGGTAAAGTTTAAAATAAATAAAGTAGCTATAGTTCATATAGATGGGCAAAACAAAGTTCATATAGAAATACAAAAATGTAAATCTGTTTTATTTTAAATCTTTCCTGTACCTCCAGTTTTCTGCTAATTGATTATACTGCTGCTTAGTCTCCCCCAGTGAATTCAGGTAAGTAATAGTCTGATCCCTGATACTGCAGTGCTAGAACAAACAAACAAATTAGACATGTTACACTGGGAGCCAATATACTTGACATATTTATGACATTACAACTCACAGCAAAATGTATGTTTTCTTAGTGAATAACTTACAAAAAGTCCAATGATTACCATCCTCCAAATAGGGACCAACCACCTCAGTTTTATTTTCAAATATGTTTTTCTTAAAAGAAGAGAAAAATTATGAATGTAAAGTAAGATGTATATAATAACTTGAATTTATTTTGAGCAAATTCACAACTACTGTGTGAGAGTAGCAATTGATATTTGTCTATACTTGTTTTACCTGTAACACTTGTAAGATCAGGCATTTAAATTTTGACAGGAAAATTCTTACCTTGGTAAAATAACAGCTTCTTGCTCGTGCTCTGCCCTCCAGAATGTGAGTCATGGTATGGGTATTAAGAGCCAAAACATTTGGTTTCTTCTAAATGGGGAAAAAATCAAATAATAATTATTGCTATGGTGCAACTTCACAAGTTTGACAAGGTGGATGGAAAAGAGCAAAACAATTATTGAACGGTGCCAGCAACGCTTGTGAATGGAGAGATCAAAATGATCAGAAAATAGAGCTGAGAACATATTTCCTGACCATTTTGGTCGCTCCATTCATGCTGCTTGAACGGTTCCAATAATTATTGTATGGAAAGTAGGCAACCCTTCTCCTGGAGTGCACTGGGCATGCAAACTCCTAGGTAGGGGTGGGCTATATAGAAAAGTAACACGATACATGAAGACATTTTCACAATACTAGTAAAAAATAGCCATATTGCACACCCCTACACTCAGATGTGTTAGATTTATGTTAGCAGATATATCTGTAAGATTGCAAAACTCTGGTGTCTTCCCCTTATATAGAAAATATTCAAAGTAGTTAACCATCTTACCATGCTGAACAGATGTAACAAAGCATCCATTATCTGAGGAGGCATCAACCAAAGAACAACAACAACAAAAAAAAAAAAACACAATTAGCATGAAAGGGATTGTTCACCCAAAATATCTACTTTTGTGTTCAGCAGAAGAAAAAAAAAAATCATACAGTTTTGGAACAACTGGAGGGTGAGAAAATACATTATGAGAGACCAAACATTTTGATATTTGGGTGAACAAAAGCTGCACCATAAATCATTAAAGGATCAAGAGCTTGATTCAAACAACAATGTGATCATATTAAATTCACCTGTATCTATAAAACCATTGAAAAAAAGACACTGGAAGATTAGATTCTGTATTTGAGCTATTCGAACCCAGAAAAAAAAGTTATTTTCTAACTGTATGAAACAGCTATCCAGCAATCCAGAAGCAATCCAGATTCTAGAAAATTATTTACATACACATAAAAAAAATAAGTTGTATTATAGAATATATAAGAGAAATGTTACCTCATCAGATACTTTGTTGTTTTCTACAAGGGATTCAAAACTTTCCATGTAAAGTGGATAGGGTCCAATCCTTCCAATGCTGCATCCATGCAGTCCTCCAGACTTCATAACTTGTAAGACTGCAAAGGTAATTTTTTTATTTTTTTTTGTTTTTAAACTATTGTTTTAGTATTTTATATTTTTTGTTAAAACATTCTGTGATCATTGCATATTAACACTTTCTAGAGCAAATACATATTGTAGGAGACTACACTACTTACCATTCATTTTTTTCTCTGACAGAAATGTTCCTCGAAGACAGAGGGATAGGCTGGCTGAAAAATATTTGAAAACATTAGCCTTAAGAACACTGTTACCAATCTTAAAGCATTAAATATTAAAATAAAATCAAATAGGCTCTCTTGCCCCAAGAGCAGCAGACTAAAAATAACGGCGATATGACTCTATTGAATACACCTGCCCCAAGAGCAGCAGACTAAAAATAACGGCGATATGACTCTATTGAATACACCTGCCCCAAGAGCAGCAGACTAAAAATAACGGCGATATGAATCTATTGAATACACCTGCCCCAAGAGCAGCAGACTAAAAATAACGGCGATATGACTCTATTGAATACACCTGCCCCAAGAGCAGCAGACTAAAAATAACGGCGATATGACTCTATTGAATACACCTGCCCCAAGAGCAGCAGACTAAAAATAACGGCGATATGACTCTATTGAATACACCTGCCCCAAGAGCAGCAGACTAAAAATAACGGCGATATGACTCTATTGAATACACCTGCCCCAAGAGCAGCAGAGTAAAAATAACGGCGATATGACTCTATTGAATACACCTGCCCCAAGAGCAGCAGACTAAAAATAACGGCGATATGACTCTATTGAATACACCTGCCCCAAGAGCAGCAGACTAAAAATAACGGCGATATGACTCTATTGAATACACCTGCCCCAAGAGCAGCAGACTAAAAATAACGGCGATATGACTCTATTGAATACACCTGCCCCAAGAGCAGCAGACTAAAAATAACGGCGATATGACTCTATTGAATACACCTGCCCCAAGAGCAGCAGACTAAAAATAACGGCGATATGACTCTATTGAATACACCTGCCCCAAGACCAGCAGAGTAAAAATAACGGCGATATGACTCTATTGAATACACCTGCCCCAAGACCAGCAGAGTAAAAATAACGGCGAAATGACTCTATTGAATACACCTGCCCCAAGAGCAGCAGAGTAAAAATAACGGCGATATGAATCTATTGAATACACCTGCCCCAAGAGCAGCAGACTAAAAATAACGGCGATATGACTCTATTGAATACACCTGCCCCAAGAGCAGCAGAGTAAAAATAACGGCGATATGACTCTATTGAATACACCTGCCCCAAGAGCAGCAGAGTAAAAATAACGGCGATATGACTCTATTGAATACACCTGCCCCAAGAGCAGCAGAGTAAAAATAACGGCGATATGACTCTATTGAATACACCTGCCCCAAGAGCAGCAGAGTAAAAATAACGGCGATATGACTCTATTGAATACACCTGCCCCAAGAGCAGCAGAGTAAAAATAACGGCGATATGACTCTATTGAATACACCTGCCCCAAGAGCAGCAGCTACCCGCCCTAGCGCTGGTAGCTGCTGCTGCAAGCGCTAGGGCGGGGGATGTATTAATTTGAGGGAAATGTCGCGGTGGCTTGAACGAATTATGTGATCGCATATAGGTTAGCACTGGAAAACCATGTTTTAGCATAGTTATCCAATAACGTTAACAGCTTTGGCGCGGTGAACTGAAAAACTCGAATCAAAATAGGATTGGATTAGACGAGGATTGTTATTTTTGTGCACTTTCAATGTTTCCCTAATTATCTTAGTACACTTAGAGGCTGTTTATGTTTGTTTTTATTAAAAACAATATGTCGTAAATTTACTTACCATACAATAAATGTGATCTCTCAGTCCAATATAGAACAGTCGATAACGTATCTTCCCTCCAAATTTCCAAACGTCTTGACCCCGCCTCTGATCCAATTTCATTGGTTGAATCTGTCAACCAATCATTTTTTTTTCTGCCCTTAGAACAACTTTGAGTAAGTAAAACTCCCACGAGCGATAAAAACAACTACTGCAAACTCTTTCTGCCAAAATTGTTGGAAATACCAACAAGAAATCAGTGTGCTACAAACAAAGATTTTTGCTTTGGAATCTGAAAGAGGACTTCAGGATACAATCTCGATCACACAATGTGATAAGACTGTGAATTTAAACTTGGAAGATACAGTGTCATTCCCAAAGCTGAGCAAAGTAAAGGGATTTAAACAAAATGATGACACCTGGCATAAACTTTGTGCCCAGCCAAAGCAGCACTGGATTAGTAAAAATAATGCTGGCATCACAAGAGCACATGTAGCATCACCAGACATCCAGCTAAAAAACAGATTTGAATCACTGATGAATGAACCAGAAAACTCTGCTTTAACTGTAAAACATGGAGGAAATAAAACTTTGTCTATGGAAAACGGGAGACATGAATCTGTGGAAAAGCACCAGGGAAACAGAGACAGAGAATCTATGCCAAAAGTGAAGGACGGAGATCTCCTGTTGCTGGGAGACGGTGCTGTCAGGGACATAAACTATAGTTGTTTTGTTACATGCAGCTATCCAAGTGTTATGGTCACTGATATAACAGCACTCCTCCCCCAAGTCCTGTCCAAACACACAGGCATTAAACAGCTGATTGTACACGTGGGTGCAGTTGACACCAGGAAGAGAGAATCAGAGGTTTTAAAAAAAGATTTCTCCAGGCTTTTAAATAAACTTGAAAATCTGGAAGTGCAATCCTTTATCAGTGGACCACTCCCAAACATTGACAGAAGGATCAATAAATTCAGTCGGCTGCTTGCATTAAATACATGGCTGTCCAAGACCTGCGAGACAAGAGGAGTACATTTTTGATAACTTCAACTTGTTTTGGCCACGTGTAGACCTGTTTAAAGGAAAGGGCTCACACCTGAACAGAGGAGGGGTCAGGAGGCTAACAGATAATCTCCTGCACTCCCGGAGACACCTAAATGGTTCTGGGCATCCTCTTAAACAAAGAAAGGGTCCTCTGAGAAGCCATCATCCACTAAATGAGAAAAACACTCCAGCCTCACCAACCAAGGATCCTCCTCTGACTGGACCACCATCAACACCTGCACTACTGAAATGGACCCCCCCAATAGGACCCTGGACCCCCCAGTAACATCAACACCTTCTGCGGACCTCACCATCTCTGTCCCATCCCCGGATTCACCAATGGGATTTCCAGATCACCTGGAAATGTTGGTAAAATCTGGAATTAAGATGATACCCCTCACACCTGACTTGGCCAGGTCACGGGTTCTATCATCATCCCGAAAAACATCACCCCCAATACCACCGAGGAGCACCAATTCTCCACCTCGGCCAGTACAAATGAGACCCCCGACAGGTGTCCAATGCACCCCTGTCAGACCCCCTCCACCCCCTCCCAGACCACCTCCTCTCAGACCCGCTCCAAAAGCCTTGACTAGCATCAAGGCTACTATCAGCGATTAGGACACCGAGGGCCTCTGCTGTTCCAGGACTTTTCGTCATAATAAAACACTTATCAACCCGAGGCCCTGGGAGAGAACACTCCCCCCAGCTCCATAGCTACAGTCAGAAGTCACAGACTCGAGAAGAGAATAACACTTAGATTGTCTAATCAGACAAGCCTGATTCAAATCCCCTGCAAACAGATAAAGTCTAGTCCTGCTCAAACACACTTGAAACTCGCAGTGTTCAATGTCAGGTCTTTGGGAAAGAAATCTTTTTTAATTAATGATTTTATCATTTCAAATAAGCTTGATTTTATGTTTTTAACAGAAACATGGTTAGACAGCAAGACTGGAAATGCTGTCCTTATTGAATCCACCCTATCGAATTTCACATTTTTATCCAAAATGCGGAAAACAAAAAGGGTGGTGGTGTTTGTGCTATTTTTAGGGATAATATTCTTATCCAGAAACTATCACTTGGGGAGTTTTCAACATTTGAGTATGTGTCATTCCAAATGGAGTTGAGGTTTACTCCATCTATTTTATATGTTGTTCTTTACAAACCACCCCAACAATGGCATGATTTTATTGATGAGTTTACTGAAATGCTTTCGGTTATCTGCACAGAATATGAACAAATAGTCATATCAGGTGATTTTAATGTGCATGTGGATAATGTTTGTGACAGGAATGCCAAAGAACTTTCTTCTGTTCTTGATACTTTTGGTCTTTGTCAGCATGTTAATGAGCCGACCAATAACAGAGGTCACACTCTGGACCTGGTCATTACAAAGGGTGTTCATATTTCAGATGTCACTGTGATTGATGTTGCTCTGTCTGATCATTCTTGTGTCTTCTTCCATCTGTCCATAATTCCAAAACTTGCTGCTGTACCTACAATTGTTCAGAAGAGTCACATTAATGATAACACCAGGACACAGTTTATGGAGGCAATCAGGTTTGAAAATGCCTCATCAGGTCAAGTTGATGATTTGATGATTGTTGAATTGTTATACTTCAGTTATGGACGCCATTGCTCCTGTTTAGGTTAAAGTGATGAAGAGGCAGAAGGCTCCGTGAAGCAATGTTCATTCTGTCAGGGCAAAGAAAATGGAATGCCGAAAAGCCGAAAGAAAATGGCGTAAATTTAAACTCTTAATTCATTATGAGGTATACAAAGAAAATCTGCATGTTTTCAATCAAACTTTGAAAAAAGTAAGAGAAATATTCTTCTCAGAGCTCATTAACAACAGCAGTAACAACTCTTGTGTCCTGTTTGCTACAGTGAACAGATTAACAAACCCTCCAGCTCCATTTCTTCCAGAATTAGTTCCCACCACTAAATGCAATGAGTTTGCATTGTTTTTTAACGACAAGGTTCAAGGCATTAAACATGTGATACAGTCCAAAGGGCAAACAACAACACTGCAGCCACATAGGAGACCTTTGGTTGAGTTTACACATTTTACACCCATTAATGACAGAACTGAAAAAAAAAATGAAAAAACTGTCTCTAGCCTGAGTTCATCAACCTGCTGCCTCGACAACTCACTGATATAGTCAATAATTCCTTACAGTCTGGAACATTTCTAGGGCCTTAAAAACTGCTGTCATTAAGCCTTTCCTAAAGAAGAGCAGTCTTGACGCTACAGTGCTCAACAACTATCGGCCCATATCAAACCTGCCATTTTTAGGGAAAGTCATCGAAAAAGTTGTATATCAGCAACTTAATGACTTTCTATTGCTTAACAACTGCTTTGATCCTTTTCAGTCTGGATTCAGGCCCATCACAGACTGAGACTGCACTTATCAAAGTCACAAATGACATCCGTCTGAACACTGACGCGGCCAAAGTCTCTGTCTTAGTTCTGTTGGACTTGAGTGCTGCGTTTGATACAGTGGACCATGAAATCCTGTCACAAAGATTAGAGGAATGGATAGGTATATCTGGGACTGCTCTTAAATGGTTTCAGTCCTATCTTGAAGACAGGAAGTACTTTGTTTCGGTTGGAAACTGTGTATCAGACCAAATGGCCCTGACATGTGGGGTTCCACAGGGGTCTATCTTGGGACCTCTACTATTCAATCTTTACATGCTTCCTTTAGGCCAGTTAATACACAGCTGTGGCGTATCCTACCAATATTGTTCCTCTGTGTGTTTTTAGACAAGCATTTACTGCCATCTTGTGGTCTGGAGGATGCATTTTGATAGTGGCGTCATGTTAAGATATTTTGACTAATGCTTTCATGTGGACTGATTTTCTTTTAAAGGAAAGATTTTTTTTATGATGATATCTGTGTACATATAGCCCAGGCCTAAATATATATATTTTTTTTATGGAGAGATTAAAGCTCTATGTCCGTTTAATGCAGCAGATTTTCATCTGTGGTCATAGAAATAGAGTGACCCAATCGAAGTCGACTATGTAAACAAGCTCTAATGACTTATCCGTTCTCTTTTTTCAACAGCAACACCGAAACCCCGTTTACCCCTTTGCCAAACTGTATGCCTCTGAACCGCTCTCAAGTTGACACTAAGTGATGTTGTCTGTTTTTGGACCAAAGTTGTTTGGTAGCCTGAGGCTCACTTGACTAACTGCACAGTGTGATGGACATCGAGACGCAGATCATAGCTGATTGTATCACATGGTTTTATTCCATTTTGTGACAAGGCCTTAACATACACATAATATCATTTGAAATCATATTGTTGTTGTGTTGTATAAGATCACTTTTGTAGGTGTGATTCCTTCCTAAAGCATAAAAGACACTACTGTTTGTAATGTCATTAGCTTTAAGTGTAATAAAACGTTCAAACTCAGAAGGCACCCTGGAAACACACATTGCCTGCAATGTAAATATTTTTCACCGGAATGTTGCACAGAAAAGTTTGAGTAGGAACAGCTCTAATGTTAAAGGCATTTGGACTAGAAATGTCATTGTTTATGTAAATAAAGAAAAGCCAGGCTCTTCCATTGTTCATGAAAAAAACAAACAAACAGATGTTTAAGTGGCTAATAACATTAAATATGTTTATCATCAGTCTTTTCTCACTTTACACAAATCAGATCAGTGATTTTACTGTTTGAAACTATATAACACAAAATAAGTATCCTAATTTGTAAGTCCAGCGTGGCCTGTGACCTCTCGATTTTATATAGTAAAGAAGGTTAAATAGTTTTTTTTTTATTGACTGTGAATAATTCACTGTGAACCCCTGATGAGGAAAATTCACAAAAGACAGTTCTCACGTTGGTGGGAAAAACCTGGAAGAAACACTGAAAGAACATGCAAACTCCAGACAGAAGAGTCCATCACTGTAAAAAGTTAAATGCAGGTTTGAGTTATTATATATATGTTATTTTTTTCTGATCCTACAGGTTTTTGGTAAACTATAAACAAATTACACCGGCCAAAGAGAACATCAAAAAACCTGAACAGTCTTTTACATATTGGCCTTTTAGAGACATTTAATTCAATTTCTTCATAGTTCCTTTGGCCAGAACAATGTGTTAGTAAATATGTTACATTTTAATGTGATTGTAATGTAAATCATGTTTTAATGTCTTTACAGACGTGGGCTGACATGTCTGTATTTATTATACACATAATAAATAAACACAATGACTCCAAACTATTCAAAAATATACAATTAAATCTCTGAAAGAGCTGTTTGATTTGTGCCAGTGGGGGCTGAAGTTATTACTAGCATGGGGGTGTGTGTGATTTTACATTACACTTGCGCTCTGAATGAAGATGGAACAGATGACACCCATTCATCTGCAACATTAAAAGGTATGTTTCTTTGATTTCACATTTTTTTCTAGCAAGCTAATGGTAGCTAACTTTACAGTAATTCATGGAGCTGAATAAATGTTAATACAGAAGTTAATGCATTGTCTGTTAAATCATAAACATTACCATCGAAAACAGTGAGCTCATTTTATTCAACAGTGCTGTGTATATTTCACAGACATAAAATTCTTTGACTTAGTGATTTAAAAGGGCTAAAAGTTCAAATATTGTTGATGAATTAAAGGGACCACATTTTTAGGATTCAAGGGAAAAATAATAGTTAGATTAATTCTTTTAACTTGTTGGAATCTGTTTCAGCCGGGCTCATCCTCACTAAAGAGGGGAGATTTCTTTGTTGGACCGGAGAACTATTTGAGAACTCACTCATGGTAAAAACAAGGTGTGTCTTTATAATTTGTTAACTATTTAATAGAACAATGCAATGGTTGCATGAATGAAAGGGGTAAAGATATTTATTGTCCACTATGTTTGTGAATAAATTAGTTTGTAACACCCTTAACCTTTGGAGTTTTGCTGTAAACTTAAATTAATTCATAATATTTGACTAAAACATTTTAAAATACATTGGATTCAGTCAAAAAAATAACATACCTTATTGTTGAATTAATCACATAAAGAACAATGCTTAATATATACATTAAGTATATATAGTATATTAAAGTGAGTGATTTGAAATAGGTTTATAGTTTAAAATTGAAACCTTATTGGTGTAAATAATCTAAAATAGTTTTTTAAAATAAAATATTAAAAATATAATAAAATTACAGTAGGCAAGGGTATCTGTAAAATGTGAACATATTTATATTTTTTTTCTGAACATCTCCACTTTCTTTGTGAGAAAAACTATAACCGGTGTCAAAAGCACTCAGGTTTTATTGAGTTATTGTTAATCTGAAGTTTCTGTGTGGAGTTTGCTCTCTGTGTCGGAAGCTCTGGTTTTATAACTTTCCTGAATAAATAAAGGTTGAATGAAACTAAATTAAAAAAAGAAGTCTCATATGTTCATATCAGTAACAATATGGCCTCATTTTAGTTCTTCACACAGAATAGTTAGAACTTTCTTGTAACAATGATTCATTTATTTATTTAGTTTATTTGTTTTAGAGCTGGCTGTTGGGTTTCAAGGTTTTGATTTTGAAAAATGTTTCTATATCATAAAAACAAATTTAACAGAAACATTTTCCTCTCACTACTGCACTGTGTGATGGTTAATGCAGATACTCACTCCAGCGCAGCTTAAATAATGGTGCCTTGTGACTCTGCAGGTGCTACAGATGAGTAATAATCGGCCAGTTTAGGAGGTTTGCTGTATCGCTGAAAGACGTATTCTGGCAGTTTACGTTTTCCTTCCAACTATTCGTTAGTCCGAGTCATACTCTGACTGAGTGACAAACACATTTAATCAGCCACAGTTAGGTGTGGGAGGGGCTCTGGCCAGTCCCAGCTGAGACACCTTTTTTGTCTAAAAAGCTAGCGCTGACTGCTAGAGTTACTCCTTTTGCTGCCGTCGTATTCAGTTCATGCAGAGTTGAAAAAGTGGAACAAATGAAACGATGACAATAATAAAAACAGGTCTAAATCAGTGTGAAATGTCTTTACTGTCAAAATTAGACCCATTGATTTATAGCTCAGGTAAAGTTCTGCTAAATCTAAAACACACCAGAATAATGTTAATACATAAGGATTTGATGCACAGAGCATAACTCTGTCTGCCTCAGCTAAAAGCCTGATGTGTTGATTTGAAAAAAATGACACTTTCTAGACACTTTAGATTTGCAAATAAGTTACTTCTATAAATGAACTTACTCAAATTATTTGATAGAATTCTTGATGTGTAAATTATAGTTTATTGCCAGCAACAAAAAAGCTGTATGTGTTTTACCAGAGACAGTAGAACATAGTAGTAGTACTCTGTATAAGAGAACAATAGCAAGAAAAATAAACATAAAAACTGATCAAATTTATATTGTGATCTTGAAATAAGAAAATCTGGATATATCATTTTTGCCATATTGCCCAAGTAATATTCACCAGATAACAATTGTAATATTACCATCATAATGATTTTGTTTTGAAAAGCAGGAGTCAGTTGATAAAAGTGTGTGTAGTGTCTGTCAGGCAAATTATGGACTGATAGATTTATTAAAAATAGCCATGCATAAACACTAAAAGCACTTTATTTTTACATAAGATAAAAAATATTATCAACCAGCTACTGAGAAATACATATCACATAATTAGAGACTTGTGGGACAATCTAATTAATAGAGATTGATGCTATAGTACTCTTTATTTTAATTGTCTTTTTAGAGCTGTATATAAAATGCATTATGTCGAGCAAACAGAATTTCAAATACAGCCAATTCTTTGATGTTCTGGTTGATAGGCAACAGATAGTTCTAGATTCTGAGTCACTTATTCTAGAAGTTCTAGGAGTTCTGGGCTCAGACAGTCAGTCAAAGACAATACATTAGTGGGTTACCACATTACGAGAGAAGCATACACACCGAGAGAAAACGCACTAAAATCATTATGTTTGCGAGGTCAGAAGTATTTGATGAGAACTGTTCAATGAATGGTAAGAAACAACTGCACAAGGACCACAACTGAATTTATAATATTCATTAAAATAGATGGGGTTTCACGTTTTCTCGATCCCTTGAGATTTGTTAATAGTGAATCTGTTAAATATAGTCCTCAATTGTGATTGTACACAGTTTTAAATTGTACTATATATCAAATGAATTCCTACAGTTTGGTTTAAAGAGCCAATACTGCTCTTTTATGAGGGTTTCTAAAAGTTATTGTAGGCCAAGACATGAAAACGTTTTTAACAAGTGATACACGTTATTTGTATCCATTTTATCACTATCCATTTATTAATCCGAGCTAGTCTGTGTCTAAAATGTGTGTACACTTACACATGCCATAAGAAAATGATTAACATTACACACATACTGTGTATATACTGTGCTGTTCTTTATGGTGCTGTTTTAAAACATTATAAATGACCCACAACAGTTTTGTTCAGCTCAGTATTCAAGAATATCTGTAAAATATGAAATTATTTATACATTTCTTCTAAACGTAGACACTAAAAGTAGTTATGTTGTATCAAATGAGTTATCTTTCACCAGGAGTCTCATATGTTCACGTCCCAACCATAAAGCCTTAAGTTTTATTATTGTACTATTATCCATTCATATAAGAGCTGGGGATCAAATAAATTTATTTAAATAATTGAATTTAGATTTTAAACACAGTCAAAATGTTCACCATATTGAAAACAACAGAAACAGTTTCCTTTAACCATTACACTGTAAAGTGTGCTGGTGATTCCACACAGTTTTAAAACTATATCAGACAAATTTCCTACATTTAGTAAAAAAAAAACTATTATTTGCCTTTTATAATGTTGCATGTTATGAAATGTTGGCATTTAGTCACATTTAATTATTTAGTTTTATGATAGTGTTATTTTTCCACTAATAATCTAATATTTTCTGTCTTAACCAGAACTAAGGAGAAGCCAACGTCTGCAGAGTTCTGGATATTACAACCCCGATGGGACTCCTGTGATCTCCTACAAAGAAAGACTTTACAAGTAGGTTGTTGTTTGATATACATTTGGGATTTTCACCTGCTGTTTGTTTTCCTCATAAGACGTGTCCTTTTGTCGTAGGGTGTTCAAGTGTAGGCGTCGGAAGAACAAGGCAAAGTCTCGTGTTCGATTTCCGGACGATAACACCGCTGTGAAGGATTATGTGTCCGGAGGCTCGTCCTGTTTTATGATAAAACCGATTATCATAGTCCTTCTTTTTCTGGTTTTGATAACTTTTGGTAAGTAAGATAATTACTAATAATAATACTTATTTTTTATTTACTATTAATCAAATATCTCTGACAAGTTTTTTGTTGCTCTATTTAGGTAGCACATACCACATGTTCATGAACCAATATGCGAGAAATGCCTACATGAGGCTGTTGGCAACTAATGCTGACAACATGCAAAATTTTGCACTTTCATCAGAAGGTATGTTTTTTTTGTTTTTTATAAGCATTGCAGTTAAAAACCTTTTTAATTTAGATGTAAGATTTGTAAATTGTTGCTTGTATTTTCACAGGTGCAAAGATTCGTATGTGTCAGTCATCACAGACATACCACCCTCCTGGATTAGACCAGGAGAGTAACTGGTGGTGCAAAAAACAGAATATTGTGCTACAGGTAAGACTTAGTCACACTTTTCCAACTTTACCTAGGCCTTCTCTTTTACATTTATGTAGTCACTGTCATTTTGGTGGGTAAAAAGCCGAGTAGGGTGTACCAGTAACAATTAAGATATAAAATACTTCTGTAGTCATTTTAATCTAAATCTTGCATCTTTTATTGCTGTGAAGTACTTTGAGTTACCCAGTATATGAACTGTGCTGTATAAATCAAAGTGCCTTGATTTGCCTTGCCATTGTCTTAATCTAAGCTCTACATGTGTATAAAGGTGTTCGGATTATTGTCACTGCATTTTTATAACTCTATCCTCCTCTTTGTTTCTTCAGCCCTATTCACCTCTGGTCACAGGAAAGTGCTGGCCTTTCACTGGCGACCACGGACAAATACATATTGAGCTCGGCAAATCCATCAAAGTCACCCATATAACGCTAGGGCACATAGGGAAGATTCAGTCCCCAACTGGCTCTATCACAAGTGCACCCAGGGAGTTTTCTGTTTATGTAAGTTATTCTCTTCAACCAAGGCATATCACACATATCATGAGATGGTGTAGATGATAAACTACAATTAAGTGTATTGATCTTTTAGGGCCTAAACTCGATTGATGGTGAGGGAAAGCTGCTGGGAAGGTTTACATACGACCAGGAAGACCAGTCCTTTCAAACCTTTCCTCTGCCAGATCAAAACAGGAATGGTGACGCATACACACACATCAGGCTTCAGGTTCACAGCAACTGGGGAAATCCGAAATACACCTGCCTCTATAACATCAGAGTGCATGGATTTCCGTCCCACCACGCCGACCTGGAGTAACTGTGTAACTATCCTTGACTTGACGAGACTCGACTCAGAGTCTCAGAGTCAGAACGTAATTGGAGTTTAGAAGATTTAGAAACTGAAAATTCACAGGAAAAAGGCAATTGGACCTTTTAAAAGTAAAATCATATAAGGTGGTTGTAGACAGGTGTTAGATGGAGGATTTGCTTCTGTTATAATATTGAGCACTTGCAGAGATAGGACATTTCAAACTTCAATGTCTGATCAGAACAAACAAATACATTATATTTGTTTTTTTAAGTTGGACTCTGATGTTTGAAAGTCTCCTTTTTCACAAAGTAAGACTGTCCACTATCTCAAATGCTCATTAGCAGCAGCAGCACCTAGTCCTCAGCTAAAGCTAAACACCTCTTCACCTTACATGAGAATAATAGACCTGTGAAACCCTTAGTGAAGACTATCAGTAAACCCCATCTAGACCCCATCTAAACTCCATCTAAACTCCATCTAAACTCCATCTAAACTCCATCTAAACCCCATCTAAACTCCATCTAAACCCCATCTAAACTCCATCTAAACTCCATCTAAACCCCATCTAAACTCCATCTAAACTCCATCTAAACCCCATCTAAACTCCATCTAAACTCCATCTAAACCCCATCTAAACTCCATCTTTCTAAACCCCATCAAACCCCCAGTAGCCCAACTTGTCGAGGCAGACGACCGTTCTCCTTGAGCCTGGGTCTGCCGGAGGTTTCTGACCGTTAAAGGCAGTTTTTCCTCCCCACAGTTGCCAAAGGCTTGCTCAGGAGAATTCTGTTGGGTCTTGTCATCTTGCGGTTTTTGACCGTCAAAATGATAAAATATTAATTTGGACTAGTAGGACTGTCCCTGTAAGGACAACAGGTTATTAGGTAAATAATCGACCTTTTCTGCAACCACACATTGATTGGACTCTGATAAATACTCATCTGAAGAAATGGTGGAAGCCAAGGCATTAGTTTTCATGGGAAAACCTTGAAGACCTTTATTTTGAAAAGTCTAGATGCCTTTGCTTTATCCTTTTCTTCACGATGACCTTCTGAGAACCGTCAAAGACATCTCTATCTGCAGTACACTAACTTTTAGTGAACTTCCAACAGTGTTTAATTTGGTGGTAGTTAATCTGGTCATAATTAGGAAAAGCAATCAAATGTAAAAAACTGTCTTGATTCTGTACAAAATTACAATAAATTTATTAAAATGTCCATTTGTCTACTGGATTTGTTTTTATTTTGCCTTCAAAACAGCATGTTTTATTAAAGTTAAAGTTTGACTGTTAAAGTTTGATGTTAGGATCCCTGTCTTTTTCTTGTGTTGTCCTGTTTGTTTCTCCTTCCCTTCTGTCTGTTTGGAGCTGGCCGGACTCATCAGACTCATCACTTCTCACCTGCACTCCCGGCAGAAGAGAAAACCCCACCCACTCAACGCACTATTGGACGAGACGCTCAACAAGATTCTCTCGTGTTTTGTTTATGAAGAACTTCAGCAGAGACAGAGAAGTGTCTCTTAGATGCAGTGGTTCATCTGTGAATGTTATAAGTTCTGATGTTTGTGAACTTTAAATATGTATAAATAAATAAAAAGAATGTCATATATCAATGTCTGTTTATTTAAAATGTAACTATTATTATTTGCAAATATTTAGATCACATGAAATTAAAATTCTAAAGTTAATGTGAGAAATAAATCATTTATTATTAAAGAAATTGTTATTTGTATGATATTCATTACTCTACATGTCAATAAAAGACACAGATGAGGACCATATCTATATCTTGAATCTAATCTAATATGGTCTTGGTACCGTAGCTTGTCTGTGGGAGCAGAACGACTTTGACAGAGAGTTGTATAAGGCCTGTGTCACAGATCTTTCTCATCATGTGAGCATACTTTTGTGTGCAGTCATCGGTTAAATTACATTTACGAGGTGTGATGGTTTTAATTCAAACTAAGCAGCCATGGCTTGCAGGTACAAGAGGGGCTTCAAATCATTGGTGTCAACTTGACATGAGTCTTAGCAGGTGAAGACAAGTTGGTTTTCTGTAGCTTGAGCCTTCAAAAAATCTATGCAAAACATTTATAATTTTACTCAATACTTTGCTGGTTTATTTATAGTAGCAAAATGGAATGGAAATTATGTCTGTGAACTAAATTTGAAGCCAGTCACTATTCTTTTGGCTAAACCTCATGCTATCTGTCTTCTGTATTGCCTTTTTTGAGACAACGTGCCAAATCCTGCCGTTCTAGACTGAAGTTAACTGTTAACTAAGAGCATACAGTATATTCCAAATATCTGGACTGGATTACTCAGAACTTTTCTGGTGAGTGTTCTGCTGCTGTGCCACCAAAGCTACTACTTACTATCATGCTCCATGTTTGAGGTTTACATACAAATAAACTGCATATGTCATTCATATGGCACATCCACATCAAACAGTCTACTACTTTATTATATCTTCTCAAAACCCCTCCCACAACAACATACAACAAAATCACATTAAGAAATATTTATGATGGGAGTCATTGCTGTGTAAATTGGCACTTCATTTGTAAAAAGCATTCCACCCGCTCCACTAACATTAGGGGTAAAACGCAGGCTCATTCATACGGTGGCCGAGACAGCTCAACACGCTGCAAATAAAAAAACGCGCTGCAAATCCTCACAACACATGCAAATACAAAAACGCGCTGCAAATCCTCACAACACATGCAAATACAAAAACGCGCTGCAAATCCTCACAACACATACAAATACAAAAACGCGCTGCAAATCCTCACAGTGCCAAAACCATTGGTAAATGGTTTACTGACCATGGTATTACTGTGCTCAATTGGCCTGCCAACTCTCCTGACCTGAACCCCACAGAGAATATGTGGGATATTGTGAAGAGAAAGTTGAGAGACGCAAGACCCAACACTCTGGATGAGCTTAAGGTCGCTATCGAACCATCCTGGGCCTCCAAACACCTCAGCAGTGCTACAGGCTGATTGCCTCCATGCCACACCGCATTGAAGCAGTCATTTCTGCAAAAGGATTCCCGACAAAGTATTGAGTGCATAACTGAACATAATTATTTGAAGGTTGACTTTTTTTGTATTAAAAACACTTTTCTTTTATTGGTCGGATGAAATATGCAAATTTTTTGAGATAGGAATTTTTGATTTTCATGAGCTTATTGCCAAAATCATCAGTATTAAAACAATAAAAGATCTGAAATGTTTCAGTTGGTGTGCAATGACTCTAAAATATATGAAAGTTTAGTTTTTATCATTACATTATGGAAAATAATGAACTTTTATCACAATTTTTTTGAGAAGGACCTGTATATGTTCACAGGGATCATGCTGCAGTGCTTTATTAAAGATGCACTTTGTGAAATGCATCTTGATTTGAACAATATTTGAACAAAATGGAACATATTGGCTTTAGCTGGCACCCTTTGTTTTTTATTGAAATGGATTTGATAAAACTAATAATAAATTGATAAATTGATTGACTTCATGTGTTAGGCTTTTTAGTTCAGTGTGGTTTTGCTTTGGGGGAATTTGCTTTCTGGAATCCCTTTGTTTTTCCCAATTTTCACTTTTGTACCAAACTGGGCCATCTTTAAACCTGCCTTTTTTGTTTCCTTTTAATTGAGGATTTATTTATCTAATCCCATACTGTAAGGCATAATGAATGACAAAACAAGACCAAAATACTTTATCTAGGATTTATTAAGTATATTAACAGATAAGAATGTTTAGCACGCATGCATATATTAGCTCTGCAACTAACTGGCCATTGTCCAGGGTGTACCCCGCCTAAGGCCCAAAGCTGCTGGGATAGGCTTCAGTCACATGCGACCCCTAACGGGACTAAGCGGTAGAAAATTAATGAATGAAGATGCTTATATTCAAAATAATGAGGAGTGCTCTCATTGGCTGTTGGTCTAAACAGCTTGGAATTAACATGGAATCAATTGCAGCAGAAATTCCTGTTCTGTCCGCCATATTGGCAGGTAAAAGTGAGTGAGACAGGTACAGATCTCAGCTGGAAAACATTTATCTTTATTAAGCTCTTGGAGGCATCTGTTACACACACAAGGATCAAATATTATCTCTGCTGTTAGGTGTGTGTGTACAAATCCTTTTACAACTTGTAGGTTTATAAATGGCCCCTTAATTCTTATTCTTTTTTGTTGTTGTTTATTTGGTGTAATAATTGTAATGCTTACAGTGTGGATTTATGTATTGGCGTTTAATAATAATATAATAATTTAGACTTAAAAAGCGAAAAAAAAAAACCCCACAAATGTAGGAGATTTGAATTAAGGCTAATTAGCCATGTGCTTCACAAAGAGAAGTTCTTATTAATTTTGTACTACTATGTAACCCCCTCATGTGGCATGTACAAAATACATCAAAGACTAAAAGTTATTATCCGATAGTGTCTATATTACAGCACATTAGTCAGTCTATATTTAATGCCGGTCACTAAATTAAAACTAAACATAGATGGAGTTTTCGCTCTTCTTTCCCCTGTGTTCAAAAAGGGCTCAGACAGAAAGGGTATTATTTTGACACATTAACATAAATGTACTGGAACATAGAGAAAACAAAAAGGTGCATAAATATTGGCAATGAATCCACATGATTAGTAAGATGGACAGTGGTCAATTGGTTCAGTTTGCGTTTTTTTTAATAAACCAGACACGTTGCGTTGGTATGTTGTGGTTGGGATGCGGGCGTGAGGGAACAAGTTTTTGGCTTCTGCTGTTTTAATCTAAAAGGTTGTGAGCTTATTCATGAATCCATAACAGCGGCATTCTTTTGAACAAGAGATTTCCCTAAACGGATGCCCGGTGTGTTTTTAAGCCTGCACTCCTGACGGTGGAATTGGGTTCTGTCATAGTAAATCACACACGGGGGGGGGTTTAATAAGTACGCAGCTGCGGTCCACTCTCGGGGCTGATCTCAAAGATGCCAGGCTTGCAGATTATTGAAAAGAAAAACACATCCCACTTGTCTTTTTCATTTTATCTTTAACTGCAAGGTGACAGTAAGTTGAAAGAAATTTAACACAGACGTCCATTTACCTTAGAACAATACCCATTCTGTTATTTTCACTTTTTATTTGGAATCGTAGCAGCGCTTGCATATATACATGGGATCTGCATTTAATCCATTAAGCTGTTTTCTGAAACAAGAACTGTTTAACCTCAATTTGGATTGCCTCTATTTTTCTCTAATATGATTTGCGTCATGGCAGTCATGGCGTACATAAAAATAAATCCTGATTAATTTCACCACTTAATTCCATCCTATTTGTTATGCGTCATCCCTCAAGCTCTGTCTCCGAAATGTCAAACCATAGCCGCAGGAAAGTCATATGCTTTATTTATGCATTCCTGTTCCAGACTGCAATGCGTTTCGACAGTAAATAGAGTATTTCATTGTAAAAGGTTTATGATGTGATGCTATGGATGCAGTTAGAAGCCACCGGAGAGTTTTGATGGCATAAAAAAACGCTAAGTTAAAAGTTAAAGCTAAATTTCCCATGCTGCCACTCACTCACACTGTGGCCTGTCTTCAAATGTAGTTTACTTTATTTTATCAAAGATTACTTGTGGATCTCATTAACTCCCTTAAAAAGACCTTGTTGCTATGTCATGTTTTCTCTCGTCACTTGTCGGATTTACATTCCTAATGTGGTCTGCATTGGTCCACTGGGTGATGGTTGAGGATGTTCACGTGCGTCACACATTTACATTGTAAATATCAATTGGTATGCTTATGGAAATGAGCAAATAAACTCTTTTTTGATGTAAACAATTGATTTTATAGTTCAAAAAGCTGTGATTAAACTGGAAACAATCTTCTACTGTTTATTGTAGCAATCTACCTCTCGCACTGCTACTAATAAGAATTCACACTTTTCTTTATTATAATTAATGTACCTATTTTTAACCTCACTGTTTACGAAGCAGAATCCGCTCTCCTGCACACAACACAAAGGAATCTCTTTAGGTGTGAACTTGTACCAAACTGTGCTGTTCTGATTCAAACCATTCCCTACCATAGAAACACGACTTAAGATGTTTCAAGACTGAGAAAGGGCTGAAAACAATGCCTAAACAATGAGTTGATTGGCCCTAATCAGCTGAGTGGACAATGGTTTTACAAGGAAAAGGATGTTGCCGACTGTCGAAGGTGGTTGTAGATGTTAAATCAAAATCTTATGCCCAGCACATCTTATTCCAATTTAGCATTTATAATTGAATTCTTCCCAAGGCACTATGACTGTGTTAGAGGAGCTTTGTCCTCTCCTTTCCTGCCTGAAGTGCAGAGGGAATCGATACACAGAAGGGCAAGAGGACGTGCGATACTTGATGATAAAATACCTCCAACCTGCTGAAACAGCACATTCCTTCCTGCAAGCTGACCACTCGTTCAGTGAATGTTAGTGTTGGCTGGAGGCTGTACCCTATCAGAGACCAGTGCACGGTTACTCGCAGCATAGTCGCTTTGAATTATAGCATCCATCGGCTGTGCCAGTGTTTTAGTAATTTGGTCATTTCTATGTAAATTGCACTTTGTGCCACCATAGTAGGCCATTGTTCCTCACAAATGCTCTGGCTTGCTTCAGTCTATAATGGTACACTGTTACACAGAAATGATTAAAGCTAACAGTGAATGAACGTCATGACAATCAGTTAAGTCCAGAAGTCGGCTAAACGAGAGACAGAAGAAGAAGACTTGGACATGCTGTCATTAAGATGTATCTGAAGCCCTTTACATACATGCTCTATTCTCTGGAACGCACTGACTTTATCCAGATGGGCTTCTTGTATGAACACCACCCACTAAATTTTTTTCACCTGGAGGATACCCTGCACATGACCTGATATAACTTACAGTGGTTAGCACTCCTGCCTTACAGCAAGATCCTGTGTTCAATCCATTTCTGTGTGGAGTTTGCATGTCCTCCCTGTGTCTGTGATGTTTTTTTCCGGGTGCTCTGGTTTCCTTTACCTTGCAAAAGAGATTTGTAATCTCACTGGAATTTAGAATTTTACTGGTTAAATAAAGCTTAAATTTTTTATTTTTTATTTAAAACTCCGAGTCATTGTGATATATAAATGCTATCCTAAGATCCATCAATGCATGTTGGTGATGTAGTTACTGTGTGACTGGTGCTGTAAGTGGAGTGTGCAGAGCTTTGAAGTCCTGTTCTCTAAATTTCCTGCATGATTGTAATTTGAGAAACGGCTATAGGACCAACTCCTCCGGTGTGTTGCCAATTTTACCAAAAGCCATTCATGGTATTGCAGTGAGAATTTTTCTTGCAATTCAGAAATAATTTTCCCCAGAGACCACACCTGGTGTCTTGATTGACACAGCACATACAATTTCCAAAAGGGTTTGAATTTGTTAAATAAATACCTATTTTGTAATGATTTGTACTATTGCTCAGTTAGAAATCCTTTAAATGGTTAATAAACAACAGCTCTTAGAGCCTACTGGTCAGTACTGATGACGGACAACATGACCGTGAGTAAAATACAAAACCCCATGCTCTATGGGACGCATAATATGGAAATAAACACAGAAGCCAAGTGGCCTTTTTATAATATATGGGTCTCATGAAAAACAAAACCCCAGACGAGTACGAATATAAATCCTGTGCACAATGTCCTGACATCTGCTGCTTGTATGAACACAAATATCAAGAGAAAGTCTAGACATGATTCTTCAGACATCCTTCAGAGGTTACATGAAAGAGGCTGAGGAGATAAGAAGTTGTTTTGGATGACATCCAGGTGCAGGCCTCTTTAGAAGGAGCAGGAAAAGCTCACTGGAGGCAAACATTAGGAGTTTTATGGCTGACTCTGCAGTATCAGTGCCACTGGAACAAGATCTGACATGCTTTAGTGAAGGTAAAATGGGACTATGCAGAGCAGAACAGATGGATGATTCAACGTATAAAAATAACTCTGAATCCTGATGTCGTTTCATAGCGGGTTTACTTCAGGATTCTGGCCGCAGGTCTTGTAGCATTTAAGGCTAGACGGTATCAGAGCCGCCTTTCTCCTACATGCCCTTGATAACAACATTACCTGATGGTATTACTTCCTTGAATAAAATAATATCCTCTTTTTGTAGACTATCAGTTGTAAGGACAAAACTTTTTGACAAAAAGTGCAATCCGAACAATAGCACTGTCATCTTTTAAAAGAATTGCAGCTCTCTTTTCTTAGTAATCTGATAAGCCTGACTTAAATGCAGTAGGAGATCTGATCAGATGGGAGGGCCGACCAGCACTTTGGGAAAATGACTCAGGGTGATGGGGGTCGGTTTATACAGGTGAAATGCCAGTTATGTTACAGCTCCTGCTATGCCCTCTTCACATCCTGAGTGTATCTATTGTTTCCCATTTCCTTGTGTGTTATCTTTAACCCCCCTCCACCCAAAGTACAAACCTGAGTCTCACATTACGCACCCAGATCCGGAGTAGTACTTAGGATTGGGAGGCATTTTACTACAATGGCGTCTGGTTTTCATTCAAACTCCCCACAATGTAGAAACAGCATTTGTCATTGGGTTATTATCATGGGGTTATTAGAGAAATGCTATAGATTGGGAGAATGAGCCCATTACAGCAAATTTGGTGGAAATGATTGTCCTGTACAAGGCAAGGAGGAAACTAAGCACCTATTCCCTGTAATGCTCACGAAGCAAGGCTGATTAATCAGTCCAGTTTGGGATTTTAGCTGCCAAGGCTGGGAGCAATGATGCAGCTCTCCAGAGTCTATTCATTAATGGACTAAGTGAACCGCTGATAGATGCTCAAGGATAAATCTACTAACTTGGAGTCTTCTATTTACACAGCCATTAAGTTAGGTAACCATATCTGCAAGAGCTGTAAGCAAACACGGTTCTCACTCTACGGATTTTTGCATAACTTAACATGAAGGCTGCTAGGAGTTTTTACTGTAATCAAATTGGCTATTACAGGAATGTTGGACTCGTACCAGTGAAGGGACCTAAGAAATAACCATATATCTACAACACATTCTGATGAGTACATATTCAGATGCTACAAGTTTTCTATATGAATCTTGAGAACAATTTTATCCCTATCATCTTTCTGGGGTCTTTTTGTCAAAATGGCCAAGATCATGGCAGTCATTTTGACAGTTAATATGTATATATATATATACTGTATATATGTAAAAGACAGCTAAGAACACATTTGTAAATATCTTTTTAAATGCAAAAAGGGTTTTCTAAAACGATTCATAACTGTCAATACAAAAAGTACAATTACGCTTTTTATTACACTGTGACAAAAATTAAACCATTTTTTATATTTTTGGGTTGATGCATACTAATTTATTCTAACTTTTATTGAAGTGATGATGACTAATTATTTAGATTTTCTTAGATGCCTGAGAAAAAAAAATAATAAATTGGGCTAGTGGGACACTGGCAGTCAAAATGACTGCTCACAATTTTTATAGATTTCTGGTCTTCAGCAAATAACTTCAGCTGAAATAAAAGACTCTTTAATGTAGCTAAAGTAAAATGGCTACATGGTCGACTCTTTCTGGAACAGTCATTTGGAGTAATGAGATCAAAATTTAACTTTTTGTCTACAAACATAAACGTTACATTTGGAGAGGAGTCAACAAGACCTAAGATGAAAGGTACACCATTTCTACTGTGAAACATGGAGGTGGATCACTGATGTTTTAGGGATGTGTGAGCTACAAAGACGCAGAAAAAGATGAATGCAGCATGTTATCAGAAAACACTGGGTGAAGCTGTGCATGTAAACTTTTGATCAGGGTAATTTGTGTAGTTTCTGTTGTCATTATGATTTTTAAAATGTAAACCCAATTGTTTGACAATAAATGGCTTCACCCAACCACTAACTATGTTACGTACGTTTTATGTGTTTGACACCATTGCCCATTATTTTCTGAAAAGTGGCCAAAGAAAATCACAAATTCTGCTAGAGTATGTAAACTTATGAGCACAACTGCAAATGATCATTATCTAATACTTCTGCCCATAAGAATGACTCAACCATCACTTGCCTGGGTTTTCCAAAATGTCTAACTCATGAAACAACCAAAGAATTCATTCACTTTCAATCAGACTGTTTGCTTGACTCAAATTCAATTGGACTTTGCCATAATAACTTCACCTCTATTCCACCCCACAAATATCCTTACAACTTTTTACTCTCTTCCCCAGCACACCTTTAGACAGCTATCCTGCACCAACATATCTCATCCCGTTTGGTCTGTCTGTTCTGCTTCCAAAAAAACTTCTTTCAGATAAACTTCCTTGTCCACCTTTTGTCTGTTCTGCTTCTGGTAACCACAGTAGACGTTGGGGTGTCAACAAAGATAAAATTCTGCTCACTACTTTGAGTAAAATTGGATCAACAAAATAATAACAGTACCGGCTGAGAGGGAGTGGGAGCATGAGTGCTGTTTGATGCCTCGACTGTGAAGAACAATCGTCAGCTTGATAAGTGGCAATTCCCCGTGAAAAGCATCAGGAAGTGCAGCCATGTGCAGAAGGTTTTCCGTGTTTGGGGTTGTTCTCGAGACGCATGAATAACTCTCTGTGGTGCTTCTGTTCACACGGACACACACAATTGCATATTGGTAAAATCCTGAGTAGTACTTTTGATGCTGTCCAGAAACTTAATTATATATCCACACTGGAAAATAATATGCGGTAGTGATTTCTTTGATCATTATTTTTTCTTGCAGTATAGTGGTCTTCCTTTGGTCAGTGCATTAAAGCACCATTAAAAGTATTCTTGTGTCAGTGTCTTGTCATCACACTGGAGTCAAGCTCATTTACATTGGCAAGAGAGACCACAGTTTTATTGGCAAAGTCCTGATACCACTACAGATTTAATAGATGTCAAAATGTGTTTTCTATTAAACAATACAGAACAATTCACTTCAGTGCAGCATGGATTCGAATGAGAGCGAAGAGTGTGGTGTATTGCAAGAGGCTGGAGGTATAGACATATAGAGGTGGCCAAAAGTATTAGAACACCTGACATTTTCTGCCTCCAAAACATGATTTAATTTCTTAATGTATATGCTCTGAGCACAACAAATATCAGATGAAATCCTACTGTTTTATCTCCTTTTAACTTTATGGTGGTAGGTCGAGCTTTTGCAGCAGTTACAGCAGCACACCGCTCTGGTGTAATGTCAGTCTATTTCCTGAGAACCTCAACACTAATGTTATCACAGGGCTTCTTCTGTGAAGGGACATGACTGTGTGACACTAGTCCATTTTTGTTTTATGTAAATCTCCTTTTATGGGTATTTTAATAAAGGCCAATTCAACAAAAACAAATGAACCCTCTTAAATATGCCAAGTGTTCTAATAATTTTGGCCGGCGAAAGCAGCAATAAACATAAGGAAAATAATATTTCTAGCTTTCTAAACTACAAACAAAGCAGATTTTTTATTTGCAGCTGGCCCTTATTGCCCCAACCCATTTGCTCCAAGGTAAGATTATTAAATCTTTGATATAGAGGGTGAATACATATGTATAATGGCAGGACCATTCTCTTTTTTATACTCTTGTTAAATTATACATTTTGTTTTGTAAACTTTACTATCACAATCACAAGACCAGAGAGAAATATCTAACATTGGTTCTGTCAACGCCTCTATCTTTGCCACTGCCTGATTTATTAAATCAGAATATAGGAACTGGAAATACCACTACACCTGCAGACTTTAGAGCACCACTGCATGTCTTATTGTCTTTTATTCCAGACATTTAATCATTAGTCACTCAGTACACTTAAAAGATTTTGCCTCCTCCAAAGATGTTCCTTTCCTTTTAAACCTGTAACCTGAGTCATCCGGAATAACAAGTCTGAGACATCTAGGCCTCCCACGCCAGCAGCTACATGCAATTATCTTCTCACACAACTGCAGGGTGTGGCTTGGTGTCTAGCACTCCACTGCACCCTTCTATTACCTGTCTACTTATGGAGACAATGCAGGGTGTAGTGGATCACTTCCTTCTATCTGAAGAGCCATTTTGGAGCTTTGTGTATAACAGTGCATACATCATTTTTTTTAACAGAACTGAAATGTGGGAAGAGCACAAAAAGAGCACTTGGTGTATGCAGTGCAGGGTGACAGGCAATGCTGAAAGCAATATCATTTGGGGAATTGGAAAGGTTGAATTGAGAAAAAACATTAAAAGTTACCACTTAACTACCTGGGATGCTTAGGTTTATAAGTGGGTTATTTATGAGGTTGTTTGAGTTGTAAGTAGTTCTTATATAATACATTAGAAATACAAAAGAAAAAAAGGGAAAAAAGGTCCACCCAATTTGATTTTTTTTTTTTGTTGGGAATGGTCCCAGTAAATTCTTTTATGGGACGGCAAAATGCGAGAAATGAAGAAGTGATGGCAGGGACATAACAGTAAATATTTTAAAACTTCCATTTTGGAGCACCCTCAAGCCTTAGCCGTATCATTTGTGCATCTAATACTAACAATATTAGGATATTCGATTTTGCATTTGTTGCACTTTGGTCAGATTCAAAAGTTTTTTTTCTTTCTTTTAGAGAAACAGCCTAATTGCAACCGTATCTTCTCAATTTGGTCATGTCATGTAAACAGCCTGATTTAGTGCAATGTATGTATGATGACCTTTAGTTCTTTGCAGGCCAGTTCTTTATATATAAAATTATTCACTCCCTCTGACTTACAGCCAAGAGGTCAGATTTTGAATTGAGTTGGGCAATCAGACACACCATTTAAGGATCTTTTGGGAAATTCTATCGTCTTATCTTTTGTTATCTTTATCAGCAGCCATTCATATCTTTTGTTGAAAGCATGGCTGCTGATATGTGTAATTGTGCACACTGACATGACCTCTTAGGATATTGTACATAAAGCTGTGTTATTGTGAAATACATATAGTTTAATAGATGCCTGGTTGTATGTAATCCTGCGGTGGTCATGTTTGGAGCTGAGAGGCGGTTCCAGGTTATGTCTTTGTGTATTCTCTGTTATGGCTGTAATCATTAAAAAAAATAATTAACAGATGAGTTCTGTGTTAATAGTTTTGTAATTGTGGATTTAGAGATATTGTTTCTACCTAAGAGTGATACATCACAGCCTAATGCTACATAATGAAAAGTACAATTTATTTAAATTTAATGAACCAAAATCAATCTGAGAGGCCTAGCTAAAAATAATGTCAAAATGGGTGCATTTGAGCCGATTTTCTAATAACTGGACACATCAAAAACACATCAGTTATGTTGAACAAAGAAAGTCCTGTAGAGCAGATGTCAAGGTCATTGTGCCCCGGGTCATTTTGAAATAAAATTGTTGAGTTGGCATCATCGACATTGTAGGTGCTTGATTATAAAATGAGGTCCAACAGGTTGGGATATGGGGGCTGGAGTTACACCTTTTAGATAAAAGAAAACAATGTTAACACTTAGAGCAAGGGATAATAAAACTTTATGCTATAGTTAAACTCTTTGTTTCTTGGACCTGACAGGGACATGGGCTCAATTAGTTGTTTGATGCAAAGCAAATTCCTGTCAAATGATTACTGATGAATAGGACCAAATGTTACAAGAGCTTCTAATAAAACTTACCAATTTAAATAACCAATTTAAAATAGTTCATAGGTAATGCCAAATAATCAATCAAGCTTGATGTAAGCATAATGAGTTATCACTGTTTCTTTGCCGATTTAATTTGAGCATTTTTAAAAAGTCACAATAACCATAAACCTTTCTAAAGTGCATTATAGAGGCACATTTTGCCGTTTTTCAGGATCTTTCTCTTTTATTTGTTTTGACCTTTTCAGCCACCCTTTTTCATTTTTGTCACTATTTGTCGTGTGCAAATACTTCCAATGTATGATCCTATAGGTATTGACTGACTGCGGCTGGGACTCATCAGCTGGACTACTTACAAATATACAGTATATCCTCCACAAAATCAATGCCACTGAGAGAGAAAACTAAATCTTCTTTTAGATTTTCACAATCATTTGTAATATAGCACTCTCTTCCATTGTGAGCTATGTCTAGTATTTTCTAATTTGGTCTTTCATTTTTTTCCCTCACTTCTTCGATTTTCTCCCCAACACCTCATTTATTCTATATAATCCATCCTTTAAAAGAGAAAAGAGGGGTTTTTATTGGCCACCTGGGATTTGAACTCTATCACTGAGATCAACAACTGTATAGGCTACAAGTCAATTTTAATAGCAGTAATTTATAGCCATGCAACAGGAACCAGGGTATAGAGACAAGCTTTAAGATGCACACAGACGTACGTCTCTAACAACGGCAGAAATGTGATGTTTGCTCATTTGATGGCCGCATTACATTCATGGTTAATTCCATGCACTGCAACACACACAATGCTTCACAATCAAATGATCAATTAACAGATGCATCCCTATCTATTATGTAAATACTGTTGATCAACTACTTTTTAGAAAGTGCATAAAGTGCCAAGAGATTGTTGGGAATTACCATGCACGCACACTGACTGTGTTTCAAGTGAAGATAAATGCTGTCAAATTTATATCTTTTGGTCGTCATAGACCCTTCCACGTAATTATAAAAATCCACATCCGAAACAGCAAAGAAAGCAGCAGTACTTACTTTTTTATTAACACGCGTCTGCAAGTTAAAGCACTAGCACTAAAGCACTAGTCTATATGTTTATAATGACATTTTACATTAATGAAAACATTGCGGCTAAAGCATACTAATTTTATCAGGCAGCTCTTGGTTTGACAAAGTGCAAACCAGTAAACAATCAGTTTACTAACTTGTGTGCTCCATTTTGAAATAATGTTCTCTACCAGCTCACTGACAGCCCACACATAACACCAGATCATTTTATTTATGCAGAATGGCAATTTCTGGTTGCTTGTGGTCTAAACATGTCAAAATGCATGTCCATTTATTAATGAGAATTAACTATCCTTTTCATGTTTGTTTTGTGTATTAACAACCTCAATGTTTTAGTTAGTAGTAGTAGTAGTACTTTATTGTTCAGCCTAAGCTGAAAATTGATCTTTGGTCTCTTTTTTTATTATAATAATAATAATGCTTTATATTCATATTGAGTACATCACTATAAAACATTTAAACATTACTTACTCAGTATAGGGAAATATTGTGTGTGGTTGGATTGCGACCAATGGTTAAAAGAGTCTTTAAATAATTATTGTGCGTTACATTTACGGTTGTAATATTGTGGCGTTTCGGGCTCAGACACAGACCAGCAGCTGGGTGACTTTGGTCATTGGGAGTTAAAGAATGTAAGCTTGATGTGCAAGAACAACAGAGTCAGGCCAAGCCACGACCCCAGCCATGTTCTGTTTTTGTAACTACCAGCCTGTTAAAAACAGACCTCTGCCATCCTTGTATTCTCTGCAATTTCATTCCATCTTTTTGAAGCTGCCGGCCAAATGAAAAACTTGAATTCCACGCTCCCAGCCGGTAAAACATTAGACGTGTGTGTGTGCATCTATACGGCTATGCAGGTTTGTATTTTATGCTTATTTTATGTTTCAAAGACATATTACGCAAGACCGTGGACCAGAACTAATCCATCAGTCTTGTTGGCTGTCAACATGCTGCCCTTCATAGGTAGAAGGATGCCCCCATAATCCCCCTCCCCACTCCCAGGTGCTCCCATAATTCATTGGGGCTTAAACTCTACGCTTGCATTCCTCAGCTTCAGAGGCACGTCGGCAGATGAGAGCCAGGATTTATGACCTGCTGATGGACAGTGGAGGGGGCAGAGCGGGGGAATGGGAGGGGATAGGGTCCACTTCAAAGAGCGTTTGTTGTTCTCTCCTATGCTCAGTGGTGCACATATATGCGCAGTTCTCTTACCCCCTATGTGCCTCTGACAGCTGTAGTGTCCACTCCAGGGTACTGAATGTCTCTGTTACACACACTAAAGTTTTGTCATGATTGAACAATCTATTAGTGCTTTTTGGATCAATTTAAACTTTTGTTCTCTGAGACAATTTGTCCCTCAAAAACAGGACATAAAATACACAATTTGGCCCATTCACATTTAATGATATTAAAGGAAGCCCTAAGCTTGAAGCTTATTCATTGCACCTGCATAAAATATTCCCTTGCTTCCCAATATCCCTCTGAGTTTTGAAAAATTATATGCATATAACTTCACAAGCCAGGAATAACGTGCATGATGGTCTCTGCTTGCACAACCTAGGTCACTGGTTATGGTTTTGGCAAACAACTAAATATGTGTCCTGTCAGTGTGTGGCTAGGGAACAGACAGCATTTAGGCACTGGATGCTTAGGACTTGCACTGGATGCTGGACAGTAGGGGTAGACGATATGGCAAAATATCATATCACAATATATGTCTTTTTGCTTATTATTGCTTATATTCCTTCATACAGAGGACTACATTTTACTGCCTCCAGTAAAACACAAACTGGTTTAGTCCTAGTTTGGAGGATGTCAAACAGAGTTATATGTTTTAAGGCTCAGTTTAGTCGAATAAAGATCACTTCAGGAGTGTCACTGTCAACGAAAGTGTGTTATGAGAGACTAACTTCTTTAACTAAGTCAATAAATGTGGCGCTATAATTCTCTAACTAACGCATTGTCTTGATTCATTTGTTTTGTTTCAACTTTCTACGAACCAAATACTATGGCAGCGGCAGAAGAAACTGCAGTAGTCTTATAGCAGTGAGCGCTAGCTTTTCAGTCAACTCCTGTCTCAGCAGTAACTGGCAAGAGTCCCTCCCTCACTTTACTGTAATTCATTAATTCTGTCTGTTAGCGCATGACATGGACTAACCAATAGTATTTCTAAACAGAAATACACTGTTGCGCCATACAGCAAACTTCCTAAACGTTCAGTTTGTCAACACTTAATATTGTCATATCACCAACTCCTAATGGACACCTCATGAAGGATGTAGAATTATACACTGATAGTTTCAAGTCCTGTGCTTCCTCTTCAAAGACAGTTAAACTAAGATTTGCTGGACAGGATTAGCATCCCATACTGCTTTAAGGCTACGCAAAATACACAAGAGCAAGTTTCTTGCCTCATGTGCTAATGGTAAACAACACAGCAACCAACTATTTACTCACGTAACTTGCTCGTATAAACGAATAGGCAATAAAACTCTTTTGTTAACATGGTGTGTTTTTTTTAGAAGACGTCACTTGTGGAAGAATATCGCTGATGATGTTCAAACAACCTTTTAGATCAAATAAGTTCTAAACCCCCTTTTGCCCTCTTGCGCAGAATATAAAACACATAATAGAGCCTTTAATTTTTCATATCAAAGGTGACCCTAAGCTTGAAGATTGCTTTTTCATTGCGCTTGCATAAAATATCTCCTTGCTTCTAAATACCCCTGGGCTACAAAAAAGGGTTTGACTTTGCATAGAACTTCACAGGTTGAGGATAACACGCAGGTTTGAATGTACAACCTGGTGTTACCTCGTTATATTGCAAGTGTCTACATGGCACAAGGTTGATGGATGTGCGGAGCATTGTTGATTTCTCTGAGCCGGATGTGTAATGAGCCCTGTGTTGCTTCTGTGAGGTGAGGCTGGATTGATTACAAAAAAGACCATTTAACATGCAGGGTTGCAATACAGCTACATGGATAACTTTTAATATCTTTTTTCATCACTGCACCAAGGCCATAAACATTTTTTACCATACCAGAGATTAGATTCATTAAAGGTGGGGTGTTCAGTATGATGTGCACACTCCTCTACAGCATATTTAAGCTTAAGATGCAGCTTCAAATGTACAGATCATTCTACTTTTACTTCTTTTTCTCATTTTCTAAGCCTTTTTTTTTGCCCTTTTCACTCAGATTTTTCTCTTTGAGTCCTCCACCCCTTTTCATTATAAAGGTGCAAAGCTGATGTAACGTGTGCTTGTTTTTCCCAGTAACCAGGGAGATCCGAAAGGCCCCAGTCCTCCCGCTGCTGCTTAATCAGACCTCTGGTTGTTCGCGTTTCCTTTTCTCATGGTGTGTCCTGCCAACAAGACCCACATTAGAGCAGGCATTAGTGAAAAGTGCATTGCTCTCTTTAGCCTGCATTGTCCATTTACTATTCATATTGGGATATACAGTGGTACAAATAATTTGTTTATTAGAAAACCTACAACATAATACACATAATAATAAATGAGGAACTGTATGAAAATCCTCTTTTGTGTCCTAGGTTAAATCTCTCACTTCACAAAAGCTTAAAAAGCTAGTGTCTGACCTAGATTCAATGTATATTAAATGGAAAGATTTATAAAGCCACCTTTTCTATGTATGGTATGGATCAGTTAGTCACAGTTTAATGTGACAGTGAAAGTGTTTTTAATTGACAAAGGAAGAATCTCAAAATGCCAACCTTTTATAAAACCAGTTGCCTATGAATGCTATCTTTGTTTTGTTTTATATGTTGTTGTTTTAAGTTTTAAATATTAACCTTTTTTTATTTGAATATGTCTTTTTTTATTGGTTAAAATTGTTTGATTTTAGTTTTTGGCCCAGAATACAGTTGTAATGATGACAATTGAGTGATAGTGGAGTAATATTGAGTAGGAGTATATATAAAGGGCATAATAAATACTGCTACTGATCGCCAACATTTACACTATTGTTGTACTATTCCAGACATACAGTAAGAAAATAACTGCTCTTTTCAAAAACAAAAAAATAAATAGTATCCCTGCACAATATCAGAAAAACATGGAAGATGCAATAACTATGTTAATATTAAAATAACATTATGACCTGCTATATGTAAATGCTTAAGATAGAGGTAAAAGTTCAAGTGAATTCAAAAATTTCAAGAAATATGTGACTCTGGACTAGAAGTAGGACAGTACATTATTCATACAAAACAGATAAACATTTTCTACATATGCATAAGTTAGCCTCATTTACATGCAACCCAGCTGATGATTTGTAATGTGAAAGTCAGTGTATCCTCTTACATTGTTTTCTATCTGTGCCCTGCTGACGTTTCGCTCATAGCATGAGAGCTGTGAACGCCTGATGCTCGACTTCTGTGTGTGCGTGTAGACAGTGGCGCGCCGGCCCTGAAGTGACACAGTGAGGGTATAAATAGAGCAGGCCCACAGATCACTGTGCCAGACAGAATGTGGCATCTGCTGTGCTGGGAGTGCTAAGTGTTGGAGAGCTTCTAAACTCCACTATATTACTCCTCCCTTTTTGTCCATATCATCCTTCTATTTCTCTGTCTCTATCTTGGCCATGGTCCTATCTTTCGTTGCCTTTGTCATCTGTTTCTCCTTCTGCTTCCATTTCCGTTTGTCTTCTCCTCCGTCTCGTTTTTCTGCTGCCCTCCCCCTTCTTACCCACTGCCACACATCTGCTGCCATGTGTTGAGTGCTGTGGAGGAGTCCCATTTTCAATTTAGGTTTTAAGATCCTATTTCTAAACACACAGTGGGAATGGATTGGGGAGAATGGGAGTTCTGATGTAAAAGGATGACAAAGAGGCAGCCAGCAAACCCTAAGGCAGTTAATATCAAAGCCTTGAGTTGATATTTTTTGCCTTACTATAGAAATACTCCCATTGCAATGCAAAAAACTATGTCATTCCCCCATAGTCTCAAGATTAACCTAGAAATTGGATTGATATTTTATTTTACAAACTACAATAGAACTATTGCAGAAAAAAAGCTAAAAGCTAAGCTAAAATGGAATAGATGCAAAATAAAGCAAGGATTGCAGGAATACAGTTAAATGTTAAAATTGGTAGATAAAAAGGAAGAAAAAAGCTGATAAAATGTGAAAATGGAAGTTGAAAATAGGTTTGATGTCTATTATGGCATAAGACTTTACCAAGGGCCAGGAAGATTCAAAGATATTAGCAATTCTTGTAGTTTGTTTAATATAAATTTGTGTTGTTTAAATAATTTATTGCTCTCTAATTATAACTAAGCACAGTCTTGAGTTTGATGCACATGTTGCACATAGTGTCAGAGGTTTCCACATGCTACTATTGTACTATCTGTGAAGTGTCCATCAGACTTTCCTTAACTTAGCACTAAGTGCTTAAGTTATAATGAAACCAGTGTTTTGTTCAAGTTTTTGAGTTTATTTCCTTTTAATGCTGGATCTCTCATTAATGCAAAAACATAAAAAAGGGGGAAAAAAACATGAAAAGATTATTCTAGAACTTTATTTTGTTTACACCAATAATTCTGCTCTTAAATAGGCTACAAGCATCCAACGCATCCTGCATAATCTCACTGTGGATCGGCACAGCATGTAGCAGTGTATGTAAAAACAATTTAATCCCTTGGAATTACTGTTTGGGCAAGGCAATCTGAATGAGGACACGCGACTTGGCGAGAGCTGGAGATAAAAGCAAAATCATTGTGATTCTGTGCAGGTGGTTTCCCACCCAGAGCCTGAGTCTTACTGATTTAGAGATTTATTGATATGCTCTCTAAAACCATCACAACACACCTTCTGACCTTTATATGTCACATAAAGCTTTAGTGTTTTATGAACATATACAAACACTGCCTTTGAGTTTACTGTTACACTTTCTTTTTCATAAATATATACACAAATTTTAATAAATGTGGTTATATATTGTTTTTGGCGACATCTGGTGGTAAACCTGCAGATTACAATACACAACTCACTTTTTTTCCTTTTTAGATAGTAAATGGTAAATAGCATGAATTTATATATTGCTTTTCACCCAACGCACTTCCATTCACACGCATTTAAACTGCCAATGGCCTGTCTCCGACCACCACCAAACACACACCCCAAATCACACACATACACTGGATGGCACTGGAGGTAAGGTGGGTGAAGAGTATTGCCCAAGGACACAACGACAGTATAAACTGGAGGGAGTGGAAATCAAACCACCAACTTTGTGGTTATTGGATGCCCTGCTCTACCACCTGAACCACTCTGCAGCAAGTGAACATATGGTAGTCCTGCAAGGACATGTTGTTCTGCAAATAGTTCAGATTGTAAAAAATAAAATAAAATAAAATAATAAAAGCCCCAAAACTATAGGCTAAATAAGTAATGTAAAAGTGTTGTGAGTGTGCTTCTCCTCAAGCAGTGCGTGGTCTATTCTGGGCAGTTGTGGGAACAGGAAAATCTGATATTCAACACATTTTTTCTCACATAGCATAGAATAAACTAAATAAAATGCTGCAACACTATATTTTTTTAATTTTAAGCAATAGTGTATGATGTGTAACTACTAAATATCAAAGAACATTTTAAACATTTTCTACCACTAAAACATAAATTGTGTAACTTTTCTGGTAGTGACAGGCTCATTCCACTGAGTTCTATGGCACTTTACATACTGCACCTTTAACGCTGCTTTCTTTGGCCATCATCCCATACTGTATTTAATCTTCCACTATTTTTGTTTCCTTTTCCAGAGGCACATTGCTTAATCTCATAATCTGCTCTTGCTGTGACTATGTTTTATTCTCTCAAAGTCAGACCCAGATACAACGTCAGCCGGATTAATAAGAAGCTTAGCAGTTGTTGGATTTCCATTTTAAAGTGATTCGTCTATTTTTCTTTCTTCCCTTTTGTTGTTATATCCCACTCAGTCGCCTCCGTGCTTGGTGACAGGCGGCTGTCCACGTTTGTTTGCTGACTCAGTGCTACATGTCCACCCTCTGGCAGTGTAATAATTGTTTTAAAGAGTAGATATTGGACCCTGACAAAGGAAGGCTTGCAGCGGCAGAGTGAGTAGCGGGGAGGGGCTGCCATCATGAAGACGGGGAACTGTCCAACCGTCAGTCAGAGACCAGCGGCAGGTCATCTTTTCATCCTTTTGTTTGCTCGCAGGCAGTGTTCTCATCTGTGAAGACGAAATTCAATCTCCATCCTTTCACTCACTGTTTTTCTCTTCCCTCTGCACATTACCCAACCCTTTTGCCCCAACTATTCTCTGCTCCTTTTTTTCTATTTTTGCACTCTTCTTCACCGTCTCTCACCGCTCCGTCAGCCACATCAGCACAGCATCGCACACAAAAGATTCCTCCATTTTACTGGCCTGGGGCACACTTGTTTGAGAGAACATTGTGCGAATTTCTTTCACCTTGAAATCTGTAATTACCTCAGTGATCGCGCCGAGTGCAGTCTCATTTCTTCGTCTTCTTCCAACTCTCCATCTCATTTATGCCAGTGGAAAAGAATAACACGGTTTATGTTTCCACTTTATGACTGGCAGGTGTGGCGTTTACTTGAAACCAATGCTTCACTTTGATCTAGGGAAAGAAAATAAATGATTTAAAAGGTCAGCTCAACATGAAACGCTAATAAGGTCTTGCATTAGAATGTGGTTTTCAGGTTTTTAAATGGGTTTTTTATTTCTTTTCCAAACAAAAAGTGTGTGGAATGGAAACCCTTAAATCATCATTAGCCCATTTCAAATAAGTGCCTGCCCATTTTGGCAAGGAAAAGTGTGTTTTTCCTTGTCCAATCTCCAATATGGTCAGTTTTATATTTCCAAACAGTATTTTTCAGTTTGTCACGTTGCGCTTGTGATTGTAAACACACATTTTGAGTGAGGTCAGGTCAGTACAGCACAGTTTAGCCTGGATACCTCTGCAGAGGCATGTGAACTTTCAAAACATTGAGGCAAAGCCATTAATAAGGAGAAAGTAAATCCCTCTCTGTATCAGTGCAGAAGTATGGAGATACACAATTTTGTTTATTCTCAGCTGCACCAACCTTCTATAATATGACAAGTTCTGCTGTAGTCTAGCCTTGCCAGCCAGACTCATTTACTTCATAAAAGGAAATTGGTCAACTATCTGTTGTACCAAAGTTTCCCTGTCAGACCAATTGTAGGCATTTAGCTAAAAAGGCCCACTACCCAAGAAAATCTAGATCCAAGTCAACGCCATCTTTTTTTTTTAACAGAAAACAGCTGGTCTTAGCTTTGTTACAAATAAGTATGACGTTTAGCATTCTTTCTTTCTGTCTTAGAAAATGACTGTTTATCACAATAATAAGACATGCTAAGTTTGGAAAACATTGTAATTGTATCTTTCTGTTAAGCTCAACCTTTTGGTTACTGTTCCAGACTGTTGAAACCAAAAGCCAATGAGTCGGAAAAGGTATGGTGCGGTACGCTGGTTTGGGATGCTTCCTCTACTTGTGACAGAAAATGACTGGCTATTCACCTTAGCGTTAAATGTCTCTCAGCATTATATATACTGACAATCACAAAAAGAGTCCCAGAAAGGATGCCATCCAGGAACTTGAATGTGAATGCTTTTGGCACAGGTAATCTTTTTTACAACTTCCATTAGTGCCAGAGTGCAATACGTCAGGGTACACAAAGGAGCATTGTGACCCAGTGCCCACATTTAGGGGCCTGCTAAGAGGGCCTACCGAGGAAAACACTGAATGTCATTGTTATTAAGTGCCAGTGAGCTGCTCCGCAACCACATCCACTGTATGATGTCATGGCAGTTAGAGGTCCAGCTGCGGCCAAGCATGCATGACTGTTGGAAACGACTTTAATAGCAGCATTGTGAGCATGCCCATTGGAGTAAACTTTGTACTTAATGTTAATTTGTGTGTCTGCTGTCATACACCTGTTAAAGACTTTGGACATATTGTTATAAAAGTGTCATGGATTGGACGGTTTGGCACATTGCTAAGGAATGACAGCCAAAGCAAGAGAATGGGCATGCCCAGACTTGTGGAGACATGAAATCTTGAGACAAGCAACCCATTGTATTTAGACAAGGGACATAGAGTGTCAGCCCATATCCACCAGAGCTTACAGAGATTAATGAACAGCTAGAAGTATTTCCAGAGGTAACAGAATTTTTTGGCTAACTTTTATGCTCTGGTGCTATGTGTAGTGGAGTTTGCAATTTTAGTGACTCCAGAAAACACAGATAGTAGTAGAGTAAATTTTGGAAGGACAATTTTACTGTCAGTGTCCTGAATGTTTGTAATGAACTGCTTGGCTGCCTCTTTATTAGTACACGGTACATTATGAAATATATATCACCAGACTTGCAGTTCAGAAAATCATTATGTCTCGAAAGACTTCACCTTTGCTGTATATTTTCTGTGTCCTTATGCTCAATTTTACTTCCGTGCTCTATATTCACAATTGGTGCTACTTGAAAGGAACACTTTCCTATTACATGCCACACTCTCCATCTTCTCAGGCCATTACTGAAATCTGTGTATTTGGCATAATTCCAACCATAAGTTCAAGGATGACTACTTTCTAAGATAAAAGCTGTTGGGCACAGTACACACATATCATCACTATGCAAGCTTTCATAAAGAGTTTCGTTTCATGCATTCATCCAAAACTGACCTTTTCCTTTGTGCAGTCAGGATGTCTGCAGAAGGGCAAGTGTTGCACATGGTGTTAACTCTATCTGTAGTATGTAAAATATTAGCTTGGCAAACTACACCCATTCAATCTCTTTACAGCCACTTTATTTTGGTAGAAAAACTAAATGTAAGCGTTTATTAAAATGGGGCATGGAAATAAATAAAACTGTTTATAGGAACTTGAGTTTTTAATTGGGAACAATGTCAAAAATGCTATACCACATACTCAAATTGAACAGAAACAGTTTCCAGTTTTTTAACCTATGTGCTGAAAAATTAAGACTATTGCTGTCCAAAGCAGCTCAAAAAAGACTGTGCTGACTCTGCAGATGCTAAAGAGAAAGGTGGGCTATCTTACCTCTGTAATGCCTTGGGTTAGGGAAATAGAAGTAAATTGAAAAAAAAATTATGGCGTGATGCACTATGGACATTGATTTATGCAAATTAGCCATGTGCTTTCAATTAACACTGACTTTTGGGTCTTTTAACCAAATTTTGTGTAGTGTGTAAATCACTCTAGAAGAAGACAAGAATTAAAGACATCCAACCTGAACAGCTTTACTTTTGTATGTTGAGCTACTGTCGTTTTGTGTTTCAACTGAGCAGAAAAAGATTTTTTACCTCAAATAGCAAGAGAAAATAATTGTGAAAAATAAGATTTCTTTTTTTTTAGCCATATTGCACAGTGGAGTTTACACAATGCCTCGTTTTTGTTTTCTCTGCATTTGTTGGTACTGCCTCCCGTTCTCTGATTGATTGCATGTGTATAAAATGCTGTCTAGAGCTTGTTTATTCTGCGTCCATTGGTACTGCTAATAAAAATGACTTGAAAACTGACAGGAAAAAAAGAAATTGGATAGGTAGCCAGGCTATGTGTTGTGGATTTTGAAAACATTAGACATTATGGACTTTTTTAAACTGACTCAATATACGTTTACTTAAATTGACTGAGGGATTAATTTTGCTCTTACTTGTTTCCTGCTCAGATCAATTTTCAAAAAAAATATTTATAAAAAAGTAATGCACCTAGCTGCTTAAAATTCTCTCCCAAGTGTATTGACTGAATAAAATGCCTGTGTCAATTTGCTACAGGAATACAAGCTTATACCTAATTGCTTTTGCATTTGTAGTAGAACTCCAGAGTCATCATATTAGCTGTGCAAGGTGAACAACACTTTTACTGTTGCTCTCTGACACACTATTTTCCAGCACTGAGAAAAAGTGGACAGTGAAGCCCACAGGAAACTTCTGGTTGCACATCACTTCCCTCCGACTGGCGTCATAAGAGAGACACAGTGTGGTAGAGGCTGATAAGAGCAGTGTTTGGCTCACACAGAGTGTGGAGTATTCAGGGGTGGAGAACTATTTGAAAGCAATGATTGTGCTTCTCCACTTTGTCTGTTATGTTCGGATTCACCTAAAACCTGTCTCATGGTAAGATCAAGTGTCTGGAAAGCTTCATATGATTTTAGAATAGTGTGCGTTAGAAGAATATTTTACAGTAGAAATATTTTTCACCTTTGTGGCCAGAACATGAAGCCATTGACCCCAGTGACATTGAAAGTTGTCACTGTTATTTATGGGAGTAAAAATACACAACACACTGTGTAAGTATAAAGCCTGTATCACATAAAGCAACTCTACATGTCATCTCTTAAATTATTCATACATTTAAATAATTAACATTTTATTTAATTTCAGTGTCTTAAATGTCCAAATCTGGATGTTTAAATTCTAAAATAAATGTTAACCATTATTTTATATATATATTTTCTAGGTATAGTGAAAAGGCCAGGCAGAGTTGAAAGACAACTGCTGTATAATGGTCATGTGATTAAAATGTAATATACATATATATATATATACCTATACCTATACAATATACAGATTGACATTATGAGATTTAGGAGAGGTCAAAAATGTGGTCATGAACAATGGCCAAAGATGTTGTAAAAGTCTCCCCAGAAAGGTCCTGCTTGAAATAGAGTGATTTTTCCATCTTCCTCTGACCTAAAAACCCAATTGTGACCTCATGTGTGGAACTAATTCTATATGGGATAAGAGTGTGAAAAGACTATTTCCACCATTAGAATTTTGCCTATAAGACCCTATAATCTAAGAGAGTGTGTAACGAAAGGGGATGAGAAATGGGGGTCAAGAAAAAGAAAGTCTTTGCATATGGTAAAATATCTTCAAGCACAAAAATCAAATGCCCACTTTATGGGCTACTTTAGTATGTGTATAAAATAATGAATATAAATGTATGGAATCATTTCCAACACAAATTCAGCTTGCTAAAGAATTGCAGTATAGCATCTGAATAATAAAGTATGATGGGTGCACAGTGGTTTGCCCTCCTGCCTCCCAGCGAGAAAGTCATAGGATTAGTCCCTGCACTGGCCAGTTAAGCCTTTTCTGTGTCACCCTTGAATTTGATAAATTACTTAACTGTAGGTTATCTCCAACCACTCCGACTTTTTTCCACCATCCAAAGACATGCAAGTGTAAGGTGAATCTAAATGGCCCGCATTAAATGAATGTGAGATTGAATGTTTTTTTGTCAGTATATATCTTTGTTAGCTCTGCTATTAATAGATGTGTACATTTTATCACAATACAATGTTATTTTGTTTTAGTGACTGACTATTGGTTCCGATAAAGTCTTTTATCATACATAAAAACATACAGTACATTACAATTCAATACAATTTGGGAGCTAGATGGGATATATAGTATATAGTTATATCCCAGTTTTTAACAAATTTAGCCTATTTCTAAATTCTTATTTTTGTGTGTAGTAGTAAATATGAGTAATGTTTGCTTAATGTTGCATTGATGTAAAATTGGTTTGGCTTCCCTTCTATTCTCTTCATTCGGAATGAGGTGGCCTATATGCAATCTCTTGTTTATGATTTGTTGTATGTGTATTCCATTTTTGTCCAATGACAATTTATTCTGTATCCTGCTGCTTGGAAATCCAACTCAAATCCGCAGAGACCAGTCTCACTTTTGGTATGGAACATAAAAAGAACTTCAATAGGCTAAGCCAGCTCGGCAAAAAATAGGAAGGGGGGGGGGGTGCCCCCCTTAGCTCAGTTGGTAGCAGAGGTTACGTTAACCAAATATTTTCCATCAGTTTATTTTAGCAGTGACAAAAAAATCTGAAGGCAATTTTAAATGTCATTTTGACAAATTATTCTGAGGGTGATTTATTGTAATTTCTACTCCACCAGTTGGTGGTGAATGTACATATTAACAATTATCTTGAATCGTCTCGTCTTTGTCAAGCTGCATTCAGTGGCAAAAATGTCAATGCAGCTGAGTGTGAGTAGTTTTTTCCAAACTGCCAAATAGTTCTGATATTGTTAACAAAAGTGAAGAAAGAGAACATGATGCAGTGGAGGATGAAGGCGGACAAACAGACAACACTGAACAAGTAAGGCAGACAAATCCACAGAACACCGATTGAATTATATTGTGTAATATACTGCGTTCTATACCTGCCTGTTCAAGCACAAAATATCCTTCCGCTGTCAGGGCAGAAAAAAAATTGTCATCTGTTATTCATGAATAAAATGAATAATCTGTCCTCTATGCTCGTCTTATACTTTCTTAAAATGTGAGTAAAACAAAAAGGTATTATTAAAGAATGAAAATAAAAAATAAGGTAATAATAGATTATGACGGAAATTTTATGACTCTGTCTGTCAAAATGAAGGGGAGTGAGAAAGTCTAGTGCAGTCTAGTGGTTGGTAGACTCAAAAATACACAAGAACACAGGAGACCCAGAATCTTGGACAGGTCATTTGCCAAATGTTATTCCCTTCTCTGTCGCCCTATTTCCTGTCAACCTACTGTTTGCTATCAATAAAGGCAAAATGCCTACCCCCCCAAAAAAAAAAAAATCTTTTGAAACAGAATTTTCTACTGCAGCCTCTGTTCTTCAGACATTTTCTGGAGCACAGAATACTCTCTATTCCCTTCCACTCACCTGTGTTTAACTGTGCGTTACACGCTTCCCTCTGATCAACTCAGACAGGTGTCCTTCTCTCACCCTGCTCTAAAGAGACACAAAGGCACAGAAGAAATAAACATTGATTAACTGCTGCACTTTGGACATATCTCACAATAATACCCAACAGTGCTTTGACGATGTAGTGTTGTGACATAAAGTCAAGAGCATAGAGGGAGTCATCCGACACAAAACGAAGAGACAGACAAATGTTGACTCACTCTAACAGACTGGTGCCATTGGTCTGAAGGATGTTCCATCCACAACAACTGACCTCATCCCAATAAAACAACGTAGAGAATCATTTAGTAAGTGTTTCCTGTCTGCTGTGGTCATGTGCCCATTCTTCCCTCTTCAGGGCATTTCACAGACAGCATTTTGTTTCCAGCTTAATTTGTAGGTTACTGAGTGTTATTATTTTGTAACTGGGACAACAGCAAAAACAATCACAGATCCTATTACCAATAGCATATTGAGTTTATATTGAGTGCTTTTTCAGACAAATTGCAAGTCAATGATGCTTTTAATTGGTTTTAATTGTAGTCATTGTGCAAGTAGATACGGTGCTGTTTAGAGAACTTAATTGAAATATATCAATTGTTGTTAAAAATAAAGTTAAATATCAGTCTATGTTATACTATGGTGTGTGCTAGATTTCATTTTTATCAGATACATATGTTGCAGTGATGCCCCCGTTGGAAAGCTTTGATTTGCCGAACCAAGTTTGTCAGTGGGATCTATTTCCATGAGTCACTCTCTCTGTTTATGGCTCATAATAAATCTTTTCTGGTGCCAGTATTTCTATTAGAGCAACCCTCTTCATACCAGCAACAACTTTGGCAAATGCAGCTTCATCCTCCCTATCAAGTGGATTCTGGAGGCTTATGTTTGGAACTGGCATTATGCTTATTTATTGTTTTGTCACTCAAATCAGAGCAACAGTGGACAGTAGCTTGCCAAATAGGGATTGTGTGAAGTCCAGCTCAATAGCCTCTTTAGATCTCTCTGCAGAGAACAGCTTGTTTTTGCTCATCCCTCTACCTCTCTGCAGACCTCAAATCCAACTCCATTGTCCCTCAATGTGAATGTGAACAGAGGGGGAATACGGACATTATAATTAGCAACACCATATTAAAACAAGTGTCAGATTTCATTTGTTTTAAATCTGTATACAATGAGTAAAATTTTTCACAAAACATTTTAGTTAGGTGGGCTTTTAAATAGTAGCTTGGTATACCAGACCGTTTTCATTTTTTTCAAAAAATGGATGGTTTGTTTCCTTTCTCACAGTAAATCCCTTTCTCTGCGATTTTGTGGCCGGACCAATCACAAGCCATTTGTCTGCAGCAGGGTGTGGTTTGCTTGATTGGTTGGCGACGTTTCTACCGAGAGACAGTTTATTTCTGCTCTCACCTCTGTTTTGAATAACCAGCATAAAAATGATAAAACCGCACTGGTGTCTGCTCTACTGCTGGCTAATGTTAACTAGCGGAATTAACGTGATTGTTGACAAACGGCTGCGTGGTGTTACCGTTTTTCCACTTCACGTCCGCCTCACCCCGCCCTTGAAACCGAACAGAACAGGGGGCAGTGCCAACGTTCACAAAATAAATGGCCTCTGGACACAACTGAACTGGTATGCATGAGAGAAACAAAGCAATACAAAAAGGTGTCTTCTCTCCTCTCAAACTATTACAACTTATCCAACAGGAAATTGCTATAAATGAAAAGTGTTCCTGGCCTCTTTCGTAGCCTCATTTTGGTTGAATTTATGTAAAGTCATTCTGTGCAAGATGTCCAGTGGCATGAACTTTCACTGCATTTATGTATTTAAGTTAGGATATCACTCTTCCAACTTTGCTGTGTTCATGTGTTTTTTTCCAATTCGGAAAGATGGACTACTAATAATGTTTTCAGAAAGACTCTAAAATGATTTGTCAGTGAGCTTACAAGGATTGAAATAATATTTTCAATTTAAGCATTAAAGAAATTGAGAAAGATAACACTTTTTTGTTCACATGTCATAAAGATAAAATGGAACAATTCCAAAAAGTGGGTGTGGTTGTCCCCTTAGCAGCATGGTTAATATTCTTATATGTATGCCAGACTGTTTAGGTTTAAATACTTTATTAACTGCAATCATTATTTTTTCTAACACGTCCAGGTAAGTCATTTATGTTTGTTACAATTAATAGTATCTCATATTATTCTGTAACTGTTTAAGGCAAAGACTTTAACACAATAAAGGAAATATTTTGCTGCCCTGTCGATGACACGTTTGACATCAAGTTGAGTCGACACACTTTTTAACTTGAAAAACAAAATTAGAGTTTAAGTAATTTGTATGATGAAACGTACCATTAAATGAATGTCTCACATTTATGGACACAGGAGTGGAATAAAATAAATCGTGTGAGAATTTTTTGAATTTTTATGTAAATCTTGAATAATTAGGGCTCAAGCTAAAAAACAAAACCAGCGAGTGGGATAACATGATTCATTTCTACTAACAACATAGCAAATACCTTATCATTAATAAGTCGTAGTCAACTGTTCCGGTTCTGGTTGTGCCAGTAGTTGTCAAACAAGTTTTTTCACTCTCCGACCTCTGCGTGTCTCTGCACCGCTCTCACACACAGACTCCAAGCAGGAAGTAGAAAAAAAACACTGAGCAGCCGCTGAAAACAAGGAAGTAAACGCAGTTGTCCCGAAACTGTGCATTGTCCGTGCTATTCACCTGTAAAAATTAAAGTATGAGACCATTTGAGGGGTAGGATTCTAAGCAAAACGACAGAGCTACAAAAGTTAGCCGCCAAATTAGCCTCCTAACTAACTTAGCATTAGCGCAGCATACGTGCTAGAAAAACCAAAACAGAGGGAGAAGAAGACACAGGTGAGTAAGTACAGATGGCTTAGTTTTAAAAAGTGAAGCTCCAAAGTCTGTTATCAAGGTTGTGTGGGTTTTGTGAGGCACTGAAAATAAGAAAATAGTGTTGAAAAGAAGAAGGGCATGTTTTTTTCTGCATTACAGCACTTTTTCTACCAATTGTGTGTGTCAGCAGAGAGAAAGAGTACACAAACAGCACAGGAGAGGAAAGCTCCAAGGAGAAAAGAAGAAAGGAAAGAAGCAAGTGTTTTCATATAGTGTAGACAGGGGAGCATGGTCCCTCTTCATCCTTCATCTTCGCTCCTGCAGTGAGAAATAAAAGCAGGTCAAGGGGAATGAAGACAAACAGGAAAAGGTCAAGGCTTGGTGAAATATGGAGGGAGGTGTGAGCAGGAGAATGGGGGTGTTTGGTCATGCAGAGGGTACAGGAATACAAACGCAGCACTTTGTATTTGGAAGTCAACAAAGTCTTTACACATTTGGTGACTGCAAATGGAACTTCCTGTTTATTGTCTTTTCAAAATACTGCAGTTAGTATGTTAATGCTGCATTGCTGACATTGTCTCCAATTTTGGACTGTACAGGCTATATAGGCTATATCACGACATTTTTGTTGTAACAATAGCAATGTCCATATTGTGATTGTTGAATAGTATAATATTATGGTCATCCATGTGACAGACATTTACACTTTGCTTATGAAAAGCATTGGCAGAAGGGAGCTTTAAATCTGTGTGACAAAGTGTAAAATATAGTACGACCAGTGGAAGTTAGTCGTGGGATTGTATCTGAATATTTTTCAGTAGAAGTCAAAGAGTACATCCATAACACTGTTATCTGTTTTCCTCATATCATGCAGCCCTACTTTTGTAAAACTAGGGCTACACAATACAATTGTTGCTTGATATTAGAATGGAATATGAAATAACAATATGTTGAATCCTGCAATAACAATGCATGCACTATCTTACAGCCTGTGCGATTTAACGGACTAAAAATTCAATTTAAGTTGATGAAATACAAGGTTCTAGTCATTACTGGGGCTAAATCACGACTAAACATATCTAAATAATTGTCTAATTAGATCCAAAATCAATCTGTAATGTGACCAATTTCAATGGCACCAGTATTATACTTAAAATTAGTCCAGATCCTTGCATCTTTTTATATGTTAGAAATCAGTTAAGTTTTTACTATGTTAAATGTCAGATTCAAATAGAGCAGGTGATTTATCACAATATTGAACATATAGTTAGAGCATATTGCTTGTTTTCCTAACCTTATTCAGCCCTTCTCCATTTTAACCTCATCTGTCACAGAAACATTAGAGCACATTTGACTTTGCACTGTGAAAATATGAGAACCGTTTGCAGAAGGTCAAAGCTATTTATAAACTGTCCTCTTGTCTGTACTTTCCCCTTCTCTGATCCCCAGAATTGTCATCCGGCACCATGAACGACCGAGGGGAACCCCATCAAGGTGCCAACGAGCTTAAACCAGAGGAACTGCCGCAGATGGACGGATTATGTGACGCTTGTGAGCCAGACGAGGCCCAGGCGGCTACACAAGTGTGCCACACATGCAGCTTTGCCTTCTGCCCTCTACACGCTGACAAACACACCAGTAGCACAAATCACCCAGTAATGCCTTATTACCACGAAGAGGCACACGTTAATGGACTTGGCTTGGACAGAAGTTTTGCAAATGATGCCGTCAATGAGGGGATGGGTGCAATTGAAGAAGTAAATGGTGATGCCGAGGTTGTCCAGAATGGGGTAGAGTTAGGGCATGGAGCAGAGGGCGGAGAGGAGGGTAACAAAGCTGTTGCTGATCTGGGGAAGAAGGACACAGTGACAGTAGAGAGACTGCGCTGCAAACAGCACGGGCAGGAAGCCTCGCTGTACTGTAAAACAGATGAGAAGATAATCTGTGTGGTGTGTGCTGTGCAGGGCGAACACCAAGCCCATGAGATCATCACTCTGTATGAAGCCTACGTCTGGCAAAAAGTGAGAATGACAGGTCTAAGTAATGTCACACTTTCTTTAAATTAGTAAATGTGTCCTAAAACGTATAAATTAAGGCTTCTGAATATTTAAGAGCAACCAAGGCTGGATATGTGAATATTTAAATGAGTGTTCTGTGGTGCATCTCCTTTTTGCACCACAGACTATAGTTGCAATGGTGAATGCATATAGCACACAGGTTTGCCAAAACACACAACCTTGTTGGATTTGATGCACCTGACTAATTCCCAGTGTGTTCTTCATTAGGGCTGCTTCATTTCCTTCACATCTTGGTCACAATAACTTGTAAGTGAAGAAGTGCAGTCAATAATTGCTCATTCAGAGCCAAAGCAGTGGTACATTCAACACCAACAGTAGACCCTCTAAAACTACCAAACATAGACAAACTACTCCAACTAGTGCATCAAAAGCTGTCAGCCCGAGTATTCAGAGTATATATGTGTATATATGTGGTATGCATTTCAATTTCACCATTAAGTGCTATTAATGCACCCAGCACCCACAAGTCAATTCACTAAACATTGCTTCTATTAGAGCTCTAACTTGTCATGACCACCCACATGTAATTAATTAAGAAATAATAATGTTTCATGTAACATATAATAACATAAGTGTAAAATAATGATTATATTCCCATTTAGGCTGTGTCCAGACTAAGGGGTGATGAAAATAAATTTAAATGATCTCTGTCCTTAAAAGTGGATATTTCAGGGGGTACACAGGATTATTTGATAATTAATTACATTCATGTGCCGTGCATGCAGTGTACCTTGAGAGGTCGTTAGTATTAATTATCCAATTGTACCTAACTGCGTTAAAAATTATTTGGTTACTGGAAATATATTGCTATTTTTGAGCGCCCATGTGAGACCTATTCAGCTAACAACTTGCAGGCCAAAAGAATTTTAGAACTCGAGAGGTTTTAAAGAAAACTCCAGTTTCCCCCTTTTCAGTTTAGTGTTTTCAGTTTTAGTTTTCAGTTTAGCAGATTTCCCACTTTCTCTTTGTGCCTGAACACATTGTTGCCGTCACTGATGTTGTTTGCGTCTAATGGAGCGGAGGAACTTTTCAGTTGATAGTGTATCTCGGGAAATGTGAGTAGGACACTCGTTTATGTCTGTATTAGACAGTTATGTTGTTCAAAGTGGAAAATGAGAGTTTTGTTAGAGTAAAGTCGTGTTTACAGTCCATTATCTGCAACAAATGTTGGATAGCAGGGACATTAAGCGTTCAGATGAATTGTAGCTTTTATATGTTTCTGAAGGAAATGACTAACTGGCATTCAATAATCATTAATTAATTTCCTAGTCTCTCTCTTAGTCTTGTTCGGTGTCGCAGTATTCCTCAACCAATTTTAATTCAGCAATCAAAAAAGCTATAAATAGTATTACTTGTTCTCAGACCCATTCTTGTTGTTGTTAATAGTTATTTCTGTCCAATAATTCCACTGAAGTTGAACAGCCCTAGTACATAGTGACTGTCCCATAATATAAATCCTCCTCCAGGTCAGTAGTTTCAGTCAGCAGCACAATAACTACTTTATTCTTTATGTCTTTAAAGTCTCATTGAATTAGTTGGTTCAGACTTCACCTTTAGATTTTTACAGTTTAATGGCAGTCAGTTATGTTACTAACATAATTATGTAAGTCATTCTGTTATTTATAGTATCCCAAAAAACAATCAGATGTCATACATTTTATATGACCTCTTTTTGAAGCATCACCACACTTCATTTTCACAAGACTAAATTTTATGCATTATTATTTGGAATGAACTGGTTATTTTAGGGACTCTATCCTTTTACTCAGAAATCAAATCAGAAAAACCTGGCAGGAATTACCATCGTCCTCATAATTGTTTCAAAAACTCGTTTTCTTGAAAGGCACCAGATTAATGTGACTGCTTATGTAAACACATTAGTCTAGAATAGATAAACCCTTAGAGTCTGATGTTTCTTGACTTTGATTTTCCATGTGCAACAAATTAAAAGTAATGTTTGTTTTTTTTTAAAATCCATTGAATGTTTAGTACAGTCAAGGGTTTTGCTTTCCTTTAGTAAACTAAACTGAATTTAAATGTTTCACAAGAGAAAGCCCTGGCTGCATTTTAAAAATCTGCCCACACATTTATAGTAATGGCCCTCATCGTGAGTGTTAGCCTCTGCCCTGTGGCTGAAAAATGGAAAAAACAAACAAAACTGGAACATTGCTGATTGGCCCACATGTCACGGCAGCATGTATATTGCCTAATTGCAAAGGGGGTCACATATATAGCCATTAAGCCCCATGTCTCATTATTTGCTCAAAGGCTGCAGTAGTTTCCGTTCTGATCTTTGAGGGTAACCATGTGTAGGAATCATTTAGGACCAGTGATAAGATTTCCCTTTGCTGTGCAGAAGCATGTCAGTGCTGTAATAGAAAGTAGGTTGTACGGTTAATTAGGTACGAGGTAATTAAAGTTGCATTGTGCGCAGAGACTAATCGGATGTGTTTGCCGTTTATAGAATGTTATAATGTGTTCTTATTGCTTGTTTGTTGCTCCACCTTTAGAGCAGACAGGGTTATGACCTACTGGCCTACACACACGAGATGGGTGAGAAGATCAAGAACAAGTGGACTGACCCTGAGGTAAGTGGAGTTATTTACACAATATAGGTGAAAGATCAAACAAATGGCACATTTTCATATAAAAAACCTTTAGCTCCTTCTATGGGATTGTTAAAAAATAAATCTGAAGTGATGGCACCCTATGATTATACATAAAGCAAAGCAAGCAAATTATAATCACACATGGTCTTAAAAAACTCACTCTTGAAAAAGAAAGAAAGAAAAAGCACTTTACAGGTCTTGGAAAAGTCTTAAAAAATAAAATTGTTTGGTCAAAGTTTTGGAAAAAATATCGGAATTAGAAAAAAGTTTCGTCACATGACCCCACCATTTGTTTTCTATAAGAATAATTTAGAATATTGTGTTAAACATAAAAATCTTGACTTTTATAAAACTGTATTAACAAATATAAATATCAAATGTTTTATTGCTATGCCACCAGTATTTCTGAAGTGAGTTTGGTCATTGAGATTTGGAAAAAGGGTTATGGAAAAGTATTGCGGAAATGTATATCTAACCTGGGGTCCATTATTTTAAGTGAGTTTCAAGCTGTCATATTTCTCTGAGAATGTAAAGCGCAACATTTCTGTGAACTTAATTCATGAATAAAAGATTGGTATTCATGTTCATGGGTACTTGGTGGTGGATATTGTAGATTGGGATGAATGTGTATGGTTTGGCAGCAAATGGCATTCTTTGGCATAAAAAGCCTTTTAAAGCCTCCCTCTTTGTAATGCAAGAAATCATTTCTTAAATTTTTAATGAATAAATGGGCAGAAATAAAGTACAACTGGTTCTGCATCATCATCATGATCATCACTGTTGTTGAGTTTTAGTCTAATAATAAATTCAACACTACACAATCGGTTTTACTTTTCCATATTCTGACATTTGATTGCTTCTAACTTAGTGCCTTAAAGAGATCTTCTTTCTTTCTCAGTTCTAATTTAGCGGGTCTAGCCGTAAGCACTGTAGTGGTAAGACACAGCCCTCTAGAATGAGATAAAGGGGTATTAGAGAGAGACTATGTCATAAAAGCATTGGGTAGTAAACATAAGAGACAATTATTCCAATCAATACATTTATCATACGGCCCCATTCCCAAACCATAGAGTCTATTGAGTTTCTATATAATTCCACTTGAAGCATAAAAATACCAGTACCATTTCCTGACTACTGAGTCTTGTCATTTTTTTAGCTTCAGCTGATATCACTTATTTGGCTAAATGTTTTTGTGCCAATTCCATCATTTGTTAAAAAAAAAACGTTTTTATGAAGTTTCCAAGTGCAGATGCATATCTAAAGCAGCCTAGTGCAGGAATGATTTGAGCCTTTCTAATGGAGTTTTCTTTTTCTTCCAACCAACTTATAAATGTATAAATTAATTGCGAGGCATGTCTCACATGTTTGATATTTGCCATGTCAGAGAATGTAGTGAGATGTGGATTCAGCTATTGTCATGTCAATTACTTGGTAAGTGTTTGTGTTCTTTACAGATCTTGCTAAAATGTGGACATGAATGTGCCCAATAAATAATCAAAATTCTATCTTGTGCCATTTTATTAGTGGACACATGTGGTGCTACAGTTGTCCTTTATACCACAATCTAAAACAGTTGTAAAATGGTTGTTTATATTTTTTATATATACCATAGAATCTATCTAAACATTTCTGAGTAGCCACAATATTTTAAGGTTAGTTTACAGAACAGCATTTGTTCTATGAACAGTGGCATCAAATTGTACAAGTGCCATTAACTAGTATTAAGAATCATCACAATGCAAGTCATGACTGGTGGCGTAAAAGCACAAGTTTTTGACATGTTTTTTTTTCACAAGTTATGCTTGCGTTTATTGCAATGTAGACTGCAATTGTAATGTTATTTTTTTTTTCAAAAAGCAAGACCCCTTGCAGTCAAAGGTTTTGTACATAGTCCCATTAGCTGCAAGTAAAAAGTAAGTGATGGCACCATATGATTTTCATTTATCAAGTCACAGTTCCATTGCTATATGCAGATGTTAAGGGACTTGTTGTTTAATGTCAAAAGGTATGTAGTGTGTATCACAAGTAAATACAAGTTTCATTTTAGAAAATGTGCTTTAAACACAAGTGCCTATCAGCTATGTAAAACCTCAAGTTATCATTGGTGTAGGAAGCAGTTAATCCTCTATGAGCAGGACTATAGAGAGACAGTGCGAATGGTATAAATGTATAAAACCAATTGAATGCTAATTAGTCCTACTTGACATTCATTGTATATCCATTACCAATAAATGTAGTTTGGGGCTTATTATTTAACAATGCATGACAAGCAGCTATCTGCATTATTATTCATCACAGAGGCACATCTTGGCAGTCGCGCCTGTTCCTGCGCTACTGTCTGTACCCTTAGCCAGGAAATGCTGCTGTGAAAGAACCTGAAATAATTATCACAAATGTATTGCTTCTTTTTTGTCTAACCTTCAGCTCGCTGACATCTAAAAAGCCAGACTTTTCTCTTTTTCTAACCGAAACAACCGTGGTTAGAGCTCAGTCAACCTTGAAAAAGTGGCTGTACTCCATAGCGTGGGCATGTTCTGCGAGGGAAAATAAAACGGGATCCCATGCAGTGAGAGTTTCAAAGACCCCCTTCAGGCCTGGCATTAAAGGGGTGAAATTTTGACAGTGTGGTAACCTTAAAAAAATCATGTTTTGATGGTATCATAGAATTGTGGTTAAACACTTTTGATATTCTGAAAGGTTTCAATTGTTATAAAAGTAAAATGCAGATATCAATACAGGTAGATTATTCAAATGAATGAGTCCATTCTTTATGACTCATTTATGTTACGTGACTATACAGAAATATATTTTACTAAACGGTTCCGGTAAAATATACACACGCCATACGCTCCTGTAGTGTTACGTCAGTGTCAGGTAACCTACAGTTACTGTACAGTACTGAAACGGCTTTGGTCAGAGTTACCAATGATTTGTTGATGGCTTCTGACTCTGGTGGAATTTCCATTCTTATCCTTCTTGATTTAAGAGCAGCTTTTGATACTGTTGATCATAGTCTATTACTCACCCGTCTTGAACAAGATTTTTGTGTGTCGGGGAGAGCTTTGAAGTGGTTTAAATCCTATTTTACTGACCGTTCTCAGTTTGTTTCCATGGGCGGTTTCAGGTCTGAGATTAGCACTGTTTTCACTGGGGTTCCTCAGGGCTCAGTCTTGGGCCCTCTGCTTTTTAATATTTATCTGGCACCATTTGGACAGTCGTTGCGATCGCTTGGCCTCCATTGTCACTTTTATTCTGATGATATGCAGATTTATATATATTTAAAGTCTGGTGAACATCTTTATGTTGATTTTCTGTCTGGCTGTGTTTCTGAGATAAAGGAATGGATGAGTACAATTTTTTGTGCCTGAATAGTGGTACAACTGAAGATATGCTTATTGGTTCCCTGTCATCAAATTTCAAAAGCTGGTTCCTTATCTTTGACTATTGATGGCTCTGTCTTGGCTACTCAAGCTAAAGTGAGGAATCTTGGAGTTATTTTTGATACCAGGCTTTCATTTGATTCTTTTGTCCAGAGCACAGTTAAATCATCCTTTTTTCACCTCAGAAATATAGCTAGATTACGTCCTATGCTAAATTGCTCAGTAGCTGAAAAGCTGATGAATTCCTTTGTTATCTCTAGGATAGATTACTGTAACGCCCTTCTAGCCGGAGTCTCTAGCCGGAGTCTCACTTAACAAACTACAATATATACAAAACTCGGCCGCCAGGATATTGTCTGGGTCCAGGCTATGCAACCACATCACTCCAGTTCTGGAGTCCTTACACTGGCTCCCAGTCCGATTCAGAGTAGATTTTAAAATTATGATGCTGACATATAAAGCATTGCATGGCTTGGCCCCTTATTATTTATCTGAGTTGTTAACTTCCTATACCCCAACACGGAGACTGCGTTCTTCACAATCCAACTTGTTGGCTGGTCCTCAAACATGCTTACGATCTATGGGTGACAGGGCCTTTTCTTCATATGCTCCTGTCCTTTGAAATTCTCTGCCTCCTGATCTTAGGGAAGCACAGGGCTACGCCATTTTTAAAGGTAGACTTAAGACTTATTTTTTTAAATTAGCATTTGATTGTTGATGTTACTTTTATTGTTTGAGCTTTGTATTGCTTGTTTTTGTACAGCGTTTTGAGAAGTTGCCTTTAAAGGTGCTTTATAAAATAAAGTTTATTATTATTATTATTACAGTACCAAAGCACTGCTCTCTTTGTTAAATGGTACAAGTTTGGGCTTTCTTAGAAGAATGTCTACATTTACACCATTATTAGGAAACTATTAGTGTGCAAAATTATTAGGCAACTAAATGAAAAATAAAGATTTTCCCATTTTACTTGTTTATTTTCACCTGTTAAAATGAGAATAATAAACAAACTCAAAATTTAAACATTTCAAACAAAAAAAACCCTCAGTGACCAATATAGCCACCCTTCTTTTCGATAACAGTCACAAGCCTTTTCGATAACAGTCACAAGCCTTCAGTACGAGTCAGTACGTTTCTTGATCTGGTCAGAATCAACTTTTTGTGCAGCCGCAATCACAACCTTCCAGACACTGTTCAGAGATGTGTACTGTTTACCGTCACTGTAAATGTCCTTAAGAAGGGCCAAAAGTTCTCAATAGGGTTTAAGTCAGGTGAAGAAGGGGGCCATCTGCTGCGTTTTAAGAAGGGTTTTTTTCTGGTTGGGTACAGAAGCATTGTGTATATGTTAAAAACCAGCACCTTATCCATTCTAATTATAAGTTCCAGACGCACAGCGTTCTCGTCATAAGCTCACCCCAGAGACTACACTGAAGAACAAACACTGTAAATGTTCACACAATGGGCACCCCGGACCTGAAACTAGGGTCCCTGGAGGATCAGGTACAGGTGTGATTGTTCAAACAATCAAGGCACACGGATTCAATCAGCGCACGGTGCAGATCTCAGTCGATGTGCAAGAAAAAGCTTTAGATGCCACAGGCATGGATTGACGTGCCCGCCTGAATCATCAAAGCAACATAAAAATAATGGAGGCATTTTGTTTATCGGATTACTCAATTTAATGGGTGCATGTGGCAGAGTGGATAGTACTCCTGCCTTACAGCAAGAAGGTCATGAGTTCAAAACCCGGCCGACTCAAATATTCTCGGCCGTCTCCGGTCTTTCTGTGAGGAGTCTGCATGTCCTCCACGTGTTACTGTGGGTTCTCTCCAGGTACTCCGGCTTCCTCCCATCGTCCAAACACATGTATGTACAGGTTAATTGGCAACTCTAAAGTGTCCCTAGTGAATGAATGTGAGAGTGAATGGTTGTCTGTCACTGTCTGTGTCTAAATGTCAGCCCTGCAACTAACTGGCCAATGTCCAGGGTGTACCCCGCCTCAGGCCCAAAGCTGCTGGGATAGGCTCCAGTCACCTGTGACCCCTAACGGGACAAAGCGGTAGGGAATGAATGAATGAATGGATTACTCGATTTATTTGATGAATCCCTAATTAACAGTCTACGAACGTATAATTGTACTGGCCTTCTTTCTAATTGGAAACATAAACAATGATGTAATGTAGTTTTAACTCTGTAATATTTAAAGGTGTATTTATAGAGCTATGGTTAAGAGACTGTACCTTGTGTGAAGACTAACTAAAACTTTTAATGACAACAAGACATCTCTTCTGATTTGCTGTGTGTTAATAATACAAAAACTTGCAACTGAAACGTTTTACCATCAGAAGTAGCTGGATATTTATATTATATATATTACATATACATTTACAACTTTTTAAGACGTGTGTGTTGTTTACATATGAGCCTGCTACTGCACAGAGGGACCGGAGGGGGGGCAGTGTGACTGAGTAAGTGGAGGAAAAGGTGAAGCAAATTAGAATGTGGCTTCATTAATTTACTTAGCATTAACTATAAATCAATATTAAAAGTCCTATAGCTCATACAAAAATATTTTGGTATGTCTTTAAAACTCAAGCTATTGCCCAGCCGTAGTATGGTGTCATATAGGTCGGAGACAGATTGAAATTCAAGGTCTGACAGAGGCCTGATAGAATCAGAAAAAGTATTGGTCTGACACTATTCTGTCTTTGAGGCTGTGGTTGTAACTGTTCGTGAACCCAGTGGGACGTAGCAGTTTTGCTCAGTAACTGCAGAGATGTGACCTGACCTCAGTACCATAATGTAGGAGGTTAATTTGCAAGAGGTAACACTTAAACTGGCCACCCTGTACCCCTGTGGAGTTCCTGTCCATTACCATACTGAAATATCAGTACTTCCCCAAGGACTTCTTAGACATTCAGCTCTGTTGCATCGCAAAGAAACTCTGAAAATCACTTACCTGCTCTCATAAGGAGTAAGGGACTACTTTGTAAATTTCTGTGTCCTTCTCAGTGTTCTTTTCAAATGTTATTGTTCATATTATGTTTGACAGGAAGACTTCAAAATTACTTCTCTAAGCAGTGACCATGTTCAGTCGAGGAGAAAAAAAATTAGGTGGTAGCAGGATAAAAAGATTTAACCCTTTACTGGGGGTTTTATTAAACAGAGTCTGCTTAATTATGTATTTTTCCTCAGGTGTGTGGATTTAATCTCACTCAGCTCATATCTCCACTCTCCACAGGGGAATAGAATTTAATGCAAAAGACTCGAGAAAGATTTGAGGGAGGCTGACATATAATGGGCGCACAGAGGCATAACATGAGTGCTTGTCTTATGTGTATGGCTTGGCGGAAAAGTAGAAAAGATATGGGGTATTTGTCATTCTCAAGAATCTTTCCTTGGGAGAATATTACACAATCACTTATTGTCGTAGAATGAATGTTGCAATCCACACCTTCTCCCAAACACTGACTTTCATTTGGCAAAAATATCAAAGATGCTACTGGCCTTACTGTCTCCAAATTACCCACAATGCACTGTGAGTCTTGGAAAAATAGGTAGACTAGAGAGCAGTAAATTGTTTGATTTGAAAATAACTGTATAATTTTTGCGTAAAGAAGACAATGTATATATTTTTATAGTATTGTATTGTAGATTTTTCAAGTAAGTGTGAGGCAGAATTAATGAAATATATCATTCTGCCCCATTTACAGACCACAAAGCCTATTGAGTTTCTATATAATTACTTAAAGGGCATAACTTATGTCATCGCCTGACTACTGAGTTTTGTTATTTTCAAGCTACAGCTGTAATAACAGAGAAAAAAATATATACAAGTGTGTATATATATATATATATATATATATATTAGTGATGCACCGATTGATCGGCCGCCGATCATGATCGGCCGATATTGACTAAAAATAGCTTGATCGGCAAACCCCAAAAGCACCGATCAAAAAAGCCGATCGCGTTAAGTAAATAGTGCGACTTTTTCCACATGTGCATGCAGTGTTGCCAACTTAGTGCCTTGTCGCTATATTTAGCGAGTATTCAGACCCCTCTAGCGACACATTTTCAAAAAACTGAGTAGCAAAAAATCGAACGACTTTTTCTGGAGACTTTTGGAGACTCTGTGAAGTTAAAACACACATCGTTCTTCTTCTTAAGTAGCCTACTCTTCTCAATGAGCAGCGGGTGCTGCCGCTGGCCCCACCCCCATCCCAAAGTACTCACAGGCGCAGCAGCCCTCGCGCAGCAGCCCCTCCCAGCTGCAGTCAGAGCAGGAGTTGTTCACCCCTCCACGTCCAGACTGAAAATAAATCGCGCATGTGCGGCAACTTTGCGGGCTTTGCAACACAACTTTGCAACACAGCCGTTTTGATTTCCATTCTTCTCGTGTGCTTATTTCTTAATTGAGATGAGAAATGAGAAGAGCTTTATTGGGACATTCGGCTATATCATAATAAAATACAGTAGAAGAGACTAGCACGAATGTGTCAAGAAAGCACACTGCATGAGTATAGATAAAAGATTTTCATTCCCCTGCCATTCTGTGATCGGCAGTGATCGACATTCGGCAGATCATGATTTTGGTGATCGATAATCGGTGATCGGCCCCAAAAATGCTGATCGGAGCATCTCTAATAAATAAATATATATATATATATATATATATATATATATATATATATATATATATATATATATATATATATATATATATATATATATATATATATATATATATATATATATATATATATATATAGATATATATATATAGATATATATATATATATATATATATATATATAGATATAGAATCAAAATGACACAAATGAAATTTCATATTTTTAATGAGGATAACATGCAAACAATGACAGAAAGGAGGGGAGGAATAATGTAACTGTACCTTCTGCCTAAGGAGAATTTGGGAGCAATTAATACCAATTTTTACCAAACAATTTAAGTCAGGGGCGTGTCCAATCACTGAGGGGTGGCTTAAAGCTGCCCTGCTCACTATAAAACACACACCTGGTAAGAATTGTCTTGACAAGAAGCATTGTCTGATGTGCACCATGGCTCGCTCAAAAGAGCTCTTTGAAGATCTGCGATCAAGCCGGTAAAGGTTACAAAACCATCTCTAAAAGTCTGGATGTTCATCAATCCACAGTTAGAGAAACTGTCTACAAATGGAGAGAGTTTGGCACTGTTGCTTCTCACTCAGGGAGTTGCCGCCCACCAAAAATGACATCAAGAGTTCAGGGCAGAATACTCAGAGAAGTCAAAAAGAACTCTAGAGTGTCTGCGAAAGACTTACAGAAATCACTGGCACAGTCCAATATATCTGTGCATACATCGACTATATGTAAAACACTGGCCAAGAATGGTGTTCATGGGTGGACTCCACGGAGGAAGCCTCTGCTGTCTAAAAATAAAAAAAAAACTTTTCTGCATTTTTAATGTTTGCATAAAGGCACTTGGACAGTCCACAGAACTTCTGGCAAAATATTTTGTGGACTGATAAAACGAAAGTTGAACTGTTTGGGAGGAACACAAAGCATCATGTGTGGAGGAAAGATGGAACAGCTCACCAACATCAACACCTCATACATGAAGCATTGTGGAGGGAGCATCATGGTTTGGGTCGGTTTTGCTTCCTCAAGGTCTGGACAACAAGCAGTCATTAAAGGAAAAATTTATTCAAAAGTTTATCAGGATGTTTTGCAGGAAAAGCTGAGGTCGTCTGTCAGACAGTTGAAACTAGAAAGAGGATGGATGCTGCAACAGGACAATGACCCAATACACAGAAGTAAATGAACTTCAGAATGGTTTCGGAAGAACAAAATACACCTTCTGGAGTGGCCAAGTCAAAGTCCTGACTTGAAACCCATTGAGATTCTGTGGCATGACCTCAAGACAGCGATTCTTGCCAGACAACCCAGGAATCTGACTAAACTGCAGCAGTTTTGTAAAGAGGAATGGTCTAAGACTGATCCTGATCGATGAGCCAGGCTGATCTGCAACTACAGGGAACGTCTGGTTAAAGGTATTGCTGCCAAAGGGGGGGATGGGGCAACCAGATACTGTGATGGTTCAGTTACTTATTCCTCCCCCTTCTGTCATTGTTTGCATGTTATCCTCATTAAAAATAAGAAAACCTATAAATGTTTGGGTGGTTTTAGTTAAAGCAGACACTGTTTTTTATTTTTGTCATTTTGACAAAGATTGACATTTGATGGTGATTTTATGCAGACATGTGAGAAATTCCAAAAGGTTCAGATACTTTTTCATGCCACTGTAAAACTAGATAGTTAATACTTAATAAAACAAAAAAAAAACAGGACTCAGTGTTCAAAGTGAAGAATTAATAGAGTCTCTTGGAATTAGAGACAAAACCTCTTCACCTTGAAAACTGATTCCAGATGCTTTTACTTTAAACTTTTTTTTTTTCAAGATGACCTAGATGACTGAGAACCTTCACATACTTAATTAAACATCACTACTAGTTAACACATCATGATAATGGAGGCTGTGACTTTTGATGATGTAATTGGACAACTTTACTTTTAAACTTGTTCCAAAAGATGTTACTGTGGAGCTAGCAAGGAACCAATCTTAAGGAGCCGCCTCCAAAAGAAGAATCCTGTCGATTGAGAAATAGTCCCGTAGTCTGTGTGGCACATTACGGCCTCAGTCCAAGCCAGCAGGTAGTCAGCATATTTACCCTGCGCTCATATTTTATTTACAGGCTTTCTGCCACATAGGGTGTAGTCCAGGGCACAAACACACTCGCTGCCTGTGGAGCGGCTCTCTGCAGTCGCTCAGAAAGTCTGATATGGCAGCAAAAGCACCGCAACATCATCCCACTCAGCTTTGTGTGTGTTTTTGTGTGTACCATACACCAGCTACATCCATTTTCCCTGCCTCATGAAATCTACAAGAGCAGCAGACACATTAAAGCTGTCTTAGGCAAAAGACAGCAGAGGCATGAAAAGACTTGGAACTGTTATTTATCCTGCTTTTTCTTGTCCTACTCCTCCATTTCTGTAGTTCACATTGCTCTTTAAGTTGTTCCCTTTCTATCTCTTCTCAAAGCATTTTAATTGAATTACTCGGTATTATTCCCCAGAAAGTTGCTTGCTTGGCTGACATTGCTGCTTTCAAAACTAATAAAAAGGTGCTGGATAGTGGAAGCGTGTTATAAAACCCCCAAACCCCAGCTCTCTCTTTCTTCTTTCTCCATTTCATTATTTTGCATGCGTTTTGAAAAAGTGATGTTTTCAGATTCTGTGTTTGAGGCTAAATTGAGGAATGTAATTTGCAGGAGATATGAAAGAGCGAGTGCGGTTGTTGACTTGGACAAGGGCCACTAGTGCCAAGGGCAAGGACGGTTCAAATCTATTTAATCCTAATGTTATATTAATGCTTTCTAGGTTGTTTTGGAAAGAAAAAAAAAGCCTTAAACACTGAAGTTGGCTCAAGCCTGACTCTGATTTGGGTGGAAAACATTCATCATTATTAAATTATCCATTTATAACGAACAAAGCCTCTAAAACTATCAGTGTAAGGGATTATAACATATTATGTTTACATTCATTTTTATCCAACTGCAGATTTTCTATTAACTTTAATGGACAAAATCAGGCTGATATCTCTGAGTGAAAGGCTACCATGGTTTCAGCATTGTATACAAGACATTTTCAAGCTTGCTAGAAAGAAACATGAAATCCCCACTGATCTGAGGAGACGCAGGAGGGACTGCAGAGGGGGAGTGAAGCCTTGAGCAGCACACACTACAGAGGATGCTCTATATGTCAAATACACTGTTCTAAACAAGTGTGAGCTCGTAAGGTGGCATCAAGGTTGGTGAGACTTGCTGATCTGAAAGGCAAAATGTGTTGTTGGAAAGGACCTGGACCATCTAGAGGCTGTGGCAGAAAGTTGATAGCAGTTTTAAAGGGCGTTCTATTGACTCTACAAAAAAAAAAAACAATTGTAATAAGTGAATATTTTCTACTTTCCAAAATATCAATTAAATTATAATGTGGAATGACTGAGAATCTCTAATGATGTCCCATCTTATCTAAGCACTCCCTAGTAGGAGCACCTCAGCACCTAATCAATTTCTCAAGTAATTCTATATTTCAAAAACTTTCTCTGGCCTCATTTATCGAGGTATATAGTTTAGTCTCTGTGGCGACGCTCCTGTCTTCTTCTTCATATTTAGAGGATCAACTGAAGGGAGTTTATTAGCCACGTTTGACTTCATCTGTTTCTGTGTGTATTTGCATTTCCTTTCCTTTGCTACAAATATGTTTAAATAATGCAAAATTTCCAACATGACATTTATTAACAATAACAATTTACAGTCTAATTTGGTATTTGCTATATTCTCAAACAGGGCGCATGTTTACAAAAAACACTTAGAAGAACACAGTTTGGAAAGGTTTGACTCCTTTGATTCTTGTTTATGAGCTTCTATTTTGGTACTGTGTCATTATTAGGGTGTGGAGGTTTTATTGTTTTGTTTTGTTTTTTCTTTTCACTGATGTCTTTTCATTCCCGGGAGCCTACTTCTTCATCCGCATTTTCTTCATCAGCACTAATGAGAACCACAACCCTATTTGTATCCAGTCACAAAGTAGACTACAGTGTGATGTTAATTCTGTTTGAATGTCCTGCCATACTGTTATGAAGCGCAGTGTTGATATGGCTGCTATTTTTAGTCGTCCACTGATTTATCCTTTTTTCCCTCCATCAAAAACATTCTGCTATGTTTCTTCTGCATTCAAACCCCACTCCCATTCACTTCACATGGAGGCGTAGAGTGTATAGCTTGATTGGACGTCAACATTTTGTAAACAGTCATGACTCGTGCTTCATATTTGTGCTCTGAACTCAGAATGGCCTTTCACATTCATTCATTTTGAAGCAGTTCCTTTAATCTACAACCAGTCTTTTAGCCCAATACTTCACCTAAGCATAAATTTGTTCTCTTAATCTTCCTGCCTGATGCCCTAGCCACCTTTTCTGTCTTGCTCCAACTGCCCTTGTAAGCTGTGCACTGCTGTCTCTCTCGAGGCCTCATTGGGTGGCCCCAGCTCACAGCAATGCAAATGAAGATTAGCACGCATGAACGCTCTTTACTTGCTAGCGGGACATATTCTCCGACAAGGCCTGTCACTGCAATGTCCGGGGGGCAGAGGGCTTGTACTCCATAAACCTACACAGCAGTAAATAACCTATAGTATCATGGTTGACAACACGCATTGAAGCAAGAAGGGTGTTAGTGAGGTGCAGGGGACTCTCTGAGGGTCCGGCTGAAGTGTTGCATGTTTGAATAAATAACATTATAAATGGTCCTATCAGTGCTGTTTATGTACTGCTTATGTTTTGAATCTTTCTCTCATTTTATGGTTACTGCGGGGTTCACAAAGGCATTTTTAGCACTGGACAAAATTAAATATCAGCACTTTTCTTAAGAAACACACTAGAGGGCGCTGTCAGAGGACTGTGTGTGGAAAAAGGTTTGATCTGATAGAACTGACGTTGACATTTTGCCAGAACCAAAATAGTTGCTGGGTGCTTATTTTTTCTATTCCAACAAACATCACTCTTTCTCCTTTCAGGAATCTATCAAGGCACAAGATTTTAGCATTGCATCCTTTCATGCTCTCCGAGACGTCTGTTTCTTTTGTGAAGTTTACATTTCAGTCAAACCGTAGCAGAACTCAATGTTTGGTAAAGAGCATACTGTCAACCTCCATCACTGTGTGGTGTAAAAAACGCTCAAAAAATGACCAACAGCAACCTCTCTTCCCTGGAGGACATTAACATCAGCTGGTGCAGGAGCAGAGCCACCTCCATCATAAGGGACCACTCTCACCCAGGACATGAACTGTTCAAAATATTCTTACCTAGAGCTTAAGTAAATTCTCAGTGGACTCCTAAGTTAATTGTGGGGGCTCACTGCTCTTACAGTGATGGGTACACAGCATGACTGCAATTTAGTACGATTTATGAACTCCTACAAATAACTGTTGACAAAAATAGAAATATGGCTCTTGTCTCTTTATTGTTCCCCATTCACAGTGTCAGTCCAGACAAAGGGAGATTACTGTACATATTTCTTGTCCATAACAGGTGTCTCTACAGACTGCTGTTCCTTATTCCTCAGAAAGACTTTCAGAGTAGTTAATTTGCTTAAGCAACACAAGAAAATGTCTGTGCATCCCAATTGAATGTTAAATAACCATCTCTGTCTTATTTATTCTGAATGATGTGCATGTTTTCTCCTCTCATACAAAGAAAGTAAATTAAAAAATGTTACTTTTCGTGCTTCGTTTAATGGGCAATTTAGAGAATCTGATATCTTGTGTAGAAATGGCAAATGCACAATGAAACTTAAGGGGCCCTGGGGTAAAGACTCTCGGTTCTTCGCTCTGCTTGATGGAGCGAGGCTGTATTGAAACAAGATTTAAAAAATTGGCAAGGAAGAGAAAGAAGCACTGCTCTAGGTGATGCATATATTGGCTTTATGGTATATAAGTTGTGGAAAGGGTCAAGTTCAAGGTGGAGCCATCTTGGTGAATATTCTTTAAATGGAGTGATTGTTTATTGAGGTGTTTCTAACACAGAGAGCCACACTGGGGAACTGGAAAATGGATTAAAAAGGTATTTCAATGAGCAGTTCATTTGCCTTGAAAGCTAAACAGATGGCATGTCGTTGTAGAAGGATCCTCTGAGGTCTGAGGCAGATGGGATGCATGGTGTCAGACTCCACTGGCTCTGCTCGGTGCGATTAGTTAGCTCCTGCCTCACGGAGTCAAATGCACACTAAATAAAAGTTGGGTCTGTTTCCTATTATTAAGTTGAGGTATGCAGGTTTAGTCCTCTTCTATCAGGGATTCATGAATACACCAATCATTTATAGTAATTCAAAATTGTAATGTAAATTGACTATTGAATTGGCTGCTCTTAAAGGCAGCACTATTCTGAAGAAAAGTCTTATACATTTAAGTTGTGATGTATGCACAGAGCTGTATATGCAGTTTGCAAGCGGCGTCACTCAAAATGACATAGTATTTGACTTGATAAGTTTCATGCCAAGAAGCATTCAAAATTAATTTAATTCTATTGTCTAAATATTTTCAAACTGCATATTTTAAGCTCAAAGGTTTAATGTGACTGTTCCTTCCCTCACCCTTTTTTACTGTAGATGTCCACTGAGGAGTTAGAGGACTACGTAAACAGCCAGTTTGACGAGCTCCGCCAACTGGTGCGTCTGGAAGAGAGGAGGACCCTCCATCTGGTCGACCTCAAAGAGGCGTTTCTGACTGCGTCTGCCGCTGAGAAAATTGCCGAGATTCATAACCAAACTGAACGTCTGCAGGAGGAGATGGACAGCATCACACAACAGCTGTGTATCCTGGAACAGGCTGAGGAACATTCTCTCGCTCCCGCACTGGTCCTGCAGGCGGCCTTGGCAGAGGCTCGACCAGTGCACAGAATGCAGGTAAAGAAAAAATGTTGATAGGGCTCTCTCAGTCATATTCAAAACCCTAATCAAACAAAATTATATCACAACTTTAGGTACTAAAATTAAGGAGAGCATTAGTAGTTAAAGCTACTCCAGTTACTTAACAAAACATAACAAATGCCCATTATTCATTATTCAATGTCTGCTGCATATCTCATTAGGGGTCGTATGTGGCTGGACCCTTTTCCAGCATCTTCGGCATGAAGTATGGGGCATGCCAGGAAATGCCAGGGCTAATATTGATAAGAGAACCATTCACTCTCATATTCACTCACATTCATTTACACACATTCATTCACTATGAGCAATTTAGATTCACGAGTTTACCTACACATGCATGTCTTCGGACGGTGGCTGGAAGCAAAACATTAAGGACAAATTAAGGTGACAGCTACACGTTTAGTGAGCCACACACATTGACAGGCAATTCAAGTAAAAGGGTTTGTAAAAGAAAAAAGATGAGAGTAAACAACACAAAACATGGTTTTACTTGCACATGAGCTATGTGTTTGTCCTGTCATAAAACCTCAGTCACAGAGAATTTTTTTTGTTATAAGCAAACGATAGCCATGCAAGCAGGAATGGGTTATTCTACTGTTCATAATGTAAAAAAAATGCAAGTAGTTTTTAATTGAAATATTTATTAGGTGTTAATTCCATTAATATTACAATATGCAACAAAAACTTTTCAGATCCCACTTGTCCAAAAAGGAAAATATATATATATATATATATATATATATATATATATATATATATATATATATATATATATATATATATATATATATATATATATATATATATATATATACTAAGAGGAGTGCACACAAAACCTATTGCCCATTAGCCAAATATGGTTTTCATATCTAAATGACTTAAGGAAAATCTAAAAGTCTGACAAATCTATGTAAGTCTTATTATCTTTTCTTTCTGAGATAAAACATGGTATTTTAACTAACACATCAATCTTTATCTAATATCTGAAACATTTTAATATAAATGTCACTCCCAAAAGCCTACACCCTAAATGATCCCGTCACACCAATTGGTTAGCTCTAATAACTGCTCAGCACAAAGAAAACCTCGCTATCAGGGTCAATTACTAATTAATCCAAACATTAAGCGTATTTGCTAAGTGCCAGGGTGCGCATTGAAAAAAACAAGGGCTATTGCACTCATCAATAAACAATTAAATACAATTGGCCAGCTGGAACAAAGCTAATTGGTGTGCATAGTCCAATGCCAGCTTGCTATGGTTAGTCTGATAACCATTACATTATAAAATAAAAGAATAAGCTGCCACTTTAAACAGCCTTCATGTAGTGCATTGACACTTCAATAGAAGGAATGGCTGCTGAAACCATGCCGGATGCAAACTGTAACATAAATATGAAAAAACAGGTGCAACAATGCAAAAATATGTCTGGTGTGGAAGAAAAGACCGGCTGTTTTTATCATGGTGGGTGCCTTGTTTATGCAGAGAAATGCAATTATCCTTTGTCAGTGATACAGGTAGTTAGATGCAAATAGATCTTGCGTGATGCTGATGAGGCATGAGATGTTTGTCCTCTGGCTACACTATTTCCCTTTTTTCTAGTTTTGCACCCAGCAGCTGGGTACACATTTCATGTTTACATTTTTGCCTTGCGTTTTTAACTCCAAGGCACAAACTATTGGCTTTTTCACTGCATGACACTCTTAATTCACTTAAAAATACATATGAAACCCAGTGGGAAGTTGAAACATTGAAAGTTGAAACATTAAAACAAGTCATTGAAAATTTGATTAAAGACCCAAGATATTAAATGAATATTCTGTATTGAATTCAGTTTTATTTACATTGGCTAATATTACAGTTGAATCAAATGATTTTCCAGACTGTACAAGAAAACACATCCTGTTTTTTTCTTATAAAAAGATACATACTTGAACTTTAGACAGCGCTTCATACTTTCACTTGCTGTTGTGTATAAAAGTTTTCCAGCAAAGAAAAAGACATGACCTATCGTCCTTTTGTGCAAATGTATTTTATAACATATAAATCCACAGTGACCCCAAGTTCCATTAAGGTCTCAACTGAAAGTTGATGTTGACTCCAGTTTTTGTCATGTGTTAGCTATTGCAAGTGTAACCAACACTGTAGCTGACAGCTTTATTTGTCGAAATGCTGTTAGGGGAGAAGGGTGTATTAAGTGTAAAGAACTGACTTGAACAGCCACGTGCCTTTCTATTAACCACTGCAGTGAATCTCAGGGGCACCAAAACCGTTCTCTGTCCATCTTAACTCAACAATTCGTGGAAGCAATTTTGTCTAAGAGCCTGTAGCACCTCATGGATCCTGAGAATTACTGACTCTGGGATTAATCCTTCCCTCAGTGCACTCACTCACTACAGATGGCACACTGAACTCCAATCTCTCTCTTGCCACTTTACTGCTGAACTGTGTAGAGTACTCTGTCTTGATTAATTACTTTGTTTTAGGTGTCAAAATGACTAATAACCCCTTTTTATTGTTAGTGATGATGTTTTGGACACATTAAGAGGACACTAAAACCTTTGTAGAACTTCTACATAAAATCTGTAAATAAGACAGAGCACATAAATGGACTGCACAGATCCAAGCCATTACCTTCAGCTTTTTGGAGACTTATGCATTGTTGAAATATTGACCCTGTTTACCCCCGTGTTCATTTCTCACAGCAAACCTAGATGTTTTTTGTGGTTTCTAGCATAGTGTTTTTTGCCATATCGGAGTACATATTTCCGACAGTTGTAGTAGCCATTTCTTAATGTTCTTGCCACTACAGTTTACACACCCTACCTCTAAACTAATTTCTTAATCCTGGTTATGCTGCTTTCTGTGCATTATAATAAGGATCTATGTTTTATACCACTGCTCACTAATTAATACCATGATTACATTTCACATTTAAGTGGTAAAGAATGAGCAAATTAATACCCTAATGGAAGTGGAATCCAAAAGTCCAATCAAAATTTCCAGAAGATACTTCAGCGCCTCAATCCTGTGAGCTGGTTACTGGAGGTTGTGTTGCAAATGGCTCCAGCTGTTCTCATTGTCAAACCGCTGATGGAGCTTTTTGAATCCTGGCATGTCATGTTGCCCATAGACCGCCTAAAGGAAAAAAAGAAATTGATTTTGTCTTGGTAGATGTACTTCAGATCCCTCAAGCTGTCCAATATGTTGTGAATTCACTCTGTGGGCCTACTCTACTGCTGTGCCTTTGTCATATTCCTAGATATTGGGTTTCTCAGTCACACACAGAAGATGTCTTCATCATGTTACTATCATGTTGACTGCATTTGAGAGAAATTTGTACGACTTTACAGACCCATCCTTTTCAGGTCTTGTCTAAAATAGCTCTTGTATAATTTCCTTAGGACTTGGTAGGTTCTAGTCAAGGCATTTATTAGTTCTTTATGACACAGACTTAATCTGATTGCAAAGGTCTGTAATGTCTTTTTGCCTCACTTTGTATTGCAGTGAATCTCATATTGAGTAGTGATTCCATGAAGTCATTCCCCATAAAATTAGTCTTTAATCTAGAGTTATATTTAGAAAAGACTGTGCAGCAGTCTGAAGGATTTTCAACCCTTATTAGTGAGATTTTGTAAGTTTGCAAACCTAACCTAACTCCATTCTGACTCAGTCATTATCCCGGTCAAGGGAACCTTTCAATGACATATGTAAAAACTCACAGTCTCATTAAAATAAAGTATAGACATTTAAGGAGTATGTTCCTTTGCAGAATAGATGTCACACAAAAAGTTATGGCAGAGTTCCTCTCAAAAATATCTAAACTTTTTAAATCTGGCATTGTCCAATGTCTTGTCTTACTGTATCGTCTAACAAACCAATAGAAACTGGTTTGATGGGTACGTCACTTTATTTTCAAACAAAATCAATGCACTTTGATAAATTCTGTAAACCTTTGTGTGTTCAAAAACAACCATCATTATGCTTCTCCTAAGGCAGTGTTCAGTTTGTCCCCTTTGGGCAGTTGTAGTAATAACAACAGGAAAAAATGGAACTAAAGAGCTTCCTTCCACTGGCTTCTATGAGTTTATACCTGTATTTTTTAAGATATCCTCCAGCATTTAACACAATTCCCCTTTAAATATATTATTTAACCCTGATTGCTCCTGTGATATTTGTAATTAAATTCAACCTCTGCAGTTCAGCACATTTAACCACATTTTCCATTTATTTTAGTACAGAGACAGGAGCAGTAAACGTGTAATGGAAACAAAGCATACAACTGGGACCTGAACATTTTAGTGCTGTAATATAACTCAATCACAATACACATTAAAGGACATTTAGCACTAAATTGAAAAATTGTCCCTGTGCCAATTTACTCAAACTGATAATGAGTGTTGTGTAACCTTAGATCATAGAGGGGTCTGCTCCTAATGATTTTGTCAAGTATATTAAATTGAAAAGGCGCAATGAAAGTTAAAAATATCTCCCAGCAGCAATGGTATTCTTTAAATGTAATCTTTTTTATTGGTTGCGTTTTCAATAGGAATTACTGACGGATAAATATATAACTCATAAAGTACAAGTCTTGCTGATATAGTGTTATTGCAGTTTAAAGTGGCATGTTACCAGTTTAGTAATATATCACCACTAGAGATTGCTTTTCATTGACATAGTGAGGGTGTAACACAACAGGAAGTTATTTACGTAGTAGTAGTAGCCCCTTTATTAATCTGTGGAGCACGCATGGCTGAATCGTATGTGTTTACAGTATATCTGCTTTCTTCGTTTTGTTGGAAGAATGATTTAAAATTTGAGTCTGAGGTCTGCATTATGAGTCGTGGTTCAGAACAATGATAAATAATTCAACAGCAAAGCAATAGGAATTCCTTTTGAGATGTTTGCAAATATGGAAAAGCTTTATACTAAAGAGCCGCTGTGGTTTTTCTCCATGATTTTTCAAATTGACTTAAGAGTTTGCTGTGTTTGACACGTTAAAAGAAAAATCCAACTCCGTTCAAATATTTATATTTGTCTCTATGTGAAGCTGATTAAATTTGTAGACAAAGACCACACAGTGCAGTGAAAACCTTCACTCATCAGCTCTGCTGCCTTCAAGAGGCTTTTAGTTACAGTGTCCAAATCCCTTTCTAAGCTCCAACAGACAGGGTCCACTGCTACAGTCCAATCAGTGGAGACAGAATTTCATTAACTACATTTTTGTGCACAAAGCCTTTTTTCTAAAAGTTTGCTCAAATGGATGAGTAGCAAGTTTGAAAATAGTCCTGCACCACTTTAACATCTGCAGAACAATGACAAATGACACATGTTTTGTAATAAAAAACCCTTGAATTTGCCAGAAATACAGAAGTTATGCTTATTTGCTGGACTATTCTATACTCATTACACCAGCAGTCAGAAAATAATGTCCATTATTTTTGCAATAAAACTCTTTTTATGTTCCGGTCAATATTAAACTCCAAAACTCCTGTCATGTGAGTAATGTTTCCAGAATTGAACGTGGTCTCCTACTGCTCCTTTTAGAGGCTCATGAATATACATGAGCACAACTGGTGGATGAAAGTGAGAATTAATTGGTCTGATTTGGAGCCACACCAGCTGTGGACTGTGCTGGTATAAATGATGTTGTTTACCTTTTATTTGTATTCTACAACACCTGTTCAGCCATTCTAAATATGTTTTTTTTCTCTCTCTGATTGTTTTCAGCACGATGTGGAGGCCAGGCCAAGGTAAGAGTGATTTTCATGTTTTTATAGTTTGTAGGGCCCCTTTAGACCTGACAGAATCTAGACATTGATCGGATCTAATGGAGCCGACATAAATACATCGGATGAATGGGATAAATATGTCCTGAATGCACTTGTGGAAGCATTTAGAAATGGCATAAGTCACATGTATCTACATCCGTGACATGTTTTAGCCTCTTAGCACATTGTTGTATTTAAAATCAAGGTTTAAAGGTTTAGAAGCGCTTAAGGCAGAGGTCACTAATAGGCGGACCGCGGTCCGGATCCGGACCCCGAGAGGCTTTGATCTGGACCGCAAGACAGTATTCATAATTACAAGTAAACCCTTTTTTTGAACCGGCACTCCTAGGACAGCTATGTCTACACGCGCGGGTCCTCAGGTTACTATGGTTACGGACAGAGCAGCGGGAAGTTTCAACATGTTTTCAACAGGTAGCCTGATAATGCGTTAGAAACGACTAAAATCAGTTGAGCCTTGACAAAAAATAACGAAGATTCACTGGCGTTATGGACGGAGAGGGAACGTTTGTTTCAAAAAAAATACAGCTCCTACAGCCCTTTTTCCTCTTGTCCCGGCTGCTGTGATAATCAGAGAATCAATCCAGAACTGAACCAGGACTGGACAGTTTTCATGTCAGGATTAAAAAGACTCAGAGGAAAGTGAGGACGTCTAATAATGTGGTGAGTTGTACATTTGTCTGTCAACTTCTTTATTGTATTGTAATTTAGGGACTTGACTCGTTTGTCGCATATTTGACCTCATTTACAAACAACGTGAGGAATTAGCTCACGCTATTTGCGTTCATTTGAACCCAACACATGTTCATTTGAACACAACACATGTTCATTTGGGAGATTAAAAACAGAAAAGGTGTGAGAGGAGGGTTTGGAGATGAGTGACACAGGTTAAGTCTTAAGTTGTGTTAGCATTAGCTGTTGCTAATAATTAACAGTAACAGTTATTTTTTAGCAACAGCTAATGCTAAAGAAATGCTCAGTCCATTTTTCCTTGTTCCTGTTGTTTTCAGAGGAATGACAATACAAAGAGATCAATTATGACTGCATCTTTGTCATATTTATTTAACAAATATGTTTTGGTTTGATTTGATTATTTTGTATTTAAAATGTTCTCACACATGTATAAAGGAGTATTAGGACTTATATGCAGGATTCCAGGCTATTGTCAATAAACCACCAGGTTCTGAGCTTTAGCTTTAGCCTCTTTTGATTTGTTTTTTTTTACCTGTTGTCTGTGAGATGTGTTTGGAAAAAGCTAAACACTCAAACATGTAAACAAAGGATAAAATACAGAAAACAGTGGATTATCTACATTCATCTCCATATTGTTTAAGAGGCTGTAGGTGTGGAATAAATGAGACTTTGAATTATATTCAAACATATATCCTTTTATTTAAATTTTCTGGACCCCTCACTTGAGGAAAGTTAACTAAGTGGACCTCGGCTGATTTTAATTGAGGACCCCTGGCTTAAGGGAAACAGTCTTGTCCACATTACACAGGGTCCAGAGAGAAAAGTGAAAGAGAAAGTGGTTTTGTAAACTCTTTAATACTTTTTAACAGTTGATTAATAATGTTAAATCACCCAAATGGGAATTAAAAAGCTTGCGGTGCATCCTAACCCACCGGTTGCTTTCAGTAAAATTTTCTGTCAGTCATGTTTATATTCCACAGAGGAATATGAATTATTGACTTTGCCTAGGGACAATCAGACTTAAAAATGCAGTACAGGGACGCCTCGGTGGACCTTTTCCATTTACAGATGATGGAGGGCACTGTGCTCATAGGAACCTTCAATCCTACCTTAAATAAACATGTGTGTTCTAAATCATGTCCAATCAACTGAATTTTCACAGGTAACTCCAATCAAGTTGTAGAAGCATCTCATGGATGATCAGTGGAAAAAGAATGTACCTGAGCTCAATTTTGAGTGTCAAGGCAAAGGCTCCAAATACTTATGTAGATGTACAGTCCTTGACAAAAGTCTTGTCGCTTATCCATTTTGTAGAAACAAAAGCTTATAACCTAACTTTAAAATTAATCCATTGGTTTTAGAAATGTCTCATATGAAAGCTAAAACAGTCCCAAATTATGCTCAATATACTAAAATAAATTTGCTTCACTGAAGAAAGATTGATCATTTAATGAACACAGAAAGGTCAGATTTTGGCAAGACAAAAGTCTTGTCGCCTACAGAAAATTGAACAAATAATTTACTTCAACTACAAAAATATGTTGCATAACGTCAGTGAATTAAGTAGTGGTGCTGTGAGATCCATATTTAATATCTTGTATGACTTCCATGAGCTTGAAGGACTACATCCATTCGATTGCGGTTCGACAATGATTCATACAATTTGTTAATGAAGTCATCAGGAATAGCAAAGAAAGCAGTCTTACATGCCTCCCAGAGTTCATCATCTTTGGTTTTGCCTTCCATGCTTCCTCTTTCATTCTACCCCAGACATGCTCAATGATGTTCATGTCTTGTGACTGGATTGGCCAGTCCTGGAGCACCTTGATCTTCTTCGCCTTGAGGAACTTTGATGTAGAGATAGAAGTATGCGATGGAGCACCATCCTGCTGCAAAATTTGACCGCTTTTATGGTTGGGAATGTAAGAGGTAGCTAATACTTCTTGATATTTTAGGCTATTGATATTGCCTTCCACCCTGCAAATGTCTCGCACACCCCCATACTGGATGTAACCCCAGACCATGATTTTTCCGCCACCAAACTTAACTGTTTTCTGGATGAATCTTGGATCTTGCGGGCTCCAGTAGGTCTCCTGCAGTATTTGCGGCGGCTGTGATGTAATTCAACCGAGGATTCATCTGAGAAATCCACCTTCTGCCACTTTTCCAGTGTCCATCCTTTTAGCAGGCTGTGGGCCTTGGCAAATGCCACATGGTTTTTTAATTGCCTTTTGTTTAGTGCTGGTTTCTGTGCACAGATTCGACCATGGAGGCCATTTCGGGACAGAATTCTACAAACAGTTCTGGTTGACACAGGGACTTGAGGTAACCAGGCCTGGTGGAGCTCTGCTGCAGTGGAAAAGGGGCTGGCCTTGGATTTTCGCATCAACAAACGGTCCTCCCGAGCAGTTGTCGTGCGGGGTCTGCCGGACCTGGGCTTGTCAAAAACATCTCCAGTCTTTTCATATCTTTTTCTTATTCTTTGTACTTGACGCTGAGACACATTGAAGGTGTCAGCCACCTCAGCAGTGGATCTGGTCTTCAGCCTCTTGATAATTAACGCTTTGGTCTCAGGGTGGATCTTAGGCATGTTGTCAGAGGTCTGGTGTGCTGGGGTTCTTTTTATACACTCCCACTAATTGATTGATCAGGAACTGATCACAGGTGAGGCTGTAATCTAGGATTGGGTGCATCATATGACAAGGCGACAAGACTTTTGTCTTGCCAAAATCTGACCTTTCTGTGTTCATTAAATGATCAATCTTTCTTCAGTGAAGCAAATTTATTTTAGTATATTGAGCATAATTTGGGAGTGTTTTAGCTAAAACCAATCGATTATTTTTAAAGTCAGGTTATAAGCTTTTGTTTCTACAAAATGGATAAGCGACAAGACTTTTGTCAGGGACTGTACTTTTTTTTCTTTTTTTTTTTTTTTTACTTTTATTGTTTGTAGAATTTTGAAGCAAATAATGAATTTAATTAATTTTGGAATAAGGCTGTAACATAACAAAATGTGGAAAAACTGAAGCGCTGTAAATACTTTCTAGATGCACTGTAGATAATGTAATTAATATTTGGGCTTAATGATTACATAGAGAACTAGAAACCAGACAGGTTCGACTTTTGTTTTTTTTTTTCATAAAGGCTGAATGGAATTACAAAGACAACTAAAATGTGCAAAACCCTGAGGATTCAATTTGACGACTTAATTGAGCTATGAGCATAGTCCTACCAACTGTATGTATCCACAGAGAATAAAAGTAGTAGAAGTTTATGGTCAGAAAAGTTTAGTTTTAACCAGTAATGTAGACTGTAGAATGATACATGTAAATACCTGATGTGAATAGAACGTGTCGAACTGGCCACATGAATATACAATAGATGGATTTAAATGCAAGGTCTGAGAGAGGCCTTAGCAGCAGATAAGACCCTCTTCACTTGGGTTCTGTTGAGACACTGATGAGTATTTTACAAACATGACCCCCCTTCAGCATTTGTCCTCTCTTGGAGTTCTACTTTTAGCTAGTCAAACATCTCCGAGAGTCACCTGCCTCCAAGTGCCTATAAACTAACACCATTACATGCAAGTCACGTCGGTGCCCGAGCCAGGCAATTAGTAGCTCTCATCTATGTGCCCTCTAGAATCAGAGGAGGTGACTGTGCCTGCTACAATAAGAAAGGCCATCGAAACAGGCTGACAGGCTTGCGTGCATGTTTTTTTTACACCGCCGCGCTCTGTAATGTCTGTGCTAGGATGAGCCGTTTTATCATAACAGGGGTCGGGTCTTTGATAGCTCCAGTCTAATGTTATCTGAAACCGACTCTATAACCCGATGAGAAACCAGATCAGACACATATTATTTTTCATCCGGTGTGTTTTTGTGTGTGTTTTATTTCTATATATTTTCTTTCTGTCGCTTTCCTTTATCACATTGTCAGATAAATGGAGGGACCTCTTCCAGTCTCACATGTATCGATCTGTTGACATCAAAATGCCTCCTTCACCTGGAGTGAGCACACTCCTCACAGAACCACCTGCTGTCTTTGACTTATCGTCTTACGTTGTTCTCTCGATGGGCTTTCATCTCCAAACTTGCCCCCACCCCCCCCCCCTTTACACTCACATCTGTTCTCGGAGAATAAAACTTGATTTTCTGCACGTCTTAATTCAAGAAGAAGTCTTAATACAAAAATAGTTCCGGTCGCCTCGAATACTCTTTTGATAGACAGTGTGATTGTTTTGCTATCACTAAAACTCTCAAGTCCAGCCAATTAAATTTGTAATTTGACTTGGTATTGTACCTGCTGGGAAAATGTTTTTTCTCTTGAAAGATATAAAAAACAGGGAGTTATGACCAGAGCTATAACGAGTGCCAAGATGTAATATGTTATTGATTGGTCAACTCGTATTATGACCCCTGAGCTTTTGGAACAGATGGCAACATGCCTGGATCCAAGGTTCATATGAAGCTAAGACTTTGCCCTTCATGAAGGTTTACCCCATAAACACTCTCTCATATAATAATCTTTAAGCCCCAGGTGTTTTCTAAAAATAACAGCAGAATTGACTGTTGATGGAAGATGGGGAGAGGTCAGAGAGGTCAGCGATATAATGTTCAGAATAGGGCTATGGAATTTATTGAATTGGAATCATGGGTGAAGACAAAATATGCACAATTTAAAATTGTTGCAGAATACAGTATGTGGCACATTTTTGTTATTGTAATATCAGCTGACAGGTTTGAGTCTTGCTTAGTTTAGAGGCCTGTATTTCTTTGATAGAATACAAACATAATATCCTTAAACAAATTTTGTGCTGTCTATCATCACCTTCATGTCTGCTGTAAGTAGAACAATGATTTATGACATAAGCTTTTTTTTTAACAGCAACATTTATTAATAAGTCTTAATTTTTTGCAATATTAACCTTATTTGTTCTTTTTGTGAGATGATACGTGTCTTTATTACTTCTCGTCTCATATTAAAGCTTAGCTCACACTCAGGATAATTGGGCTCATCTGTGTCCGATTTGAGGGTTGTGGCCCAGGTGATGCCACCAAGGAGTAATTATCTGCCCCGACTATGGTGTAGTGTGAGCGGGCAAAGATTCAACTTAAACTCTGTAAATTAGTCAGCTGTGTGTGTCAGAAATGTTCCTGTTTGTTTAAAAACTATTTTTAATAGTTAATGATTAGATGCAGTTACAGTAGCCATGGCTGTTAAGATGAAATTAACCAAGTTGTAGATTTTTGTTTATTATATAAATGGGTTTTCACTAAACGTTACAAGTTCTCCACAGTCTGAAGTGCTAAAATAAGTATATGTTAATAATAATAATAATAAAGAAGCACAAAACTGTTCTAAAACAGCACTTTTACTGTCTGACCTGTATGTTGCTATGTTGTATTAAGACTTTTCCTTGTTTTGAAAAGACCCTGCTTGGAATCTACATTAAATGCCATACTAGAAGCTGGTAGCAACATAAAAGGAAACCATGGCTCGCCTTTTTTCTTAGTCTTTAATGGAGCATAAATGGATTAACCAAGAGAGTTTCTCGATGATACCAAGGAACAGTACACAAAAGGTCCTGTCACCAAGTCTATACAGCTACAGTACATTTATACATGTTATTGTTTTCTTCCAACTATGGAGATTGTACAAGATTTTACTCTGAAGGCGACACATGAAAAGGCCGATAAGGTGAACTTGAAGGGGAAGAAAGCTTAAGCTGTGAGCACAAGATTTCCCCAGATCAGGCCGTGAGTGGATGCTGCGGGTTCGGTGCAATGGGATCCAGACAGCAAATTGATTATGGAGCAGAAACACTAATCCGCTGTCTGAGCTCCATATCGCTGCCGTAGACAGAGCGCTCCCACGGGAAACCCAATCCTGCACCCACACGCATCTTTCTTGGACCTTCTCATCAATACAGCTCCCCGCCTCTTCCCGGGATTCTCAACATAGGTGCTCCATGCCTGCCAAGACCGGTCCCTCTCTGAATATAAATCTTTTACTCTCCTCAGTCCCATCGCCGCTCGGCTGTCTCTAATGTGATGCATAACAAATTTTACTTTGGCTCTCCGGCTTTAACCCTGTCGTTAATTTGCACACCCTCTCGCTGACTTGCACTCTTTCACAGATGTACAGAGGTAGCTTTTTCTCTCAGTGCATGTTTATTTTTAACCTGCATCTGCTTTTACAACCTAGATTTATGAAAGCACACAACTCATTATTTCCACCATTAACAAGTAATATGTAAACTGCTGGAGCAATTAGCATATTTGCTTTCATTAAAAAATGTTGATTTACAAATTATGGAAAAGGGAGAGGTGTGCAGTAGGAGAGCTGTAGCTCAACTTTTCTATGTGACATACAAATGGGCACAATAACCTTAAATAACTTTGATGAAATAATATGAGTCTTGGCTCTCAGCTCAGATTCAGTCATAAGCGCTTCATCATCACTTTGTTTTTTCTGAAGAAAAAGCATCTAAATCAAAGAAAGGCTTTGTAACGTGTGGCAAGTTTGCTTAAGATAAGCGATGGATTGCATTTGAGCGTATAAATCATGCGCTGAAATAGCACCAAAAAAACACAAAAGTGTGGAGAGGATTACTTCGGATTACATCGCAAGCACCAATCACTCACACTTCCTGTTGTGTCTCGTGCGGTTTTTCCATCCTCAGGCTTTATCATCTATGCATGGCCTGGAACACACAGAAAATTGAAAAACCGACATGGAAGATTTTCCATTTCCAATGACACTGAAGGGTTTTCTATGAGGTACACAACTCTTTAATGTGGATCATTAAAATCACTAGAGATCAGAGGTGGCAAGAGTATTCACATTGTGTACTTAAGAAGAAGGACAGATACCCGTGTTAGAAACGACTCTGGTAAAGGTAGAAGTACTTATTCAACTTCTTTATTTAGTAAAAGTAAAAAAGTACAGTCTCTGAAATATACTTAAGTAAAAATATTTTTTTTCTGTTGATGATACAAGACATTTGCAATAACGCCGAACAGATTTATTGCTTTACTGATTTTGACACAAAAGATTATACATTTTCAATACTTTTAAAACCTTGGAGGTACCATGTTAATGTTGTCTTTGTGGGAAGTTTATAGATAATTAATTACTACTTAAACACAATGGCGGTTACTAGACTTCAGGGCTCTCGGCAAGTGAGAGCTAGCTAGCATTAGCGTTAGCTCTCAAAATCCATGTTCTCCCATTGCATTGCTCACGTTGTAAACTAACTTACAGAAATGCAAAATAAGCTACGCCATGAATCATTCATGGAACCAACAACCTTAAACAGTTCTCTTAAATACAGATGGCTAATGTCTTTTTTTTTTCATCCATCTCGCTGCTGAAAACTTCACACTGGCCACTTTCTCTTATTTTTGCACATGACTTTCCCTCTCGTATTAGTTACGTGTCCTCATCTGCAGAGGTTATAAAAGTAACAAGGCTGTTTTGACAATGTAAGGAGTAGAAAGGACAGATATTTGTGTTCAAAAGTAGGGAGTAAAAGTAAAAAGTCATCAGAAAAATAGATTAAGTACAGATAACTGAAAAATGTACTGTCCCAAAAAAGTAATTGATTTGGTTTCACGTTATGCCGGAGTTTTATAATTTCAAAATAAATAACAAGAAAAGACCAGAAAATACACTAAATTACATAACCGTTTTTCTTTTAACAAACCTCTTCAACCATTTGTGGTTAAAATTAAAAAAAGCTATTGAAATAACTGAAAAGGTTTGTTTGAAGCCTCGTTTTAAGGGTGCATTATGTAAAATTTCTTAGTCTACACTGCAGTTTAACAAAATGGAACACAAGTAAAAAAGATTTTTCAGTGTATAATCACCCCAAAATGACTCATTGCATTCATCTTTCCTGGAAAGGTAGACAATTAAACCTCCACAGAACTGAGTGAAGGTTTCAATACCTTCTGTTCCAACAACTGCACACTGACAAACTCAACCCAGAACAGACCATTTGTGCCCTACTGAAAGAGAAACTCATGTTGTAAGCTTGTCTCATACCAGCAATATCTCATATTGTATTTTGTCGTCTATATGTCTAGTTGTAGGTTAAAATAGCCACTAAACATTGCAACATATAGTATTTGAAACAGTGCACCATGTACCTTTATTATATCTTGCATGAAATATCAGCATGAAACTATTATTGAACATATGCTCAACCAGTGGAAAGTGATATACTTACTGCACCGGGCAAGTGTCACTAACACATATATTAACAACTAATTGAAACCATGTGCTCCTTTAGAATATCTGCAGAGGTCATTTATACATAACACCCACCTGGAGATTATACTTATCGCCTTCAGGTGAAGAAATTAAGTAGGATGTGTTCATACATGCAACCCCTCCAAATAAAGTCTGGAAGTTAGTGCAAAAAAGGGCATGTTAAATCACTTTACAATTTCATACTGTACATGCAGACTAGCAATTGTACCTGTTCAAACTTAGCACATGTTTTTACATTTAGCAGCCCACAAATACACACATGGGCACACTAAAGTGCAACTGAGACAGATCTGGGCATTTTCTTCCCTTTTCATTATGTTATTCATACCTGCAGGTTCATATACCTGCTTTTTCCTTAGATGACCAAATCATTTCCACGCATAAGAATTGTAGATTACTGCCAAACTTTTATACCGAAATCTGAAAAAAAAAGTAGATTACAGTGTGTAGGCTTATTGAGTGATGTCCTTCAGCGGGTAAACGAGATGGGCATATTAAGGAGAGCGAAGGTGTCAGGGGAACACGGCCAGAGGACACAGGACAGAGCAGAGAACTCCATTTCCTCTAATGAAAAATTCACACTGCCTCTACCACAGGAGCAGCTGCAGGCCTGCGGTCCTTTGTGTGCTCTAACATGTATGTGTTCCAAGATGCCCTCTGCAAATAATTGAAAATATTTCAACCTGTGTTTTTGTACAAACCCGCTGACTCTCAAATCTAGCCTTTTGTCTTGCATCTGTCTTCTGTTTCTTGGCCGTCACCATTTCCAAAGCGGGACGGAATTAAGTTCCCAAATGAATGCACCCCACACCCACAAACCCAACTGACAAATAGAGAGACATGCATTTAGATGATAAGAGACACTGAGCATGCATAATTCATTCCACATGAACAATGTTCCTTCAGCTTTTAAGATGACATTCATTTGTGTGTGTGCACTTCTCTGAGCTCGTCCTCTGACTAATGGCAGTTATTTGTTTCTATTGCAAGTTTCCCTGCATCCAAATGAGGCAATTTGTCCACAAAAATGGCTTGACCTTTATTTAGCACTAATTGAATTTTCAGATGGCTCTAAACTGCAGCAAAAAGTGATATTAGAAAGTTGGGAAATGGAAGCAGCACGTCTGTTGCATGCTTCTTTCTGAATGATGATCTATGCTGCTTGACAAGGTGGAAACAGACAGACAGCAGTAGCTATATTTCTGAGAAATAGACAAGGCAGGTATGAATGTATTTTCAGAAGCCATTTCTTTTGATATTGGATTTGACTGCATTTGGGGATTCGTTCTTATACATTTGATGCATTGGGAGATTTAGTGGATTGTGTAGTTTCCTATAGACTTAGATAACAGTCCATGCGGCTTTGACCGGTGCTTTTAATATCGATCTAGATGGATATAAGAGACGCACAGAGTGCAGTGTGTTGACGTCTGCAAGAGCAAAGAGTCGGTGTTAAGTGTCTGTACAATGTATCCAATGCTCTATATAGGAATCGGGTTACTGCTGTTCGTGTTTATGCCCTGAGCCCAGATCACTATATGAATAATGGATTGTAAATCTATGTGTGTAAAATACATCTCTCTGTGCTGTACAGTATAGACGTCTCCATGCATTTCCCCTGCTGTATTTCTTGTGTGTGCAGAGGTGAGCTAGTGCTTGCTGGGTTTGCACTTTCATTGTGCTGCTGGTGTATGCTCAAGTACATTTTTTTTATTTCTTTTTTTTTCAACAGATCAGTGTCAGAGTGGTGACTTTCCAAGAATGATTGTCGCTCATTGCAACTGACGTTGAAAAGCTGGTAATAAAGAGGGATTTAACAATTTAACATGGGGCACCCTGGGGCTGTTTAAACATTCATATTTGTTGAACTTTGCCTTACAGTATGAAAAAAGGCAGATAAAACAGTGATTTCAGAATCTTAGGCTTGTAACCAAAGGGTATTCAAATACCGATTTCTTCAGACTTAAATCATTTTTTACATACACTTAAAACCAGACAATCCAACTATGTAACTATAAAATATTATTATTCTAGGCATCATGGAAGCTTGTTATCGTCATGATAGAGGTGCCTGTGAAGGTTCTCAGTCATCCAAGACATCTTTAAAAAAGGTTTAAGTAAAAGCATCTGGACTCAGTTTTAAAGGTGAAGACATTTCGTCTCTAATTCCAAGAGAGTTTTCCAATTTTGAGATCTCCTTCTGGAGATATAAGCTCAGCTATCTTACCAGATGATCTCAGAAGTGATAAAGTCTCTTGGAATTAGAGACAAAACGTTGTGACTTTGAAAACTGAGTCCAGATGCTTTTACTTAAACCTTTTTTAAAGATGTCCTGGATGACTGAGAACCTTCACAGGCACCTCTATCATGACAATAACAAGCTTCCATGATGCCTAGAATAATAGTTAATGAACTTATTCAGATGTGGTATTTCTCCCACCAATATGAAGAGCCTTGTGTCCCATTTATGTTCAAGGAGCAAAATGAAAGCCACTGTCCCTAGGCAATTTTGGTGTCCCCATCACTTGTAATTTTAGCATTTAGCTTGAGATAAAAATTAGCCTAAAACCTATTTTGACCTAAGACTATTTTAACAATGACTTGACCTGAACACTTGAGATAACGTTAGCAGCAACACAAAACCAAACATATTAAACAATATATAAAAAAGACTAGAGTAAGCACATGGCTATGTATTGCAACTACGCTGCCTGCACCTTTTTACATTTCCTGTAACTCTGGTTCATCTCGTTTTTGTCACACCTCTGCTATTACTATACTTTTGGCAGACACCTCCCATGTTAAGATGTCGTGAGACGTCAGAAATACAGAAATATCTGGAAGTAAAAAGTGAGTATTAAAACAGAAGCAAAATATTGTATCTAAGCATAAATCTTAAATCTAGCATTGCTTGCCACCTGAACATAGCCCCAGGTGCTAATCTTTCTCTCTGCGTCTTAGCCATTTCAAAAACAAGATGATTTATAGTGGCAATTGAAAGAACTGAAGTCACATTCAAGTGTGCTATAGGGAGATTTCTCCAGAACAGTAAAGATGTGTCACGACTATTCAACAAAGTAGAACGAGAGGGGTGTGAAACTGCAGTAAGCCTCTCAAGCAGGTTGGTATTACCAGAGAGAACGGCATGAAAAATGAAAGAAAATGCGCAAATCATATTTCAAAAGGCCACGGCGCACGAGATGGCAACAGTATTTACTCTGTGACGGCTACATCACCCGGCTATCTCTTGCCGTGGTCCATATTATGTTCTATCTGCTCCTACAAATAACCTTTCAGATAACCTTGCTTTATCTAATATGTTGCACAGCGTTCGACATCATATTCCATCACTTGGACTGAGAAACTACATTTTCCACGGCATTATTTCACCGTGACGGTAAATTGAGGTGAAACGTGTCACATTTATGTTGCGTTGTAAAATGTGTTGATGTGGCATGATCAAGTTTATCATGAATACAAAGCATCAACTTTCCAGTGCACCTCTTTTTGTCTGTCTTGTTAATTCTTTTTCTCTTCAACAGCACATTAAATTATTCAACTTCTCTTGCAGTCCCATCACATTGTGAATGATAACTCTGCGGGAAAAAAATTGATTCAAATGTGTTAATTACAAGCTTTCCGTCTCTGCAAAAACATATTCATGAAGTGGAATTCTTGTCTGTGTGCATATGATAATTCCAGGAGAGTAACAAGACATTAAAGTGAGCGGTAACGGGAGCAAACCGGTGAAAGCCGGGAGCAGGATTATTGCTGTGGAAGGTGCAGGTGTCCTGTCATCTCCGTCGAGTATCAAAGTACAGCTGATGGGATACGGCTGATGAAATGACCTTCCACATCCGGATACGATATAAATCACAGAGAAATATTTTATAGTGCCTTACTCACTTACCATAGGCTGTCTGGCTGTAAAGCATTCCCCAGTCCGGTGTTATGGCACATACAAGCCATATCAACTCTAAAAGTCTCACATGCAATATTAATATTAATAGATGGAATGTAATGTACTGTACTGTATAAGTATCTCCAATATGTATCTTGCACCGTGAATGGTTAATTTCTTTCAGCAATGCATTTTAGCTTTTTTTCTCAAAGTCACTGCTGAGAGCTGTCTTTTTTTCAAACCTTTCATAGATGCTCGCCTTATCATTATTGTATCATCTACAAAAAACAGTGATTTGTGGAGTTCTGGTAGGGATATAAATCCTTTGAAAAGGCTTCCAATTAATAACATAGTGATTTTATAAAAATCCCACTAAAAGAGAAAACCTCCTGTACTGTACTGTAAGTCTTTGCCTAAACCCAACCACAACTTTTATCTAAATTATGCCTAGAGTTGCGCTACAGTTTGGAATGCGTAACTCAGATTTTCATTTCTAACAATGTACGTTATGTAAACTCAGACATAAAATCTGGATACGTTCCCATTAATTACAATACAGAAAAAAAGTTTGAGGTATGGCCAGACCGTTGTTTCTGATTTAATTCCGACATTTTACTCACTCTTTATTAAGTTATGCTTGTCTAATGCAATGTAGACAGTAAAGGAAAATATTTTAAATGATGTATATATGAAGCTGATGCTAATAAACGCTGGCTTTGTTTCTGTTAAAGCTCAAAATTTAGCTCTTTCTTTCTTCTCGGAACATGACTGTTTTTCACAATAAGTTTACGTTGCTGCTGCTTGCCTTTTATCTGGTCACCAAAAGAGTGATAACATTTCCCCAATTTTAGCATCACTTCATCAGCCTCCATTGCTCTTCTATTAAGTCTATTTTATATTTATTTTGTTTTGAAATGCCATGACGGTCTTGCCATGCATCTTCCAACATGCAGCTGTATGCTAAGGTATTTTATGTCAGCAGATCAGTCCCAAAGGCCGAGAGAAAACTAAGAGGCAACCTCACTTTTTCAGTTGGAGCCATTTAGTGTTGTTTGTTCATTTCTCTTTTTCACCAAGGGTTTCTCTATTATCAAATCAAGAGTTTGATGGTTGAAACAAAAAACTAAAGTGGTTACACACTTTTTGGGTCACTTTTGATGATTGAAAGTGGCCCTACTGACCAAAGTGGTACTATAATGCCACAGTTTTCTATTGAGGTGGCCACCTTGGCAACAAGCAATAACCGCCTCGACTAACATTCAATATTGGCAAATATTATATTAATATAATATTTGGTAAATTATGTAGCATGCAGTAAATCTGTTTATTTGATACATTAACCTTGTTGTGGTGTTTTTGTCTTAAAAAGGTTATGTGGGTTTAATTATTGAGGCATTTAGGGGATAAAAGTGGAGTATATTAATCTGTGCAAACCATCCAATAAATTAACTGACTATTTTTCAGTGGAAAACACTGAATGCACTAGTTTAAATGAGGCTTTTGTCAGTTTATCAGTTTTTACTGAGAAAGTCACAATATTGCTCTTCTTTTTAATATAAGTGAGAATAAAATAACTGTACTTTGGAGGTCAATTGTAACTGTGGTTTGGACACATTTTAAAAATATCTCTTCAACCTTCCTCACGAATATATTAAAAACCCAGACAAAACTTGGTATTTGGGTAAATTTTAAATGCCAGTCATTTACATATGCCTCATATCTGGGATTTGCAGAAATGTCAAACTGTAAGAAAATTTGTCGGAGATTGGGTTGGGTGCACCATGTTTGTTGTCAGTCTGATTAAGATGTTTGGAGAATTTGTTTGCCTATTGCAGTCTGCTCAGCTCTCAGTGACTCCATGGGAACATTTAACAGCGGCAATGTAATTATTGGAAAATGTTAACACAGACTACACATGTTCTGTGAAAGTGAACAGCCATCTACCGTGTGACTGTGATGGGCATGTTGCACACTGTCGGCAATATGCGACATGCAAACCATTTCCTTTTTTTGGACTGGTGACTTGCTGTACAATAACTGGACGAGACAATTACAGCTCTTTCTTCTTCTGTCTTGTTTTTGTCTGTGAGTACCAGCCATTTACAACATAAACAATTCACAGGAAAAGCTGGTTCTCTTTCACATACGTCAAGAGCTAGAGTAGTCCTCAGTTATAACAAAACACCTGACAATGACTTTTCCTTGTTATAAAGAACTGGTTAAATTAAAATTGATACTTCAGCCTTTGCAAGGTGGATCACAATGACAAGTCAAGTCTATCAAATATTATCTGTGTATCACATGATTTAAGCAACGCAATCACCACAGTTGTGTTAATATATAAATAAGATAATTATAATAATAATTTGCATAATTCAGTAAGCTGTGCGTCACAGAGATATGTACGTTTTTATGGTAACCTAAACCATTACACAGGTAAGCTACAGCTGTAGAGTCCCCTCCGTTTTTTCTTAAACTGCTCTGGTTCTGGCAGCGGCACGAGGCAAAAAAATGGAAAGTGGAAAAAAATAACAATCCTTTTTAGAGTTTTCTTTTAGAAGGTGGCAACTTGGAAATAATTTGAATTGTTTTTGATGGATGGTGGCAAAGTGGTCACCCCTCAGTAAGAAGGTTGTGAGTTCAATTCCCAGACAGGCCCATTCTGTGTGGTTTGTATTTTCTCCCTGCGCTAGAATGAAGGAATTAATCCAGAGCAAGCGGATTTCCCTAAAGGGAAAGTAAATGATAAAATCACATTCTCTTCAACTCCACTTCAGCAACTGATTAAGATACATTAAATTCATAATTAGGTTCTACTTTAGAAAGAGATCCAAAAACATACAAAGTAACAAAAACAAGTAAAATGTAGTCTACCAAAGTGACCACCTTTGTTTGGAAAATCACAATTGTTTATTTCTGACATATAAGAGTATTTGCTTGGTGACATAAATTGTTAAAGACAAAGCAGGAATTGCATAAAATCAAGTTTTACTGCGTTAGTGAAAACAACAATTTTCTTGGATTTAATGGTTATATTTTAGGTTGGCAAACACAATTAGTAAAATAGGACAATGACACAATGATGAAAGTGAATCACTGATGAGTTCCCTGCTGCAGTCAACATCCATTTTAAAGATGTTCTGACTTTGCAGTCCATGCAGTCTTACATGTAGCATGCCTTAGGCTCTGGGATATCTTCACATTTATTATGTATTTATTATCAATTAAAGAATTTGCATAATGTGTATGTTGATATTGCAGTTGTGATTTTTTTTGTGCAGCCATACAATCTTAATCAACAAAACAGTGTCACACCGGATCTGTTAAGACTTTGCTGCTCATGCTACCATGCATGCAGTGCTCTTGCCGACCCAAGTAAGAGCTCTCATAAGATCTGACACTGTGTATAAACATTCATAATTCATTCTAAAAGCACCGAGGAACACAACTCGGGCTAATTAGTGCACAGACAAGAAAGAAAGGGTTTTCACACAGATGCTGCCTCATCTTGCATGTTCCCTTTTTAAGCGAAGCATTCTTGCTTTTTATGTGCACATCCTGCCACGTTAGCCGCGAGTTGGGATTACAGGTTTGATTTCAGCTCACAAGAGATGCTGGAGAGCGATAGTGGCAGGCCAATCCAAGGTGCAATGAATCAGTGCCTTATCAAACCCCACGGCCTGAGGTATGAACTGTCAACATACAAACAACGCGCAGTAGCCAAGTGTAGCCGGACGTGGCAGTGGTATCCATGCATGAGTTTGACGGCTCAGTGGGTCAGTTGTTGGAGCCTCCAGTTTCGTTATTCTCCCAGCGAGATTGGAGACAGGCGCGCAAAGGTTGGCATGTTTAATTCAGCATTACCACCGCGAGCCCTGTCACTGTGTAGATTTATATATTGGCCAGAAAGAAGCGAGAAGCTGCCTGGGAATTAACTAGCACCAGGATGCTAATGGGAGATTTAGCATGCACTTTACAAAATCACCTTAATCCTGCGCCGTTGTGCTCTGAAGGGAGCGATGGGAACAAAAATGTAATTACTTTTCTGACAGCGGGGCAAATCTGGGGGTTTCTTTTAGATCACATAGTTGCCAGGTTGTTTGAAAAGCAATGGATTTCAGATATATTAGTGTATTCAAATACCATTTTATCCCTAGTATTTTTATATAACTAAGCTTGAATAAATAAAATGGATAAAAAAATGACATTTTTGAAAGATTCTACAAGAGCATGTCACCTTCAGGTAATGGCAGACTTTACGGCTGATGTTTTACTGGATGCATTAGTACGCATAAAAGTTTATTAGGCAGGCAGCACTAGGGAACTGTGGCTGCAGGGCCGTATTTCACTGTTTGGCAGAGATGGCCTGTTCTGCAACAACTATCTACTGCAGGCTATGTCTAAATAGACCCCTTTCATAAAGTGTTGACATATATATAATTGTTTTTATGGATTTACTAAAATGTGCCCAAAAGGTTTGCTTTGGGTTTTTCCTTGTACAACAAATTTATGATGTAGATGCCAATAGATACACAACCTTTTAAAGATTAGACTGTCTTTGGTTCTAGAACAAAATGACTGCAGTACCCTGCTGCTGGAGTTCATGTACTTTTGCCTATACTTAATGGTTTTCTCTACAGCTTAATAGTTGAAGAGGGAATTTATTAACCATTTAAATCTAAGGGCAATAGGCAATTTTTAATCCTAGTATTTTCTGGAGTGGTTCTGATAAAAAGAGTGCAATAGGATGCAACAAATTACAAATGGTCAATACAGATGAAAAGTCATAGCTTAGCCTTAGGCATTGTTTCTGTGAGTGAAAAAGTCTTTATTTCACTTATTCAGTGACTTTATCATTAGCCATTTGAAAAAAGGTCTCCGTCCATAACGTTTCCTTTGTGAATCCTAATCAATTCATTTTTTGTTTTGCTCAAATAAGACCTATACTTGTAGTGATATGAAGGGGAAGTAGCAACATGTGAAAAATCCTCCTAAAGCTCTCACAATAGTCTTTTTAAATTTTAACAAAATTTCACCGCTGCTGTTTAATACATAGAGCAAACCATGGAACAACAGTAGTAGATACTGATTGTGAGTATCCCAATATAGATATTCTAATACAGAACAAATTGCTCGGACCTTGTTGAACCACAGTATTACTATATTTTATGTGGCATATTTTATCACGTCAAAATCCTTGTTCAGGCTTAAATTACATTAAGATGCATCCAAATATAGTGCCTCCCGTGAAATCAGTGTAGATTAGTCTAGAACCATGTATTTCTTCACGTATCAGTTTAACTTTCCAATGCCAAAGTGGATTTAATAATATCCCGGCATGGTTATCACTTATTTTATTCCATGTTTTCCTGTTTATGTACAGCCATATTATAGTTGCTTAATAAATTAAAATATATAGATGGAAAAAATAAAGATGCCTCAGTATATTTGCAGTTCTCACAGGAAGGCAGCCAGAGTTGGTTTAGTTGTGGAAGTCATAACAGATATTTTTGTGTTTGCAGGAAGAGGGAGATGTTTGTGCGCAGCCCTGAGGGGAGCCCTTTATTCCTGTGTGTTTAACATTCTACAGAGCGAAAAAGACGATGGTTGAGGCGTGGGAGACTTTTATCAGGCCAGATGAGAGTTGTGACAGTCTGGAGCCCAGCTTTTGTGGGCTGTCTGTCTGGGTGTCCTTCACACTCAGGGCTTGGATGACAGGGATTGGATGCAGGGGAGGGGAGGGGAGGGGGAGGGGGAGTTTTCATATGACAGAAGGCTTTGCCTAATAGCCAGTCTGTTCTCCAGCGCTGTGTTTTTATCCTGCCTCACTTTTTTTTTTCTCTGTTTCGATCCTTATTCTCTTGTGCTTCATTGGCCATATGCGCATTTGACACGTCTCCATTTCTTATAGAGACAATACAGACTGAAGAGTGAGTATTGCTGCTCCAAGAGTGCAGCGAACAGGCTTTTAATTTTCAAATCTCTCCAGAGGCATTGAGATTCAAGTAGCGCTCGTCTGGACACCTGGGTGCTTGACTGATTAAGGTGGCGCCGGCGTTCTGCTGCGAGAGAGGGGGCACTTTGAAAGAGCCGACGGGGGGTCTGGCTGCCAGCCTGCCAAGTGTGTGGGCAGCGCTCCGATCAGTCAGACTTCATAATGGTTCTACGGCCCTGTGATGGAGCCAGCCAGCTCGTCACATGCCTGCAGATCAAACCGACAAGGTCTCCCTCCAGTAACCTCGGATCGATGGTGCCCATGGCAGCGATAAAGGGCATGGGGGGGATGCAGAGGAGAAAGCCATACTACCCTTAAAAGGCTAAGGGCAGAATATGAAGTAACAGAAAACTAAGAAAAATGGTCTGATTTTTTTTTTTTTAGGTTGTCCCACTAAATATGTTCCAGATGCATTACTGGTGACATATTCATAAAATACACTGTCACAAAGAAATGTTCATGGATTAAAACTATCACCAAATATTGGATCACTGGAATGAAATGTGGACTTTAGGATGTATATAAGACATATTGATTAATACCACTGTCAAAGTAAGTTATAACATTCCAAACTGTAGTTAGTGCAATTGTGAGGGTTACTGCAAATATAACACCAAGATTGCACTAAAATTACACTCAATTAAGACACAAAACTAAATAAAACAGATGATAAAAAACACAATTTCTCTGCAATTAATTAGTTAATTACTCATTTCTGACAGCAAATGCAGATACTGAACTTTGCCTTTTATGACAGTAACGACTTTTTATTTAAGCACAAAGATAAACCCACTGCAGCAACATTACAGGGTTTTTTCTTTTAATTTTTTTTAGTTAGCCAGTTGCTATTTGCCAAAACAGTCAATACTACTAAAACTACTACTTTTTATGCAGAATTTGTATTTGTAGTGGATAAATGCCCTTCTGTCCTTTTAAAAACTGAATTGCATTCTGCTTCAAGTCCTTTGCCTAAATCCACGTGAAGAAGTAAAAACTGTCAAAACTAAGCCCCAAAAGTTTTGCTTCAAAACCTAAGCTAAAGTGAAATGGGGACAGTGGAGGTCCTCACTATTCACCACCTGCATAAGCTGACGCTGTGTGCTTTCCAAAGAACAGATAATAAAGTTTATCTCTCCCAACTGTTTTCGCCTCCCATTCCCGCTCTAGTAGGGCTTAAGATTCAAACTTCAAAGGAGTGTCAGATACAGAATTTTCAATTTAAGCCATTGATATTGTTCACATTGAAAGGTGGGGAAATAAATGGAAGATAAAGTTTAGCTTTGGCTCCATACTTGACCAGAATTAGTCATTGCCAAACTGAGACCCGTAATACAAAGATTTTTTGACAATGACAAATTAACTTCTTTAGTTTGGTTTATTGTATTTTTTGTCAAGAGTTTTACAGATTCTTGGTAACACAGCAGCACCAGTAGCCTGGCAAGCCAGATTCCTCACTGTATTAGCAAGGAGTCTGGAAAAGCTCAATGCCAGCTTGTTTTTTCTCAAGGCATTGAAAAGCTACTTGGGACCAACCAATCAGAATTGCAAAGGACATGACGTTAGCTAGACAAAAATCTACAAAGAAGTAAACAAACAAACATGCTGTACTAAAGCATCTTCCTAACGCTCTTACCACTGTCTGCTGTTGAGGTTTTTAACATGTAATGTTGTCTTGATTATTTAAAACTGATTGAAGAGCATCTTGACTGTTTTATTTATTTATTTATTCACATTTTTGTGAGGATTAATCCCTTGAGATAAATCATCTCATTTTCGAGGGGTTCCTCTTGCTCACATTTATTCACTAGGGACACTTTAGAGTTGCCAATTAACCTATACACGCATGTCTTTGGACGGTGGGAGGAAGCCGGAGTACCTGGTGAGAACCCACGGTAACACGTGGAGGACTCCTCACAGAAAGACCGGAGTCGGCCAAGAATGTTTTGAGTCGGTCAGGTTTTGAACTCACGACCCTCTTGCTGTGAGCCAGGAGTGCTAACCACTCTGCCACATTTTAAATAAGGATCTTGGGTTGCGTAACTTTAACGCAAGGCAACATTCCAGCAGCATTTGAATATGAGTTCCTGTGTATAGAATATACAGAGAGCCAGGCTGTGCCCGGCTACCAGTGTAGTGCTTTATCCTGTTTCATTAATATATAATGCAAAATACAATTCTCACACCCCTCCTAATTTAGAGCATGTGGTAGTGGTATGAGCATGGCGATATGTTAATATATTAATTTATATCTCGATAAACAATATATTTCTCAATTAATTATTCCAGTGAGCAAATGCTTATATTTTCATGGGCTTTAACTGAGATTTAAATCTATTTTAATTAATAAGGTTGTTTAATTATTTTTGTGTGATTTTATTTGTTTTTTTTTGCCAAACAACACTTTTACCCAGTTCTCCACTGAATCAATCAAATGTTCACTGGTAAACTTCAGACGGGTCTGTACATGTACTCTCTTGAGCAGGGGGACCTTGCAGGCGCTGCAGGATTTCAGTCCTTCATGGCGTAGTGCGTTAACAATTGTTTTTTATGACCATGGTCCCAGCTGCCTTGAGATCCTTAACTAGATCCTCCTGTGTAGTTCTGGGCTGATTCCTCACTGTTCTCATAATTATTGAAACTCCACGAGGTGAGATCTTTTATGCAACCCCAGACTGATGGAGACTGACAGATACAGTTGCGCTCATAAGTTTACAGCTCATAAGCTGCAGAATTTGTGATTTATTGGCCATTTACCCCAGTTCTTAATACTGTTATTGCCACCTTTAACATCAATGACAACTTGAAGTCTTTTGTGGTAGTTGTGGATAACTGTGTAGGTCCTCAGTCATCCAGGACATCTTGAAAAAAGGTTTAAGTAAAAGCATCTGGTTTCAGTTTTCAAGGTAAAGACATTTTGTCTCTAATTCCAACAGACTTTATCAATTCTGAGATCAACTGGTAAGAGAGCTGAGGTTATATCTCTAAAGGGAGGAGTTTCCCCTGAAACCAAACCTGATGGACCAGGCTGTTCTGGTCTCACAGTTGTTGGCTATGAAAGGGCAGTGTGTCTCCTGATGGGAGAGTCGTTTAGGCTCAGAAGAGTCGTTAGTGTCACTGTTCTAGGGTGAGCCTCTTTTGTTTTAGGTTTCAGAACACTGTTATAAATACTGGGCAACATGAATCAGATTTTTTTGTGAAAATGGAAAAGCCCTCGTTGAATAGAAGATGTGACCTCAGAAAAGAATCATTGGATTATGCAAAACGTGTTGTCGTGTAATCGGCCCCTTAGTTTGAAACTTTTAAATGTTTTTTAAATTTCTATCAGATCAGCCAGTTTGTTTACAGACAACACTGCAATACGGAAAACTCCCATTGGAGAGTCTCAGCTTGTTACCTGTATAAAAGAAGCAATCAATCAGATTCCAAACTTTCCACCATGGACAAGACCAAAGAGCTGCCATACAACAGCATGTTTTGTATGATCCGATAATTCTTTTGCGGATAGGCCTATAGTTTATCCTACGACAGTGTTCTGACACCTTGAATTTGCAAATTTTTGAATCTGGCCAAGAAGGTGTTTTCATTTTGTTTTGTCTCGGCCTGTTATGAGAATTTAACTTTACCGAATAAATGAGCAGACGATGGAGACGGCATATGATTTGAAAATAATAGACAGGTTTAATCTTTGCAAAGAGAAACGAAATGGACACCCTGTATCAATGGTACATGGAGGGTTTTGCTTAAAGGTATAAACAATACATAAAGCTTTTATAGGTTTACACTATGCCTGCCCTCAGCTCCATGTTCGTGGATGGACGTGTATTGAGCTGACGTGTCAGTCATAGATGTGTGTCACTAAGTGAACAGGACAGAGTGTCCCAGGACAATGATTAGGGCAAAGTAATGTCTTTGTATTGTTTGGATTAGCCTGGCACCAAATAGGAGATACAGCTAAAGACATTAAGTCATAATTGTATGTGGATAAGCATATGAACTGGAGCAGGAGTGAGAGCATAATATATAATATTAATGGAGATTTACAATTCCCATAACACTGCCTCATGTAAACTCTGTAGACAGTGTATTTTCTGAAAACGATGATGCACAACACACATGCACAGCCAACAATTACACAAAAGAGTGCATAGCAAAAGTAGTTAAATGAAAACCCACTTCATTCTGGTCTGGTTATAGTACTACATTGCCGTTTTGGGTGGCTCTATGTGAATGTGACGTTGTATCAGCACGTATCAACAACATAAGGACTGTTGCATTTTTTCTGACCAGTGTTTTCATGTAAACAGATCCTAAATTTAGCAGATACATGTCTATTTGTTGAACTGTACAAAATGTTTATACCTGCATTTTTATTAAATCAAATTTATTTTACAAAGGAGCTAATATACAGTTTAATAAGATAGAACCCAAAAGATAATTAAGTTTTATCTCCCTAAACAGTTTTTGCCAGTCCAGTTGAGATTTCAAATTCTTTCAGGAAACCAGAAACAGAAAATTATTGTTTTCTATTCTAATTTCTAAAAAGAAATGTAATTAATGAGGTTTATCTCACCAAACAGTTTTGCCTCCCCTTTGCACCCTTGTGGGACTTATTCAAACTTCAAAGTAAAAAAAAATATGGATTAAAGATATATTTTTTTGTTTTTTTTTCTTTGTATGATAAACAGTTGCAAGACAGGAAATAGACCTGAGCCAGCACTTCAACCTAGTTCTGTTCGGTTGAGAGGTATGAGTTCTACCCAGAAAGCCTGGGCAATCTCAAGACGAACTTGAGATTGTATCACTGGTGATATTCGTCACAGTGTAAATGTCTAAAAAGACAAATTTCATAATATTGGTGGAATTTAAGCAATGTTATTATTGAGTATTGTTACTACAATTAAAAATGTGCAATACATTGATAGTCTCTGATAGACTAAATACAATTTTGAATTGTCAGTTTAAATCCCTGTACAAGTGAATGTCTCTAGCCAAGCATCTCTTTCTACACCGAGAAACATATTTGTTACATGAATAAAACATATTTTTGCTATATTTAGGCCCAGAAGACTCCAGGGTAAATATGTAAAGTTTGGTCTGCGGGAGTCATAAGAGGTCAGACAACACTCAGACAGAACTGGAGAGGCTAAATCTAGAAGATTGGCAAAGTGCCTGTGCCTGTTCTTTTTGTTATACAGTGGGGACCATTAAAGTGATTTCTTTATCTCACTCCCAGTTGCCTCTAAGGGATCTTTTCTAACGCCACTCATTGCCATTTAATTTGTGACCAAGAGTTTAATGGCCCCATAAAAACTTTAAGGCACACTCCTCTGCCTATGCAACAGTCAGCTATTGGAGGCATCTTTATGAAAACAAGATTTATTCACCCCGTATAACAGAACACACGTGCACACCACTTCCGACTGAGCATGCCTGTCTTCATGTTCAGGTCAGTCTACGATTTATAGTCCGACATATGAGAGTTTTATGTTGCAGGCTTTTTGGGATTGTTCCAGTTCTCTGCAATTAATTCCCCAATTGTTCTTGTGGCCATGGAAATAGGCGAATCGCTTAATGAACCAACGTAAGATTAAGTCTTATCTTAAAGACTTGGCATTCATTACTGTGTATGATTGACGACAGGTAGGGGTGTTGAGGTGAACATTACATTTGTTCGCGGTGAGATCTCCATCGGATTCCTCACACCTGATGCAGCGCAGGACGACCCGTGTGATTATTCTGATTGGCTGAGCACCAACAACCCATTTTATGCCCGCCTCAGTGGCCTTTTTGCCTCAGTGTTCATGGCCCGAATGGGGTAGGAGGTAATCTCGGGATAATACATGCATCAAATTTTGGGTTGAATGCATGTAACACCGGCTGGAGCCCTGTTTAAAATAATGGCCTGCATGATGATGAGTTTAAATGAGGTCTTCTCGCGGCGATATACATCTGGTGGATGATAAGATTAAGTTTTAGTCTGTTTTTCCATTTTGCTCTAATGATTAAGTGCTCACAAAGGGTCATATAAAGCAGCCCCCCCACACCCAGCCCACTGCCTGCGTAACCATGATACATTGCCTGTAGTAGTGCTCTCTTCACTTCCTTCACCGACTGATTAAGTCTGTGGAGCCGCATGAAAACACCACAGGGTGTTGTATTGTTTTTCAGTCCCAGTGAACAATATGAATAGACCAGTGACTCTGAAAGAAACAGACTGCCTCTGTTTTGAGCAATTATTCCATCATTTTGAAACATGTTTTGTATTACGAGGCAGCTCTCTTTGGTCAGGCGCAGTACTTAGTCCCTGTGCTCCCCACTGATCCTCAGGCATTTCAGAGGTCACACATTTCAATTTGCACATTTGTTAGTTTTTGAGGAGTGTATTCCGAAAAAATAGATTGCCAAAGTGGTTCCTGAGTTATTGTATTAATAGACCAATTGTTTGAAATAAAAATACATTGTGAGTTTTTGTGAGTTGCCCAAGTGCTGACTTATTTGTTTACACTCCCTTAAGTCAGACGTAAAACATCTAGTACAAGATGCAGTTCCCATATCAGCCATTAAGTTTTTGCTGTATCTGATATGAAAATTCTCTGTGCTGTAATTATATATATTATCCCCACATATATCCATATCCACACAATTATAAGCAACAAAAAGGTTGTACATTTATGAAGCACTTTTCTATTAGCATTGACACTCATACTACTTTAGATCAAGCACCCACTGAATACAGCCTCATCTATTACCATTCTATGCCTTGACACATAGATGGAAGATCACTAATGATTGAACTAAACAACAGGGGTTCAGACATTAAACCTTGTGGTACTCCTGTGGCAAAGAGGTTTCAGTGCATGCTTTATTACACAAAGCATCACAAAATAGTTGTGCTCACTGTTTGCATGTGGAGAGAAGGCCAAACGCACATAGGTATAGCTGTCTACATGTGAAGGGGAAAACTCTAACCAGGGATTAGCATCCATCCATCCATCTTCTACCGCTTATCCGGGGCCGGGTCGCGGGGGCAGCAGTCTAAGCAGAGAAGCCCAGACTTCCCTCTCCCCAGACACTTCCTCCAGCTCTTCCGGGGGGATACCGAGGCGTTCCCAGGCCAGCCGAGAGACATAGTCCCTCCAGCGTGTCCTAGGTCTTCCCCGAGGTCTCCTCCCGGTGGGACATGCCCGGAACACCTCCCTAGGGAGGCGTCCGGGAGGCATCCGAAACAGATGCCCGAGCCACCTCAGCTGGCTCCTCTCGATGTGAAGGAGCAGCGGCTCTACTTTGAGCTCCTCCCGAGTGACCGAGCTCCTCACCCTATCTCTAAGGGAGCGCCCCGCCACTCTGCGGAGAAAGCTCATTTCGGCCGCCTGTATCCGGGATCTTGTTCTTTCGGTCATGACCCAAAGCTCATGACCATAGGTGAAGTAGGAACGTAGATCGACTGGTAAATCGAGAGCTTTGCCTTACAGCTCAGCTCCTTCTTCACCACGACAGACCGGTACATCGACCGCATTACTGCAGAAGCTGCACCGATCCGTCTGTCGATCTCACGCTCCTTCCTTCCCTCACTCGTGAACAAGACCCGAGATACTTAAACTCCTCCACTTGAGGCAGGAGCTCTCCACCAACCTGGAGGGCAAGCCACCCTTTTCCGACTGAGAACCATGGTCTCAGACTTGGAGGTGCTGATCCTCATCCCAGCCGCTTCACACTCGGCTGCAAACCGCCCCAGTGAACATTGAAGGTCCTGGCTTGATGGAGCCAACAGGACAACATCATCTGCAAAAGCAGAGATGAAATCCTGTGGTCCCCAAACCAGACTCCCTCCGGCCCCTGGCTGCGCCTAGAAATCCTGTCCATAAAGATAATGAACAGGACCGGTGACAAAGGGCAGCCCTGCCGAGTCCAACATTCACCGGGAACAGGTCTGACTTACTGCCGGCAATGCGAACCAAGCTCCTGCTCGGTCGTACAGGGACCGGACAGCCCTTAGCAAAGGGCCCCGGACTCCATACTCCCAGAGCACCCCCACAGGGCACGCGAGGACACAGTCGAATGCCTTCTCCAGATCCACAAAGCACATGTGGACTGGTTGGGCAAACTCCCATAATCCCTCCAGCACTCTGGAGAGGGTATAGAGCTGGTCCAGTGTTCCACGACCGGGACGAAAACCGCATTGTTCCTCCTGGATCTGAGGTTCGACTATCGGCCGCATTCTCCTCTCCAGTACCCTGGCATAGACTTTCCCGGGAGGCTGAGGAGTGTGATCCCTCTGTAGTTGGAACACACCCTCCGGTCCCCCTTCTTAAAGGGGACCACCACCCGGTCTGCCAGTCCAGAGGTACTGTCCCCAAACGCCACGCGATGTTGCAGAGCGTGTCAGCCAAGACAGCCCCACAACATCCAGAGACTTGAGGTACTCAGGCGTACCTCATCCACCCCGGTGCCTTGCCACCGAGGAGCTTCCCAACTACCTCAGTGACTTCAGCCTGAGTGATGGGCGAGTCCACCTCTGAGCCCTCGGCCTCTGCTTCCTCAGTGGAAGGCGTGGCGGTGGGGTTGAGGAGATCCTCGAAGTATTCCTTCCACCGTCCAACAATATCCCCAGTTGAGGTCAGCAGATTCCCACCTCCACTGTAAACAGTGTTGGCAGGGCACTGCTTCCCCCTCCTGAGGCGCCGGACGGTTTGCCAGAATTTCTTGAGGCCGACCGATAGTCTTTTCCATGGCCTCACCGAACTCCTCCCAGACCCGAGTTTTGCCTCCACAACCACCCGTGCTGCAGCTCGCTTGGCCTGCCGGTACCTATCAGCTGCCTCAGGAGTCCCACAAGCCAACCAGGCTCGATAGGTCTCCTTCTTCAGCTTGACGGCCTCCCTTACTTCCGGTGTCCACCACCGGGTTCGGGATTGCCGCCACGACAGGCACCGGAGACTTTGCGGCCACAGCCGAGTGGCTGCGTCGACAATGGAGGTGGAGAACATGGTCCACTCGGACTCAATGTCTCCAGTCTCCTCGGAATCTGGTCGAAGCTCTGTCGGAGGTGGGAGTTGAAGATCTCTCTGACAGGGGACTCGGCCAAGCGTTCCCAACAGACCCTCACAGTACGTTTGGGTCTGCCAAGTCTGTCCGACCTTCTCCCCCGCCATCGGATCCAACTCACCACCAGGTGGTGATCAGTTGACAGCTCCGCCCCTCTCTTCACCCGAGTGTCCAAGACATACGGTCGGAGGTCAGATGAGACAACTACAAAGTCGATCATCGACCTCCGGCCTAGGGTGTCCTGGTGCCACGTGCATTGATGGACACCCTTATGCTTGAACATGGTGTTCGTTATGGACAAACTGTTGCTAGCACAGAAGTCCAATAACAGAACACCACTCGGGTTCAGATCAGGGGGGCCGTTCCTCCCAATCACGCCCCTCCAGGTGTCACTGTCGCTACCCACGTGAGCGTTGAAGTCCCCCAGTAGAACGATGGAGTCCCCGGTTGGAGCACTTTCCAGCACCCCTCCCAGAGACTCCAAGAAGGCCGGGTACTCTGCACTGCCATTTGGCCCGTAAGCACAAACAATTTTGCTAAGCACAGGGATTAGCAAAAAAAAAAAAAAGATGCTGTTAGGCCAGCCTTGAATCCTCCTTGACAGTTGAAAGTAACAGATTGCACTAACATGAACAGGCTGTTATTTTTCAGTACATAGTGTGCTTCAGTCAGTTTATATCAATAGCTTAGACAGCTGTATATCAACTGAATGAATCACAAAAGGGCAAAAGTGTGGCTGCACAGTTTCAAGCCGTAAAAAAATCTAGTGGAGTTATCATGGCACTGGCCAGAGAGAGTGTACATTACTCACATCTCATAGTGCTACTGTTTTTGTATTTTCAATAGGCTTTGGATTCTTAATGTAGTACAGTTCTTACAATAGTGTTTAGTTGTTTTAAAGACAATGTTCACAAAAAAAGTCTCAATTACAGCTATTCACTGCTACCAACACCACTATGAAGAGAACATAAATGATGTTTTTTGTGCTTAAAAATACTTGTGAGAATGCAGATTATTCTAAATACTTAACCATTGTACATTTAGGTTTTGGATTTTCTTTTGCAGTTTCAGGTAGTTTTGATGTTTTGACGTTGACCTTTGACAGTTTAACTGCTTGTTGTTTCCTCTTTAGTCGGGAAGTAAAGCTCTTCTTCCCGCACCTTTTCTGATGTTGAAAAAATCATAATCACAATTATTTTAGTTATTTTATAAATGACCATTTGACTTGATTACTTGTTGGCTTTTGAAATAAGTTGGATTTATTGAACAAAACCGTGAAATCAACTTAAAATAATATTCATAAAAATTTTAGATTAATTGCACAACCCTAGTTCCTTTGGGGTTTTGACTCACTCTGGACTTGGGTAGGTCTCCCTGCTTGGATTTGGTGAAGTTACCAGAGGTTTCTGAACATTGCTTGCTTCAATTCCCTGGGCTGGGTATTGGTGTCTTCCTACCTGATGTTTTTACCTCTCAAAGTCCACGGGTTGAATTTAGATGTGAAGAGCTGGTTTTGTCGACGCATTTCTCTCTCATATAATAATAATCTTTATATAGCGCTTTTCCACCTACTGTAGTAGGCACCCAAAGTGCTTTACATACATTAAACTATTACCAGTGTTACAGAACTTCACTGGAGGCAATGTAGGTTAAGTGTCTTGCCCAAGGACACATCGACAGTATGCGGGGGAAAGCGGGATGTTATGATGTTTTGGGATGTTTCGAGCGGGGATCGATCCGCCCACCCGCCGGTCGAAGGACGGCCGCTCTACCCACTAAGCTATACTGCCGCCCGTCGGCAGTATAGCTTAGTCTCTCCCAGGCACGGTTGACCTCTAGATGGGGAACCTGAATAAAATTGCATTTCTTTTGGTTCTTCACACCTGGTTTGATTTTTGGGCTTTTGGCTTTTTTTGGACATTTTTTAGTTTTTAATACTGTTAACAGTTGACTCCTTTTTTGTACTTGCTTTGTTCTGGGAAGTCTGTGTCCTTGAACAATGTCTAGATTCAATATGTAAAATTATTTAAAGATAACTTTCCAGTGTATGCTACAATAGGCATGTGTCCACAAGTGAAAACAATCTCTAAATATCTGAAATTTCATTCTATTTACAGGCTCCAGGTTAAAATGGATTGTTCTTTAATGTAAAGCTACATATTACTTTGAATTGCTCGCTGTATATATTTTAGGCACTCAATTCAAAATCAAAATGATCTAACACGTCTCTTTGTGCCTGTGTCCTGAAAACATTAATGAATTCCAAGCAGTGAGTCATCCTCTGCATCCGGCACCTGCCCAGCTGATAGAACCTGTGCCCACATAGCAGCCTGTCACAGCGGAATCTTAATGGAGTCCTCGAGTCTCATTGTCAGCTCTCACTCTATGATGTACTTTGTGTTTTGCTGGGGTAGGACAAAACAGAGGGGTGTAGGTGCTTCAACTTAGTGGAATACATCTGTGACTATAACATGGGAAAAGATTGCTCTATGGTTCTGTTTGGACAATTATTTTGACGGCTAAATGTGAAAGGTTGATGGTGATTTGTGAATAAAATGAGAAAAGTGAGAACAGAAAAACATGACCTTAGGAGCTGGACCTGACTGTACTATTACATAATTATTTTTTTTTTTACTTTGTTGCAGCTGTTGATTGTGCTGTGTCAATGTATGTTGTTCAGGCCTAATATTGAGTTATACTTTGCTTAAAATTCTACAATAAAAGTGGCACAAATAAAGAAGGCTTTGATAAAGAAACTAAAAATAAACACTTTGATTGCAGACACAAACAGGCTAAACACACTGTGCATAAGATTAATATAGAATACAAAACAAGCAGTTCACAGACCCACCCGTCTTTGGTAGATTTTTTTTTTTAGAACCTGAAGTCTTTTATCTAGAGACAATGATATAAGATATATAATGTAATCCAAAGGACTAGGATGAGTGCAAGTCAAAGCAAGCAAGCTTTGAATGTTAAAATATGCTACTCTGAAAATAACCAGAAATTAGAGAAGTGGTATAGAAAGTGAGGGCAAAGTGCTTATGTCTGAGTGCTTTTTGAAGATGTGGGTTGTTACATTTGGTATGCTGAAGCTTTACAGTAATTATAAGGTTGTTGTAATGTGCATAAACACTAGAAATGTAAGGAGCTGAGGTCAGTCATTGGGAAGGTTTTAGTGTGGGAGGGTAACTGTTCCTTTTGAAACTTGCTGTATAGCTGTACAAAGCCTCCGCACATTCAAATGTCCAAAGCAGCTCTCATGGAGACAGTATTTGATAAGAAAATCAATTACCAAGGCAAATTAATTGTTGTAACATTTTGCTAACATGAAATTACATTTGACCTTGTGTGGAGGATATTTGCATAAATTATGTTTAATGAGCATTAAGCTCACCCTATTGACAATTTGAGTATCATTAAAGACAGCGATATAAATGCACATACTAATATATTGGTTTGATTATGGAATGGTCTGCACTAGGGTTGCACAATATTAAAAGAACATGTGATAACTACATAAAGACACACCAAAAGCTTTTGGATTAAAAAAGGACATTCTAGTCATAGAAATGTTTGTTTGATGTTGGTGGGGGAAACTGGAGTACCTAGACAAAACCCATCCAAGCACATGGAGAACATGTAAACTCAGAAAGTAATATACTGTCCCACAGCTAAGTCAAGCCAGATTTGGGCTTGTGGACAATGAGCTATAGATCTGCAGCAAAAATGGCTAAAAAATAAATAAATACTTCCACAATAATAAAAGTGACTAATAAAGGAAATTATTACTTAACACTATTGTTTCTAAAGTTGGATTGGCATTAATTTTGGATTAATTTCCGTCAAATAATGTCTGTTTGTTGCACATCCAAAGATATATTTAACCTATACTAAGATTTATTTGTACTAAGATTAAGATTTGCAATAGCAAGATTTCTTTTAGGATTAAGTATACATTTTATATAGGCAGCTTATAGCGCATTTAAAGGTATTTGAACTCTCATTACTGGTTACTTCTTGACACTGATCCACATCATTAATGCCCTGTGACTTTCCTCCTGTCTCATGTCCGCTGGTATGCCCTACCGTTTGTCCTCATTAAAAGGCATCTATCTCAAATTGCCGCTGGCAGGATCATGGCTGTGTGAGGGTTGCAGAGACCATAGAACCTGTATGTAATGACAGGTGAGTGTAGGGGCTATTTCAGGAACACACATCCCTGGACATCACCAGATGAGAGGGAGGTCATAAATCTTAACAGCCAGGGGAGAGGACATGCTGGCTGACAAGGTAAAGGATGTAAACCTCTGAGGAATGCTGGCCAATTAGATCAAGAGAGAAAAACAAATTGTAGTTTGCAACTACACACCTCACTTTTGTCCATTTTAGAGCACCTGAACAACTATGAAGCCCTGATTCAGGATAGAGACAAATAAAGACAAGAAAAATATGAAAAATGTCTAACTTTGACCTAATTTGGTTAAATATAATAACACAAAATTGGTTTGGTTTGTAAATGCCCTAAAACTTTCTTTGAAACATGTATGCTATTTATCATAAGTGTGCTTCTTCTCCAGTGCTCACTTTGTCCATACTGGAAAGCTGGAAATCAAAATGAAATATTCCATTAACAGATTTCTCCAAAACAGCCATCATGTATTTCCAGTTTAAGAAATCATTATCTTAAAACATATATTTGTACCAAAATATTCCTTTAAAATAGGAAACATAATAATATTGTATTGAAAACAACAGTTAAATGAAGATGAATAAAAATAAATATGACCCTTCACATTTCTATTTGAAAGTTAAGACACTGATGTCTCTTTTTTTCCCCTCAGGAATACATATCTTTAATATACATGTAGCTTCTTCTCCACTGTTAATGGAACCACACCTGTTTGGGATTTTTTTCTTGTTTGTGTATTTTTTGATACATTTCGAAATGTTGCTGTAAATTGACAAGATTTTATGAAAGAATACTTAGCATCTCCTCTTTCCACATGCTGTCAATGCTCTAGTCCTTCCTCCTCCTTTCCTACTGGAGGAAAGGAGGAGGAATCTATTTTTCCATATCGCAGTCATCTCTCGTCACAAGCTGTTTGTAGTGTTAAATCATCCCACAGAAGCGACAAGTTTTACTTCATTAAGTAGTGCGGAGTGCACTGCATCACTGGAGAGTAAGGCTAAGAGTCTGCCCTTGTGGGCTCTATCAATAACCATTAAGAATCCTCTCTCATTAGACCAAATCTCATAGGCCCCCCAGGCTTGAGAAATGGGCCATGCCGTCTTATGTGATGGAGTGTGCTTAGATGGCATCACCGCTGTTTGGAAATGCAAATTGCAATAGTTATTTCCTCCTGCCGGTGATTTTCAGCAGCACTGTGTACACAGCCTTATTCTAATTCAGGCTCTTTGCTTAATCAAGAAGAACCTCACTTCCTATCAGCAGCCTCCAGGTCGCTCTCAGCTCCTCCTTTTCCCAACTTTCAATTTTTCCTACACAAACACACACCTTGAACTCATCCAGCATATCCGATCCACTGCAGTATGATTATTCATACAGCAACGAGGCTGGTTCAAGCTGTCAGGGCAGTCTGGGTGTGATGGGAGTGTTTCCGGATGATGACTTAGGAGTCCTGCAGCTTTTTCTGCCAAGAGCTGGGAATTCAAACTTAATCAGGGCAAGGACCGCTCCCCTCTTTGTGTCCCTCAGAGGACCTCATGGGGCTGAGGCCAAAACGGGAACAGAATGACAGAGACAGAAGTCACAGAGTGGCTAACATCACTCTTGGCCTCACCACTCTTCCTTAGGGACATTCAGTTTTTTTTTTGTCCAGGACTGATGACTTCTTTTTTGGACTATTGAAGAAACTTTGCAGTTCAGCCACAAAGGGGGCATTAGTAAGATTAGTTATTAGTTAAGATTAGTATTTCTGACCCAAAAGAAGCTGTGTGTGTTGTTCATATTGTGTTTGCACTGGTTCCTTTCGCACCACACAATGTAAAATCTGTTTCATTGATAACTACTACTATGATTACTAATGTAAAAGTCTGATAAGTGAAAAAAAAAAGGTTACAATTCACCGCACTATATTGTTATTCACAATATGTAGTATTGTTATATTATTGTTACAGCGAGCCATGTATCCCAAATCTTCAGAAACGCCAAGCCTTCAGAATTGGTTGTTGCTACTTGCTGGTAAGATTAAGGTTGTCTACTGTTATCAAAACCTGAACGTTCTTTTTTTTCTACACTGTGACTGTTGTCCATCCATCAGCCGTGACAGTCCCTGTAGCTTCTCTTGAACCTGTCCAAAGGGCACAGTCCCACCACAAAAAGGGGAGGAGGCAGTGATCAACCATCATCAATAATACATCCACTGCATTATAACCTATGAATAATTTATCAAAAGAAAAAAGCTCTAGCCGTCAAAAATGAGACGGTTGTTCACACGCAGACATGATGCAGGGATCTTTTTCTCCAGGCCAGCCAAGATGAACTGACAGAGGAAAGAACAAAGCCAGGGCTAGAACTTTTAGGGAATATGTCAGCCACCCAGTGACATTCTGTTGCATGTTGAAAATCTGCTCTGACTTTTCTCTCTGCTGCGCCTTCAGCCCTTTCCATTTTCAAGTAATGGCCTTTCTTTCCTGCGGGTGGAATAAATAAGTTATTATATCCATGTTTCCTAAGGCTTAGCAGGAACCGTCTGAATATAAATAGTTCATTTGCCTCCGTGGGGGAAGCTTCACTTTGTGTCATGTCAATATGTTTGTAATTACATTTTTATACATATAGGCTAAGAGAATAGAAGAGTGATTGTTCTGGTTGGCTGCGTGATGAAATTGGCTTTACTCTGAAATGCATTCATCTCAGACAGTTGGGAAGATCGTGGATTGAGACTTGTGCAATGCCGACAACTGAACGACTTCTGAGTCTCAATGGAGCACTGGAGACAGTTAACCAAATCGGACTGCTAGGATTTGTTAATTGATCAGTAGTTAACAGTTGACTTGGTGTGCAGTAGGTCTGTCGTCAGGACTCAATGAGCAGGTGAGTGATGAGCTCGAATATAGGTCGGCCTGCAGTGATGGCTGGGAGAAAATCAATTTTTCTGTTTTGCCCGGCAACTGAGCCTTGCAGAAATTGCAGGACCTTGACCTACTGTGTTAGAGTCAAGAGGAATTGAACCGCATCAAAAACAGTGATGTTAAACTAACAGGACTTACTGCTCATGAAGATAGATGAAGTGGAGTGTTTATTTAGGAAGTTTTCGTTGTATAAATAAAGGCAGGTTAGAATGTATTTTAAGGTCTGTGTTCAGAAGAAGATGCCATCTGACCACAGGAAGTTGAGGTCACATCTGCTTTTTATTTTCTGGCAATAAAATTAAGACAATGGTTGGCTCTAATGTAGCCAGCCTCAATGTAAACTGTGAATGTGATGAATGAATCATGAATCTGACCTGAGAGATTGGATCTGAGGTCACATTTAGAGCACGGTTCACATGTAGCTAGATGTATTTGAATGGGTCTGCATCTTGGCTCACATTAAAATGATGTTTTTTTTAGCCATAGCTGGTAAAGGAGCAGCACGCCTGTGTTTGCAAGTTCCTAATTATGTCAGAATTGGGAGGAGTGCCCCTAGCTCATTTGGTAGCGCACCCGCAAACTACGCAGGAACACGGGAGACCTGGTTTGAATATTGGAATGGGTCATTTACCGAATGCCCCATGTCTCTCTCTCTCTCGTCCTGTTAACTGTCTTCTTACTGTCAACAATCAATAATAACAATTAGCCCAAAAATGTGTCAGAATGTTTTAATAGCAGCACATCTTTAAGGCATCGGTGTTTACAAATAATACGTGTGAAGCATTTATGAAACTTTTTTAGAGGCCTTTTACACAAAACGCACACATTCTTTCATGGTTTGGCCGTTCATTTACATGAGTACAACGTTTTTGATTTCCGGCCAAGGAGGTGTTTTTATTTTATTAAGGCACTTGCTCCATTGTTGTGTAAACTATTAAGACGTCATCATCAGTGAGAATGTGAAACAGCTGCATCCCAGATAGCTATTGGTTGCTGGTTACTCGCATAAATAGAACAGCAATTGTAAAATTCAGTATGTTTTTAAAAACAACTTGCCCTATTGTGACATTACTAGTTGTATATATTTATTAATTCTCACTGTTGCTTCAGCGTTTATCTACAGTTTGCTACAGAAAAATTTTATTGTTAATTTTGTAATGACCATGTGTTTGATGAAAGCCTAGTGCCAAAATGTTGCATTGTACCTAAAAAGGTTGATTTTCTTTTTTAATTGAAAGAAGAGACGGTTTGTGTGATCCTTCTGTACCATTAGTTTGCCGGATTGTTCCTATCTAACCGACGCACCTGTCTGTTGAATTATAAGCAGTCTTTTTTGTTGTTTGCAATGTAAATTTTGTACACAACAGAGATATACTGTACATTCTTCTAGTGTAGCACTGGGTTTCACAGTGCACCCACTGGCCTGGCAGACAAACTACAATATTCTCAACAGAATGCAGATTGCTTTTGATTACAATACTGACCAGTTTTCCAGTGCGCCATGCCTAGACAAAATGACAATAATTAAAATTATAAAGTGATGGTGGAAAGAAAGACAATCAGGACTTGGCCTTTGAGCAGAAGTCAAGTAGTATCATCATGTAGTCGGTGTAAAGGTTAGCCGATTGTCAAATTAAAGCGACCCATTTAGTACAAGGAAGAGCCCACTGTCGGTACTAAGAGAGAGCCTTGTTATCATAACTGGCAGGGGTCAAGCAGATGACAGGAACTGCAGCCTAATGAAAGAAAAGCAGAGATCAGAAGTAATAAAGCTACTCCATGATCAGTATTTCACCCACTTGCATTCCTGAGCAAAACAAGCTGTGAGGAGGTTGGACCAATTACAGGATGAGAAGAAGGTATGTGGGAACAGGTGGAGCTGATTACAAAAATGAGGAGTGCAGGCCGAGGGGAGGAGACAGAGGGAACAGGTAATGCGGGGAATGAAAACGGATTATGGAAATAGTAGAGAGCAACGGCGCTGAAGGATGCTCTGGTAGATGTTAAAGTATCTGTAGTTTCTTTGCCAGGAATTTTGAATAGCAGTCTTGAATAATTAATCTTTGGGATGTATACTTAGGAGAGACGGTATACCTATATAGCAATGTAATGTTTGTATTCACTGTACAACATAATCATTTCTCTTGGCAGTCACTAACTTGGCATTGGATAAAGTGTGCATGTGTGTGTGAGTGCATTGTATAACACCTATACCTCTGTTCTCCCAAAAGTGCAACTTGGAGGGAATGCATAAAAAAACAATACAACTTTTAATAATTATTTTGGGTGGCTAGTCTTTGCTGAGGTGTGTGCTGAGAGAATATGCATCCCAAGGAGTTGTGAGGATAAAGGAGGCAGCTTTAGCTTCTGCCAAAAGAGGAATGTGAAACAGAAAGGCTCAGCCAGCAGCTTCTTATTAACACTCATATAGATGTTTGAAGATGGTGCATATGGTGTTTGTGGGCAGGAATCCAGGTATCGCAAGAACACTGAAGTGCGAGAGTGCATATTTCCAGATTATAACTATAAACATAGCCTTAAATGTTCTTTTTCTGCTATTATAAAAATGTTTTTGTTTGAGTTCTGTAATTAGACTGATATGAACTTGACAGGGATAGTGACATGGTAGCAATACAGCTAAATGTTATAAAGCACTTGTGCAACCCTGTGTTGCCTTTATTTTACTATAATAAAATTGCAGCAGAATAGTTTTGCAAATGTATTACTACAAAATCAACCGTGCAAGACCAGTATTACAAAAAGATACTTGTATAGCAAAAAGATCTCACAAAGTCACAAAGATTTACACTTGTCAAAATAAATATGTGTCCCCTGGTGGGGAGCCCATCATGTTTTGATGTTGCTGGTGGAAACCAGTTACCCGGAGGAAGGACATGCAACATTGTTGTCATAATTTTCAACATAGTTATTTCATATTGCATCTTTTGCTAATATTAGGCAAAACATACACTTTTGACACATCCTGACTAGCATTTACGGCATATAATATTAATATCCATATTTCATAAACAATTCCAAACCTGTTTCACTGTTTCCATTTCCATAATTGCCAATTATGAATGATTTGATTTCCCGACACACACCAATCACCTCTTCATTTCTTCTTGAGTGGATATTAAAGCACTTTTCTCTTGTATGTAATAAACAACAAAATACCCAAGCCCCTTGTGACAGTGACTTCATGTGGATAAGAGTCATATGATTGTAAATTGTGCACCAACAACCCCCAAATCTGAAAAATTTAAGTTAATGAGAAGCAAGAAACAATTTCTAGCTATTTGTTATGCTGTATTTTCACACATATGTTGTTTGTGAATATTAAAATATTTTAACTCCAAGAAACCCACTGATTTTGTGAACACAACAAAACAGCACTTACTGTCTATGAGCTACAATTGTCGCTCAAGCAGTGGGTTTCTTTGCCTGTGCCTGTGATGACAATGGTGACTAGACGGATATCTTTGACTTCATAAATCTTAACTTTGTATGTATTTGTATCTAAATACTACCATTATCTATCTTTATCCATAACTGATGCGTAGATGTGGGAAATCTGTGATTACTGGTATAATTTAGGGCTACACAATATTAGAAATCTGCAATATACAATAACAATATTACCTGTGATATTTGAATTCCTTTTTAACATTGGAAAAATAAACTAGACTAACTTTCACTTGACAAAGCAGGAGCTAAATCAGTGTCAAAGATTAAACCAGGACTAAACCAGGATTAAACAGGTCTAAACTTGGATTAAACTAGGATTAAACAGGTCTAAACCAGGACAGGAGTTATTATTGCGTTATGAGTTTTCAAATGTGGTATATTCATACAATGGGGTGTTGTCTGATTACACCCCAGAATCGGCCACCAACAGCCTTCCTATCTGGAGTCTTATCACCTTGATGGGTAATAGTAAAAGAGTGAATTAATGTGAGGTTGAATGGGTGTATGCAATTAATTTGTCATTAACCAAAGTGTACCCCACCTCAAGCACCAAACTACCGAGATAGGCACAAGTCACTTGCGACCCCCACAGGATAAGCGGTAGAAGATGAATCAATAGTCCTACAATATTGTAATAAATATTATTCTGTGGAGTTGTTATTGTGATACTGTTTTGCTCTGTAAATGTTCACAACTCCCCACTGACTTGCATTCATTTTTTTCTGTTTTTGGACCCATATGGTCCCCTGAAAGGGTCTCTCTATTAAACATCAAGCTTTGATAGCACTTCCCCTGTACATCAATGAAGAGCTAGAGACCAGATTGCATTTGAATGATGGGTGTATTGTGGACTCTTCCAGTGACAGACGACTTTAAAATCAAGAATATAAATCACACTCACATCCCTCAAGGTCACAGCAAATGGAGGCTTTGAAGGAAACAATAAAATGGCCAAATTAAATGCCATAACTGTAAAGTGCATTGAATCTCATTGAATTAAACAGCAGCCCTTTCAGATACCGCGGGGAAACATGCTGACATATGGTGTTTTTAAATGGAAGATGGGGGAATTTTAATAGGAAAACCGTTGGAAGGAGAGAAGTTTCATGAGAGAGTTGCTGTGCTCTGTCACCCTTATGACATTGTCCAATTAGAGCCTATGATTAGTGTAGACTGTGTCTGGTAAAATTGAATCTATCAGCCAAGCTCTGATTGCTACAGGTCCCTGCAATTTAGCTACCACTTTGTCTCTGTCACTGCAGAGTGGCTAATACGAGAGCGACAGAATGGATGATTTCTACTTAAGGCGGCCTTTGATTGATGCTGATTACATCTTAGCTTTATTATATCTCCATAGAATGAGTATGCATGTGTGGGGTGGAAAGGCAGTGTGGGCCAGAGGTGCTTTTGTGTGGCTACAAGCTAGGTTTTTGTGGAATAAAATATATCATACTAAATACTTGCTTTATGACATGTCCTTTTGCTGAATTCCTCAAATCACCTCTACATTTGGCTTAAGCCCAAAATGTAGCACTGTGATGTTGTGTTAGAATATATTCATTCTCATAATGCCCACAAGGCTCATTGAAATGTGGTCAGTGCATTATTAGAAGCAGCGTGTGGCATTAAACCACAGCAGAATACAAGATGATGTCATTAAAAGAGCACTAATCAAACGCCAGCAGTGCTCCTGGATGACATACGACTCCGGACAGATTTCTCATTAAACATCTTGAACCGGTTACAATCTATAATGCATCAAGGCTGCTCAGAAAGTCTTTACAATTATGGCAGGTCATGTGATTGTACTTTGTAGTGCTTGAATTTTATATATATATAAGAGTATATATATATATATATATAGCAGTCTTTCTATGACTCTTCTATTTAACATAACTAGCTTTTGGGAAAACCAGCTAAAGTTTATAAGAACCAAACAGGCACAAGGGCCCATCACTTTTAATACAGTCACAAAAAGGCTAGCTCGTAACTTTGACATCTTTTTTTCATTTTCACCAGTTGTTCGTTCAGTTACGATAAAGGGCCTCAAGGTTATTATGTAAGAATTTCAAACTATCTCAATCCCAATCCCAGTACTTCAAATCTTTTATGACTTGGTTGCACTGTTGATTGAGAGTACCAACCAAATCCAGGAGTGGTGTTGTATGTTTGAAGCTTGAGAACAATCAAATGTCGACTCAGTATTTGTATTGAAATGGTCAGAAGCAGGACCGACACTCTCTAAAACTGTTCCTTTTTGTGTTCCTGTATCTCTCTAGGGTGCCAGAGCCGAGAGCCAACCCAGTAGACCGTCGGGACTTGGAGGACAATGATTCCGGAAGGTCCATGGAGCACGCCCCCTGATCTCAGCCTGATGCTGTGTGACTGTATCCACCTGTACTGTATATCCACACTGTCAGCCTTCTCCTCAACGCCTCCCTCCCACATCCCGTATCCGCCGGGCTTCGACCTTGAAGACTTCCACCCTGTGAATAATATGGATGGCCAGTCCATCTTTTTTTCTTTTTTTTTCCCTGCTCCTGAACTTTTGTAATTCTTCACAAGCTACTAACTTTCTTTAATTGAGTTATGTGCAATCAATTATTGTCAGGCTCTAACTCCACAGTCGAGTCAGATCCTTGGCTTACTGGTGGGTGCCTGGCTTGCTTACAAACAAGATTTTGGATAGGCAGCCGAGTGGAGCATCTGGTGCGACCGACAAATGTCAGAAACGAAAGATTTGGCACTCTTCATTTATTCACAATATATTTTTTTTTTGGTTGTGTTTTTTTGACAAATGTTGGATGTAGAAATGACAAAGCTGTCTGTCGTCCTGGGATTATCTTACAAAAGTGTACAATATTTTTACACAGAAAGAAGCTATTTCCTGGTTTTTACTGTTGTCTTTTATGCTTTTATGCTCACTGCCTTGTTTTGTTGCTTGTTGATTTGTGTGCACTTCCCTTTTTATACAATAGCTTGTCAGATCTATTGTACAGAAGTGTGGGGACATTTTGACACTTATCGATCAGGGGAATGTTGCTGAGTCTTTGTTAGCTGAAAATCGAAGTGCAATTTGACTGTGCAAAATAGAGCTAGCGCCGTATCAGCTGGATGTGTACCGTAATGTAAAGGCTCATTACCCGTGGCCCGGGCCCGCAGCGTATGACGGATTACCATTCGGGACAAATACACGCACTTTCTACCTTGACCCAGTCAGTTATTCAGGATGTCCCGCTCACGTCTCGTCCATATCAGCAGTTGTTTTAATGTGATTGATTCTGTTGCCTTAAAGTGAAAGCTGTTGTCGCCCATAAAATGTGGCAGGACAAGACAGTTTCCCGACTGCACTGCAATGAGATGCACTACCCAAGTACATCAACAGACTTTAAATATAACGCAAACGCTTCATGTTTTTATTTGTAGGAGCGTGTGATGTATTTTCTTTTTAATGTTTTAAATCTATTAATAAATGAGATTGAGAAGTAATGAACATTCAGTTCTTGATGAACAACCTCCTTTGCATCTTTTTGGGTTTGCTTATTATTCCCACACAAAACAAATGCTAAATTAAAAATTGCAAGCATTGATGACAGGCACCCGCGCCCAATTGAAGAAAACATGAATAAGTAACTAGGTTCATAGGGCTTGGCTTTTCTGTAGAACCGAATCAGAGGCATATGTGAACCAAGTTTAGTAAGTGTGACGTTAAACCTGCTGGTGTGGCTGCCAACAGTAGGTTACAGCAGTTATCTTGTTTTGTCTGGATCATGTCAAGATTCATTACACAGTTCAAAATATCAAAATCATTTGGATAACTTCTAATGAAACACTTGTCCTGATTATCTGGGCTGAGTTTGTACTTAAATCTTTTGGAGGAGTTTATTAAAACCGGAGTGATGGAAATAACAGAAAATGGACAAACATGGCCTGTTTCATTTAAAACGGCCGACTTCCTGTTAATCATAGAACACGGCTCCAAGAGACTTTTTTTTTTTTGCAGCTGGATCAGAGACAGATCTGAACCAAGTTTGGAGAATGTATGTAAAACCTGCTGGCAGGGCTGCAGGTTAAAATGTCTAAGGGGGGCCACTGACAGGTTTTACATGTTTTTGTCCAGGGAACCAAAAATCTTGTGTTTAACTCATGACCCTCACTATACTTGAAATTTGAAACTGAATTTTTGTTAAACTCAAACCAAGTGACCTAAACTTACATTGGTGTTCCCATTTTTGGTATGTCAGAATATGAATCACAATTTCTTCAAAATGTATTGTTATCACAATATCAGCAATTGCAATATCCAACAACAAACAACTACTTATTTTTTTATTTTAGTAGCTAACTTGGCATATGACAGCCCAAATTTGACCAGTGGAAGTCCAAAGCCTTGGATTCAATGTACAATTAAAAAAATGGGCAAGTGAGCAATCAAATATGACCAGTCATATTATTGTCATATCAAGTCATTATTGCTATATTTACCATTGTTATTGCATATTGCATTGTTTTCCTGATATCGTGCAACCCTATTATAGGGTTCTGCTGAGGATGCACTGGGAGTAGTTACAACTCACAGCAAGAATTTGACTTCATGTGACGGCCAGCAACGACTTTTCTATCGTGGATTCCCATCATTGCTCCAGCCAAAGAAAGGTATGAATGTAAAGATAAACTGGTGAGTCTAAATTACCCTTAGTGAAGGAATGTGAAAGTAAATGGTTTTCTGTCTGTGTCTGTTTGTAAATGCTAACCCTGCAATTAACCCGTCAATTGTCCAGGGTGTACACCCAAAGAAGCTGGGACAGAGACCCCTGTGAATGATATATATATATATTTTTAATTGGGACAGTGCATGAGACACAGCCACATGAATGTTTCACATGCCAAATTTTCATTCATTGTCCCACATTCTCACACATTCATACATCAGTGCTGTGTCACTGGAGGCAAGGAGGGTTAAGTGTCTTGCCCAAGGACACAACGACAGTATGAACTGGAGAGAATAGGAATCAAACCACCCACTTTTCCGGTTATGGGACGACCGCTCTACCACCTGATCCACTGGACGAGCCGTACACAAAAATAACAAAACAGTTTAAAAGGCAGTGTCTACAAAGTGTCATGTAGGAAACAAGACTAAAAGATGAAAAGAAAAGGATGAGGCTTTTATGCTACAGACAATGATTTGAAAGTCTTCTGCAAAAACATATTTGAACTTTTTTTCAAGTTGTATTTCAATGCATACCATACAAATGTGAGCAGAACAATTTTAATGTGACCTGTTTAATGTGTTTTTGGAGCAATCATCATGATTCCATCAACTCAGAATATCACCAACATCACTGGCAGAAACTGAGCCCTAAACTTTTCATTTTTTTTCTTGGCCTTCCAGTCTGGTTTTGTCATTAACCTCACTTGATTCTTCTCCATCCTTTTACAGATCCTTTATTTTCAAGTCTCTCTACTCAGACAAAACCGATCCCACTTTCACAAACCCAATCACAATCCCTCTTTCTCACCTTCTATTTCTCTTTCTCACCTTCCATCTCGCACTGTGTGGCACACTCTGTCTTCACACCTGCTTTTGTGGCGGGTGAGAATCCTGCGATGCTTCACGAAGCCACGACTGCTTTCTCAGCATGTCTGGATTTCTCTGCACATTGAGATATTGACCTGGAGAAACTAATTTAGCCTGCGGTCATTGCTATGTGGCTGGTAACACAACTGCGTCCATGAACTCCAGTGAGTTTCCCCTTTTTACAGAAATAATGAGGCTTAATGATTTGCAGCGTGGGGCATTGATCTTGAGAATTTGCCGGCTCCAAAGCACTCAAATGCATTTAGAGCTTGTTTTCTGCTGTGCAGCTGTGGCTAGATTGATTTTGTGTTAGCCCATGAAGCATAGCCAGATCTTGGCTCTCAAGGTTGGTAGTAAGCATTAACATTAATTTCAGTAACTTTGTCTACAAATTGTGCTGTGAGAGAAGATTTTCTGAGGCATACTTTTTACTGTGACTTGAAGCAGTAGAATTTACTTGATTTTAATGTATTTTGCTAACAATGCTAACATTTATTAGTGAGATATCTTCTGGGTTTCTTCCAAACTTCAATCAATCAAACAAAGTTGATTCTGATTTAAAAAATGGTTTGGTTTAAAAAAACATAGACACAATCACAATCAATAGACAGAAGAAACACAACATTTATAAAGGGCTTCAATTACAATATGCTTTTGTCCATCGTTTAACTGTTTCAAAAGTCTTAAATGTTATTGATTTTTAAAAATATGTAAGTCAGTATAGTTGCTTGAGTGCATAAAAATAAATAAAAATCAATGTTCACAGTAAATGTAGCAGCTGGACCGCTTTGGAAATAAAGGTTAGTGTCCTGCAGCCTCCAGTGTTTGTCCTGAGGGGAGCCACTATAAATAAAGATATGTTTATTTAAAAATGCAAAGCGAGTAAAAATTACTGTCACAGTCCTAATGTTTAAATAAAAAAATGACCTTTGTCAAATTAGGCTGTACTTTATCCACCTGTTCTGGGCTCCAGTTAGCAAAATGAAGCAGAAACCCAGTGAATAATCATTATCACTGTGTCGCCTCTGTTGCGCTTTCCAACCTGATCAAATCCGTAATGACAGAGCTGAGGGGCTACAATGTGGCTGTTGTCTGCGGAGGAAATGGAGAGGAGAAGATTGTCTGATCTCATTTAGCCGCAGAGCTCACGGGGGTTCCCTTTTTTCCACACCCAATTACACCTGCTCTTCCAGGTTCAGCGGTTCACAGAGACACGACAACGCACAATAAACACAGGCGACGCCGCAAGACCCCGGCTTCCTGATGGGCAAAAGAGACTATTTGTGTATCCGTACTGACATGAATTAATTGCTCCATGGCTTGTGAGATTGAATTAGCTACGTGACGAGCGTGCTAGTGGTGAGCCGCCTTTGATTGCCGTCTTTACTAGAGTCGATTTCTCTCTGCCACCATTTAGGAGACAGTTGGAAGTCTGCGATTTTGCTGAAATAGAAAGCTACACCACCCACCAGCTCGCCACGACATGCCTTAATGACTCTATTTATTAGCATTAGAGCACTGCAAAGAAAAATGGAAAAAAAATCTCTAATGTCCCAAGATGAATATGAGAAAAAATCCGCCTCAGCTCGGTCTATATATGTGCATTTCTAAGTATTTGTGTGGATGTGCATTACCATGTGAAGAGAGCAGTGGCCTTGCCCAGATTGCATGTTCCTGTACCAATCCAGAAAATGTGTGTCTTTGTGTATTTGTACTTTATTTATTTCTGCTGTGGGCCTTTCACACACACGCACAAATGCATTCACTGTTTGCTGTTCAACGAAACTTGAACCAACACCTAAGATCGCTCATAGTCAGAAGAACAGTGACATCTATTGTTGTTTATAATGGTATTCAACATGTTTTTAATGTATACAACTAGATGGCAAAATAATTGTAGACTGATGACAAGACATATTTGCTCAGGGTGACTTAAGGAATGTGTGTGCCAACTCAATTTGTGGTGGTCTCATAAGAGCTAATGTTTTCTCTCTGCATAGAGCACTGAGTTAAATGACCTCAGATAGGTTAATTAAAGTATCCCTACTATTTCAGAAGACATTCTTTCTCCCGAACTTTCCGTCTTAAACGTCCCAACTGGTAAACAAACCTGGTGTTCACATTACACAGAGAGGGATATCTTCCCTCAGGCTTGCTTTAAAGTTCAAGTGATAGAAAATATTGCAGCAAAATCAATTCTAGATGGCTAACTTTTGGTTGACAATGCAATGCATTTTTTTGTTTGGCATGAAGAGAGTGCTCGGACAGTACCAATAGAATCCTTGACTCTCACTAAGAGCCAAGGATTCTATTATTTTTATGGTGAAGGTACAGATAAACAATTAGATTAAAATTAGTTATAAATTTATTCTGAGGTTTGGCAAATCCATTCAGTTGTCCTCTGCGTCAAGTGGCCAAATTGTGAGCCATAAGACAGTCACCAGAAAAAAAACTTTGGTTGGTTTCTTATCTCAAAGCCAAGTCACATACTTAACACAAGGTTATGGCCCTTTTGAGAGATTCTAACTCCAGTGATTGAATCTCGTGGTCTTCTACTTTTAGCTCATATTAAATCTGTCCGATGCAGATTGCGGAGTGCCCCGGTCTGACTGACAGGAGGCATCTGTCAGACTTGGCAGGTACAGACAGCTGTCTGGCAACCCCAGCTCATGAACAATGACTTGGTGGAGAAGACACAGTCGGGAAATCCATCTTTGCCCTCGACAGCCTCCATTATTCATTCATCCTGCAGTCAGCAAACGCACCTCTGGGGCTCCATCGCTAATGCTCCAGCAGCACTGTCACAGCACCCTGCCTGGACTACAGTAGTAGTTCAGGACTCTACATTAGTCTTGAGGACTAGGTTTAGCTTTAGATTTATTGCAGTTGTGGGGTTGACTAGTTTATATGAGACTGGATTTAAAACTTTTATCTGCTGGTGCAACCAATAATAATTTTTAATTAATGTAAAACAACATTATCATTCATATCATATTGTCACCAAAAAGGCCTTATACTATTTCATATTGCTGGGACTTTTGAAGAAATGTTCTTAAAGTTGGTTTATTATCCTCAGGGCATAATATAACTGTTCCACCCGGTCTGTCTTTTCTTATTCTGTATTCATTAACCCAAATAAAAATGCAACTTAAGAATAAAACCCATACGATACTTTATCAAACTCTTCAAATCTCATCCTAACCTACATAATCCTCAAGAGAAAGAGGTTTTACTCTTCCACCAGTCCAACCAACATAACTCCTGACCCAGTATCTCCAGTAGCAATGATTTAGCCTGGCCAGCCATACCTATTCACCTAACAACCCCGACCTCTATTCGCAGCAATTTCCACCTTATAGAAATACTGTTGGATCAATTATAAGATTTAATTTAAAATGGGGCAGGCTTCATTTTTTGCGTTTTTTTTTTTTTTTTTTTTTTTTGCGGAGCAAGGGAGCTCCTTATACCTGCAAATTTTACATGATTCCACAAAGACTAGACTATTTATTTGTATAGAATGAAAAAATCCAGGACGCCTAGATAAGCTTGCAGTATTTCAAAGATTGTTCTGGAGGCTCGAGCTTTGAGGTTCAGCACAGGACAAGGTCATAGAACAGTGGCAAGATACAGCTTGGATTTTAATTAAGAAATGTTGGTCTTGAACAATGTCAGTCCCTTTAAGTAATAAGGCTTACTTGGTATTGATCTTTCCTCGCTCTTATGTGATGTGATTTATTAGTATATTTCCATGAAGTGGTACATCAATACAACAGTTTTGTGTGTGTTTAGAGGCATTTGTCATTGTAAATATGGAAACAAGCATGATTTGGTAATGTCCCGGCTGTGGCTCAAATTGAGTAGTTTATAAAAGGTGAAGGTAAATGCTAAAGTCTGTTTCCTAGACAGTAATATTTCCTGCTAAAAAATAAATAAAACATAACCATACCAAACCAGTCTACACCAAACCATCTTTAGTGAACGTTTGAAATGCTGGTTCTGTTTTGTAAATGCTTTTGAATGCTCACCTTCTTTCAGCTGATATTGGACTGAATATCCCTGGCAGATATCACCTCTAGTTGCTTCTGGGAGCTGTAACACATAACGCTCTCCCTGTCACAGCCGTGATGAATCATCTCACAACAAGGATGAATGTGGAGAAGTGGGAGGTGAAATATAACGCTCCCCGAATCCTCTGCCCCAGTAGGAGGACAAAGGAGTAAAACAAGGCGAGATATCAAAAGAGAATATTAAACATCTTACGACACAAACTGACAGGAGAACTTCCATTTTTCTTTGCAATGTTTGACATCCGCCCACACTAACTTTTCACCAAAACTGGATTTAATCCGTCTTTGTTTTCTACAATCTTTCTTTCGTTGTTTCATCATTTATGCGGTGTACATAGTCTGTCTGCCAATACTGCTGCTAAGCTTGTTAATTACATTTGTGACAAAGGTTTATGTCTGGAGTAATTGCTCTGGCCTGTCCACACAGGACAGAAAGGTGTCTCTGTCTGGCCTCTGGGTCAGATTTAATGTATGGCATTACAAGTTTTATCAGGGACAGCCAAACTCGTAATGAAATACTAGCAGTGGTTCCTCCCCCAAGAACATTGTGCACAACATGACCTTTGGATTACAGTGATGCTACATGAGTTTCTTTGCAGCTTTTTAATTGAACATGAGGAGATAAAATGCCATTGCTTTACATAATTTGTTGTGGAAGTCTTTAACACATGCTGTTGTTCAAATAGGTTTTTTTCTCTGTTGGTAGCTTTGAGTCAGTAGCCCTCATTCATCAAGGTTTCTATGAACAATGCCTGGAAATAGAACTTTAATGATATGTATTGTAAATATGACCCACAGTGAAAGGCTGGTGAATTAGCTGACTCTGCCAGCTTGAAATAATATACCATCATCTATTAAAAATGTGCTTGAAGAGATGAATGAAAATGTTTTGAAAACTATTTTTACAACATGTAAGTTTACTTTACTTTACAGTAATTATCTGGGATATTTGAAGCAGGGTCATATGGCACTCATATTTCCTGTAGTGTGTGCACACCATTTGAAGTAATGGCCACTGGCAAGCCTCAGAGAAAAAGTAAAGTAAAGTGTTATGGAACACAACCCAAAAGAACAGGAAACAGAACAGTTTGGGTTTTTTGAGCTTTTTTGCAAGGCAGCAGAAGAAAAATCAGTAGGGTAGAGTAGAGTTTGTCCCATTAGGGGTTGCGGTTGCCAAAAACCCACAGTAACTCTTTGCTGTGAGGCAGGAGTGCTAACCACTCTGCCACGTGCACCTACCTCCAAACTTTCATACACCAGTCCACAGACACTGGAGGCAAGGAGGGTTATATGCCTTGCTCAAGGACACAACAGTAGGAACTGGGAAGAGCAGAAACCACCAACTTTTTGGTGACAGGACAACCGCTCTAACACCTGAGCCACTACTACCTTACTTTTGGAAATCTAAATCTTAAAAAATTAAATAAACATTTGTTTTGTTGTTTGTGAACTTTGCATAAATTCTTGACTGACAAAGTCCATCTAAAGCCACTTTCACACATCCACTGAGATCCACACCGTGCGCCAAATGTTTCCTCGTGCTTTTTGCATGAACTATGAAGCCCCACACACACAACTTTCACAACCGGATTTAATCCTTTTGGGACCCTAGTGTCAAATTTGGGGCACCTCGCTGTGCAACCGTTTAGAGTGCAGTCCCCTCAGAGGGCTCATGACGTGAACCCCGCTTGGAGCTGGAGCATCGTACTGTTTGAACTTTACTTTAAACTGTTTGGTTAAGGTCCTCACATGAAACTGTCGTTTCAATATTAGCGCTAGAATCACAGTCTTTGCAAAGGACTCAGCTCATTTGTTTGTTAGCTTTGTGTTAGCTCAAGCTAATTAAGCATCACTCCCTGCATCACTCTGTTGCCTCTCAACAAGATTTGTCTATGGATGAAAGTAAGCACTGAAGGCAATGCATTCGTTTTCCAGACATACAATACAATATTCACATAAATAAATCAAGAAGAAGCTTAGGTTTGATTTCCAGCAGGGGGAACAACGTCCTGGATTTTGTCTCCCAAATGAATTGCATGAGTAAGAGAAAACCAACTGCATTATTATTGTATTTGCTTATACTGAAGCTCTAATTTGAAATGAAGAGATTTTTAGTGATGAATGAAGTATCACATAAAGTATAATGTTGAGTTTACAACTTCAAAGTTTTATCTGTGGTTTGAAGCCAAAAGACTGAGCCTGTAAATTGTTTGAATGTGAATATTAGACCTTTTTCAGTTTGGAAATAGGAAGCCTGTTTTGTTCACAGTCTTGTGGCTGCTGTTGAACAGCATACTCAGATTTGCATGCACTTGTTCAAAAACCTTCAAAATCCCACCCAGCATGCAATATGGAGAGTTCATTCAAGTTTTGAAAAATTTACATGCCCCTGGAAATTCTTTGCTTCTTTTACTATACAAGATGACATTCAGCCTGCTTGACAATAACTGATTTTTAAAATCATTTATTTGGCTAGTTATCCTAAATGTTATGCTACTTTCTGATTGGCTGGAAGGTGTGCATTAAAACTATTTACAAAGCACACAATATTTGCACTTAGAAATTAAACTGCTAACTTGTAACCATAGCAACTGAATAAAGATTAGCATAATATGCTACTAAAAACTGCTTTAGTGGCACAATCGCACCCCAGAAGAAAACTTAAACATACCCATGCGCACTAAATAAGATGGCAACAGATTCTCCCAATTATGAATGTTTTTAGTCATATTGAGCTAAAAAACACAAACGAGCAGCACATTTGAGTGCACTTTAAGTGTACACTGAGCTTTGAGTGCCTAGTAGATGGAAAAGTGGTAAAATCCATGCCATTTACCATATTTACCATTTACCAACAAATGAAACAGAGGCTCAATAAATGGTAAAGCGCTTGAATGAAGTTGCCGTGATCTGCGCATGCGCATTCTCAGTTCTGATTGGCTCAAATGTAGCTACTGGTGTGCTCATAAGTACATACTTTGCCAGAATTTGTGATTGTTTGGCCATTTTTCAGAGAATATGAATGTTAACACTAAACTTTTTTTTTTACTCATCGTTAGTGGTTGAGTGAAGCCATTTATTGTCAAACAGCTGTGTTTACCCTTTTTAAATCAAAATGACAACTACTCAAGTTACCCTGATCAAAGGTTTACATACCCCGGTAATTTTGGCCTGATAACATGCACAAGTGACACAAACAGGTTTGAATGGCTAATAAAGGTAACCATCCTCACCTGTGATCTGTTTGTAATCAGTGTGTGTGCCTAAAAGGTCAGTGAGTTTCTGAGCTCCTGACAGACCCTTGCATCTTTCATCCAGTAATGCACTGACGTTTCTGTCTGAGTCATGGGGAAAGCAAAAGAATTGTCAAAGGACCTGCGGATAAAGGTAATTGAACTCTATAAAACAGGAAAAGGATAGAAAAAGATATCTAAGGAATTGAGAATGGCAATCAGCAGTGTTCAAACAGGACTTTAAAAAAACGTGGTGTGGCTGTTTCAAGATGCACAATAAGTAAGTACTTATAGAAAAATAGGCTGCATGGTCCAGTTGCCAAAAAAATGTCATTATTAAGCAAATGCCACAAAGCATCCCACTTACAATACGCCAAACAGTACATAGACAAGCCTCAAAAAAGTAATTTGGGGTGATGAGACCAATATTGAACTTTTTGTCCACAACCATAAATGTTACATTTGGAAAAGAGTCAACAAGGGCTATGATGAAAGGTGCACCATTCCTACTGTGAAACATGGAGGTGGATCACTGATGTTTTGGGGACGTGTGAGCTACGAAGGCACAGGAAACTTGGTCAAAATTGATGGTGCGCTGCACTATTTGTAGCACTTCTTGTCAATGTAGCACTAGCTTCTTCAGAATACACTGTCAAGCATGTGCTATAACTGCAGCGGTTATCTACATTTGTAGGTGCGTCATATTGAAATGCAGCTTATGTGTTGTGAAATTGATGCTGTTGTTGGCCATTTGCATGCGAGTCTTGATTTGCAGGAAGCATGTTGTGAAGTTGTTATGGAAGTTTTCTGAATTCACAGTGCAATGTTGCATTTGTGAATTGCAGCATACATGTGCTATGAAACTGTTGCATGTACTAATGTGTATTTGCTTGCTTTGAGCTCTCTTGTCCACCATATTTTTGTTATTATTCATATTCTTTGAAAAATTGCCAAAAAAGCACAAATCCTGCCAGGGAATCATGATCATAAACTTATTAGCACAACTGTATATCTATTGTATTTCTTTTCTTTTTTTTTTTTCATTTAGTCTATTTGACATATGTCTATATAACTTTATAGCAAAAAATAATCAAAGGGATTTCAGTCAGCCATGTTGAAAGCACTGTATTCACAGAAGACTCCCCATGGTGAGTGCTTAATCAGGATGACAAGCCAAATCAAGCTCACATCCTAATTTGACTCAGTGCTGATCAAGACATTACTTAAACATGCTTTTCTTTCATGTATTCCCTCAAAATATGTATGTTTTCCCACAGATACTGCATAACCCACTCTAGGCTCAGAGCGGCGTACACCATTCACTCACACCTCTAAGCTCTGTATTTTTGACGCGTCTGTCACCGTCTCCTGTGAGGTTGTTCTGCGGTTTTATGAGATGTGCTAATGACCTCTATTCTCTGAAGGCAACATCAAATATTCTCACTGTTGCTCTTTTCTGATACTGTAGCTAAGTATACTTTTTATTAACTTAAAATACATAAACAAAAGAGGATCTGTCAAGCATTTTTTTATTTATGGTAGCTGTTGCAGCAAAATAGTTGGATAGAGATTTCAGTCTGTCACATCTTAGAATAAATAAAGAATACATGTCTGAAAGGGTAATATTCTTCCACAAAGATAGTTTACAGCGACACAGATAACACTATAAATTTCACCTGTATTTTCAAATAAAATACAAACAGAGCAAACAAAGATTGTGGAATATTTTGCATGTGAATTAGCTCTCATTAGATACAGTTCAATTCATTTCAATGAGGCAATGTTTCCCAAAGGTACCCTGCAGGGGTTTCCACATTAGCACATAAAAGGAATTTAGTTTGAAAAATACCCCAAAAAATATTTGGGTATCAGTTCAGTATCACTTCTATGTGGGGGACACATGTAAACCCTTTTCTACATGTGTCATTTTTTTTATTAAGACCTACTATTATTTATAGCATTTTGTTTTTTTACTTACTTAAGCCTCTGGGTGCTTCTAGGTTCAGTAATTTAAGTTTTACCAGCCACAGCCATAAATCACACAGAACGTGACTAAAACTAGAAGTACAAAGCAAACTGTGATTTTATTAAAGCTACCTAGTAACAAATTTGAGATTTGTTTATCTAGATAACCAAAATTATACACACTTGTCTTCTAAGTCACTTTTTGGTGACACTTCTCACTGCTGAGTGTTTTCCTCCCAAGTGGTTGAGGCCTTTACCCTCCTATTATCTGTGGGGACATTGATGTTGACCTCATTCAATGTTTATTGTCTCCAAATACATGCATAGCATATTTTTTATTTGCTTGATGACCATTTTTAACTTACTGAGGATAACCGGGTAGTTGGTGTTCCTTGGGGTCATTTTGACCCCGTTTTTTTTTTAGCTTATAAAACCTTTATTAAATATCAAAATTATACACACATTTGTACTGGTCTTTTTGATTGTTACTGAAGTCACTATAGCACCCAATTTAAATAAAAAAAAACTATTGATAATTTGTCTGACAGGCCCAAGTTTGTGTCGCTGGGGGGCCCTCGAACAGGACACTGATTGCAGACTTTGTGGCGAGGTCTTAGGCACACCACCTTCTCTCAAATGTTGAGAAGACCAACTGGTGGTAAACTTCAGGAGGAAGAGGACAACAGTGAAACCATCACCAAGTCACTGAGATGGTGGTACCTGGGAATCAACTTTAAACAGCAGCTGGAGTGAAAGGACAACAGGTTGGATGTGTACAAGAAGGACATGAGCAGGCTGTAGTTTCTGAGCTCTATCAATTTGTGCGGCAAGATGTCTTCTACAGATCTGTGGTGGCAAGTGCTGCAGTGGTCTGTTGGGGAAGAAGAACTCAACAAACTCACTAAACTGATCTGTAGATAAGATAAGGATAGGACTTAATTGAACCCACAGAGGGGAAATTCACAGCTTGTACAGCAGCTTTTAGACAGGTGAAGTGAAAAAAGGTTAAAGAAAGGTGCACATTCAATAGAAAAATAGAATATAGATACAATATATATATATATACAATCTCAGCAGTATTTTAATTTATTTTATTAATTATTCATTCACTCCACAGTCATACACTGGTGGTAGTAAGCTACTTTTTGTAACCACAGCTGCCCTGGGGCAGACTGACAGGAAGGTAACAGCCATATTGCCAACCATCACCAAACATACTCACTCACACGTTCATACACCAGTGCCCAAACACTGAAGGCAAGGAGGGTTAAGTGTCTTGCCCAAGAACACAATGACTGTCTGAACTGGGTTAAGAGGAGCTCGAACCGCCAACCTTCCTGTTATAGGACGACTGCTCTAGGGGTGTATTGGCAGAGTGGTCATTACACTTGCCTGTCCCATTCCTCAAAGATGGTTAAATGTTTCTGATTTGTTTTTGCTTTTTTAGGAGTGTGACAGACCTCTTTTGAAAGGCAACATGCTGCACTTCAATGTAAAAACAATTTAAGCCTCTATCAAATTTAGTTTGATACATAAGTCTCTCAGATTAACTTTTTCTTTGGCATCATTAGAAAGACCAGTGACCTCAGAGGGATAATTATTCTTTCGTGGGAAGAGCTTTTTGCGGTTAATGTTTAGAATGGAAGCGAGGATGTTACTCTAAGAGAATGTAAAAGAATCTCTGAAATTGATTGCAGAACAACAGAAAGGAGGCTTTCCTTTAAGGCTGAAAAGAGGCTGCAGCTGAATTTGAATTTACTTTAATGCTCACAAAAGCACAAAAGGATTAAACACATTTGTATTTTTTCCAACGCGTTTTCACATGGATCAATGGGAGTCTGAAATTTCTGTCTATCTTTCATTGTATTGTCTCCCCCCAAAACAGGCTAGCATCCATTAGTGGTGGCAGGTTGGGGATTGAGATGAATGTGTTCCAATTTTAACCACCCCTCTGAGTGGCCTGCATGCTCTCCGAGTATACAGGACAAATGTGAGTGGGAGCAGGACAAGTCCCAAGATACACCAAACTGTTGTGCAGCTGCATTGTGATCATGGAATAATAAAAAGACAGCAAGAATTGTGTGAAATACACCATAAACAACTGTCTTCCTCTGTGCTGATCATTACAATACAAATGAATTGGGTCAGATGTGTATTTAATCACTTCACCTCTGTATTATTTGACATGAGTTGTATGTCAGCCTCCTCATTCATTACTCCAGGAAAAAAACAGATGTAGTTTGGGTATCAAAGTCTGAATTTGCTTAAATTGAGTCACCATCCTTTGAATGCTTTCCTTATCAAAAGTGGAGTGGAGACTACAGCTCACTTCAATCAGTGGTATTTCCAGAGCTCTTTGATTGGTTTAGTTCAAATTGAACTATATTTGTCCAATTGTCTGTCAATGTCATACATGCATCATTGAACAGGCTTCATCCTGACTTCATAAAGAGTGGCTGCATGTATTTAACATTCTCTATACATATTTATTTCAGTTAGGGTATATTCTGCTTGTGATCTGTATGACCTCCGGGTGGGCGTTACGTACGAACCTCATCTGCAGATGAGAGATTTTTTTCATTTGACTGGAATGTTAAGCATAAGGCAGAGAGCACAGAAGCCTCATACTCTCATCAGTTTTAGCCTCATGTTATTGGCTTTCTATACTTTTACCACTCACTTTGTCACAACTAATGTTAACTGTATGTACTATAATAAAATGCAGATCACAAATGCAATCATTTAGTACCCTACTGACAATGGAAACACCTCTAAAATCAACTGAACTGTTTCTAAAGTTTTATCTCAAACCCCAACTTTAATTCTAATCACAAATACTTTACAGTAACTTCTTTCTGCTACTGTAGCATTGCGTACCTACAACTGCAATATTCTCCTATCCTTTACTTCCTGTTACATAACAACCAAACAGGTATTACAGATAAGATGCCTAAACCTACATCCATGACTAGCCAATATATTTATAATTATTATTTAAATATTATATTTATATAAAGCAAGTCCTTTCATTTTGTATGCTACTACCTGACTCCACAATTTGGAGACTGAATGGTAATTGCTTTTCCCATGGTTTACACCTGACTATTAAGGTAATGATAATAAAATGTCAGCTGATTAAATGGGCACCCATTCATGTTAATTACGCAATGATAAAAGGTCACAGTCAGCATGTTCTGAGCCCAGCACTGCGGGAAATGCTATTTAATGGGACTTACCCAATAAAACTATCCAGAGGGAAACAAAGACGGACACCTCCTGACATTTATAGGACATGCTTGGTTTGGATCCTTGAGGCACAGCACACAGTTTGTAACCCTATGAAACCTAATGGGAATGCATTGTTCTTCACTGCACATAAACACATATCACATAAATAACAGCTTTAAGTATGGGTAAACGGTTGTATCGACAAACATAAATCCCCAACTGGTCTGTCTATGATGGATTTGCAAATGTGCCAAGGTGCCCCCCTCTCCCATGTGAATAAAAAGTGATCAAAGCTATGTTCATTCCACACTAGCAGCAGGCGGGAAACCCCCGAGCCCCCGCACACGTCTGTATGAGCAGCTGGGTTAGCTTTAGGCATGTTGGAGTAGGGCAGAGCGAAGCACAGCCAAAAAACAGCCAACAAACTTTGTGAGTGCATCTAAATTCTCATGGGATCTCAATGTGTTCTGTGACCATATCCCAGCACGGTATAAATCCCTCTCTCTAAGCTGTACGGGCAAAAGCATATTCTGCCTTTGAACTGTATCTCTACATATCCTTTTAATAAAAAAAAGTTAACAAATACTGTTTGGATGCATTTGTAGGGGCATTGTGTAAAATATTGCAGTAGTAGTAGTACAAGATCTTTTCAACCTACGGTATTGCTGGTTAAATAAGTGTGTAAAAACCACATACAAACTTACAAACCTAAGAATATATGACAACATTTGAAGATTATTTGGAATAAAATGTGACTGATGCATTGCTTTTTTGACAATATGTGTGTTTGCAAGTCAACTATGTCCATTTAAAACAGTCCAACAGTCCTTCAGTGTTTACCCCAAGACAAGGCATTAGAACAGAAAGATTTGTTTGGTTTTGTCTGTTGGTGACTAAGATACAGTGTTGTTGTTGTTTTTTTGTTTGTGTATGCTTCTGCCAGTGGAGCGTCAAAGGGCTTGATATTTGGCTAAGAACATTTGCTGTGTTGCTCTCGGCCTGGGGCCCAGCAGCAGTGGGCGCTGGTAATTTTTCACCCTGTGATCAAAGGCCCGGCCTCCCCTGCTGCTTTTTTGTGCCTCTCTGATCTGCCCTCCCTTTTCCCATAGCACCAGTCAGAGCCCAGAGCACCCAAGCGTGAGTTATAACCTTGTGGTTGAGGTGATTATTGTCCCAGAGTTTTGCACATCTTGTTGGACCCACCCATATAGTAACCCCTGACTGTGTACGCTCTTTCCCAGACCTCACCTCAAAAAAGTCTGGTTCACTCTGTCCCTAATCCTTGAAAAAGCTACTCCATCTTGCTGTGTTTAGTCTCTGTGTCTAGTCTCTAACAGGGTCTATCACACCCTTGACAAAACTGTTCCCAACACCCATAATTCTAAGTTTAGTCAAGATATTTCGTGTTCCTTTTCCTTCTAACATCCATTTTCACACGCCCAGCTATATTTATCTACTTGACTGCTGAATTTTAAATGTGAACCACTTTTCTTCCTTGCAGGTTATTCAAACTATCTTTTGTTCTCGAGGGTGTCCGCTAATTCTTCTACTTTAACCAAGGGTTTATCTTTAAAAAACATTTTGCCTGAACAAACTGCAGTATAGGGTCACATTTTAAATGTGTAATGGGTTTACAAAGAATTCAAATGTGTTGCATTGTTTGTCTGTTGAGTTTCTGTGTTCTGTTCCTAATTTTCCAGTTTAAGTCAGGTTTATTTGTCCACTTTAATGACAGGTCAGCCATTTTGTTTCACTGCCATCACAGTTGTTCAGGCCAAAGACTAATTGCTGCCATCTAACCCTTTTTTTAGTCCTTTGAAAAGCATTGACAGTAAGTACATTTTGCCATAAAGAGTAGAATATTGCTGAAGTATTATGTAAAAAATAAGTTGTGCAAATGTTCGTTTTATACAAATTAATTTTCCTGTTTAGTTCAATACCTTATACAGCATTCACTTGCTAGCAGTGGTTTAAGTTGACAAAAATAACTCACAGTACTCTAATTTGTGTTGGTTAGCAATAATAATAAAAAAAAGGTCAATAACCTATTAACAATGACTATTAACAATTTGTAGGTATTTATTTATATGTTTTACAACACAAATAAAAAAATTAACAATTCAATTAAAAGGCACCCAAGCTTTATATTTTTGCTCATAAGCCACTTATTAGCAAAGTACTCAGAGGGAAAATTATGTTTTTGCGCTTTCGACCAGCAGTCTGGCCAGTCGTGTGCCACGTGTTCAAAGTTGTTGTTCGCAGCAATGTCTACAGATGTGGAATCGTGCATGAGCGCAACACGTTTACTGAAGCAACACGCGGAGGCAGGCAGCTTTGACAGCGGTGGAGTTAGCTTGCTAACCTGCGGTGTCTGTGTCAGGCCGGCTTGTGGAGGTTTCATTCAGAACATTCTCTTTGAGCCCTTAAGCCAGGACAGCATAATTTTACATAAATGTCCTCTTCTCTATTCCCTGAGCTAGCGTATGACAGCATCACTAGTAAAAAATCCGAGTGGCGAGTGTTTACGCATGCGCCATTTAATATTAAAGAAAAAGTTCATGGGTATGAAAGTCTTAAAGTTTTTACTCACGCCGGGATGGTGTTGGGAGAGCGCACAGAAAGATTTGAGAAACTGTGACCTCTTGAAGTGGCGGTATTCAGTGCTTCTGTGTTCCAGCACCAAATAGAAAGTACTGGCCGCTCTGAGAAGTGTATCCCAATTTGTTCCAGCCCACTCAAAGCATTGCTTGCTAGCACTACAGGTTTTCATTCTTTCCCACATACATCGTTTCTATAACATTCTCAAGGTTACTTTCAGAGTTCCCCTCTCACAAATCACAGTCCTTTTCTTCTCTAATACAGTCTGTAGAAAGGAGCAGTCTGGTGAAAAATGTAGTGTAGGGCCAGGCCATGTAAAGAGGTAGAGAATTAGTGGTCCATTTGGCCTATAAAAAAAGCACTTGCGACAGTTGGTGGTCCACTAAATGAAGACAGCCTGTGGGCATAAGCAGCAAACCAAGCCAAAATAATTTCTGTAAAACGGGCCAAGCCTGCTGGGAACAGTGGTGCTTTTCATCCTGGCCTCGCTCCATCACATGACCTTGGTGGCCCTGATGCTCTTTTGTGTCCTGTTGTTCTGGTTTCTGGCCCGTGTTGCTTATTTCATTGCTCTGATTTTCCGTTCCACTCTGGTCTTTAAAATGTTATTAGATTGTATCCAGTTGGCCATGTGAGCTGAGACTCTTGCAGGACTGTACACTTTGTTTTGAGAACGTTCTAACTGAGTGAGTGAATTAAATCAATTCGAATGTACTGCTTTTTAAAAATGGGGGTTAAAGGTGCAGTGTGGAGCTCGATGATGGCATCTGGTGGCAACACTTCAGATTGCAGTTCCACACTTGACTGACTTACATTCCAAAGTCTCTGAAAACTTACAGTAGCCCTGCAGGGACAATTTGTGTATAAGCACATGTCGTATAATATGGGTTAACTTTGTTTGGCGTTTTTCCAATAATTCCATTTTTGTTTAGCTGTATATTTTGCAGAAATCATTCATTCATGGGATGCTCATTTAACAACAAAGCCATTTCAAATATAGACCATGCTATTTATTATAGAGTGTGCAAGACTATCTTTTAGAGACTGCAAAACACGTTATGCCACACTTAGATACTCAATATTAAAAGTCTTTTACGAGCAGCAGATCAATCAAGAATGCTAAAATAACATTTATTTTTTTATTCCAACCAAGCTGTATTTTTAATATCTATGTTCATAAAGGGAATGTGCATTTTTACCATAAACTGGTATTCGATACAAGTCCAGCATAACAAAGTCCAAAGCATCCAGTCACTTGTAGCATTTAGCTGGTCAAATAAATAGCTACTCGCAGCTGCTCTCTACCCACTCACTGACAGCACAATATTGTTTTTGTTGGCTATAGTCCTTTCTTCAGATAAATTGTATTTTGTTAACTTGCATTACCATAAGGCACACAGCCAATAATGTTTAAGATTAAAACAGTCTATAAGTAAAGGGTTGTAGCCGTCTGGAAATCTGCAGTGATCTCATTTTATATTGGTTATATTAAAGTACATTATATTTCTGCAGATGAGTCTTCTCTTGTGCAGCCCTTTTGGTCTTGTCTTTTATTACCAACATTGATTTCATCAAATGTGAACCGTAAGAGGTGAATAGAAGTGCTAACAAGAAGCGATGGAATGGCACTCTTGGCCAGCTACTCCCTTGTTCCGATCCAAGCTTTAATATTTCGACAGCCATATGAAACGGGTACACTGTCTCAAGAGTATAAATCACAAAGGCCTCTGTCTATCATTTATTTTTTTCTCCCTCCACTAAGAAAATCATTTAGAATTATTCAATAATATCCTATCTACTAGAAGGATTTGGCATGGTGCCTCTTTGGTGGGCTTCTATCAATTCATCCAACTATGTGACAATTATTCAAAGTGGTGAAGACATTTATGCTCACCACATAATGTTAGAAATGATGTTATGCGCTGACATATATTTAGCATATTCAGCAGCTTAAACTTTATCTATTACTTTTTAATCTAAATTCCACAAAACACTCCCAATAGCTTCTGTTGTACAAAACAGATTGAGGCAGATAGTTAAATGCTTAAGTAGAGGGTCACAGTGGGCAGTCTCTTTGAACAGATTCCTCCCCTGGTGTTCTGCTCTCTCATCATCCACCATCCAAACTCGATTGACAATAATTTCATCATTTACACTGGCACTTCAGATCACACAGACATCTATTTAGGTTGTATTTTTCCCCGGAGAAAGACCAAATCGGAGGGCTAAAACGCTTGATGAGAGCTCACTGAGAAGAAAGTCTGCTAATTGCGTGTAAGTGAAAGAAGATTGCCTTTAAGTTGGCTAGACTTGACCTTGTTTAAACTGTTATTTGGAAATGCCACCGCCTGTTGTTTGGAGACAAGAAAAGATAAATGACTGCTGTGGCTTTAGGAGGTTTTTTAACTTACTTGGAGTTCTCTCTCCGAAGTGTTTCAATGCAGTGTGTATGTCTTCAAAGCGGTATTTTGCATAATATGGCACATTTTTGATTTGATTGCAATCTCTTACGTGCATTAAACACGGTTTCCAACCTGTACCTCATTTTCATCTGGATTAATTAAGAGTGTAATTGTTTATGCTCCCGGCGTTTCCAACTCAAACTGTTATTGGGCCTCTACTATCTAAAATCCCAAATCAATAACTGTTCTCCACTTCTCAGCTGGGCTCTAATTGACAGTCTCGCCAGCGTGCACACACATATATGCACCTTCCTCATTTGGCTGTGAATCACTGTGTTAATGCCTTTCCAGACCCCTGCAGCACCTCAAGCAAAACATTGGTTTTACTAGCGAATGTCAAGGCACTAATCGCTTAATAGATTGATTAAACAATTAGTGCCTTTGAGAGAACTTAAAGGAGACTTGGGAGAAACTCGCAACCTGCAATTTAATGGGTATCTTAGAGTGTTTTCCGCTGCCTTTATTGTGCACCGGAACAAAAACAATCCATTTAGTTTGGAATAAAAAAGTCCACGTAGTGTTCACCCTGAACTTTTTTGGGGGAAATTGCCTTTTTTTCAGTAAAATCTGTTCTTGTGGTTGCAACAAACACGAATAATGCATTTTGACTTTTTTGCAATGCTCACTTTGTTCAGTTCCAAAACACACTATTCCTTCTGCTTTCAGGAGGTCATGTGATTTTATCATTGTGTCACATTCTTCCTGTTTTTTGGTCCACTTTGGTTTGTGTGGTGAATCAAAGTGTCTCGCTTCGCATTTATTTTTCCAAGTGAATTGGCTAACATAGCTTCAAAATTAGCTAGTCTTACTTGCTTTTAACCATTCTACACCACACAACTTACTGATGGCTACCAGAAACATTTGTTGTATTCATTTACAGCTCATCCCCCTGGTGTGTCCTCTCTAGCTATATTTGACTTGCGTACCCCTACTCAAACTGACATCCTAGGTTATTAAATGTAAGATGGATGCACTGAGACTCACTAAAGACAGGCTGCCATCGCTTTGGGCCTTGGCATTTCACACTTACCTCAACTGTATAGTCTAACATGACAAGGACATGCCATCCCAAAGCTGTCGGGTTTGGATTGCAGCACCCCTCATTTCATACTGTGGTAAGTGGGGTCATGCTAATTCTATACATTATTACATTAAGTAAATTAATGTTGCCATGGCATTTTTTACAACAAGCCCTTTCTGTTAAGAGCTTTGAGATCCAGGTTTATAATGTGTAGATCAAAAAGATCTCAAGTGGTATTTTCTAATGTTCCTTGAAAATTTTAACTATTCATAGTTTATACATGAAGTCGCATTCTCTGTGAAACGTTCCCTGCTGGGCAAAAACTACTGTGCTCTGTAGAGAGTGGATCATTGATTGCTTTGCTGATAGGACTAAATGATGAGGAGACACCCCTGGACTGTGTTTGTTCAAAGAGAAAGTCCAGACGAGAGGAGAAAAGAGTGGCTTTCTGTCATTAACCCTACCTCTGTCCCTGTCTCTGTCCTGACGAAAGGGTAAACACGTGATGACTGATAGAGCCACACCAACAGAAACATACAGCCCGTTCCTCTCAAAACTGTGGATTGTTTATTTTTCAACTAGGCTCTTGAATGAACCTAGCTTACGTCATACATTGGGCTCATCCTATCACAGAAGCACACTGACCTTTTCATCAAAGGTCAGAAGTTGAGAGTGCAATGTTGAGATTTATTATTGACTGTAACTCAAGTAGACGTTTTTTGACTTGGAACTAGCTTACTAATGTCCAACTGTTTATAAAAAAACTAAATATGGAAGTAGGGCTGTATAATCTCAAATAGCCAAAACTTGCTGTTTGAAAAAGTGTTTTATTGTTGGGTAAAGGTGATCAAAGCATTCACAGTTTCAAACCAAAGGAAAATTAACCCAGTCACTGCTTCTCCTGTGGAGAGGCGTTGTCTTTTGCCCTCCAGGCACCGCAAATATCACGTGACTGAATAGCTGCAATAGGTTGATTACACTTGTAGTGTGTGTATATGCAATGGATCTGGTTCTTAAACTTAGCATTTTCTGGAGCATCGCTGATAATACTCTGAAGCCTGATAAGGGTTGAGTACATCTGGCACTAATAATGTATCCTTAGAACAGTGTATTTTGCCAATGGCTGGGATATCATTGTTTTGACCAAGGAATTCTGTACAGTTTACTCACAACACAGCTGTCAGAAGTATTCAGTAGTTCACAAATTTATGAAATGAGGATGCCAGCCAAAATCTGACAGGACCTCTTTGTTTTAACTGAACTGTTATGTTGTGTTTTTTAACTATTCGCTCATACCACTGTCATTTGCTTACAATATTAAAGAAGCATGTTTAGGTACACCATTTTAGGTCAAATGACAAATAATTAAGATGCAGCAACTCATTATTTAAAGCACCATTACTTGATTTGCTTTTTTTGCTGTCCCAGTCAAAAACATACCCCTCACCCCTAACAGCAGCCTAGGGACCTTTCCTGCTTCTCTTTCATTAAAAGGGTCAAACCAGCCCAATTTTCCACTGCAAAATACTAATACATTAGACCAGTGGTGTCAAACTCGAAGTGGTGATAGGCCGCAATAGTAAATAAATATCCTTTCAGGGGCTGAAGAATTTGACATATTTCATCAAATTTTGAATATAAGATTTCATCTTCATTTGAGTCTTACAAAAGTTATCTTTAACATACATGTTCTCCCTAATGGAAACTGGTTTAGATGGATTTAAACAGGTTTGTTGTTGTTTTTTTGTTTTGTTTTGTTTTTGTAGCAAAAAATGGCTTAACTAATAATATTTCATGAACAAATAAAATAAATCTGATTCAAATCCATCTATTACATGTACACATCCAATTAAAACCTAATGCCAAAAACATCACCTACTTAATGAATTAGTACAGCTGTCCCGGGCCTCATGGTGTGGGGGGCCAAAAACTAAGCCCCCCTATGCTTTAGTAATATGGACAAAATGATATAGGGGTCCTCTGGCCATGGGGTTCGTCCATAGCGCCAGCGATTCTGTCAGTAGCCCTGCCACCAGGTATGTGCTAAATATAACCATTCAATATATTCCTTAATAATAAAACTGCATTATTCCAATTACAATAGCCTGATGAGGTGAGTAAACTCTTTGTTTTTGTCTTACAATCATAAAATGCTGTTTTGTTGCATACTAGTCCAATCAGGAGAGAGTGTCCTGCCAGAACAATATACCCCTACAACACTAAAACCCCCTTGTATTCCCTTCACCACTTTCTGCGTCACCTCTCCCATCTCTAGCTCCATCTTTCTCTCCCTGCGTCTCTCCTTCACTTTCATTAAGACGTAATGGGCAAAGTCATCCCAAGCTGCTACAGCCCTCCCCTCTCTTAACCAATCAGATTGCTTCTTTACCTCAGAGTAATTTTCCAAAATTGGCCACTAATTGGGTTTCTCCTGTGATTAAGTCAATAACAGCCTTTATATTAGAGTTTAATGTTCTCTAATGAGTCCATTTGTTGGCCACTGGCTAATTAGCTCTTTCTTGTTTTGAGATACCATTAACTAATTGACAGCATTCCTGAAACACTGTATGTCAATCACTAAATTACAGTGAGCAGATTCTTTTAGCTTTTAGCCGACAGATTCAGACGGATACTTTTCTGATTTATGCATCTTGCTGTGTAATTTGTATAACAGCACCACATTAATGTTAATGATGGCTCAGAGGAAGTGGAGTGAAATCCATTTAACACTGAGTGACAAATGTGCTTACTTCTCAACAGACATTATATTTTATTACTGTTGATTGTATTTTGGGATTTTTAAGGAGAACCATGTCATTTCAAAAGCTATTAAGCACTCTGAAGAACAAAACGCACCATTTAACATCATGACTCATCACAGCTGTCTGAAAAACAACTGAAAAAGAAGGGCATTTTGAGGATTTGAGGACGGCAGACCCTGATGCTATCAAGCTATAAAATCTGTCTAGATCCAAATCCAGATATCATGCCAAGACCTTTCCCTGCAGTTAGAGTCTGCATGGAACTTTTGGCTCGATAAGGTAGCTGTGGCTGGTTACAGTCTGCTGGAAGAGCTGCAGTGTTTGGGAGTCATACCAATCATATGCCTCCAGGTTAGCTCTGCTATCTGAAAGGGAGTGTTTGTTTGAAGTGAGGTTGACTGTTTTTTTTTTTTTACACAGCTGCAATTTGATGATAAAGTAGAGGTTTGATAGGTACAGCCTTGTGTCCTTTTACCTGTCTCTGCTTTTGCCTCTGGTTGCAAAATGAAAAGGAATCAATAACAAGAATCTGTATTTTTATATAGCTAAAATAAAAATTTACATCTGCACCATGTGAAAGTTTTTAAGCACAAAATACAAAAAAAGTTAGAAGGGGCAGGGGGACACGGCCCCCTCATGAGTGTCCCTCCAAAGCCGTTATGATATACTGTACATATAATTTGGGCAATTTCATGAGTATATATAATAAAACCATGCCAGTAAATGATAGGTTTGCACTTTTAAATGTTTGATAATAGCACTTCATATCATTAGAGAATATGTGTTATTATATCAAAGCAGCACTATGTACATTTTCATGTTGTATAACCACTAAATGACAAATACACATCACATGGAACTCTTACTGCTTCATAAATGTCTTGTTGTGGTAGACATTCAGACACTGTTTTGAGGTTAACATTATAGTGTTGCTTTAAGAAATGTTATTTCCTAGCTGAATTACCTAAAGTATATTATGCACCTTCACTTAGTCATAAATACAGAAAGAAGAAAAAAAGTTGTACTCGTTTTAAATTTTTGTTAGGAAGCTTGGGATGAGACTAAAGCTACCCTGCACCTGATAATGTTCTGATCACGTAAATATTGGACGTTCATTCATTTTCTACCACTTTGTCCCGTTAGGAGTCACGGGTGACTGGAGCCTATCCCAGCAGCTTTGGGCCTGAGGCGGGGTACACCCTGGACAGTGGCCAGTTAGTCGCAGGGCTGACATATAGAGACAGACAGTGACAGACAACCATTCACTCTCACATTCATTCACTAGGGACACTTTAGAGTTTTCAATTAACCTGTACATGCATGTCTTTGGACGATGGGAGGAACTGGAGTACACGGAGAGAACCCACGGTAACACATGGAGGACATGCAGACTCCTCACAGAAAGACCGGAGACAGCCGAGAATATTTGAGTCAGCCAGGTTTTGAACTCACAATCTTCTTGCTGCGAGGCAGGAGTGCTAACCACTCTGCCACGTGCACCCTAAAAATTGGACGTAAACAGGGAAATACACCAAGAGGCCATAGTGTTAGCAAAGTCGCAGTGGCTCAGTGGAGCAGTCATCCTAAAACCAGAAGGTTGGGGGGAGGGTTTCGATTCCCGCTCTTCCTCTTTCATACTTTTTATTGTCTCCTTGAGCAACAAACTAAACCCACCTTGCCTCCAGTGCCACAGCACTGGTGTATGTGTGGTCTGAGAGGGCTGTGAGCACCTTGAGTATGGCAGCCCCCTCTCTGTCTCCCCCATGTGTGAATGTGTGTAAAGCATAATGTAAAGCCCTTTGGGTGCCCAAGAAGGGTACAAAAAAAGTGCTATATAAATGCACACCATTTACCATTTAATGAAAATCCTCTTTATTAGATCTTCAACTTTCATCAAAGAAAACCATCTGTTAGTGGGTAGCTCTAAATCGTTTTCTCATGTGCCATCTGTTACCTCAATGGTTAGTTTCAGAATATGTTTCTTTACCAAAATACAGCATGAAGAATAAACTTATGTACAATGATATTAAAATTGAGGACTGGAGTAACTCTCAACAATTTTAGCTGTAAAGCGGCTTGGAGAATTGTGTTTTCTTTTCAAACACCATCTGTGTGAACTCCAGGGGGTCCCTCTAACTAACAGTGTCCTGCTACTGCTAATTAGGCCTGATAGTAAACACTGCCAATAACATCTAATTGGTAAATAGGCATAAGAATAAAACAAAATGTGGCGCCAATTAAAGAGCACAAGGGCCTCACGTTAATGCGCAAACTTTACTTAAAATTGGCTTTCCAGGCAAATGTTTGTAAACAAACCTGGCTCTATCTTCCATTCCCTCTTTTAGATCTCATTAGTGAATTAAAGTCAAAACCAGGTTCACTGTGAGTTTTGACAGAACTCTAGTCCTCTGTTCTGTTCGCATTTTGCAGTGATTTTTTTTTTTTTTTGCGAGCTATTATTGGCAGAGAGTTACACACTCAGAAACATTCTTTTCATGTAAACAAAGGAGGAAAATGGAAAAATGTAGGAAGTTTATTTGTGGAAATGGTCACCTAGGCTACATGGTTTTTGAGGGCCAAGTGTGGAATGAAAGAGGTTTCTATTTATTATATTAGGATTAAACATAAATTTCAATTAGTATCTTTAACTTGAAGTATTTTCAAGTTTTTAGATTTTTGTTTTATTGTTTCAATACTACTTGGCTGGTCATATTTTGTTCTCATGTGATAATGAATCAACTATCGGCTACTCTGCTTTTGTAGGACTATTAGTCAAGTAATAACTTTTTTTTCTTACTATATTTACCCTTCGGGATTAATAAAGTTGAATTTTATTAGAATTGGCTAGCTACATTTTTAAGCTAGCATAATCTTTCCAGCTAGCTAGGTAAACTTAATTTTAATTTAACATTTATTTGTTTGTGAGGAACTTACTTATTTTATTTTTGTTACTTTTGTACGGTTACTTTATAAAACATACTATAATTAATAAAAATAAGTAATAACGACTCTACTAGCGGTCCCATGCCGCAGTTGTGGAGCGCCTGTCCCGGACTGGCCGACCTCTCTGCTCCCCGGCTCCGCCTCTCTGAGCTCCAAAGCGAGCGACCGAGTCTGCAACCTGCCTCTGCCCGAAGCCCCTTAGCTTCCCCAGCCTGTTGGCTATCCTCCCCCTTCACCAAACCGGACTCCGTACTGGACTTTCGAGTGCGAGATTCGTCTCTGTGTTAAATGTAGCCCCGTTGTAAACTCGCCAGTCGGATACCAAACTTCGAAAGTCAATAAGAAAGACGTAACTGTACCGGAGAAGTTCTTTTTTTTTTTCGCCCCGCGGCGGGGGAAGACAGAGACGGCAGGCCGGGGGAAAGGGAGAACGTATGATGTGGATCTGGTATCTTCTGCTTGGTTCGGGCTCAAGAAGTGTGGGTGAGTTTTACAATGGTGTTGTCACGACACGGACACGCTTCAGTGTAGCTTCCAGATGGGTTAAAGAGGGGGGTTTGAGAACGCGTTTGAAGTAGGCTATCGCTTACCTACTGTTTCCGAACTTTTCTCCTTCTGCGATGTACGCACAAACATCATCGGACTAGTTAGCAAGTTTAATTTTCTTTAGTTGAACTCTTTTGTTGTAAATGTAGAGTTAACTCGTGCGGGCAGCTGCCACAGCTTCAGTTTTTGGTGCATGTCGAAATAGGAGCATGTCCCCTCCACATCTGAGTGAAAATATTCTCCAGACAGCCTCTGTGCAATATCCATCCGCTGTGTGTTTTAGGGCCTACCGAGATGGGGTTATAGTCTCCTCCGGGCTAAGTTATTACCGAGAGGTTGTTGACAGGGCAATGTTGACAAGTCAATCTTTTTATTTTTTTTCCTGCAGCCCCGCCATGGCAGCTGGGGCCCAGTGGAGGATTAGACACTTGAACAGCCAGCATGGGTTTTCAGGGGGCAGCGAGTTGGCACTTTACTTTTTAAATAATTCAGCCTGCTATGTTTGTGAGCCATGTCCAGTAAGATTATGAATCACTGAAAGAGAGCTAGTAGTATGTCACTTATAGATTTTACTGATGCATTAACTGGACATTAACTTTAATGGCTGATTAAATTAGAGAATAGGCGTAAATACCAGAATACTTCCTTAGTAGTGTCCCCCTTAATGTATCATCATTTCATCCAAATAAATAAGAGTAATCTTTAAGTGATGAAGAGCATGCATCCTACTCTATGCATATTTATGTTAACATGTTTTGTGCAGATAAAGCAAAAACATATTATTTGAGGAATGATTTAGAAAAATATGCCCATCCTGCAGCTTACTATGTGGTCTGAAGATAGAACACTAAAACAATAAAATTCCGCCAGTTATATCCTATAGGCACAGAGAAAAATGCCCTTTCATGGCCTTGTTTAAGTATGCACCATCTGCTGCTGTCAGAGCTCAGTGTAAATACCATTACACTTGAAGTGGATAAGATATTACCGGCTTACCAATTCCACCTTGTGTTCTATAGAAAATTTTCTCTTTTCTGTCCAATGCATGAAAGTTTATATAGACTATGACTTGTTGTGTAAAACCACTTAAGAGTTAGGTTACTGTGTGAACCAGTTACACTAGGTCTCCATTTGACATTTGGTTACATTATTTTAGATAAAAATTTGACATTTAGTCTGACATTAGTAAATGTCTTACGCATTTAAAAAATACTTGGGTTTTTGTGACTAGGCACTTTTCAAAACGATAATCACAATGTTGACATTTGAAGATAAGCTAATGGACAAATGTTTTTTTTTTTCCCCACATTGACCCATAATTAAGAAGTTAAATATGCAAAACCACAATTTGGTTTAATGAAAGCGTTCTAAACCAATGTTCCGTCAGAGTTAAATATCAATATATAAACTCCACTGAAAACCACCTGTACCTGGAATACAGACTGTTTAATCAAACAAAATGGCCTTGTAGCCCTCCGGCCTTGTATTCGACCACAAAAGTACATGAGAGATTCTTATGTAATGTGAGATTTACCCACACAATCCTCCGACAATGGATTGTTGTGGTACTGTTATGGCATTCTATTGTGCTGCCTGAAGATAGATCGTAGCTGTTCAGCCAGGCTCCTCAGCCCAGAGCCACAGGGAATATTGATATTAATAAATTGAAGTAGAACGTCAGAAAGATGAATTAGGTTTGGATTGGTTATTTCTCCCTACTGCTGGGGAGGATGATTGCTTGCTAAGGATGAAAACAAAGATAGATGCCAACCACAGTTGACTGCAATGGGCCAAAAAATATTCTATTTGGGGGTGTGCACAGTAGTAGTTAGCGCTACTGCCTCACAGCATGAAGGTTGTGAGTTCAAACCAACAACTCAAATATCCCTGGCCAACTCCGGCCTCAACGCTCCAGTGAATGAATGTGAAAGTGAATGGCTGTCTGTCTGTGTCTGATAGTGAACCCTGTTGATTAACACTGCCCCAGGCAAGGTGGGTTAAGTGTCTTGCCCAAGGACACAACGACAGTCTGAACTGGGAATCGAACCGCCTACCTTCCGGTTGAAAGATGACTGCTCTACCCACTGAGCTACTGCCGCCTTATATTTTTTGACAAAAATATAAGTCAAATTGTCAAACAATACTTATACTGTAGCTGAACTATTCCACTTGGCTGTACTGATCGCACCAGAAGCCCCGCCAAGGTTATCTTTGTTGGCAGCGCTGAACGCTCTGTCATTACAAAATAGACCCGGAGCTCATTGTTTTGGTTTCCCGCTGTCATGGCCCCTCTTAAATGATTCTGTGTTGTGCACAAGCAATTATGGAGACCATTTAAGCACTTTAATTTACTGTATCTGCAATCCCTAACGGGACTAAGCGGTAGAAAATGAATGAATAAATGAATTTGCTGTGCAAAGGAGAGCGCTCAGGTTGGTATTGCTATACTATTCCCAGACAAAAGTCAAAATATGGAGAATAGAGTGTGTTTTAAAAGAATAGCTACTTTGAGTGGAAATGTGATATATTGTGACGTCATTGACTTGTTTTTGAGAAGGGTGGGGGCTGTTTTAGTCAAATTTTTGTTTGGGTTGCATGTTTATTCTGTACTTTAACAATAAGAAGAAACTTGCTTTAGGTGATTGTATTGGTCAGTGTTTGGCTCCTTTTTTTCCTCCAAACAGAGTGGCACAATGACACTGCCATCTATTTTTTGTATTTGTTGGCTGTCTCTTCTCTGACACAAGCCAGCTGGCTCAATACGCTGCATGTCTGTCTTTATATTTTAATGTCTTTAATAATGTAAGGATGATAACTGGAGGAGGAAGAGATGGGTTTTTGGTTGGGCAACATAACTGACATGCTTGTAGGCGGCCCGAATGGCACTCAGAGTGAGACTCGGGGATCGAGGGGCCAAAGTTTAGTTCCCAGAGCTGTTAAACAAAGCCACATGACTGGAGTCCCATTTCAGACCGGAGTAAGGCTGCAGCTTTAAGTACTCAAAGCACATTGCATGGTTTCAGTTTCAGCCATTTATCATTTAAGCATAACATTACACCAGGCAGAACTCAACAAATTGACCATATGTTGTATACATGTTCACATAACCAGCCAATGCATAATTACCCAGGCACAATTACATTTCTGCAGTTGTACATCAGGTTGGGATTAAATAATAAACATTAAATCTGAAGTTTTCTGACTTTTAGTTTATGTGCTTTCAACTCTTTTTTGGGAATTTGGAATATAAATATTACCCTTCACAATGGCTGTATGATAACAATTAAATCTTAATTAAAATAGTTTCATTCATTTTATACTCATTGGCAGCACAATTAGTCAAACTAATAAACACAGTTGAAAAAGAGTTTCCAAGTTCTGTCGAAGTAGCATTTTCAAATAAAAATATTTTTTTTTAGCTTTCTGCAACCAACATAATTGTCAGCATTATTGGATTTGTAAAATAGAAGTATTTTTAGTACATTGCAGTCTTAGCTGTAAACCATAATAATTTCAGTCTGTGTGGAATGTAGTCTTTCAATCCATTCTGTTTGAACCTGTCTGATCTATTACTCATGATACTAAATGTTTTAAGAACCTTGGTACACAGACCTAGAGACAAATAGTGAGGATTACACTGCGCGAGAAAAAGTTAGAAGACAGCTCATTACATATTGATTTCAGATTGATCCATGCTAATTTCCCATGCAGAGGATTGCAGAGGATTTGTTAATCCCTGCTGGTTGCTTTATATTGATTTACCACGTCCTTGGCTGCTAAGATCAGATTTTGGCCTTGGATAAATCAAGTTATTTACTAAAGAGAGTTATTATGAGAGTAACAGTTCAGAAAAAGTAGGTTTTATTTTATTTTACAAAAGCCCTGATCTCTGTACCCTCTATACTATTGTACTTTTTAGAGATAAGGTGTGTGGTTTGTGTCCTTTTTGGCAAAAGGAGTTCTACACCTCACATTCCTACTTTTTAGAGCTTGTAAACTGCTACGGTAGCCCTACAGGGACATGCTGTGATCTATGAAAATAATTAAATAAATAACACAGGAAACGAGTTTGAAGAATATGTGCTCAAAAATCAACTTTGATATGCTTCCATCCAGCAGTGCTCAGTTTGTCATCGCTGGGAAACAGGAAGTAAGGACAACTTCCACAGGGTTCTATTGGTATTTGAATTTCATTTTACCGAGATATATCAATGCTAAGAGTATTATGTGATGATATACAACTGAAAACACAGTTATAACAAATGTGTTTTATTTGTTCATCTGTATACAACAATACTTTAGACAATTGAAAGAAGGTGTAAATGCATAGTAGTTTATTATGACAAACAAAAGAAAAGGTCATTAGTCGAGGATCCATTACTCAGTAAATAAAGCGTATTTCTCTGTGGTTTGTACCTTTTTTACACTAATAATTTCAAATGTTGTTTGTGAGCAGATGTCTATCATTTTGTGATTGCAACAATAACAGCTGCAAACGGTAACTTGCATGACTGATCCCATTAATTGATTTAAACCACCCCCGTGTATTTTTTCTTGAAAGGCTTTCGACTTGATTTACGGACCATAAAGATAATTATAATCATGGCCTTCCTATAAAATATAAAGGTATATTAACACTCTTATTGTTAATTATGTTGTTGCTTTTGATCGTTAGATGCCAAAGGTTGTTTCACAGAACTTGGAATATCAGACTTTCATAGAGCAATCTAATTATACAAACTCGCTCATGACGTGGGATTATTAGCAGTCTAACAGCCAATTTGTCTGACAGCAGCTGTCCAAGCCTTAAGCCTCTGAAATCTTTGACCTTGCAGATGTTGATGTGGTATGACGTACAGTACAGGAGCTCTGCAGACTCTTAAACATCCATCCCCAGATTGGGGACTAAGGATGTAATAGTACAGCCAGCCAATGGTTCAATACACATTTGTTTTTCACAAATTTTGGCTCTGTTTTTGACGACAACTGAGCACTCTCTCTCTCTTGTCTAAAGGTTTCCGCAATTAAAAGATAAAAAAAGCAGGACGTTTAAGTGATGAAAGCACCAATTTCAGCCAACAAAACAGCAAAGCCTAAATGTACACACACTGAAATATGAAACAGTACCCTGCACACAATGTCTTTTTGTTTACCAGCAAATCCTAAATGTTCTCACGGGATTCTAGATGTGGATGTGGTACTACTTTCAGCTAATGTTTGAAACCTGACACCAGCAGCTTCACTATGACAGGAGGGATTTTTCTTTCCTGAGTATGATCTTACAGGCACACTCACTAAAAAAGGCAAGTAGAAGCAATTATTTATAGTTTGCACAAAACAAAAAAGATGAAATTCACATGTGTGTATTGAATTGTGAAGGCTGTAGAGAACGGTTTAATATTGTGTTGACAATTAGAGGTGCCCCATCGTTAGTGGATTTCTGTACACTGAAATTTTTCTTTTTTTGCTCTGTACAGTCACCTTGGTCCCCCAGGTTCATCTGTGCCTCCAGTGAAAATTTAGTGAGTCCCAGTGCGACTGTCTGCTGTCAGATGTGGAAACAAGCCCTGGCAGCCTGTCAGCTGGCTGCCCCTCGTCCCCTGTGATCACAAGTCATTTGCTGTACTGTGACTTACAGCCACTGTCTCAGCCTGTGTGGACAGTGACAGACTATCGTGGGTGGAAAATTCTTGCACCCCCCTGTCAAACCTGAGCTTAAACCCCAAAGCTGAACGGTCTTTTTCTCTTGTCTAATTAATTGTAATTGTACAACACCAGCAGTGTCATTCTTTCATTGAATGGCCTGAATCCATCCTCTGGCAGTGACTGCTATAATTTGAAGCAATTTTCCAAACGTCTAATCATAAGTGAAATAGTTGCTTTGAATAGATGCGTTTTTGATTGCAATCACTCCCACAGTTGTTCTTTTCTTCTTTTTAAACTGCCAGCTGCAATTATATTTAGTTTTTGTCATGATGAATGCAAATCATCCGAACAGCATTTTAGGTAAAACTTGTTTTCTATTGTCACAGCTAATACATTTATCCCCGGGATTAGATTAATCTTTTGGATTGGACAATCATAAAGAGAATCCGTCAATTTAGCATGGTTGAATTGGTTGAACATAAACATTACAGCTCATATTCACACCAAAGAAATGGCCTTGAATATCTTGTAATAAGCCATTTCCTGAGATGAAATGCACAATGATAAAAAGCCATTAGAGCAATTTCAGTCATTTCCTGGCTGGTGTAAAGATTGATCCAATTGTAGCAGGGATTCTTCTTGTGTTTATAGAAAATGCCTTATTTTACCTAAATTTGCAGTAAGGATTTCTTTTGGCATGCTTAAGACAAACTGTTACATCGAGATTCCTCTTTATTGCCCTTGAGGGGACCGATCAATACACAGCAATTTCCAATTTATACTAAACCGAATTTTACCTCAGACCTTAAGATTTAGATTATGTTCTATTAAAGACATTATTATATCTAGTCAGTTTTACCCATTAATTTTAGTAGCTGCAAAAGGCTTTACAATAACAAATGTGATTCCATATTGACTGCTAACATTGCTCTATTATTTTTTGTGTTTGTACTTTTACAGAATAGAAAGATTGAATGATGACACAACAGTCCCACTGTGAACATGCTGTATTCAGGGACTTCTGCCATCCACCATCATGGACCTGATTGGCATTGAGCCCACAATATTAGTGGAATTTTCTTCACTTTCTGTCACAGCCCACTCTCTCAGATGGACGCGCATTTGATTTAGCAGACCTCTCGGGTGAAATTCCAATTCTGCGGACGTGAAAGCCATTACGCAACTGATGCTACTCCTCCAGGCGGGTGCATATACACGAACAAATAATCAATCTCTGTACGGCCGACTTGAAATAATTGCCTATTTGTCACAATTAATCTAAAAGCTTTGACTGCAGACCTCTTGATATTGATATTGAGTTCCCCATTATGACACACCTGAAAAGTGCCTCGTTAAATGGAGCTGAATCTGAAGAATTAGTCAGTGTTAAATTGCTGTTAAAAGGATCACTATGCCCAGTGTTGATTTTCCTGGTTATTTAGTATTTGTAGATCTTCTGAGCATGTTTCCCCTTCAAAACAATGACACTATTGGCAAATTAGATACAGTATGTTATTTATACTTATCAACGATTTGTTTTAGAGTCTTGGTGCTTATTGGCTCGAAAAAGTAGTGCTGCATGATATTTGAAATACTTGTGTTAGATATTGACCACAACCCTTTTTTCTAACACACCCTCTAGAGTGTCCAGTTCCAGACCAACAACACATCTTACCTTTGTGATCAGCTTGTTCAATCTACTAGCCTTTGCCTTAATGCCCTTCTTGTGCCTCCTTTATATCAGTGATCATTTCAGATTTCTTGTTAGCAGGCTTGCATAAATGATGTGGATGTGAATGCTTTCTATCATGCTCGGGCACTGCCCACTTTTTTTTTACCACAATTGGAAAAGGTTGTTGTGGTTGACATGAACAGTGCATCATATGCCGGAAATTAGGCGGATTTTAGTTTTCATAGTCCCTGAGTTCCTCCTGGGTTGGGGCCAATTTTCAAACAAGCCTCACAGTTACTAGAGTGTGGTTTTCTTTGCTGAACTGTTGAGCTCTCTTGTACACCACTCAAATAAACTAAGGAGTGATTTACATTGATTTAAAGGTCAAAAACAAGTAACAATTCAAGCCCAGGTCTTCTTCTGGGTGACAGGAGGCATGACACAGCCTTGTATTAACCAGGAAGTGAACATGTTGCGTTATGATCTGAAACCACTCTTGATGTCCTTCATATAATGTCCTTCAAACTTGTATACTCATTTTCAGTAATCCTCTATTCCTTTATTTTCAAGCTTTATAGTCAGTGAGAGTGTGTATTTGTGCAATGTTTATGCACTCAATGTTTAAAGGCTAATCCTCTTTTGGACCGAGATCATGGAAGGTGCTCATCTACACAGGAACTAATCATCCAGTGCTGCCTGCCGTTTCAAAAGGCAGTCTAACCAGCCAAAATCAAGCATAAAGCCCATGTTAATTGCATTAATGCCATTTTTCTGGCAATTATACTGGCTTCGTAGCAATCCCAAGGACTCACAAAAGCCCTGTCTTAATAGTGAATAACAGCAACGCAAGCAATATATGAATGATGAGTGTGAATATCCACCTTTTTATATTTATAACACTAGAGTGCAAATGGAAGTGCAGATCAGCCTGTTGTAGAGTGTGAGAGAGGGCAGGAGGTTCAGGCCTGCTGTGGGTCATTATTGGATAGAACCATTAGTCTTGCCAGGGTCTAGTGTGTCAGAGATGGTAATTGAGTCCGTCTCTGTGCAGCCCGCTCTAATGAGAAGCTGCAGGCCTAGATTTGAGTAATTTCTTATATGCCTTGGACGATATGTCAGAGTGGCCATTGCTGGCGTTAATGACTCCAAATGCTTAATGAAAGATTGGTGGGATTTCCAAAGACTTGGATAAAGTTTTATATTAATGTACTTCAATAGGCTGTGCTCTCTCTGGAGAGTTGTGTAACGACAGTCAGAGTCTTTTTTGATGTCCCGACAGTGCGCTGTGCTACTGATCAAAAGGGACTTTTATATTTTGACCAGTTAAATATATGTTATTGAATTTAGAGTTGTTTCCTTATTGCTAGCTAGAAAAGAGAATGTATGATGCACCACATGCTGTATCATATAGAGAGGTGATACATTCAGATGGTAATAGACAACCACATGCTGCCTTTAGGGCACCTCCTGTCTCTGAAACATACTGGAAGCATGCACAACTTTACAACAAAATTACAAGATTAAGAGTATTGTATTTCAAGCATGGTCAGCCTATTTCTTTTTCTCTTTTACAGAATTGGTTTGGTCTGTTTGAATTCAAGTTGGATTTAAATGGGGCCATACTAATGGACACAAAATATATATGAAGCAGGCCAGCATCAATTGATTGACATCACCTAAAAAAAAATATACCCACCAAAAATGGTATCATCCTAAAAACAGTCTGCCCTTTGTTGCTGCTCTGGCTCCATTAAGAGAGTTAAGGTATTACACTGAAATCATTGAAGCTAGTAAACATCACATTTACCCTGCTACGATTCTCATCTCCGCAGTGTCCGCCATGGGTCAGGAGCTCATCTGTCCTGAAGGAACAGCGCCGCAGATGATTATGATGAATTATGATGGATTCCTCCTTGACTGACCTCCGCAGCCATTCACACCTTCTTTACTGAAGTTAGACACATTCACGGAAGAAATTAACACAATACAGACATGTATAAACAAACTCATCAATGTTTGTAAAGATGATGGGCACACCTGTTCTGACAAAAGAGAAAAATTATATCTCATGGCACAAGAAAAGGCATCTGTTGGAAGATCTTAGGCATACACATGTTTTACAATGTGTTTTTTATTGAAGGCCAGTGTGTATTAAGGAGGCTTTTAGTAGAGGCTGTATTTTTATTTTGGAAGTTTAACATCAGATTTTTAGAACTTTGCATTGTTATGCAGATTTTGACTATCTGATGTTAAAACTATATGTGGTATATATACGGGACTATGGTGCGCAGTGGCTCAGTGGTAGAACGTTTGTCCTATTACCGGAAAGTTGGTGGTTTGATTTCCGCTCTTCCCACAGTTCATTGTTGTTGTTGTGTCCTTGGGAAAACACTTAACCCACCTTGCCTCCAGTGGTGTTCCAGCTGTTACGCTGGTAGGTGAACTGAAGCTTAATTTAAAGCCCTTTGAGTAGAAAAGCGCTATTATAAAATAAATGCCATTTGCCATATGTTTCAATGTACATTTAGCAAGGCCTGAGTCGTAAATGAAATGATTCCAAAATATCTCAAAATCAGGTTTGACAAATCATTTCTGCCCTTTCATTGCTCCTGGAATATACTATATGGAAAAAAATATTTGAACCACTTTTTCAAAATACAAAACAGGCCCAAAAATGGAAGTATTACAGTAAATTAGTTTTTTTTTAAGGCGGTGCTTCATTATGTACTGACAGAAGAGGCACAGCACACACAACAAAAGATATAAAATTTGCATTATTCTGGTCTTTATATTGTGCTAATATTTTTTTTTTATCAACCAAAATCTTTCTTTGCCCGTGTCTTGCTTGTCCCAAGACATCAAAGCTAAATGGTCACTTGTTGCACATTATTGCCTTGCCAGTGATCGGCTGCCATAATAGCCAGATGATCAGTTATTCACATCACCTCATCATATATTGTTATGGACGATGAGGTTATTGCTGATTATTCATTCATTAATTTTCTAAAGCTTATCTTGTTAGGGGTTGTGTAGGGTTGTAACCTAACCCAGCTGCTTTCCACAAGGTACACCCTGGACCTGGAATCAAACCCATAACCTTTTTGTGATGAGGCTGGAGTACTAACAACTCTGCCACAGTGCACCATGTGTTTCTAATTTATTCAACTCAATTAGTAGTAGTAGTCTGGATAACATTATGGAGTTGTTTTGAGCATACTTTTTCAAAGGTCAGCTTATATCAGTAGCTTTAAGCGTCCTGAACCAAACCCAATTAAGTCGCCACAACCTCACATGAAAGCAAATATAAAGCTGCTGTGAGAAAGAAGAAAACTTGGAGCAAGTGGGAGCGCATTCACTGCGGGCCATTTGTTCTCATTTGGTTTGGTGTCTTTACTCGTGCCGCGCAGTGCACTTGGAGTAGTGTGTCTTTGTCAGACCAGCCCGCCCCCACCTCCACCCACAACCGCCACCCGGTCTCTTATTACAGCGAATGTTACTGGTGCTTCAGTAGCCAGAAGAAATCTGCTAGATGGTGCTAATCATTGGCGCAGAATGAGAATGTTCAGTCACCCAGCCAACAAGAAGCAAAAGCAAAATCTTGTTTTTTCGACCACAAGACTAGAGCAAAATATTAAACTATACTGTATGTGTTCTATTTGGAATATGATGCTGCTATTGAAATGTAGGGACACTGGTATGTTGTGAAGGCAAACTGTATATGTGCCATGACATCATGAAGGTGTAGAGCTCTGTTTTGTATGTGTATACTAGAAATAATACATGCCTCTGTATTGCACCCTGTGGCAGGCTTACCAACATATGTACATTTACATTTACATTTAGTCATTTAGCAGACGCTTTTATCCAAAGCGACTTACAAGTGAGGAAAACAATGGAAGCAATTTCAACAACACAAGGTAACAAAAAGCAAGTGCACCAAAAACTAGTTTTCAAAAACTTTTTTTTTTTTTTTAAGAAGGAATTGATAGAAAGGAAGTTAAGAATTCAGTGTTTGTCAGTCAGGTGTTGACAAAAGAGATATGTTTTCAAGCGTTTTTTAAAGTATATTAAAGTAAATATGTAGTGGCACTATTACCACTGAAGTCTGGCCTTTTGATGTTTTAACACTTAAGTACACACAGCAAGACACTACAAAAAGTTTCTTTAAACTTAAATACTACACATTGAGATGATGTCTTTGTGTAAGTAGTTTCAATAAAGCTTTTATCAACAGTTTTACTACACTAAAAGACAAGTCAAATTTTAGCTTTTAGTCATGTCATCATTGCATCACTAAAAAGAGATCTACCTTTTTTGACTACATTGTGCAGCACTACTTTTTCAAGTCAAATGCACATTGTATTGTAATTGGATATGTTGTGTGTCTGCCATGATGCCTTCTCACTGTGGGACAAATATGGAACATTGTCCCCAAGGAGCCTCCTGGGGGAATCCAGAACAGATGGTTGAGCCAGCTCAGCTGGCTCCTCTTGATGTTGAGGAGCAGCGGCTCTACTCTGAGCTTCTTTTATGAGTTCTTCACCATGTTTCAAAAGGAATGCCACATGTATTTGAGATTGAGTGCTTTCTGTACACTTCAGTGACTTGCTGAAAATAGGAATATACATTGAGATTGTGGCTAAGTAACAGTACATCAATACAATTGCTTTGGACACTTAAAGGCAGAACCTGAAATCTCATGTACTTTGGTAATTATTCATACAAATAAACTGATCTCCTTGTCTAGTGACCTTTCTCATCATCGCTTGTCTGTCTTTTAACGTCACGTCGCTTCTCTTTCTTGGTTGGCTTTACATACATGGAGCACAGACCAGAATCTTATTGGGATGACCTTCACTCTCATTGGCAGCTGCCACTTTGACAACTCCTCACACATTGTCTTCCTTTTAAACTGATACCCCTGGAGTGACTTATTATCATTTTGACTCATTACCATTCGCTTGAGTAGATATTATATTATACACTGGGAGCAGACAGAAAGAGAACGCAGCCAAAGGCCACTGGCACTCTCTTTCTCATCTGAATTCTGTCGGTATAAACATTCCCGTTTTAATACCCCCGTCACCCCTCCTTTACCCCTTCTTCTTAATATACCAACTCGTTTCTCACGTCTCTTTATTTCTTTGGTGGCTCACCTTGTGCACTTGCTTGCTGTTTGACTATCACTGTCATTGCCCCGGTGCTATTGGCAGATATAGTTCATCCTCACTGCTTTTCAACCCGTTGTGACACCGTGGCCCGGCTCCACAATTAAGAGCTCAATACTTGCTAATACACAGACTAGAAGACTTACAAAGGGAGTCTTTTTTGTTGTACGCTACCCGCTTCCATCATAATTTTTCCTCTCTCTCCCTAGGCCCTTTTTAAGGTTGCAATTTTTCTTCCTCCTCCCTGCTTCTCTCATCATACCCCGCGCTACAGTACATCTTCTCCTCGACGCATAATGAGGCTGCGGGTGCTTAGAAAAATTAATAGTTCAATTGCCATCTTTCAAGCTTTGTTTTTATGAAATGAAAATGATCTCCCAAGCCATAAACCTGACATTTCTGTTTCTTCATGCCTTATTAAGCATCCCAAAACCTTTATAGTATCTTGCAAATTGTTTTCCTTTAACTTTAAAGAGTGTTTCTTTCCTTTTGTAATGTTCAGGCTCAGGCTGTGACTCCATAGCAGATGTAACTTTAGGTCAACCCTTGCCTATTCCGCCTCCAGCTCCGGTGTCATTTCTCCCAATCTGAATTGTTCTTTGCGGAAATGCCAATTTACACAGTGAGGGGTATGGCTGTGCGGTGTTGGATGAAGGGTGTGTGCTGTTTACCAGTGTGTTGTGCGACAGGCGACTGCGTGATGAAAGAGGCACCAGGGAGTGTTGACATTTCGTTTGGTGCCGGTGATGGGCCAACGTGAGGACTGCGGATTAATGAGATATCTGTTTGCCTGACGAGAGAGGCTTCTTTGCAAGATGACTTTGCATGGTTCAGTGCCTGCACCTACATACCTGCCCATTCTTTTGTATATTTATTTGTCCCATTCTAGCAGCAGTGGCAACATCCAAATTTTTGTCTCATTTTTCCTGAGCAGTATGGAATGGGTTGGATCAGCACGGTTTGGCATAGATATCCCCAAAAATGGCTGTTGTCCATGGAAGTATGCACAGGATTGCAGATGAGCAACCTGAACAGAGGCGTCATTCAAGTGCCTAACAAATTGTGTGATCTACATTAGAAATAAACTGAATTTTATACAAACATTTAAAATATAGGTGGATTGCCACTAAAATAATATAGCAGTGAAAGAAGCTGGAGTTTTACTTGGTTATGCTGCTGAAAATAACTTGCACTGCATCTGGATTTTTGCAGGATTTTTGACTTTACAAATAAATAAAAATCCATCTTAAACTGCCCCAAACGAAGCATTCACAGTCCGAACCCTGGCCTAATTGGCCGTTGTTACCAATGAGGTGGCAGCAATGACAGGTCTGGGCGTGTTTTAGGTTCAAAGATATAGCGACTGTTTTACCATTACAAATGTTTACAACATGGTGCTGCTCTGATTGGATAACTGCAGTTGATTAATCCAATCACCAACCACTTATTAATTTTAAGTACCTACCTTTTTGCAAACGCTTTCAATGGGAACCTTACCTGTTGTACAGTTACAGTACAATACAAATATTGACTCTGGTTTGTTGCAAGCTTTCTAAACTGCAAACATGAAAAAATATTTTTAAATATTTAGCTATAGTAACTATAGCCTGGCAAGCCAGACTCCTCGCTATATCAGCAAGGATTCTGCCAGCTCATTTTCCTCAAGGCGGGGCAAAGCTAATCAGGGCCCGACAACAAACATGATGTTAGCTAGGCAAAAATCTATGAAGAAGTAAACAAATGAACATGGCATGGAAAAACATCTTCTTTAAAAAGGAACGTTCTTACCTCTGTCTGCTGTGGAGGTTTTAAACATGTAATGTTGTCTTGGTTATTTAAAACGGATTGAAGAGCAGAAGCAAACAAACTCTCAGCAGTCCCTAGCGCCATCTTGACTGTTTTGATCAAGGGACTTGGGTTGTGTGACGCAACACTCCAGCAGCATTTGAATGTGATTGGTCGGTAATGAACATATCTGAGTTTCTAAACTTCCAAACTGAGTTCCTGTGTATTGAATATACAGAAAGCTAACTGTGACAGGCTATAGTAAACTGAGTTCAGTCAAACACTGGGCTCAACAGTTCAGTGTTTTTAATTTGACAAATGCAACAAGCATCCTCTTATCAAGTCAGTGGTACTGGTTGGTGCTTTGGTAAACATATGCAACGCGTCAACAAAAATTCACATTGTCAATTTTTAATATTCAACGTTGCTGATTATGCCAACTAATTAGTGAAGTGAAAATGCCTCAACAAACGTGTTGTACCAATACAGTAATGCTCCAAGGGAAATGTGCCTTTTGTGTTACCTGCAGTGGTGACATCCAAATCTCTTTTTGAGGGCTGGTGCTCCCTCCTCCTCCTTGCCCGCTGTTCTTTTACCCCTCTATCTCTATTGACTCCTCCTATCTGTGAAGGTAATCCCAAGGTGATGTTTATAGGCTGGGATGCTGTCGAAAATGACACTGTCAACTCGGAGAGGATTAGTCGGACAATTGCTTCCCTTGAAAACCAAGCTGAGTGGTTAAGATAGAAAACAGCAGAAAAAAAACGTCATTCTCTGCAGGATTCTAGGTGTACATTCCAATACTTTAATGGGATTTTTACAAAGGTGAACAAACAGATCAGAAGTGAATGAATAATGAAACAGTCATATATGCATTTATTTTTTTGCCATCTTGTATTCAATAAGCTTAACAAATTAGGGGTGTCAAGTGGAAGTTAGTTGAGAGAAAAAGTTATATTGTATTGCAGTATTTAGAAACTACTTTGCAGTGATATCATGCAAAATAATGATCTATTAATGCATTGGATAGAGACACAAGTTCAATAGAAAGAAGTAAGCATCTTTTCTTTTACTTTAATTGACAATTGAAAACATTATTTAAAGAAATATCAGATACTGGAAGAGTAGTAGTGATGCTAATGGTTAACACAAACATACCTGTGGTAAATTACTGTAAAACAAAGAAAAGCCAGATTAATGTTTTAAGGGGAAATGGAAGCAACTGCACTTGCACCAGGCCATTGTCATTTACCTTTTTTCGGATTCTTGAGCTCCTTACTTGCACTTTTATTTATGTGTTGACTTGAAACCAACATGTCCTACTCTGACAGGGGTCTTTAGTGTAGTGCACACTGACACATATGGAATTTGGTGCATCACACAGACTTTGCAAAACGAACCATTACAGAAGAAACATTGTAGCCTTGCCTTGTAACTGTTAGTCTTTGGCATCTGCAAAGTCACCATGGCTGTTACTCACATTGCTCTGAGCATTAGCAGTAGCATTAAAATGAGTTGACAGCACACTGGATGGAGGAAACTGGTTCAGATAAACTTAATTTTGCATATTTGTTGTTACTGGTCTTTGTTATTTATTAACAGACCAAATAAACAATGTTTTGCAATTATAAACACTACATAAGCTTTGATTGGTGATTAATGAGACCTGAATGCAGTGTACTTTCGCCAGGCCCCATTTCAATGAAAACCAATCACCGCAAGTCCAACCGAGGCTGCTAAATGAAAACAGCAATATGGCAGAGGCTAATGAAACAATCAATTCTGCGCTTATAATCAGTGTGTATGTGTAGGCAAAGGGTGATTCTTTATGTTTTCATTAACCTTTCTGTATCCATATGTACCAACCCATAAATAGCTTCAGGGAATAAGTTGAATGCATTTTTAAGATTTCAGCACACTACTGTACTTTTTACAGCCATCAACTTTTGCTGTGCAATCTCATTTATATTTCCAACAATGCCTTTCCAAAAATGAATGTGTATGTGTACATTTAGGTTTTTTTTGTGACTAAACTAAAAGCAATATCTCGGAATATAGCATATCATCAGTTAATACATCACTCCTTAATACTTTTCTTGCCGTCCCTCTTCACATGAAATCAATAATGCAGTAGTTTTAACAAGCCTCTTTTCACTCCGAGACTCATCTAGTGGCTTAGTGGAGATGACTTTATATTCTCTGTGGAAACCAGATATAAACGCACCGTGAACAGTCTTTTTATATTTTATTCATATCATTATTGAGGCTTTTTTTGTGAACTTTACTAAAGCTGTGAAACCCTTTCTGCAGGGCAAGGCGTCTAGCCGTTGGGAAAAATAAAACGCACTGAACCTAAAGCAAGATCAGAATGAAAGCTGCTCCTTATGTATGAACTTTGTATTCTAACCTTTTTTGTTTGCATTTTCCACACAGACAACAGAAGTCTTGTGAGCCAATGCATGAACCTAAGACGGCATCATGCTTCACTTTTCTTTTTTTCTTTTCTTCTTTTCACACAAAGCCCATGAGGTGCGGCATTCTTCATTCTCTCTATGTGTGTGTATGCTTCGATTATTTAAAGGCAGTCTTGAGGAAATAGTTTGTTTAAAGTAATGGGAACTGAAAATCGCAGCTATCCCTCAATGTCAGAGACGACGCTGGAAGCTAAAGGTGGCCTAAAAAACTCAATTTAATGTACGCTGACTGAAAAGAGTAGCCAGTTTGATGACTGTATGAAAAAGTGAATGGGTTGTAGGGGGATAATATAATATGCATTTTGTCTTTAAGAGGTTTAGGTCTGATCCCAAAAAAGTACAATGTAAATCACATCGGTATACAATTAGACTATTGTTCAATGGGTTGCTCTTACAGTGGCGTCAGGAAACTACACATCTGTCAAAATAAAAGTCTTTTATAATAAAACATCCAAAATTTAAACTATAGTCGATATATAGTATATGTTTTAGCACATACTCAGCAACCCACAATAATGTATTTTTATCACCAAAAGTGCCTACCATTCCCAATAACTATTTTTGAACACCCACATCTGTTTCTATAAATGTGAAATAAGACAATTGGTAAATTTATGGTTACCCAAATTTTACTTTTTTTACACCCTCATTTGGCTCTTCCAAAATCAATTGTTTATGAAACATGGTTTTGCCACTATTCAATATAGTTATTTTGTCCCTTTTTGACAAACCAGACTAAACTAACATTAGAAAACCAGGAAACTAGCTTAATGCAGCAGTAGGTGAGTAAAGCTTACTGAAAAGTAAGCTTCTTCTCCTGTGGACACTAAATGTTGCACATGAATAGCTTTTTTCATGTTGAAATGTGACAAAAATACACAGGCTTGCTCAGTTGTGGGCTTTCCCGAGGGTGACGAGAATAATGAAAGGATGACATCGGCTTTTGACAGGAAAAGGTGTGTTTGATGTGTGTGATCCTCCTCCTTAACTTAACTAACCTTATCTCCAAAAGTGCATGGTAGACTTCTTAAAGTCTGCCCTATGCAGACTTTAAGAAGACTGAGGTCCTTCAGGAGAGTGCAGGCCTCTGTTAAGAACTTTTTATGACTTTGCTTTCCACTACACTGTGGTCTGCTAGAGCACGCACAGAGCAGGACAGGAAGAGACTCAAAAGCTGGTCAGCAGGTCAAACGCTGTCCTAGGCTGCCTGGTGGACCAAATCGAGGAGGTGGGTGAGAGGAGGATGTTGGCCAAGCTGACATCCAGCAGAGACAACAGCTCTCACCTCCTGCATCAGACTGTGGAGGCTCTGAGCAGCTTATTCAGCGGCAGACTGAAACTGACCCTTTATATAGATAGCTTTTTTTTGTTTGTTTGTTTAATTTGACCTTTATATTTGATTCTATTCAAAAGTTGCCAAGATTGTATCTACATTTTTTTATTCTATTGAATGTGCACATTTCTTTTAGTTTTTGCACTTTACGTGAGCTCTCATGTTATACAAGTGAATTTCCTCTGTGGGCTCAATAAACTCCTATCACTATATAAACTCTTATCTTATCTTATCTTATCAAAACTAATATAACCAGTCTGTGTTTTGTCTTTTCAGCTAGGGCTTACCCAGCATAACCGTATGGCATTTGCTAAAATGTGGCTAAAATCAGAACTTATCGGATTTGTCAGATTTTTTTTAGAAATGAACTCTGCAGTCATGGACATTGATGTTTTTGGCACAGCACTGGCAGAGCTCAGTTGTGGAGAGAATGTTGTCAGGGTGGGAGCAGGTTCAAATCCTGCATGTTGCATCTTTAGAGAATAATTTCACTGCATCAAGAGCTGGCGTCTTAAGTTCTCCAGCCAAACCATTTGCTGGTGTTGTGCTGCCTGGGTGGTGCTTAATCCCTCTGTGTCCTATTGAGGACAAGCTTGTGCTCTATTGTCTGATGTTCCCATGGTGCACACAGTTGGACCTACAGACAGTTGCAGCCAATCCTTTAGCAGCTTTTGTTTAGCAAACTGTCTGACTTTTAAGTGTCTGACCCTTCGCTTTTGTTAGTCATTGCTCGGATTAACTTCTCTTCAGACACATTTAAAGAAGTGGCTTTGGAATGGATGCTGGCCCAAAACTTTCCACAGATTCAGTAAAATACTATAAAGTGCACATCCTGCTTCATAATCAAAAATTCAGAATTCAGTGAATATGCAAATGAGGGATGTCTGCAGGCGTTGTGTTCCTCTGCGTCATTCCCACCGTCACCATGTTTCTTGTCTAAGACTTTGATCTAAATGTTGAACCGCGCAAGCCACACATTTTTATTTTATTCATGAACTTAAATGCCTTTGCTTAAGCATTTGTGTGCCATGTGGCAGCAGACTAATTGGTTCCAAATAGGCATTTTCGTCAAAATTGTCTGGATAACTCGTAACTAATTTCTCATACTACCATATATTTTTCAACAGTAGTCAAAACTTGTTTGAGTGAAATCAGAAGCAGGATAATCTTCAGCATCAATTTTCAATGATGGCAGAAAAGCGTTTTTAAAATTAGCTGACAGCTTTCACTATCCCTGTCTGTCTCCTGCAGACATTTCAAGACCACTCATTAGTTTCTAACATTTGTGAAATGGTTTGAATCAAGGGAAAAGGTTTTCTGGCACGCCGCATTTGTTTAACTTTGCCCCAAATGCCTCTTTCACTCTATACATAACATTCTGGCTGTGTGCATATGCGTCGTACTCTGCCAGAACAAAAATGCACAAGTGTAACAGACATTTCCATTTCAAAGCCTTGCTCTACCACTGTATCAGACAAAAAGGGGAAAATCTAAGCATGATTCAGTACTGTAGCATTGGCGCCATCAGTGAGTATTCACAGGGAACCAACGGTGACCTATATTGGCAGGATTTGTCTCCCACCTGTGTCAGCCTTATTTTAAAACAGCATTTGAGAATGACAGTGGTACATCCTCCATGGTTTGGAAATAGGCATGGTAATTTGTTAAACTGTGTGTGAACAGTGTGTAGTGACCCTGAAAATTGGTAAATGCCAAATATCTTACCAAGTGGGTCTTAAAAAGAAATTTCTTAATGGGAACTTTAGTAAATTAAGCCCAGTGTCACATCTGTAGTCCGCTTCATTTAGTTCGCACCAAAACAGAAAACAATCTATTTTGTTTGGTTTGTCAGCAAAAAGCCCCCGTCCAGTGAGCATTCAAAACTGGCATTTTAAACCGTGAACCAAACAAAAATAACATGCCTTTTTTAAGCAAGACTCTAGATGGTGCACACTCTATGTTAGTAGTGCTAAAAAACATTGATAAATCTAATAATTTGATTAGCAAAATGCCTCAGTTATTGTAATGTTGCCTCGATGATTCGAGTGGGCTTGTCAATCCATGCCTGTGGCAGCCAAATCCACTTTCACACATCGACTAAGATCTGCACCGATTGTATTCAAGTGCCCTGGTTTTAGTAACAACCCCCAACTTTCACACCTGTACCTGATCCTCCAGGGACCCTAGTTTTAGATTTGGAGTGCCCTGTTGTGCAGACATTTGGTATTCTCCGCAGTAAGCTGATGACAAAAACACTGTCTGAAGCTGACGTGCTACCTCGTACTCTCAGCAGCTGTTTAAACTTTACTGTAAATCAGGGGTGCCCAAAGTGGGGCCCGAGGGCCAAAACTGGCTGCTCTTCTTTCCCCACGCTTCTCAGGACAGTCTCCAAACTATTCAGACGTTAATTCAAATAAAAATCTTGATATTTGGGGATGGTAAAATGAATAAGCTCTTACTGTAGCTATCCTTAATATTGTGTTTTATTGCACAAGACTCACATCAATCCTATGACTTTCCGTCTTCTGGGGAGTTTTATTTTTGGAAAGCACTACACTTTCAATATGACCTACATATCAAGGATTCTACACACAGTCACTGCAGTTATATGAATCAGTGTAAACTCAAACAATGGACAAAATAAAGCAAATATTCTGTCTGGTTGTCAGCAGCACCATAAGCACATAACACTCACAAGTTGTGTGTCTCATTATAGCGTTATCCCAAGACGCACATATAATAGCACCTTTTCCCAGCATTTTAGCTTCCATGTGGCTATTAGAGGCTGAAAAATGCTCACCAGTGGATGTGAGAGGCAGGGTAAATGCAACTTGTGTCACATTATTCTGGCCAAGCTGTCTGTTTCTATGCATGACTGCCTTTGCTGTATCTCTCCCTATTAGGGCCTTTCCTGCTCGGCTGCTCTATATATCCTGCTCTGCTCGGATGTCGGTTGGACTGTCTAGCTGTTGGGCGTCTATAAACTTGTGCTTAATGTATACAGGGAGCTAGAATAAACTAGCAATCAGGAAGCTCATAGATTGCACACACTACTAAAAAGGAAGCCAAATCACCTCTATACCCCGCTGAGCACCAAAACACGCTTTCAGAGCATTAAGAGAAAGTGTGTAATTGAAAACTATGTTGTTTTTTTATCCTGGATCCAGAAGAAAAGTGGTTTTAGTGAGAGCGGAGCCATATTGATTCACTCTACTCCTCCTCCAACATAGTTTCTTGTGTTTGCATTGGCTTGAATGTAACTCTGCTTTTTATCAGCGTCTAACACCATTTCATTTAATTAATTTGAGGCAGTTTAAGTCAATGGGATCTTCAAGGCTTTGAACCTTTGTTGAATGGTTTTCTCCAGCAGTGGTGTCTAAAATTTGGCCCAGAGCCTAATCAAGGTACAAAAGTAGATTTTATTTTGGGCTACAGCAGTGTCTAGGAATGAGATGTATTTAAAGCAAACTTTTGAAATTTAGGTAGGCTGTCCAGTTTATGGCAGGTTTCTTAACTTTACATTAAAAACTTAAAATTTCTAAACTTAAACTTTAGGAAATAAGTTTCCTTCACTTTAAAGACTTATTAGTCTCATATTTGATGCTATGTAGACAACAAGTGCAATGTTTTACTTACTCTGTCTACATCCGGAAGAGCTGTTACTAATAAACAAAAAAGTGCAACATTTAGTATCTTGACACACAAAAAGACAAGCTTCATTTGAAGATTCTTATATCCTTAAATCAACAGACTGCAGTGTTAACTCCAATGTAAACATGCCTTAAAACCAATGACATCAGGACTGAGAAGTAATTTTAACCTTCATAAAGTTTTCCTTACTACAACATTGAGTGTGTGCATTTAACGGCATCAGGTTAGCTCATTAATTCATTTGACTGAATCTTACATCACATCAAGCACCGTAATGAACAGCTGCTGTTTAACGCAGCATGACCGCAACAGAATTTCATCAGATTGTGTTTGGAGAATGAAGAGCATTCAATAAGAACCAGTCCATGATGGTTAATGTCTCCAGTTGGCTTACTTGTATTACGCTTACATGAATGAGATGATCATAGATCCTTATGTATAAATGGTATAAAAAAGTGTTTAAAACATAATCTCATATTGATAGACATGTTACAAGGTCTGGAATATGAATGGAATATGAAGCATATTATTTTGCTCCCAATTGAACAGCTCCAGTCAACAGCATAAGACCCTTTGTTGCATAATATTTCTCTTGCGTACGTTTGTCCTCATTTGTCCAGATCCCATCTTTACTCTATGGCTATGTAGTTGACAGAAATGTCAAAGAGGTAAGACATATTAGGTTTAATACACCACATATGGGTTTATTGTGCTTTTTCTGCTTCATTGTGTTGCGTGTACATAATATGTCACACAAGAAGCCAGGGAATTCCAGAAAAGCTGAAAAAGAAACTAGCCTTTTTGCTTTTTTTTTTCTTGACATTATGCTGACCAAGACAGAAAGGCACATTAAAGAGGCTTGAAGCATATTTCACCTTCTATTATCTTTTTCTTAGCTATGGTTTCAGCTTTGTTTTGAGCTTTTTATTGTCATTCCCTTGTTGGTTGAGGAATTGAAAACCAGAACAACAGAATATTCGTGGACATAGGTCACATATATGTTTTCTGTCGCAAATAATATCACATTCAGAAAATGGTGGTGGGAAATTTTTATTGACCATTAGGAACCAAAACAATGCAGTTGTACCAAAAGGGGACTATTCTGTAACAGAAATGTAGTGTATGGAGGTGGAACACCATGTTTGTTGTATTGGCAAAAATATGTATTATTTAATCGCCGCATCTTGCAAATGTCTTTTCCTTGTCTTCTTTGCCTGCATGTAGTAATTGATAAGCTTTGGAAAGACAGGCACATCGTTTACATGCCTGTGCCTTCGTGCAAAGAAAAAAAAATCACAGAATTCACAGACACAGATCATTGTGATTTTTTTAATGTTAAAACTTGAATTCTAACTTTAATGCTCATGGCTCTTATATTCAGTAGCACCTCTACTTCTTCAGCTCAAAAAGCATACAGCCATAGTCCCATCAGTTTCCTGCTGCTGTTTCAATCTGTGACTCAACCTCTCACCTAGGGTTAATAAACGTGGGTCAGATATTTAAGGCTGTTGAAAAAGATTGTGTCAGAGCAATAAGAGCCAAGCCAGTAGTCATTGCACATAGATTTATATCTCTGACCTTTCGCAAGCCCAGAGAATAGAAGTTGCTTAGGGGGCAGTGTCGATATTTCAGGGCAGAAAATGATGTTTCTGTGCAGCTTTTTGTTACTTTTTGATGCCCCGACCTCTTGTGTCACAACTGTCAGAGTATATATCTTTCTTTCTTTTTTGCTACGTAGGGCTACCTTTGCATATTCAGAGAATAATTTAAGATGCACTGAAGTCTCCAGGCGGCCATTTCCAGAATGATTATGCATGAAGTATACCCATAGAAAGTACCTAATGAAAATTGGAAGTGCGCCATCCGTCCACTGACTCTATTCTCTCATTCAATTAGGCAACCGTGGTTGGAGATATTAAATAATTGACAACCCTTTTGAAGAAGTTGTTGGTACATACTCCAACAAACCTAAAGACCTAAGAGATATAATAGTACCTTATAAATAATATTAACATTGAACGTCACCTTAAACAAGAGAATGAAATATTACACTAGGGATGCTTATGCTTTTAGAAAATATTGTAAAGCGTATTCCTAATTAAATTCCTGGTATTATTCAAAACCGCTGGGAAATTATACTTATGATTATGCCGGGAGTTAATTTTTTATTTTAAATCCTAATTAAGGTAAGAAGTTATTCTATATTCATACTTTATAGCAGTAGTGGCATAGGGATTGTGTAAAAGGAATAGAAATGAAGGATCTTGGGAATAACATCAGTAGAAGTGGGTGGTTGGGCCAATACATGCTAGAGATATAGATTGTTTATTGTTTGTTATAGATTGTTATAGATTGTTTATTGTTTTATTGGGGATTTGGGTGACTGGGGTCCTCACTTAATAGATTAGGTTACTCTTGCCAAAAGTACAACACACAAAATGCCCAACAACATAAAAGTACAGTTATAATTGTATTGTAATTGAAATTTAAAGAATTATGCAATAAACTAACAAATTCATTTAAATTATATTAAGAAAAAATAGAAAAGAAAAAAAATGTAATGATTGCAATAACTTTAACATTCTAGATCAAGACTTGAGACACAGCAACGCTACGTTTTATCAACCTCCACCAACTCTTTGTCATTCACACAAACACAGTTATAAAGGCTTCAGAATATATACTGCAATGTTTTTATCACTCAGGTTAAAAAATGGCCATTACAAAAAAGTTTTCTTTGTAGAGATTGAAAGATGTAAATATTGGAAACAGACAGTGAGATACATGTCAGGCTTACTATATGATTTCAAGTGGAGCTCTTACCAACAAACTTTCTGATGCTTATGCTAAAAACACCAGATAATGCAAATGTTAATATAATTTTTCCAGGTTTGTCTCCATCCACACTCTCTCAGAAGTACAATGTTACCCTTTGAGCACGCTCTTATTTGCCCAAATTCAGCCCCCGTGTGCCTGACTGTTAATATATTCCAAATTTGAGCCCTGTATGCCTCAACAGCTTTTGTGGACATAGGTTGGGAGATGGAAGGTTTTGGAGAAGCAAGGATGCTGTGGTCAATATTTATCAGAAGTAATTGTTCCTCTCCTCTCCCAATGAGGCATGCAGACGTCCAGAGTCGTACTCTGACTTACGGCAGCTGTTTGTGCACATGTGCATAATGTCCTCCCATATCCGCATCATAACAGTAAAAGCATATGAGATGAATGGGTGAGCATGGATACTGTCATGTCCAATAAACACTCCAGGTCACCTTGAGAGTGGTGCAGTGCCCACGAGAACTGCACTGAGGTATTATTGAGTTAACAAGCTCACAGTGCGGCCAGTAATGAGCTGTGGAGCCGCGTTTACTCCGGTAATGAGGTGGGCATGTTTGTTAGCGCAAGCATCGGGGGCTTCTAACTGCACTGCAGCGATGGAATGACAAGGGCAACTGGACGCAGAGTTGTTGAGAGACAGTCTGTCTCTGCTGAAAAGGTTTTGCTATTGGCAGTGTTGGAAACTCATGGGAAAAGATGATTCGTCTGTCAGCTTCTTTGCTTCTTTGGCTGTCTCTCAGATGCACACACATACACACAGCACAATAATCTCTGTCCTCAAAGCAACTCACCAATTAACCTGATGCCTCTCAGGCTTCTTAAAGTAATTTCACAAGGCTCTCTTCTCCTATACTTACTCAATGTTGGGGTTTTGCCCTCAATGAGTGATTGAAAGGCAGTTTAAGTAAAAGCTATTCGTATGGGGAGTTAAAGAGTGTGATTCAATAAATAACAGAGAATAAGGTTTGTTAAATGCAAACTGACTTCAGCAGCTTAATACAGTGGTGAAAAGATCGTAGACATTAGAAGAACAGTGATTGCTATGTTTGTAGAAAGTGATGCGAATAAAAAGCCTAGGACTGTTGGATTTCTTGAAGCTTATCACAATATAATAGATGTAGACCCTGATATACTAACCTGTGCAATTTTACTTGAGGCTCTACTTAAAGCAGATGGACAGACTTCAGCAGCTTCACTTGCATAAAATGATCAAAAGACCACAGACAGCCAAGACAACTGTTTAAGTATTTCATAAAGGTTTAGTTTAGAACAAATTACAAACAAGCTCAATAATTTATTCAGGACCAAATTTACAAAGATTCCCAATTTTGCATGAGGCACTAGTTTGTAACATAGCATTGGGCTGTGGAGGTTTTAAAACTAAAGTAAATTCTTGGGAAAAGTGGGAAATCTTAGTTAGACTGCATATTTGATTTTGAAGACTATTCACAGTTTTGGTGCTTTGAAACAGGTACTCCCATAAATACATTGGAAAAATTTGCAACCTTCTTCGTTGTACCTTTTTGTGCAGGTTTTGCAATAGTTAGTTTTGTGTTAGTTAATCAGGCCCAGAGTCTCAGATTTTAACGCTTTTAGCTCGGGGCTAGCTTGCTTTGACTTTCAATAAATTGTTTACTGCTATAGACTGATAGAGCTCCAAAAATAAAAACAGAAATTAGAAATGTTTTTGAAGGCATTTGGATGCATGATTTCCAGACTTCAACATCTCATCAACGATGGTTCTCACAATTCACAATTTCTGTCAATGCTGTCGACAAAAACAACCATCATTTCATTTTTGTTGTAAATACTGACAATTTTTCCTTAGGCCCAAATATAAAGATGAAATTTTATTCTGTCTACTGCCCACTCTGTTTGCCTTCATCTATTTGGTAGATGTGGTATTTCAGAGGTTTCTTTGTCAGAAAGAGTAAGTAAACAAGATCAGGCAGGGCAGAGCCATGGGAGGTGCGTGTAGAGATGGTTGTACAGTGTTTGCTCCTCAAACATGAAATGCTCTTTATATTTTTAAAAAAAAAGGTTAGCCAATAGAGTATCATTTCAGGCCAAAGATGTTTACTTGGCTGTTTTTGTTTTGATCAGTGAACCTTGATCCACCTACCAATGAGAAAAATAATAAGTATGCTTTCCTCATAACTTAAATAAGGCTTTCTATATTGCAAGAGACAAAAGAGAGGTTTGCATCATCCCCGTGGAGAATCAGAGGGGTTGTGATGTCTCACTAAAGAGAAGCTCTTCAAGGTTTTCTTCAACCTGCTGCAGTAGAAGGGCAGCAGGAGGAGCATGATGGAGCATGATGTAAGAACAGGTTATTTCTTTGTGTTGGATGCTCAGATGTACTCTAGTGATTATCAAAAGCTTGCTTGGAACAGGTAAGTGAGCAATTATTTTTCCGAAGGTCAAAGGCAAAGCTTTTTTGTGAAGGTTATGTGCTCCCTCGGTGCAATGTTCCACTGAAGAAATTAAATTTGAAGTGTAGATCGACACAATACGTTTAGCAAGTCCCATAGATGTCCTTGTTCTTAGAAATAAGACTTGATAAACCTCTTTTGTTCTAGTGTTTTGTGGTGTCACAGCACATTTTGCAGGCCGTATCGTTATGGAGAATGTTCAAAATAGTTATTCTATATTGCATGCTTTCCTGATATGGTGCGGCCGCATCCACTAAATAGCTACAGTACATTTCTTTTACTAGTAGCTAGGGGTGTTACGGATCCCATGGCTGAGCACGTCTAGACGTCATAATTATACTCTATGGCTAGTGGAGGACTGGAAAAACTTGCAAATCACATTTATGACCGCTGTAGTTCTAGCTGTCAGTTAGAGAAAAAAGAGTAACGCCAGCCGTGTGTAGAAAATGAATTGCGCGTTTACATTGCATTGTACGTTGTGTACAATCACATGATGTACGCATGTGATTCATTCAATTGCAGCTGGTAAATCCAAAAACTTTACAATATACAACTGTAATATCTTTTTTTTTATCAATAATCTGTTGCACATGCTTGTCCAGTTTCTCTCTGAGGTTGTTTGGGAGTAGTTTCATCATTAATTACTGCATAATTATATCATTATTCAGCAAATACATCATAACAAACATTGATCCTGCCTCATGCCTGCTTTGCAAAGACCTAGAAAACAGGTAAAATCAAGTAATTTTTAGGAAACAGGATCTTCTTCAGCGTGTCTCTGGCTATAAGTGCAAGAAGTTTCTCCCTTTTTTTTGCTGATCTAAAAAATTATCCAATCCGTGACTCAAAAACCGTAATGTGATCCGAACCGTGAGTTTTGTAATCTGTTGCACCCTTACTAGTAGCAGTAGAACATAAGCAGTTCACATAGGCAAGAATAAAACATAACATAATGACATAGCAAGAAAGCTCTTTTTCCGTATTTCGAACAAATCCACATTGCAATTCAATCCATCATCTTTTCCGGTTCACCACACGATCACTTCAGACTTAAAGTCCAAACGTCTTAGCAGCAGGTGCACTTTGTGCCTCATGCTTTTAACTGTAATGGAGTCACTCACTGGCTGAACCTAGTTTCACTTTGGCAGCAAAAAAGTAGTCGGCGAGACTCCTCATTACCCTTCTATACTTTTGTTTATGGGCTCAACTGCTCACCACATTGCTTCAAACCTCAGCCTAGGGCCCATGCTTCACATTCCGACCCATTACACCAAAGCTGCACTATTTCAGGCCTCATGTATTGTGAGAGTATCTTCGCATCAAGACAAAAATATGCTCTTTGTTTGTTTGTGAGAGGTCTATGGAGCCTGTACCCTTATCTTCTGCTGTGTTGCGATACAGCATGGCTTAACTTGACACTGGCACCCACAGCACTGTTAACACTCAATGACCCTCTCTGCATTTGTATTCATGAGACTGTACTGTTTATTTGCTGAGAATGATACGGCCTCAGCACCTTTAATATAGCTGTATTTAGCAGTTAAGAGATAACATTGCGCTATGAATAAATGCAGCAATTTCCACCGCGTGTCAAGCTTGACTTTAATCATGTGTCTCCCCCCGTCTCCCTCTTGTCTTTGTCAACCTGTCTCTTTATCAAACAGAGAGCCAGCTGCTCCCAGGGAATAACTTCACCACCGAGTGCAACGTCCCGGGAAATTTTATGTGCGGCGATGGGAAGTGTGTCCCAGGTGGCTGGCAGTGTGACGGATCGCCCAACTGCTTTGACAAGAGTGACGAGAAAGGCTGTCGTAAGTTGAATTTTCGACTCTCTTATCGAATCCTATTTATAAAACGGATATCTCTGCATGCCCCTGATGAACTCCACTGTTCATTCTCCCTCCCCTCGGCCACATTTTAGCACCAGGGCCGAACTTAATACCATCAAAGCAAAGGCCGATTACTTGTGGGTGCCGCAATAGTAGTGCATGCATAATTCTACTGTAAGGCCCGGGTAATAGTTGAGTCTTGATTCTCGTTTTAGTTGGCTTTGATCTTTGTGGTCTGCTGCTCCTCCTACTTCCCTCCCGTCTCATCTCCACACAAGGATCGGATCGCTGATGAGGGCTGACTTAGAGACGCTGCCATGCTGAATGAAACCTCCTTACGCTGATATATTCTTCTCACATTCATATCCTGCTATTCCCTCACCTTTTTCTTATCTGATGATCTTTGGGGTTTTGTAGCTAATTCGCTTCACAGAGGCTTGTTTTCAATTACACAAGCACAACCCTGATCATCACAGGGATTTGATAATTTTTTTTCTTTTTTTATTCAGCTAATCTTTTGCCAAAAATGTATTGGGTTTTCTCTTTCTTCTTCTTCCTTCTTGGCAAGGGGCAAATTTTTGGCAAAGTGTTTTCCATGACAGAATGCACACCATCCTTCTGTGAATAACAAACAATTTAGTATATTTTATGTTTGGCAATGGCTTTAAATAAAATATAATGAGTATGCCATGTACACTTTAATCATTAAAGAGTCCACAGTCACACTGAATGAAATACTGTACATATTTTAAAATCTCTGTACAAGGTAGGGCTGGCTTGTGAAAAGGTTATAAACTATTAATTACCAAAGAAAGGGCGTAATCACTGCTGTAATGGTTTTGTTTTGTAATGGTTTTGTTTTATAAAGGGGTAAATGGGAGAGTAAATGAATAACAGTGTTTGCGTAAAGAATTGTGTGTTTGATTTAGGCATATTTATGCAAATTAGCCCCTGATTTAATAAAGAACTTGTTGCATTTTTAAGAAGACTTTAAGTATACATTATGCTCAACCCATCTTTTCTGACAAAGAAGGCAGAATGATGCCAAATGCCAAAAATATGCAAAGTTCAAGAAAGGTGCCTTGAAATGTACGAGTGTGACAAGTACATTAGTAACCCAGTGCTGCGAGTTCTGCTACATGGCAATTTTGCACGGGAGACAAAAGAAAATTGTTGCAATTGATAGCCCTAATAAAAAGCTGTTTGAATGACATCTTGTATGGCAAAAAGGGCTTACATTCTTTTTAAAGAGATTTTATTTTTAGCCTCACTGCCCAGCCCTTGTACAGCAACATGATAGAAGGTTTTTGCAGTGTTAGAGAGGTCATCCTATAACCAAAAGTTTGACAGTTTGATTCCTGCTCTCCCCAAAGTTCATACTGTTGTTGTGTCCTTGGGCAAGTTTGTTTGTTTGTAGTGTTAAAGTGCGTATGCTGATAGAGCCAACCTTCGGACCTATTGCAGGAAATCATGGCCAATTAAACACATGGATAAGAGCAAATGGAGGAAGTTAATGGGAAAAACAGATATCGGTTGGGTTTAGAAGCATGCAAAATGGGTAGATTACGTTTGAAGTTTCAGCTCTTCTATATTAATAGTAACATGTCGACCAATGTATTTTTCCACCTCTTCAACTGTAAAATAAACTTCACAGTAAAAGCCGGCTACAGGAGGCATGCCCCCCAGTTGTCACAACTCACACAAGTGTAATAATTTGTGAGTTCTTAATATGGATTAGTTCGGACTTTCAGGTGTTTAAAAACTCTTCTATCTAGGTCATGTGAACAATGAGCCCTAAATTACTCCTGATTAGATGTAATTTAAAACCCTTTACTTCTAGGACACTAGCTTTCTTATAAAGTATAATAATCATGGTAATTGTACTACTTTTCTTTGAACACGCGCCTTGTTTTAATAAAAGCTGTTTTTTGTTAAAATATTCATAAACCAGTAAATTCTTAATTTTTACTTACAAAATACTAATAAAAAATGTGTACATTATTTGAATTGTAAAAAAAACATTGCAGAACTGAATAAAAAAATATGTGCCACAAGAGCAGCACATCACTCAAACTACAATCAATGTCCAATTAGCTGCTGAAAGATTGCAAGAACATTGCACTGGTTGACCACTTGTTGCATCACCACTGTATACACTTCAACAAACCAGTGACACCATTCAAAATATCACCTGCCAGAGGTCCTTTTCTAAAAGTTATTCTCTTTCTATCTGACTCGGCTGTCAGGTGACTTTTTTATGTTTGTTGTCAACATCTCTATTATCTACTCTTCCGTAATTGGGCCTTACTATGATGTGATAGAGGGCTAGCCGTTAGTCCTTATCACTGCCGACGGCTTCACAAAAGCCCGAACAACTGTCTGCCTTCATTATGGGCTCTACCGGGACAGACAGACCCACAGACTGAGACTAGGCAGAGTCTGGGAGAGGCGCGGAGCACTCATTAGGGCGGCTACAGCACTAACTATGCTCCAGATGTTTATTGTCTCCAAAGAACAATGCCTCAAAAAAGCTGCTGTCGAGTCCTAATTAAAGAGGTCCCCTCAAATTAAAAAAGACAGCAAGTTCTATTTATTAAACTGTAGGCGGTAGTAAATTAGCTGGTAATGATGGCAGTTTGTTGATTTTGCTTTTGGCCCTCCTGTCTGTGAGCTAGAGTTGCAGCATAGAAAATTGTAAAAACTGTTTTATCTGTTGGCATTACAGTGACCTTATTCTGTTTATTTATTTATGTATTCAAGAAAAATATACTCTATAAGCATAGAACGGATGAAACACTGACAGTATAACACAGTATGACGGTATGACAAGCGGCTTTAATGCACAATAGAATTGGTGTGAGTTTCTCCCTCCATTTTCCTGTCTCAGTCACCTGCTCTATGTATTTTATGCCCCAGAAGGAACAGCAAATAGAAAAGGTAGGCCACAATGGAGCTCAGTGTTTGAACAAAGCAAAAGTAGCACTAGGTGAAACTGAGTTCATGGCTAATTTGCATAAATAAACACAAATGTAGCATATGTTTGTAGTTGCTATTATAGATGCTACTATATACAATAATTTTCCACTAGTTTCACTATTATTATTTATCTGGTCACATCAGAACTTTAAATTTGAAGGGCGGCTGCATCACTCGCACAACCTTGCACTACAGCTTGATTCTTGCAAGATTTGTGAATTTTTCTAAGTGTCTTTAATCAGTCTTGACTTGCGCCAAGCAAAGTATTCACGGTCCGAACCCAGGCCAAACCAGCTCATTGTGTCCAATGATGGGGCAGCGTTAACAGGTCTGAGATGTAGCAACCATTTTACTGTTACCAACATAAACAACATGCCACTGATCTGATTGGATAACTGTGAGAAATCTAGGTAGGTAGGTCAGGTATTCATTGGAATGTACCTGCCCTTTTGCAAATGCTTTTAACAGGAGCCTTCCCAAATGGTACTGTGGAACAGGTTATGTTCTTTACAGCAGCTCCAGTCAGGTTATCACTAGATACCATAGCTTAGAAAAAGCATTTGAATGTATTTTCTCCACATTGCAATGTGCTTCAACAGCCCAATTTAAGAGTTTTTTTTTAAATTAGAGTCTGTTTTGTAACTGTTCTTGTCTTATTCTTGTCACATTAGCTCATATTACAAAAAAACAGTATGACAGAATTTTTTTATCCTTTTGTGATATTGTGAAACTGCGGGAAACCTTGGAACAAAAATTGCACCAACTTTACCTCTTACAGTGCCCATTTCAATTACAGACTTTACCAACACAGGTGGACAGCATGTGGTTAAACTGTCAAAGTAGATGCCGCTTGAATGTTTTCGTGATGTATGATGGGTTTGCAACTAGTGTTTTATTTTCTGTGTTGTATTTATCAGCAACATCTGGTTATGGTTTTAAGTTGGTGTTTGACAGCTTTTACCTAAAAACATTTTATTTTCATTCCCCTAAATATGAACATAACATGTGACACTAAATAACACTATTTGCATAAGTTTATGGGGGGCTTTTTGTAAAGACAGTGTATAGGAAATGATTAAAGGTTAATGTCAATTCTAAACAGAATATTGTTCAATATGTATCTGGTGCAAGAAGTTTATCACCTTTTTTTGCTAATTCAAAAAATTATTCGATCTATGAAAAAAAACGTAATGTGATACAAACTATGAGTTTTGTAATCAGTTGCACCACTAGTGATAAATATGTTTTTTGCAAAAACGCAACACAAAGGACCATTAACCCAATCAAAATTATTTAGCAAGTCCAAACACCTACACATGAACTTTGAATTGTACTTTCTGGCAGTTCTTTGTTTTCACTATTAACCAGCTCTGCTTTTTTTTTTTTTTTTTGGTTGGATGTAGGTAAATTCCAAGAAATACGTAACTTTTTTTTCTTACATACAGTGTATTCCCATTCAAAGTCTGTCCCAGTCTGCAACCACTGGTCTCTTAAATTGTCAGATTAATCCACCTAGAAAAGATAGGGCTCTTGCTTCCCCTCCAGCAATGTTGATCCCATTTGTTTGTTTGTTCTCCAGTCCCCTGCAGCACAAAAGTCAACCTGAATTATGTAGAGTCCTGTAGGTAAAGAATGGATCTGGCTTTTGTTATGCTAGCACCCATCTGACCCCTTATCAACGTCTTTCCAGTCAATTAAAGCTTCAATCAAGGCTTTTTTTTCAGTATTGTTACGTTATCATGTCCGATATACTGTACATATTTCAAGGGACTGCTCAAACTGCAGTAAGATGAAGTAAACCAAAAGCAGAACACATCTTTAGTAACACTTTCAATCAATTTATCTATTATTATTATTATTATTATTATTATTATTATATCATGACCGTTTAAATCAAATATGTTTGCAGTTCAGTGTTTAATATTATGACATTGCCTAATGAAAATACTATTTACACAGCAATCTATTTGTTAAAAACAACAAGATTCTGTTGCGTCTTGGCATTTAGTTTGCATTTACATTACGCCAAAAGTCTAACGATGGCAAATACTGTGATAAAAACTGCATTCACTCAGCTGTTGAGAATGTTGTAGTATGTCTGCCAGTCCAGTAGGGGCACTGTGAACATCCTTGCTGCTAATGCTACAGTCATTACACACAAAAAGTAGTAATGGTGTAGGGCTGCTCTTAAACAGGCAACTTTTTAAAGCTAGTGTTTTCTGGCGCAGTACTCATAAACTGAAGCCTCAATATGAATGCTAATAATAATCTCATCACAACAGTAGTTTTGAAGGTCCTTAAAGCAAAATTAACCCATTAGTATTATACTTGCTGTGTGTATTAAGGTACTAATGTTTTTTGGGACCTGGCTGGGATGTCAGTGGGTTAAAAAACAAAACAAGGGCCCCTACCTCAGTTGGAGACCCAGTTTGAATCTTGCTTGTTTCGTTTGCCCAGTGTCATTCTTTACTCCCTTTGTTGTCGACCTACTGTCTACTGTCAAAAAAAGGCAAAAAGGCCCCAAAAAACACCGGTTCTAATTATTATTAAAATAATAATAATAACAACAAAGAGTGAAAGCGCTGTGTAATCTAAATGAGAATGATATTCAGCACATCTGTATGAAGCAGGCATCCATCCTTACTTCTTGTGTAATCACTGTAGTTTAGAAGCTGGGTTCACAGTGACCCTACTGGCTTGGCAGTACATTAGTTTCATTAGCCGAGCATATCCAAGTTAACAAGTTGAGAGTTATTGTATTTTTTAATTAAATAAAACTTTTTCCTGAAGTAAAAATTATTACTTGTCATTTCATTATATTTAACCGCAATAACAGACAACAAATATTTTATTATAATATTGTTTAGTATTATATTCTGTAAATTAATTGACATTAATAAAAATTTACACTTGATGCACTTTTGAAACAGTGCAGGTTAGCTTCAAGCTGTCAACAAAGGTTAATTTAATAAACGTTATTTTAATAAAATTGTTGGCAATAACTATAAGATTGGGCAATAACTATAAGATACCTCATAGTTTGCCCAAAAACCTTATAAACAGACAGGCTATTTTTAATTTACTGAAAGGGTCCAAACCACAGTTCTGGGTATAACCTTGGCTTTTACGGACAGTGTATAAGTAGAAGCTACTTCAGATTGGAATTGTGAGGTAGTCCTAACGCACCTCAACCAGTGGGTTATAGGTCATACTACACCTCGCTAGATTTTGCCGGCTCTTATATTGCAGTCTCAGCAAGAAAAGGCGGGTAATATCTCCACTGGGTGTATTATTGCATTAAAGATAGCCTTTATTGTGTTAGCGTGCCAGCTGTGAGAGGCCCTGAATGTGTTTATCAAATCATCTGACTGTATTAGATGACATTGTTTTTAGTCTTATGTGTTTTATGTGATTGGTTGGCATGCGTCTGAGTAAATTCTCATACAAAGAGGTCAGAAGCACTGCCCGCTCTATGGGCTCTGTAACGGCAGCCTCAGAGTCTGTTAGATGAAATGGATACTGGCAGAGCAGAGATGCAGTGGAGCTGACTGAGCTCACTGGGCCTCAGAGCCAGGATTAGCCTCCGTGCCCTCGTCGGGGCAGAGCACGGCTCGCTGCGGAGTGTGTTAGTGTTAGCTGTGGACAAGCCATGTAGAAGACTTGCAACAAAAAGAATGAAATGCATTTAAGTTGTGATCTTGTGGTCCTCCAGGCTCAAGCCACTGCCTTCTCTTTTTTTGTAAAATTCTTGACTTAAAAGCTACTGCTGTCCAATTCTGCTTTGAAATTGTAGCGCCATTAGCAGGGCCTCTGGCTTTGGGAACAAAGATCACAGCACAAAGGGCTGCGTCTTATTCCTGTTTTTGGTCTGCACACAGTTGATCACAAGGGGTATTGCTGTTGTTTGCAACTTCCAGAAAACAATTCAGTTAACTGCATTTTTAGTCATTTTAAAGAAAAAGAATAGCAAAAGTCATTAAAGCAAAGTGTGTGTGTTTTTAATGTTTGTATTGTATTAATACAATTTATAGATGAAAACTGTGTAAGTCATTTTTTGTGAGAATTATTAATTTATTTAACCTTTATTTAAGCAGGTAAGTTATTAAGAGCATGTTCTTATCTACAATAACAACCTGGAAAGGAGGTGGGAGGGGAACAAATCAACTAATAGCATAATGTAATAGGAATTATCTGTGAAAAAAAAAAAAAAGACCTCAAGACCTCATCTTTGCTTTATTATCAAGGCTTTGATTAGATTGTGTATTTTCAGCACATTTCAGGTCTTTGGCCAATCAGATGTTTAGATGCTCCCATTAGTCAACACTGCTTGTCAACAAGGAAGTAACAGCTACTGATAAAACATGATTCCCATCGTAAAGGGCAATACTGTAAATTTGAAATATATTTTTTAACTTTGACAAATGTGTGAAAATAACAGCAATAGCAATAAATTGGTAATAAAAAGTTGATTACCATTCAAATGTTTGTTCAACTTATGGATCCATGTGGCCAAAGGTTGGTGTGCATTGATTGAAGCAGCCACTCAATTGTAGCCTGGTTCTACCAGACTCTCGTACATTTCATTTGTACATAGAGTCTGGCCTCGCTCCATTGACAAGCGTTTACTTCCTTGTATGCGGGAACTCTGTTGAAGTTTAAAACTATTGGATCTGCCCAGAGTCACTTAGGATCTGCCATAGCCAATCGCTAACGTGTGGTCGTGACGTATGTCATGCGCCGAAACCGACCGGAAACAACTAGTCACTCCCTCTGTTCGCTGATTGGTACTACAAAAAATTGATTTCTGGAAACCTAAGAATATACAGCGATCTCAGACTAAGTACTAAAGCGAAATGAAATTGAGCGGAAGTACGTAGGAGGGCGGAGCCAGGCTAACTCAATTGCCCACACAAGGGTTGATAAAGCCTTCTGAAAAGCCTGGTTGTGATTTAGTCTTTATAAACCTACCTCCACGGGGGCACACACAGAGCGTCAATGGGAACAGTGACCTTAGAAACATATCTGCTGATGTATGAATCTTTCCATTTCTGCTTATGGTCTTTGCAGGCTTTAAAGGTAGAACGGGTCAAAATCTGTGACTGTGAAAAGTAGATATTTGAAAGGAAATGGTAAAACATTATTTGTGTTAGCAGTCTGAAGGCACAATTTTGATTAATGTACTTGGTTAAAGCAAAGGCATCTAGACTTAGTTTTCAACCTTGAAAAATAAGTCCAGAAGCCTTTGCTTTAACCTTTTCTTTTCTTCGGTATTAATTATACAAGTATCATGATTAAAATATTGATTAGCATCTTTAATTCTGTATCTGCCTCTTGTCATTTCTGTCTTCTTTTATAGAACAAAGGCTGTCCTCACTTCGTTGTTAGTCACAATTTAGGGGTAAAAATGATTGCTACAGAATCCTTCAAGGCCAGCTATTCTGTTTTGTCATTTTCCGATACAACATTGGGGCGACTGCCAGTTCAAATATGGCATTTTTCTGCAGCACATTGCTTTCTGTGATGAGTATTGCAGCGGGGGATATTATCTGACACCCATCATGGCACTTTTTTTGTATTTTCCCTCCCTTTTATTGGAGATTGCGAAGAACATTTAGATATGAAGTATGGTGGTTCTCACTTTCACATCTAGCACAGAGTTTGATGGCTTTACAGTGCTTTGAAAATGGTCAACTCCTGATGACAGCACACAGATGGCTATTTCATTCTGAGGCTATGTCCTAATATTTTTTCAATAACTTTCATTGCATTTTACATAGTGTTTTAGGATTGACAAGTCATAGTTTGTGATTGTATGGAGAGATAAAAATTAGGACAACTAAAAACAATGAGTCAGATGTCTATGTTTGTTGAGTGGTTAGTTGGTCTCAAGATTTTCCTCTGAAGAAAAACATTGCAATACCATTGAATATAGCAAAAGAAAAAGATATTAAACTTGTATTAACAAATATTATCATCAACTTTACCATCTTAGCTGTAGCTAAAATGATCATTTAAATGTGAATTGTGTTAATTGTTGTAGATTATTGTTAAAAAAATTATTTATTAGCGTTCATCAACGTTTATTTAATTAGGCACTTGTACATTAATAAACATTTCTGTAAGTGTACCAGAGTTAGCCAAGAGGCTATTTCTTATCCGTAGTCCCCCGGACTGATGTTAAAATTCACCCTAAAAATAAGTATATACATACATTAAAGCACAGACACAGTGTTACAGACATTCACACACAATATCACAACATTTGTAAAAGTTAGTAAAAACGCAAAAACACAATGGGCTTTAACAAATAAACAGCAGACAAGTCAGGACTGTGGAATTTATTGTTGGCATTGATGTTTTTTAATAAACACTTAAATTGAGCACACCACTGGAGGTTTAGCGCATTTATGAGATACATTTAACTTTAACTGTTTATGTTTATAGCTGTTGAGATGCTTAAAAAGGGAGACGTGTAAGGTCCAGTGTTGGGCAAGTTACTTCCAAAATGTAAAACATTACATTACTGTAAAGTTACTGTGATTTAAAAGTAATATCTTTATATAAAAAGGTTTAAGTAAACGCATCTGGACTCAGTTTTTAAGGTGAAAACTGTTCACCTTGAGTCCAGATGCTTTTACTTAAACATTTTTTTCAAGATGTCCTGGATGACTGAGAACCTTCACAGACATCCCATAGTCAACAGTGTTGACATGTCAAAGACAAACCAAGATGAAAGTCCAAGAAGTTTGTCTTAGACCTCCGAGACAGGATTGTATCTTGGATATAAGCTCAGCTCTCTTACCAGTTGAACTCAGAATTAATAAAGCCTCTTGAAATTAGAGACAAAACCTCTTCACCTTGAAAACTGAGCCCAGATGCTTTTACTTTTTACCTTTTTTTTACTGTGGGATTTTATATAAACAGGTGTGTGCCTTTCCAAATCATGTCCAATCAACTGAATGTATCACGGGTGGACTCAAATCAAGTTGTAGAAGCATCTCATGAATAAGCAGTGGGAAAAGAATGGACCTGAGCTTATTTTTGAATGTCATGGAAAAGGCTATAAATACTTTATTTAATTTAAATGCACTTTTTAGTTTTTTTAATACATTTGCAAATATATTAAACTATCTTCTTTCACGTTGTCATTTTGGGATATTGTTTGTAGAATTTTGAGACAAATAAATAAATTTAACCCATTTTGAAATAAGGCTATAAAATGTGGAAATAGTAAGGTGCTCTGAATACTTTCCAGATGCACTGTATAAAAGCATATGCATTAGCATTAGTAAAACCTACCCTAAACCAAAATCCTGTTGTCTTTATAGACATGTACATGATTTAAATTAGGTAAAGTAATAAACATATAGCATATGAAGGCTATGCATGTTGATGGTAAACATCAAAGCAACAAAATCGCTGACATGGACCAAGATCATGTTTTTTGTAACATCTTTTTAAAAAAGCCTTTACATTGACATAAAGCGCACTATACACTACAATCCTTTTTTCCTGTACGGCCTTGTACTCTGAAAGTACCCTTGCCCTTCTTGCTTACACTATGACTCCATTACCTATTGATTTCCTCCCGTCAGAACTGCTCAGCAAGGTCAGAGAAACCTTTGAAGTCCTCAGCAGTCTGTACTGTTTTTTTTTTACTCCCTTCTACGGCCTCTGTTCTCTTTCTAAAGAGCTCTGCCCTTGTTTTCCTCCTTGTTAGTCGTCTTCCTTTCTCCACAGTCCTTGTCTCTCCCCCTTTTCGTCCTGTCAGTCATGCATGCACGTCCCGAGCAAACACTACCTGTGCCAAACAAGTTATTGTGTTCTCTAGGGAAGCGAGAAGAAGGAGAAAAGGGTAGAAGTGTAAATGGCGTAAAGTGTGCATAGGGGAAGAGCAAAGTGTAGTACATTTACAACAGGAGTGATGTCTGACGTAAATATTGAAACCTCTAAAAAAAAAAAAGAAATGACGAATGATTCTGTGAAATTATCATTTCACTGAAAGACCTAAAATGAAATGTAGGTACTGCTCTCTCTGGCCTGGATTTGAACTTCTCATATATAGTATACATAACTGTGGCTTAAAATGAATTTTTCGAACTTGAAAGTCCAAACCAGGTCTGGTTTATTCTATTTCATTTGGTAGAGCATTTCCCCTGTCATTTCTAGTATACCTCACCTGATTAGCCTGTATAAAATATTGCATGATAATTAGAAAACATGCAATAATTTAAAAGGGAGGTGAACTGGTATGGGTTGGGGCTTTTCAATTGTCTAAAAGAAAGCAACTCAAATTATTCCAACAGTCTTAACACTGCAGTCTGTTAACTGGGCAACAGAGAATCCTTGCTCAAATCAAGAACTGAGCCAAAATACCCAAATGACAATGTTTTCTCCAGTTGAGTTTGTTTGTGTTTTTTAACATTTGGTCACACTAAAGTCTGTTCACAGGTCCTTTGTTGATATTGCATTAACAATAACTAACCACATTATTGTGCATTTCTTGTTTTTGATACCATTTTTGTTGCCACAGCCTTTACAGTTTTTGCTGTTCTTTTAGCATCAGATTAAATTATTCACTTTGCCTGAGCATTATTATATTTTTTGGGGATCGGCTAGCAACCCTAGAACTTAAACCCCACAAAAAACTTAACCCAAAGCTTAAAAAGCATTTTTACCAGTGACTTGCCCAAGGATACAACACCAACTTTCTGGTTATAGGACAACTGCTCTACCACTGAGCCACTGTGTTTTCCTAAAAAAGAACAAGAGTGATTATTATTTCCTGTGGGATTTACCAACAAAAGTGTCTGAACGGTTTATGGAGGAGTTAGGTTTACACACTTTATTGGCCCAAGGACGAGGAGCGGGGACGAGAATGAAACAGGGAGGAGGAGTGGCAGGACATGGCTGTTGTGTGGGATATGATAAATAACTAGATAAGCTAAGAGAATATCTGGCTGTTAATAACAATTAAGTTGGTTACTATAGGTAGTATTTTGTAAAGCATTTAAAATGAGATGTAGATGAAGAATAGCATGTTTTTTGGGCGTTAGTGTGCATCTAAGTCTTGTGATGTGTTGGTTCCGCCAACTGTTTTGACCTCAAAGACCCTGGTTTTAAACAGCATTTTTTGTTCCGGCAACTATTGATTTACAAATTAAGCACTGGTTTCTACACTTTGCGCATAAAATGACTGCCATTTTCTTTTCACAAATGGTTTAGGTTGGTTCCGACTGTGACCTGCTCGATGTTTGGCCAAAAATGGTCTATTTGTTCCAAACCAAATGCTCTGTTGGACATTTCCCACCTGAATTAGGTTCAGTATGTAATTGAAAAGTCAGACTGTCCCTACAAAGCAATCGAAGAGTACATTCTCAAGCTCTTTGTCCAAGTGAAAATGTCTATGTTTCTGCATTTGTTTGTGTGCTTTCCCAATCCTCTATGATCCACTCGTTTTTTTTCTGGTAGCAATAGTTCCTCATTCGTTTTCATTTGCGCCGCACTGCTGAACTCTGCAACTAAGTTTGGAACCCATCCAGCGCTGCCTGCCTGTTTTTTTGTAAACAAGATCTACAAAGACGTGACAAAAAAGGGCGAGGAAGAAAAAGAATATTTGGCAAATACTTCAAACGGAGGAACAGAACGGTGACAGGAGGTACGAAGATGGAAGGAATGAGTGTTACCTGAATTGGCATTGCCCTCGACTCGCCTTGCCTCCTAATTAATATTTTGTCTTCATATTCTGAAAAGTGCACACTGAGGCTATAAACACGCAGACATGCATCCTCAAATAGTAGCTAAGCACATTAGCCTCTACCACCCACAATCCCCCCCTTTGTGAGCCTGTCCTTCATGTGACTTTTGAGCTAATTTTGTACACAAACACTGGGTTACACAAATCCTGCCTGCGGTAAGTGGTAATGAGCAGAAGAATAGCAGCACTGTTTCTAGCCAAAAGTGTCAGAAGATGATGCAAATCACACTAATGCTGAGCAGTATAAGTGAAAATGAAAAACTGTTTCTCTGTTTTCAGAAATGGTAGTGGATACCAAGCTTTGTATCATAAAAAGAGACTGCTTTGTTTAATTTCTGTGTGCCCCACACAAGCACTATCTTTTCTTTTCTTTTCTTATGTGCCGGACGGCTTAGAGCTACAGTATGTTTCTCCCTGGACTCTAATGAATGAAATGGCCCATGCAAAATGAGCTTTGGACAGTCGGACACCCCTCCTGTCCAAGGAAACAAAGGCTTCACTCGGCGGCAGACAACAGCTCGGGTGCTAACCCAGCTTCCTCCCGGATTACATTTCATCTCGTCTTCGAAAAACCCTCATGGTTGGATATGCCTGGCCCTCCCCACTCACTGCACATAATCGCTGCAGCTTGAAAGAGCTCATAAATCAGCCCACCACAATATATTGTAGAATGAAAAAAGTGCGCCTCTGGCATTTGAGACGGCCCAATGCCAACGTATGAGCAGGCCAATTCTGTCTTTGTATTCAGAGGAAGAAAAAAAAGAATATGTTTGGTGGCTTGTTTTGATATGCCTAGCTTGTGTCTGTGAGTGGCTAGCTGCATTTTTTGTTTGGAGCCTAAAACCTCTCCAAGCCAAAGACCTTCTGAACTAGTACAGGTTTTAGCAGTAATTAAAATCAGGAGTAACAGACCCAAAGATTACTTATTGTAATGTCGGGGGCGTAGTGGCTCAGTGGTAGAGCTGTCGTCCTATCAATAAGTTTGAATCCCGCTCTCCTCAGTTCACACTGTCGTGGTGTCCTTGGGAAAGACACTTAACCCACCCAGCCTCCAGTGCCACCACTCTGGTGTGAGAATGTTTGGTGGATAATGGCTAATGGACAGCCTGTAAGCGCTTTGAGTCCCTTGGTCCTTTGGGAGAAAAGCACAATATAAAGCCAATCCATTATTATGAATGTACACTGCCTAAAAGGAGTAAATCCGTGTCAAATTAAACAACACATACTAGATGCTTGGAATTCCAAGAGGTGATGCTGTATTTCCAGCCTCATTCCAAAGGCATTTAGCATCTTTTGGTGAAGTATGATGCAAGAATAAGTGTGAATTTTGAATAGTAAGTGTAATGTTTTAGCTTCGGATGGAAAATGCCTATGTTACTACAAAATAGCACATTGTGACAAGGGCTCAACTCTGGGTTCTCCAGAGCATGGCATTTAGTCCAGAATAACATAGTCTTAAACATCCTGCGACTTATATGCTGCTGGTGTAGCCTAAATGCTGAGTGGCTAAATATTGAGCCACTCTGTAATATTCTCTACCCAATCACTGACAGCACACACATGTCAGTCAAAGGAAATGTGCCGAAACCATCTTGTTTAGAATTTTCTGTTCTTTATTGAAAATGTACTGTAGTTTGGTTAACTTTACTGTATGTCTTTAAATGGGGAGTTTAGCAAGGACTTTTGAAGGTCTTGTTCCAACACACTTTGAAGTTCTAACATCACAGCACTGGGGTAAATGAAGCTGTTCTATTTTCCCATGTCCCTGCTTCTGCATCCACCTGTAATCTTGTTTTTCCTCTGTCAGACAGGAAAGATCAATACTTCCCAGTTTAAAACCAGGGCTTAACGGTAAACGAACAGAGGCTTCGGTGGTGGACAGGCCTCGTCACTCAGTCCTGTGCCTGTCCTGTGAGATAAGAACTGCAACCTGCTTAAGGCTGATCAATGGCACGATCCATACAAACACTGTCCTTCAACGTTTACTCTCTTTGTCTTTGCCATTAACCTGTTTTCTACCACTTTCAGCACTTTGAGTTTGCAATCTTAGCCATTTCATGTCGTGCTTAAGATAAGCACCAGAGAACAACAGGACCTGAATAATTAATTGTTTTGAAGCACACACTGGCTTCTTTGACCTCACACAATGGCCTATGGGTGAATATTGTAGTGTATAATATTTTCTTTCATGTATAAAACTGTTTAAAACAACAAATACCCTGTTTGTCTGAAAAACATATCCATTGCGCACAAGCAGATCTTGCTCAAATTTAACATTATGAATAACATGCACTTCAGGGGCCCCCATAAACAGTGAAAACATGATTTTAATTGTGGATGGATTAATAAAACTTCTCCCAACATGGTCAAATAATTTTTTCAATTGCCAAAGTTGTCTTCAGAAATTCTCTTGTTGAATGGCATGCAAAAATTATATTTTTACATATAAATCCATGATTTCATTCACCCATTGGAAATCTTCAATGATGTGAAGAAAAAAAATTACAAAAAACAAATGAATCCAAGCAATTGTTAAGACCCAGGGCCCTGTTTGTCTAAACTATCGCACAGTGGACCTAACCTGGTCTCTGCAGGTTTTATTTACACTCGGCACTGAACCTCCTCCTCTGCTGCTTCTGAAGGAGCTCGCTGATTGGGAGTTCATTTCCTCCTTGTAGCAAATTAGTAAATATTAAGATTTAACACACGGATAAAAGATGCACATTTAATGCAGTAAAGTTATCCATTATCAATTTAATCTTAAGCATGTGAGCATAGTGTAGTATGTTATCACTTGTAAATATCTAAATCACATACTATACGTTTAAATAGAGAGTAAAACTTCATGTAATATATTGATGTATATGTTTTATCTATATACTACTTATTGTCCATCAAACTATCACATGTGCTTTTAACATCTTTCATCATTATCTTTATATATAATATAGCAGCTCCGATTTGATTAGTTTTGCTGCAGTGAATCAAGCTGTATTCAGAATGAACAGACTCAAACCTTATTTCTTTTGGGAAGCACAACACCCTTGAGTTGGCTTGGTCTGAGGAGGAAAACACTGAGGTCAAGTTTAAAATGCTCTGTAAAACAGGTCCTATGTACGTCTGCTCATGAAACATGGCTGTCCTTATTGATAAAGCATTCCTACCCTTGACGCCAAGGATAATTCTATCATAAAACATGACATATTGCATTAAAAACTGCAGCGTCATCTCACTACCACTCTCAGTTTAACCTTCTTTCTTCACTTTCCTTCATCTCTCCTCAGCCAAGGTCAAGTCCAAATGCGCTTCCACTTTCTTCGCCTGCTCCACCGGCAACCACTGCATCATCAGACGCTTCCACTGTAATGGCTTCAGCGACTGTCCTGACGGCAGCGACGAGGAGAACTGCAGTAAGTCTTCTACGACAGTCGTGTCCAATCACAGCGAGCGGTCTCCAGCCTGGTCACACTAGGCCACGGTCTATTCTGTGATGTACTGTCCTGCAGGCATAACAGTTTAGACTGCAGCCATTGATCATAAACTCACTGTGAGATTCACCACTGTACTCATAATGAATTTACTTCAAAAGTGCAAAATGCTCAAATTAAAAGGATTTGACAAACAAATACACTTAAATTAAGACATGGCAATAAACAAGATGCCAGTGACAGTTACAAAAATATCAAGAAAACATTTAAACAGATAAACGTCAAGTTACCATTTGGGATAGACAATATGACTAGTATTGGAAAAATGCCCAATGGTATTATAATCTGCCGACTAGTTTATTTATGCCTGTGACACCGTAGTGCACCTGAAAGCAGCGGCTCTCCATTACGGGCATGAACACTTTGCCAACTTGTTTGAAAACAACAAGCTAGCATTAGCAAGCTAGCATTAGCAAGCTAGCGTTAGCAAGCACTGTGAAACCATAGATTGTAAAAATATGGATGTTATCCGAGTTGTCACGTAGTAAAAACTTAGCGCAAGAGACCAGCGCCATCATTTGTACCAGGCTGCAAACATGATTTTTACACTTGTAAAGTTGTCACAAAAGTCACAATACCATTTGTTTCAAAATTATAGAAAAATGCAGCGAAAGCAATACTTTACAGTTACTATACACTGTGTGCACAACTATTAGGGAAGTTGTAATTTTGAGGATTAATTTTGTTATTGTACAACTACAGTGCTCTTGGTCAATCCAAAATGTTAACAAACCCTCAAACCTGAACATCTAAGTAGTAAAAGTGAAATTTTAGCTTTCTTAAGAGAATAACCACATGTACAACATTATTAGGCAACTATTAGTGTGCAGAATTTTTCAGATTTAACTAAAAACTCTAAATTTAGAAATAAACATTTCTGAAATAAAAAAATAAAAAATATAAATACTTGACCAATATAGGCACCCTTCTAACAGTCACAAGCCTTTCATTCACGGAGTCAGTCAGTTTCTTGATCTGGTCAGAATAAACTTTTTGTGCAGCCACAACCACAGCCTCCCAGACACTATTCAGAGGTGTACTGTTTACCTTCACTGTAAATGTCCTGCTTAAGAAAAGTCAAAAAAATCTAAATAGGGTTTAAATCAGGTGAATAAGGGGGCCATGTCATTAGTTTTTCATCTTCATTCTTGACGTTTCAACTTATGTGTCTTGTTCAGAGGTGTTCAGGTTTCAGCCTTTCAGGTAGGTTGCAGTTGTGGAATCTGGCAGCACTGGAGGATAATGGGTCCTGGTAGCTTCACGTTTGATTCTTCGCAAATCTTTGCAGTTCATTTGCGTCTATTCTTCTCGATACGTTTCTTGCAACCTTATTGACTATTTGCTACAAAACGTTTGATGGTTCTGTGATCACACCCCAATATCTTAGATATTTCAAGTGTGTTGCATCCCTCTGAAAGACTTTTTACAATTTTTGACTTTTAAGAGTCAGTTAAATCTCTTTTTTGGCTCATTTTTCCTGAGGAGAAGAATCTGGATAATAATTTTGCACACCTTAATATAAAATATTGATCTCCTTAGGCCACACCCTCCCTCGTTACACAAATACACATCACCTGATATGCATTAAATCCAATAAGGATCCATGTTTATACAGCTTGGAGTTGGAAATTATGAATAAAATGAGGAAATGATCAAAATACTTACTTGTCTAATAATTGTGCACACAGTGTAGAAACATACCTAGAATTTGAAGAAGTCAGGGCTTTAAGCTTTCCCGCTAGTTGCATTGGTGTTACTTGCCTGTTTATTTGACCAAAACAGTAAAAAGGACTTTGACTGGGACACTTGAAATATGCTCTAGTGCCACTTTTGTATTGAATATACAATTTCCACTCAGTCTTTTTCCAAACTTCAAAATGGCACAGGTGTATCCTTATAGTGAGATTCATGTCTTTATTTTCTCTTGCAAGGAAAACAATAAAAAACATAACAGGGGAAAGAAATAAAGATCAAAAATTGTATTCACAGGATGTTTTCAGAGCTTGAAGTTTAAGGTAAGCCCCAGTTAGTCTGTTTTTTCATAAAGGAAAGGTTTCTGTGCGGCTGTAGAGGCATAAGAGAGGAAAGAATTTTATTTGGTTGTGGCACTTATTTGCACTGGGGCACTGTTGAACATTCTAGGCCAAAAATATATCTTAAATTATTTTGATGGTTCCTAGACATGACATCTGTAGAATCATGCCACTGCCAATCATCTCACTGACACAGTACCCTCAGCTGGACAGAAACCTCACATAACTTTCCTGTCCCGGGACAGGGGCTCATCGCAAGAGATTACATTAGTGAGGTTTAGAGGGAATAGAGGAAGCTCAAATAGAGCAAATAGAACAGAAATAGGCCAATAAACTGAACACAAGCAGAGTACAAAACACACTAAAATTACCCCACCATTACAGAAGACATGTTTTTTTATTCTAAACTAGCCTCCTCTTGCCGTGCATCTGTGCCCCCTACTGTTACGCAGTGCCACTTTAACTTTGCAGCTACGATTGGCTGACAGAATGCAGTAATTTACTATAATGCAGTGTGTTGCCACTGAAATGTCACAGAGGGCTAAAGAGTAAATAAAAAAGTTGTTGTGTATATGTGCCCAAAACATTTTGTGGTTTATATAAAGTGCCATTGTAAAACTGCTGTTTACCTTTATTTTATGCCTTGCAAAGACCAAGCTATTTTGCACATTTATAACACGTCTGAAATAATAAAAAAACAAAAACAAAACGTAATTTAAAAGTAGTTTTCAAACAGGAACCAGTTGAGTTGAGAAAAGGCTTTTTTAAAAAAAAAAAAACATCCATCTATGTGTAGACTGGCTCTAGACTTGGTTAGGTCAATATGAGGGCTAATGTCTGCCGTGCCTTTTCTTGCAGTAGAATGATTGTAACAATTGATCATTAGTGTGTAGAAGTGAAATCACCAGCTCCAGATGTAGTTCATAATATCAGTGTTAGCTTGTCCTCACCTCACCCTGTCCTTGCTCTTTCGGTCAACAAACAGCACATAGCCAATCGTCCTGCTTCGTCAGAGGCAGTGTTCCTCGCCTGCGGGGCCTTATGTTCACAAATCTAATCTGGCCATTTAAACGGAGCTTTACTGCGCGCTCTTAGCACTGTGTAATTGTCTGGATCTTCTCACAAGATAATTCTGCCTCATTTTACACAAGCTAGAACAAATAAAAAGCGGAATCTTTGCTCGGCTGGCCAGGACTGTGTGATTCATTTTTCCTAGACTTCTCAAAGATTTTACAGATAAAATGTTCTGGCTTTGTCTCACACAAAGTTGGGCCCTAATATTAATCCTAAATATTAGTTACTGACAGTGAAATTCCAGCTGGCTCCAACTTGACACCAGACATTTGACCTCTATTCTTTTTGAAACGCAACAGGCAGCCCCCTGGTGTGCACCGAGGCACGTTTCAAGTGCCGGAATGGCCACTGTGTGGACCGCAGCTTCCTGTGTAACGGCCAGGACAACTGCCTGGACAACAGTGATGAAGAGCTCTGCTTGACCACAGCAGGTGAGTCACACTCATTACAAGGGTACATTCATGTGCTAGTGTAGTTTACCACTGCCTGTTGCATGTGGTCATAGTGGGACAAGCTGCTCTCATTTTACACCCAGCCCTTAAATATAACCCAGAAGTTGAGCCTAAATAAATACATTTAAAAATATAGACCTATATAGGCTACAGCCTTAATTATTATGTCACAATCAAAATGCCATTAAAAGTGTTTAATGAAATGGCTTATACAAAACTAAAATCCCAATCAATGTGTCAGTTTAGGTTCCCACAGTTTTCAGATTTGTAGCTCACTTTGTGACTTGCACTCAACTTTCACTAGTCTTTAGTGACTTAGACCTGGACTTGGACTTGAACTCTGAGGACTTGAGAGTGACTTGGACTCAAAAACTGGTGACTTTACTACAACACTGTCTTCTGGAAACTATTGTTTAAAAACTGCACACTAGTAGTCTAACTAGTAGTCCAATATACCAGAGCATTAATTTAGGTAGAGAATGTGCTGACTTGAAATACATCCATTCATGACAAGATAAATGGCTTAATTTTGGCCTTCTATTGTTTGGTAACACATTTAAAGAAAAAGACAAAAAGTGGCACAGATCTCTGAGTCTTTGTCTGAATGCCCAGTGCTTCTAAGGCAATATTCCAAATACTTGATATTTTATCAAATTAAATAAAAACTTAAGACAAAACTCTTGCCAAACACAGTATTAAAAGACTGAATTGAAAAGATCTTCATTAACTTAGGTTATAAATCACACGTTAACAGGTTGGTGCAGAGTATTAAGTCTTGCCATAAAATATGTCCCATATCTACAGTACAGCACCCATTGGAAATTACCTAACAGAATCTCCCTCCAGGTTTTGTCACCAAAAGTATAGCTGACCATAAACACAGAGCTATTACACTTTTATGTGAAAGTGTGATAGCACATTTGTCTTTTTGTGTGCTTCTGTCCTTGTGTGAACTCCTAGTCTTTGTCCTATCTTGAACATTACTCTCACTCATTATCTTTAATTGCTGCAGAAGGAATGGCATTTTTTTTATTGCAGTCTCAAGCTTGAGTTCTTTTTTCTTCAATTGTGAGTCTGAGTAGCAGGTTATTACCAGTTAATTTTTGCTCACAATCATCTCCTTGTGGTCATTATGTGATGCGTTGTAGTTTTTTCAGCTTGTTGTAATAAAGCAATCCTTCTTGGTTATCAAGATGTGTGTGAAAGCTTGGGGGGAAGGGGGTGTATGTTAAAGGGGTGTTTTTAAATAACTTTTGGTGGCAAACCCTGTGGAAATATATGTCTATTCTTTTTCTTTAAAATCTACAACTTTTATATAGTGTATACTTGGCATATGTTACTAATCACATTTCAAACTGTTGTACTAAATTTCAATGATTGCAACAAGTAAGAATGTGTCCTAATGCTACATTTTATGCTACGTCCAGTTTAAAGATACAATGTTATGTGCTCTATTGTAAAAAAAAAAAAAAAAGAAATGTGTTTCAAAATCTCTCTTTTGGATAGTACCACGGTCAAATCACAAGTTGTAAAGCCACATATTCTGTAATTTATTTAAAAAAAATATTCCATTAAAATTTGAACACAGTTGCATAGAGCTGTGGCTATTGTTGTGATACCTTCGCCTATAGAATATCCGATGAGTGTTGTACCATTCTCATTCCACTGGCAGACCAGCTCCTCGGGCAACAGTTTCTGTCAACACACAGCTGTCTACAGACTGGAAAACTGACAAGACACCTGCCAGCAATACCACCCTGACATGCATATAACTGCCACTGCCGATGTACTTTGGTCTAGTCGCTGGCAGCTTCTCTGTATTGTCTGAAAAGGTTTTGCTAACAACTAAACTAAAAGTATCTTCCAAAAAAGTGTACTATAATACTAATACTAACAGTATTACAATACAGAAAGATTGTTTTATAGATGTTATTGGGCATCATGCAGCTCACATTATAGTGCTTTGGAACACAACATCACACAAACCCTGTGTCTGACAGTTTCCTCCATGTTGGCAGGCAAGCACTACATCTTCACAAAAGTCTTTCTATTTAAAATTATCTCTACAAAAGTCACTCTCATTACAATTACTAGTTATTAGATTTGTGGTTATGTTTCCAACTTTCCTTCTTTACATGTGCCCCACTTAAAAACAATGGAATAGATGATCAATGTCAGATTACCTGGTGTCAGAGATAAGTAGGGCAATCACATTACCACAAAATTTCCTATATTATGTCAATGTAACATTACAAAACAGAATGTGTTAATGTCTCTTTATATTATATACATTCATTGCCATTGGAGTCCTAAAAATGCATTTTCAGAGGCTTTCAGGAGTAGAAAGTACAAAGTGTAGACCATAGCTAATATGTTTACTGTAGGTTTCCCATCGGTCTGAGCACTTTTACTTAACATTTGCCTGGTGCACAGCAAGGGTCAGGGCTAATATGGTAGATAGAACACACTAGAGTCTTGTAAAGTTCAGAGCTCTAGAATAGCAAATATGGCATAGAATTTGGCATTTAATATCCGCCTGTTCAATTATTCTTCATAAAAGACTCACTAAGAGGTGATGATGAATTTTTTTTATGTGTTGCTAAAAAAGGATCAGAAAAAAGTCTATCTATCCTCAGACTCGATAAAGAGAAGGCTGGAAAGCTTTAGTATTGTAGAGGAGCAGTATTTTGATTGATATCTGCGTCAAATGTACTCTATTGTCAACAGACATAGTTGCAGAAAGTCCTTATGAATGTAGTGCACATTGTTTTAATAACATCGGAAAACACTTGCTTTGTTTACTGACTCTACATGTGAATCATCTTTTTCAAAACTATAAATGAGCCTTGTTTATAGCAGATAAAAATGCATAGTTTTTTTAGTTTTGGTTTTCATATCACTCTTGTGTGCCTTCAGCTGAGTGAACACGTCTCTGTGGCTCAACTGTTTGCATTTGTTTTTCCCACACACACTTTCCTTGTGATCCACGCTGACTTTTCGTCTCTCAGTAATAAGCACAGACCTGCAGTGACAGATAAGACATACAATATCCGCTCTAAGCCACCTGAGCGCACCATCTTGGTCCTCACTTTATTCACACACCCAAGGCCACATTTTCCCAGAGCAGTCCTACACCCCAAAATGGCTTGTGTTTCAACTGCGGTGTGTGCAGAATAGTGGCCATGCCAAAAGTGTTGTCATACAAGAGCCCCACAATTTGTCCATCTATGTGAACTGTATAAAATATAGATGTGTTTTCAATGAAAGTAAAAGGTAAATAAATCATTGTGTGTAAGGTGCCAGAGCCTACTGTTGCAGTAAAAAAGTAAGCAAAGTCTGTTTTATGATGTATTCCCAGTTTTCTAACCCTCAAGCTGAACAGTTTAGAGAGCTGTACCAATTTCAATTTTAGGGACATGCTTTTTGCATCCTAATTCTTTTTTTTAATTCAAGGATTTAAGGAGGTGGAACAAATGGACGCAGATTAAACTACCTCTGAATGAAATTTGGATTTACATACAACCAATCAGAAATTAGGGGGGCGGTACCAACATGCACAGAATAAACTGCCTGTGGCCCGAAGCAATTTGAAAAACGTTTAACCATTCAGAGAAACAAAGCATTGCATAAAACCCGTGCCATTGTAGATAAACGGTTATGATTGAGCTCAGTGGAAGTCAGTTTACAGAGACCCTTCACTTAGCTAAGAAAGTAAACGATTCTGGCTGACCACTTTTCCTCCTGTTTTTTCATGTCAAATGCAATGTACACAGTGTTTTTGTCACAATGTTTTTAATTGTAAAGAAAGAGACATGAGTCAGTTTTGAACCCAAGTTGCTTGCTTGTGTGGCACGGGCTCTACCAATGTGCTCAAGTGAATGAAATATTTTTTTTCAGATATTGTAACTTTCAAATGTATCTAAATCTTGCTTTGATTCTGACTTTATTCTAAAAACTAATTACAACATTGATCTTTCTCGTTTTTTGCAAGAACCAGTCTAACTTCTTAACAAAATATTGCCTGGTGTTTTTTTTTTTTTAGTCTGTGAAAGTTTTTTTTGTTATTATCCAAGCAGACTGCAGTATTTAACTCTACGTTTTAGTAAGTAAACCTGACCTGACCTTGCTTATTTGGCATGCTTTATACCCCTTTTGTCAACGACACCTCTAAAAATAAGCTGCACCGACCCAACCCATACTGTAATGTAACAGTGTATACACCCGCTTCTTTCCAACTGGTTGTACTGTCTAGTGAGGTGACACATAGCTGCTATAGACTTTGTTAAATGCTATTCAGGATACAGTGTTAGGCCTACATCATCAGCTTCCCAACGTTTCATGTGTGTAGTTCTTTTATTTATTATCACAAAACTTTAAACAATATTGCACCATTGGGCCCAGCAGAGCTACATTTATTGCTCATCGCTGTATGTGATAGGTAATGGATATTTTCCAATAGTATAGAGGTGGCAAACGGGCAAACTGTGCAATGTAATGACATTCAATCTTCTATAAATGCAGTGGTGCAATCATGGCACAGTGAGATTGAAGGAGTGGGATAGGGACTCTGCAATGGATAAGAGAGATAAAGAAATGGAAAGTGCGCGGCATAAACATAATATAGTGAACGAGAAAGGGATTGCAAGGAGCAGTGAATAGCAATGTGTGGAAAGATTGAGGAGAGCCAAGAGAGACAGTTGATTTGCAATAAGGAAAGGCAGGGATTTGGATAGAACTGAGTGAGTGGTAGTGATAAGCTGGAGAGGATGAGAGCAGCATCCATCTGATGTCGAGCGCCCAAGCCTCAGTAACTCCGGAAAGAAATGACATGAAGGCAAGCTTTGCAAAGCTCTTTTTTCTCGTCCGGTCGAGTTAGAACAGAAGATCCTCCTGGACCTATGCCCAACCTTTGACACAGTCTGCCATCATGGAAGCATTTCTGCGGATATATCTGGAACTTCTACCTGACAGCCGCTCTCATTCTGTCAAAAAAGGGCCAGTCATTCTTTTGCCTCTAACCAGTTTTCTCATCACAAAGCATAATACAGTGACATCCTGGTAAGGGGCCACTGAAATACTGGGTAAAATAAAACATAAGAAAAAACACATTATATACAAGGCTCCGCTCATACTGGATCAGAACTTGGTGTATAAAGGGGCATATCAGCATTTGTTGAGAGCAAACATTACACGACAAAGCACTAGTCTAGGCCCACTGTCAAGGTTTACTTTGTACTTTGTTCATTATTGGGAAACTTCTACACATTGACATAGCAAAAAATTGTATTGAAATTAATCAAGCTTGACTTTCTTTTTTCTCTAGGAACATGAAAAATGTCAAACCAAGCTAATGAATAAATGTATAGTAACATTTTGTTTCACCTTCTTTCTGCAAAATGGATTAGTGCTATGTTTTTTTTAGTTGGCCTCAGTATTAACAGTAAACTAAAATCTATTCTATTCCCTAAATGCAATCAGTACTAACTACTAGTTAGTACTGATACTAGTACTACTACTAGTAACTAGTTTTCTCGATCACTTCCATAATAAGTATTAAATATTTGCATTATCCTGCAAAACTGTTGATGTTTTCACCATTTTTAATAAATTATAAATGTGACCTCAATTAGATTGGCAGACCTTTGCACATGCTGTATAATTTGCTTTGCCACATACAGTACTGGGAAATAGATTCTAATCCAACCACAGTCTTAGTATAAAAAGAAAGGTGACTTCAGGTCAAATGTTATTAGCTTAGTAGTACGAGATACAGAGAGTAGCGATGGAAAGCTTTTGCACCTCAAGATAATTGTTGACATTTTGCTGCAGGGCAGACAAGAGTGGGCCAGATGCTCGGAGAACTCTTGCTGAGGCACGCTCCATTCGAGGAAACATATGCACAGTGCTATATAAGCTCTCATACAGAGACACCAAATGAATGCCAACAGCATCACCACATCTCACAATGAGCTAATGCACAACTGAATCTTTTTACTGAGGTCATAAAACACATGACACAATAACAGGAATCCTACCAATTTAAACAACCACATATTTAGAAAGCAGAAGTCTTTGATTAAACATGATTAACATTATTAAACAGAGTATTAGATGACTAGGAGAAAAGAATTACCACGTCTTATCAATCTAAGAGAGGGGTTGTCGCAGTAATCGTTGTAAATAAAGCTTTACAAAGTGTAAGCATAAAAGACTGGCACAAAGTGATGTGAAGGTCGCTTCAAAAGCTTGCTGTTAGCTTTGTGTTGCATTGATGTGTGCTTTGAAGGGTCTCAGACATCAAAGGCATTTCTTTTGTTATGAGCATGGATTTGTGCTAATGTGCTTATAAAACAAATTCTTTAGCTAAATGAGTAACTGTATATGGCAATTAAGTTCTGCAAGTTTCAAAGATCTTGTATATTTTTTTAATGTATGGTTTCACGGCCCCATCTGCTGCATAATTAATTTGTTTTAGGGTTTAGCTAGTTTTACACTATATCACTCCTTTAGCTGTGTCAGAGGGGGCAAATTAGGCACCAAATGGCCATCCAGTTTATTTTTTACTTTTTTCCTACCCTGATGTCTGGTGTAATCTGCTAAGTCCTTGGAGGCAGCTGTTGTTGTGATATTTGGCTATACAAAAATAAAAGTTTTGAATTGTCTTGTCTTCATCAGAACAGTAAATTTAGGGCACATTTTGAAACAACTTCAATCTTTATGAAGTATCGTGCATTATTTTAATTTGTATGCATGCCAAACACAATTATTTATAGTCTTTCTGATCTAGCTTCTTTCTCATACCTCATACCTTATACCCGAGGGTAAGCCATTGTTTACAGCTAGTCTTTTGGTGTGCACATTTTGTAATTGCCACATTTCCACAAGGCAGCCAGGAAAAACCCTCGGCAAACTAATCTTGAGGCCCCGCAGTAAACTGTCAACACGTTTTTGTTTTATTACGTTTTTTATTATTATTTTTTTTATTTTATGACCCTCTCACAGTAATCATTGGTCTACAAGCCCTCAGAGAACTGTCAGTCACCGTGAAACACAGAGGGAAGTGTTGAACAGCAAGCTGACAATTAACATTAGTCTGTTACAAGAGTACACTGTCAACACTGGCAGCGATCAGCACCCTCAACCTGATTGGTTTGATGAAAGCAAGGCAGCCCGCAAGGCATGTGTCAGATATGCAAAACTTGAACATGGAATCAATTTGAGGTATTTTACCCATATAAAAAAGATCACTATAGTTTCTCTTAACAGTCTAAAGCAGATATTGATATTCCCCTTTTGTGCAAAACGTAACAGATTGCAGACTACTAATGCTAGCCAGGGAAACAGTCATACGTAATCAGTGTTGATATAAACTCAATGGATCCTCTTAGAAATGTTTTGGAACTACTGTGATTCTTGAGGCACGTTTCCATTGATGATGCAGGTTTGGAGTTTGTACTGTGTTGTGTGCAAAGGAACGGTGTCTACTATACATTGAAGTAGAAATTGCACACGCTTGAGCTCCACTGCACTTAGTTTTTTCATGTTGCTAATAGAATAATGTTAATACCAGGCTATTAATACACAGTGTTTCTGTTTTGTAGATTGTTTTTCCTGGATTTCTCTTCGGTAATATAATTTTCAATATACTTTAACATTCTCTGCTCAACTAAACCACTAATATTCCCTTGAGTTCCACTTAAGCACTCGACAACACCAATCTGCTACACAACCATACCCCCACATTATTCCCTGCTGATGCCACAATAGTCAGTTTTAACATTCAGGTTTGTGTATGGAGCAATTTTCTCTCAAAAGAAAAAAAAGTCAATTCCCTGGTTCTAAACTCCAGGGACGCTCTCCTCCCACAGAGAGTAATCTGCCTCTTTCTGTTTGTTATATCTTCCTAAGGCTGTGTAAGAACTCCTCTTCAGTTCCACTGTACTTGCTGTTTTGCATAAGCAGAACGTATTCACCAACTTGTCCCTGTCTCACAGAGCTAATAAACCGGCATAATTCAGAGTATGTTGTATACGCTGTGACTGTCTGCTGTAACTCGTGCTTCTCCATCAGCCACGCCAGTAAACTAAACATAAATGCCCAGTGTTATTGATATATCGAAAGAACAATGTCAGCGTGATTAAAAGTCCCTCAGCTTCTATTCACTGTTGGGATCCTTTTAGTTTCCTAATGGCTTCTCACAGTGCCACGTCCTCCCGGCATTGATTGCTGCCAGAGTTGGGGTCCGAATAATATAAGCGCTATAGATTGAAATGACAAGTTAATCCATGTGCAATTTTTTGTTGGGGAAATGTGTGCGAGATGTTGGTGCCCCTCAATGGGTAGCTTTTTCGGAGAGAACTGGCAATGAGAGCAGAGTGTGGGCGGGAGCATGAAATGGTGTAGGGGAATATAATGGCAGCAGACTGAGGTGTAGGAGGGCAGTGTAATGGTGCCAGTTCATCAGAGCCAACAAACACTCTACTGGCACGAATAGGGAAGGTTGAGTATGTCAACGCCCATGGATTTGAACTCTGGGAAAAGTTTGAGTTTGCCTCGAGCGTGTTCACAAACTAGTGTCAAAGGGAGTATGTAAAGGAAGCTGCTGCTGAAATGAGAAAGTTCCCATTAAAGTCTTTTTTTTTCTGAATGTCCGTCCTTTCAGAGCCGTTCTTGTCCAAGGGCTTCATTGCTCTTGCTTTTCGTCACTCCCAACGGCACAGACAACAACGCCACAGACGACATGAATCATCTTTTTATATAAATGAGGATCGGCAAAGCACTGCTGTACTGGCTCTTGCAAACGAACAACCTTCAAATTCATCCTTATTTGGTCGCCATGGTGATGGTGGTCAAGTGACGACCTGCGCCCACAGACTAGTTGTGGAATTTCACTGGGAACAAAAGCTCTACTATTCCAGTCGTACACTTTTTTTGTGTGTGGTCATGTATGTAGCTGCATGAGAGTGTGGGTGTCTGAGAACAGTGGAACAGTGCGGATAAAGCTTCTCTTTCTAGCTTCTTTTTAATCAAGAGATAACTTAAACATATAAACATTTATGGACTTTCCTAAAATTATAATGGTTTTAGATTACAAGTATTCTTTTTTTGCCTCAGGTACAATCAACATAGGTTTAGTATGTAACACAAGCTCTTATATTGTCCCGTGCAAACTGCAGTTTGATCAGGTCACTTTAAAAATGACTTTTTTATATTAGACCCACATGGCTTTTGTGTTTGATATGCAAGAAAGAGTATGTTTTTTTATTGCCAAAGGCCAAATCATTGTACAGAATTGATCAGGCCATACAACAATAGAATCTAACAGCTTGGTTTGCAGCCCCTCGAGTATGTTGATGCAACAAAATCAGATGGGGTGGCAGGAAGTAAACAGCAATTAAAGCAGAGGTGGAGGAGAAAAACACAAACAGACCATTCTTACATACTATGTCAGACATGATACTTGTCTTGAGAAGTAAACAACAAATAAAAGCCTCCAACAGCATTGAAGGCATGTGAGAGTTTTATTAATTGTAGGGTCCAGCTCGCTCGACAATAATTATTACATTTTTTTTTCACATCTTACGCTTTCTTTAACCTGACTCTGCCAGAAAGAACTGCTCCACAGAACAAAATCTGTTCCACACTACCATCTGGGAGGACTCCCGTGGAAAGCGTTTGCAAAAGTGCAGGTAGTATAAATTAATTGCTGGCTGGTGACTGGATTTACAACCCATTTTATCCAATCAGAACAGCTCCATGTTGTTTAAGTTCGTTACGGTAAAGCGGTTGCTACATCTTCAAATCTAAAACCTGTCCAGACCTGTATGTATTGCGACTTTATTGGACCCAACACGCTGGTTTGTTCAAGGTTTGGACCATGAATTCTTTGCTTGGAGCAGGTCAAAATTGATTTCCGCAAGTTTGTCAACTCACAGATCTACTGAGAATCCAGCTGCAGTGCAAAGTTATTCATCTTCATCTATTCATTCATCTATTCATCTAGTGGCATGCTCTCCACATATTTTAAAGTGTTACAAATGTTTTGTTATTTGCTCCCTAAGGACATGTACAGTTGTGCTCTTAAGTTTACATACCCTGGCAGAATTTGTATTTTTTTTAGAGAATGAATGATGACACTATTTTAAAATAGTTTGTGGTTGGGTGAAGCCATTTATTTTTAAATCATAATGACAACAGAAACTATCCAAATTTCCCTGATCCAAATACCCTGGTGATTCTGGCCTGATAACATGCACACAAAATGACACAAACAGGTTTGAATGGCTACTAAAGGTGACCATCCTCGCCTATGATCTGTTTGCTTGTAATCAGTGTGTGTGTGTAAAAGGTCAGAGAGTTTCTGGGCTCCTGACAGAACCTTGCATCTCTCATCCAGTGCTACACTGCCACACAACCACAACTGACATTTTTTTGTCGGAATAGCTTCAGCTATAATACAGGACTATTTGAAAAAAGGTGTTGTGGCTGTTTCAAAAAAATGGGCTGCATAGTGATGGCAAAAAATGAGAGTATTGTTGTCAAAAGTCCCGGTATTAAGTCGGTATTAAATAAAATTTAACATTACGGTACCAAGCATCTGGTCAACCCAGTTCTCGATGCACTCTCCGATAGGTGCACAGTCTGTCTTTAGCACAAATTTTATTTTACCACATTAAAATTGCAGCTGGTATTGAGCACGATGCATAACATATCCTTGCCACGCGCCTCTCCACTCACTGCTGTCAGTGGAGACCACAGCATGGAGCTGTGCGCAGTTACAGACACATACAAAGAGATCTCAAAGAGCTGCTCGCAAATATGAGTTGACGTTCAACTGTTTGCCTTGTTTTTATGTTGTTCAGAAATTAGCTTGTTGTTAACAGTGAGCTAAAGTGTAGATTGCAGTGTATCAGAGTCTGAAAGTAGCACAGTTGCTTGCTTTTAACACTTGTGCATCTCTTTTTGTTTTTTTACTGTCCAGCACAGAGAGCAGCGTAAGTGACGTTGTGCAGCTGAGAAGCTCTGCTGGGTCTTAGTGCTAGTTAACTTTGAGCTATCCTCGCATATGATGAGGTTTAATAACTTTAGCAGGATTAAAAGTCCTTTAAAATGAGATATGAACACAGTTTAGATAGAATAAAAATTTAAACACATTTTATCTCCTGTATAATTTAGTAACCATTCATTAACATAACTATTTTTTTTTTCGTTTGTGGGGAAACTTTGAACACAATTTTAAATAGGTAATAAAGTAAAGTATCAGTTTTTATACATTATATTTTTACTTATTTTAAAATAGTTAGTTGTTCAATTAGCAGGGTTTTGTGTTTAGTTTTGGTACTGAAATTGGTACAGAGAACTGTGGATTTTCAACTGTGGTATTGGTACCAAATACTGAAATTTTGGTACCGTGACAACACTAAATGAGAGCACTGCCGTAGTTTTTTTATTGACTATTGAGAAAATATATGGGTATGTGGGTTTAAATGTGCTGTTTTCCTGATTTTTTATTTTTTTTTGTTAAGTTTCAGTTCTTGAGGTAGACCATAAATGCACTAGACCAGCCTAATCCAGTGAATTATGGTCAGTGGCTTTTTCGGGCCATTAGACGGTTTAATCATAAACTGTTAAACCCGGGTATGGAACACAAAAACAAGCTTATTAGTTCACTGATTTGTGCTTCTTTGAGCATCAAATTTGCATTATAGAGTGTCGCGCAAGACCTCAATTGCAACATTTTCCTGCTCCACCGACACTTGGCTCAAAAGATGAGTGCCTCTCTGGTGTGAGTGCACTCTCTTTGGTTTGCAGACAGCCGAAAAGAGGTGTGATCACAACGTAAAGTGTTCTTCAGTGGGGCCCTCTCCTTTCATCTCTGCATTTAAATCATTTTACTTTGACACTGCCTCCTCTCTTGTCACAGTACACTGCCATTTTTAGAGAACTGTGCAAGCCTGGTCCACATTGTGCAAATGTAAAAGAAGCTCAACAGACCATTATCTATGTTGAATAATTTGAGAGTAAAAATAGACTAAGAGGTGTTGCAGCTGCACCAATATGAGATTTAAACGGCTCATTAGTCACTCTGCTCAGGCCTTCAATGGGTGCGGAGTGGAGCCAGACGCTTCTCCTTTGCAGACATTTGAAAGAATATTAATGAAGTCTTTAGTATGTTTGGAGTCCCACAAAAGACTTAAAAGGACAATTTAACAACCCCTTGTTTTTGGCTCTCCTTGGAGTGCTGCTACAAATGATTTCCTTTTATCACTCTTGGCTTTCTATAGCCCTGGAGTAGACCAAAAGGCTACTTTTGCATTTTTTTTAAGTTTAAAGGATTTCCTTCTCTCAGATAACTTTGAATAATGTTGGACAAATTATTTTTAATTGTGGAGATGGTTATGTTCCCAGTGCTCATTCTAATTTCTCCTCACAATTTTCTATTTTAGACATTGCATGATACATTCACTGTTAAGAAGTTACTTGAAAGATTGCCTGTATGGTAATTCTATCCTAGACAAAGCTTAAAATTAGCATAGGATCTAGCTAAAAGAAATAGAGACAAAAAGTGAACAACTCAAGAAATTTTGTTTTCTGATCGTTTATAAAGTAGTTCTAATGTTCTATTATTTTGTGTTTGAAAGTGAAAAGGCTTGTGTTCTACAGCCAAGGTGCATTGTCCACTCCACTTAGTTTTACATTGTTTAATAGTAATTTAAATGCAGCAACACCTTTGAAAGAGGCCATAACACTGGACCTTCACAAAAATTTGTATTTGTACAAAATACATTTAAATAACCCTACAGTTTTTTTTTCTTGCCGTTTGGATAGTCTCCACTTGTACACACAGGACAGAATTGGAAAACCCCTTTTTGTTTCGGAAAAGATAGAACATGTTTGTACAAAATAAAAAAAATCTCTTTCATGGCACTTTAGGGGCTCTGTAAAAGTGTGTGCTACTCCTTGAGGCAGGTAACCTGTCTGCATTTGGTTGTACTAACACGTGATTTTAGAACAAATCAAATTGACTTTGACAAGCTGACAAGTGGCAAAATGAACAGCAGCAGCGGCCATCTTTATGTTGAATATATAGCCTCAATCTCAGCAGTTCCACTCTAACAGTTTTCTTACAAACTTCATTAATGCTATTACCTTCATATAGCTTTAGCCTCATAGCCATGTATGTGCCTGCAGTTCGCTTCATGCCCCAAAGCTGCTAAAATGAACTGTCTCATAACCTATGATATCTGTAATTTAACAGCTTGCAGGTTGATTCTGGTCTCATCAGCTCATATAAAACTGTAAGATGGAAAACTTTCTTTGAACATTGTCATCACACTATGTCTAATTTACTCCAATGCCATATAGCCAGTATAGCACAAATACAGTCTTTGTCTTCTCCATCTTATACACCACATTTAACTGTTAATACAGTTTAGTGATTGATGTTGTGTCTGGCCTATTGATGGGATTGATAGACTTTTCTTTATCACCTTTGCAGCCAATCAAGCACCATGTTTTTAAGCGTATCGGAGGTCACGCTTGCTCAATACTTTTATGCTTTTTTTAAAATAACGTGTTGAGGCGTCTGTTACTTAGCCAGTGTTCTCCCATTGACTAAAGTAGTGTGAACCCTAAATAGCGCTTACCAGAGCTAACATATGTGTAGTTCATTAGCTGTCTCACTTTAATGGACCGTAGGTTTCATACCAGCGTCGTACTGTAAGTGTGTCTTATATGGAAGGTGTTACTGGATATACACTGATTTATCATACATCGAATGCACATAGTTCAATAGTGAATGGATATGAATCTGTTTATGTATTCAGATTCACCCTTGGCGTCTGGAGTCATAAGAAAATACAAGACAAAAGAATCAAGGCGTATGATTGTGAAGGAGAGTGCTCTGGAGAGAGAAAAGAAGGTTTGCATGTCATAGATAGAAATGTGAGCAGGAAGGCGGACAACAGTGGAAATATAGAATAAAACGAAGACCGAAAAGAGAAAGGAAAGGCAGGGGGAAAACGGGAGTGGGAAACGGATGGAGACAAGGGATTAGGGAAAGTGGCAAAGCTGTAAGGGGAAAAAAATGATAAAACTCTTTGGATGCTGTTGTGTGAGGAGAAAGGGAATCTAAAAAAAGGGAAGGAAATGGAGGCTCAAGATGGGGTCATGAGTGCAAGGGAAATCTTTACGAAAGCTAAAAGGAAGCAAAAAAAGATTAGAAACACAAAAGGGAAGGAGTTATGAGACAGGTAAAAAGGGGGCCAAAATGGTCCAAAAATGAGTGGCTTCTGTGCAGTTTCAAATTATGTTTTTTCTAAAAACTCCTTCCAAGATTTCCAGATACTGCATGTAGCTAGACAAGAGAATAGGTATTTCTTAAAACAGTGATGTCCAAGCTCAGTTTGAGTTTTGTGTATTCTGCAAGCTTCGGGGAAATGAACTAAAGTACTCACTCCACCGTCCTCCCTCTCAATGACACAGACTGCTCACTATCAACTAAAGTTTAGCGTTTAGTGAGCTGAGTCTTTACAGAAACTGATAGATTACAGAATTTACCTCCACACTGTGGCCCAGCAGAGGACAGAGAGCTTTTTTATTTATTTATTTATTTATTTAGCACATAAGAGTATATTTCAATACAATATATTCTATTTTAAAAAAAAAAGAAACAAAAACTATAGATATGAAAACAAAAACATGTTCATGGGAGAGGTAGAAATAGGTTTATAAAACATCAAGGCTAGAAAAATTTACAAGAAAAAGATACGTCCTGTTTTAGCCGAGGTGCTGCTGAGGATTGCTGTTGGAGCGATGCGCTAAAATTTTATAACAAATGTAAGCGGAGCAAAATGTTTCATGAAAGGTTTTATTCTTTATTAGGTACACCTTGTTAGTAACGTGTTGGACCCTCTTTTTCCTTAATTCTTCATGGCATAGATTTAACAAGGTGTTGTAAACATTCCGCAGAGATTTTTGTCCATATTGAAACTATTTTTCGACTCCATATTTATGATGTGACTCTCCGATTCCACCACATCCCAAAGGCGCTCTATTGGATTACGATCTGGTGACTGTGGAGGCCATTTGAGTAAAGGAGACTCATTTGTTTTGATATCTAAATTATAATTTAATAAAACATTGCATGTGGTCATAATATCACACAATTATAATTAGTATCCTTGTAAAAAGAGATGCACATTGTTTCAAACAGGACTGAATTGTGACATATTCACCAACACACTTTTTATATTGCCTCCATTTGTGATACTAGCATTTCCATCAATGTTATACAAGAGCTGTATACAAGAACCACATTTACCTTATTTTAAAAATTCCCAGAAAATCCCTTTATGCACTCTTGTTGCCAGAAAACTGTGTCGGAAAAAAATAATGACAAGGCCCTTTGGTTGCTCTCTAGCTTGTGTTCAAGGAAAGCCATTTCTAGTTCACAGTTCACAAAGACCAGCCCTGGTTAGCTCTCGGTGTTTCTTGGTGAAATGGGGGTATCGGAGCAGAATGGAGCAAGGACGCTGGGGAAAAGGAAACAACAAAGACAGGCATGAGTGGATTGAAGTGGAGCCAGAGCGGAAAGGTGGGAATGAGGAGACAAAAGAGGGAAGAACGAAGGAAGGATGAAAGCGGCTAACGAGGAGTGAACAGAAGTTTGGGTAATGATTTGGAGAAACTGCAAGGTAGATGTTTGAAAGGAGTGCTACTTGAAACCCGTAAAGTATAAGGCCTAGATTACCTCTCCTATGCAACATTGCTCTCACTCGTGGTAATTACTGGATTTAGCTCTGTCCTTCTCATGTTCCATGTCTTTTTTTTCTTTTCTCTCTGTAATCTGTCTCTCACTGACTCATGTAACATTAACCTCACAGTGGCCTTTCTCCGTTCTGATGTTCCATCTGCCATTCCCTCACGTCATTTCTCTTTACCGTTGCACCTCCATGTGCCCAGCTCTCTCGTCTCCTCTCATCACTTTCTCGTTGCTGTGATTTGGCGTTCCTCCAGCAGCCTTTGGTCACTTTGTTGAGAGAAGGAAGGAAGGATTATATTCAGAGCTTGAAATGATACTACGGATCTTTCATCCCATGTCATATGGACACCCACGTCAAAGGCATAGAGAGTTATGCCAGAGGGGAAATGAGGGGAAAAAGAAACTTTGGGTTTGTGTTACAGTGCTTTGGCAGCCTGCTCAAGCCAGTCTCAAATCAAACTATGATATTGTCCTGTGCATCTGTCTGAGTGAGGCATTATTATTTCATAACACAACTGCAGAGCTAAAAGTTTTAGCTGCTGCTTGAAACTAATCATGGCTAGAGTGGAAAAGTAAGTCAATTATTGCCAACAAAATCCATTTGATTTAGGCTGACTAGCTAATCTGTCAGTGCTCTGTTGCTGTTAATCTGATGTTGGTGTAGAAATGTAAAAAAGAACATGTATTCTTTAAGAGTAAAAACAATCAATACTATTGAACAGGTATTGAACATTGCTGTGTCTCATTGTCACTGCATTATTGCTACTCTTTGTCTTGCCTTACTGAGATGTATCCTACCACATGTACACAAGCTACGGTAAACTTTTAGCAACTACACACTGTAGTGCTTTAATCAATACCAATTTACATACATATTCATATACAGACTTATATTTGGTTAAACTTGGACTTTTAATGTGTCATTTAAATGTCGCACTGTTATGGGATCAAGGTCTATTATTCCTGTCTAGTGACCATCGCTGTTCGGTGCTTTTCATGATGCATTCAAGCCCACTAGAGCAGTTTCAGACACTTAGTACATTTCCAAAATCCTTTTTCTCAAGTTTCAGTTTAAACAGAATCTGATCAGGGACAATCAGAGACGAGTGTGTATCTGCTGATAACTTTTTTTATAATGCAGTTGGTATTAATGCTTGATTAATGACTTGCTGTGATAAAAACAATGCACCATACCATCCAAGTGCCAAAACGGAAAGTGAACTATCAAAGAGCAGCAGTAATTACAGGTCATTTTCATCGACTGATGTAAAATACAGCTTTTCACTTGATGCATGTTAATTAGCTGCTTTGTATGAACAGTTCTAAAATCAAGGTATTAATTACAATAAATGGTCAACAGTAGTGCTGTGTAATAGCTCTAGTGCTACAGAATTGTTAATGATCTGCTTTAAGTGAAATTAAATTAACCTCAAATTTAAAATAGTGTAGTTTGATTTAGAAAGAACGGTCATCTGCTCAAAGATAAGTATTTTGTTTGTTACGGTTTAAAAACAGAATACTCCACCAAAAAGCAAGAAAGTATATGAATACAATTGGAATAGTCTTGCATAATACCAGTGCTCATCTCTTTAAAGAAGACAAATGACACATGGCGCTCCATATGGTTCTATAAAAACAGAATAGATGTGTCTGGATGTAATAACTATGATGAATATTTATTATTTACTGTTCTAATTGAGCGTTCTCTATAAACCTGTCCTTTGAATGTGTGAGCTGCAGACTATACTGTATGTGGTATTATTCTCTTGTTGACTTCACACAAAAGATGTTTAAATTCAGACTGTATTCCTGAGGGATGCTTTTCAAGTGATGTTTTATAGAAGCTAGCCTAGTTCCTGAAAGCTATGTTTTCTACCCATCCAGTCTGGAGGGAGACCGTTCAAGAATACTAAGCAAACTCAAGCATGTTTTATAGCAGTCTTTTTAAGCTGAAGTAAATCTAACATTTCTCTGTTCACTTTATGGCTGCATTTCCAGCCAAGTAATGAGCACTTTACACTTTTACTTTCCAGATTAAACTGCCTCCGAACCAAACTGGACAATCGTTCAACCAATCAGAGAATGGGGGGCAGCCCCTACATATGGGTGTGGGGTCTCTGGACCAATGATTGAAAATGTGAAAAAAACAAATCAGATAAATTAAGTATTGCAAAATTAAAATAAATGATTATGGAAATACTGTTTACAACATCAACATCAACATTTTGATCATGGACCATCAATTATGTCCATCAACCTACAACATAACTTTTGACTTATTAAATTGTTAAGTCCCCGTACTTAATGAGTATGGATAGGAACAGCTTGTCTTGTTTACATTTGAGTATCCTCTTAGGTCTGTGAGTTGACGCTGATAATAAAAGGATGTTTTTATTTTATTTTACGGTGCCTTTCTAACTGCAGACACTTCCCCTCCTGAGTCTGCTACACAATCCTCTTCCCCACAGTCGTATCGTATGACTCCCTGAGGCTACGATGATGCATGGCTGGCTGCTGCATTATTAATTCAACGTGTATACAGTAAAGTTGACTCCGAGTGCCACAGCTTGATGTGTGGTCTGTCTCATGTGCGCTGGTTGTGGGGGAGAGATTGTGCTCTTATGTTACAGAATTTACTGTATGCCTGCTTGAGAAGGCCTGCCATTGGAAAAATCTAAAAAAGTTGTTATTTATTACTGAGACGGATGAATGTGTGTGTGTTATCGCATGGACAGGGATCAATTCCGTTATAAATGATTATACACTAGCCATACTCTAGCATATACTGAGCTGGCTCTTATTGATTTGAAAGGCGTCATTAATATGGCTGCCTAAGCCATTAAAAGGAGCTCCTGCTAAGAATAAGGCATCTAAGGATCAACATGCAAGAAGCCAGATTGTCTGATAAAAGCTGAGAAACACAGGCGCCAGGCGGGAAGAAGGTAAACAGGATATTAGTGAGCTTTTAGGAATCAAATGAAAGGGGAAAAAATGCAAAAGAAAACAGAGACAGCTGGTCTAAAGTTTTTATAGAAAAAGTTGTGGCGCAATCACACTGAGAGTCTGTACCAGCCCTGAGCATAAAAAATAACCTTAACCTAAACCCTTAACCTATTGTAAGAGATTCTAATTGAGCATGTTTTTGGTTGTACAAGGTTGGCCCAAGCATAACTTAAAATCCAATGTTTGTAACGATTAAAGTAAATATTGGCTGTGGCTTTCTTTTTTTTATAGTAGTAGTAGTAGTGTGATATAGGTGTGTGGAAAGGTGCTGTTCTGTGTAGAGTTTTTGGTTTTGTTCTTGTCTCTTTTTTTTGTCCATTGCATGTATGTATAGGAAATTATTAAAAAAAACATGTTTGCTCAAACATGCACATGGGACTTACTCGCGCTTTGCTTTATTTAGCGTTCATTCTACAATACACTACATACTGTATAACTGGGGTAAGAACCAGTTTTCATAGCCCAATGGCTGTCCCTGTTGACAAAAGCAGCACTTGAAAGTTTGCATTCATAGTCTGAAGCAAAGTTTTGACCGTTTAAAATAGGACAGACGTCAATGACAAAAGAGCGTTGTTCTGGAAGTTGTACTGTAGCAATCTCTTTGGTACGGAGAGATTCAAACAAAAGAGCACTTTACAACACCGTACAGCCAGGTTGGCTACAAGAGGCCACTGTGTTTATGCCCAGGCCAGCCTGTGGCAGTGTGAGAGCATGCAGTGGAAGATTGTGAGTGAGGTTTATTGTACCTCGTGACAGTACGGATCAACTGGAGTGTGAGTTCACCTTAAGGGAACTTTCATATAGGATCTCTTTGGTCAAGTTTCATCACACCTTTGTCTGGTGTTAGTGGTGAAAGCACATTGAAATTCTGGTGCAGACCAATCAAGTAAACTCTGAACAGGCCAGGCTCAGGTTTGTTTGTAGTGAGAATTTAAAGCAGCCCAAGGTAGAGCTCAGAGAAGTAGGTCAAGCCAGGTACCATCCGTGGTGGATAAAAGGAAGCAAATCAAATTAACAAAAAACATTCTTAAAGACAAAATTGCAAGTTTTTTATAAAAAAATGGTTACATTAAACATGACATTTGTTTCTCAACACCCACAAAAAGGGATTAAAGTAGTTATGGAAAGAAGGGAGCCTCTAAACGTAGCATGGCCAAGAATTGTCACGCTGAAGCTTCATTTCCACTAGAGCTGTACGATGTGGGTTAGATCAGTACAGGTGCATTTCTATTACAAAAATGACATGCCAGGTAAAATAAAGAACTTTATTCCCTCTTACGGCCTTTACCAAAGAAACATTTTACCCTACAGCTGAAAGTTTGTCATGTTGTTCAGAAGCTTTGGCTTGTTTGAAGTGCAGTGTGAATACAGCCTAACAAGGGTTACACAAACCTTCTCCTGTTTCAATTAGGCCAACAAGTCATAGGGCTGCTGTGTACACTGTAAAGAAAATATAGTGCAAAGATAATTCATTTTTCTGGTCCTAATTGGCTGTGTTGTGTTGTAGCCTTTGCCCTCAGGAGGAGGGGAGCTGTAATGAAGCATATAGTGTCAAAAGCCACCGGGGAACAGGGCTCGCCACATTTCAGCTCATCTTATTTAGTCTTTTTGGTCGACTATGAGACAGGGGACGGCTCTTTTTAGAGGCACTTTGTTTTATTTTCGAACAGATTTTCACCAGCAAATGCTTGAAGGAAGTGCATGCAAAAGACCAAACAGAGATGATGGCATACTTTGTGCTCTATTGAGGTAAACTAAAAATTTAGCTTTCTGCAGTGTCTTTTTTCTGTTTCTTTCTTAAAGGATCACAGAGGTTTCTACAAAAACACCTCTGAAATGTAAAAGGTCATGACTTATCTCGGCGGGTGTTTGTGTCCTGCTTTTTCTATTACCTCCAGATACAAGCCGTCCTCCTTTGACACCATTCAATATGTCAGAGCTTTCACGGTCTCGCTGATGCACACAACTGACCATTACGCCGCACTTATCATCCAGACAGAGTCCATTGATTCTGCTGCTGAAGAGAGCGATAGGAGCCAGAGCTCTGAGCATGCAGCAACGGGTCGTGTGTTTGTGTTGTTGATAAAAGACACAGGGGCTGGTTAGGTTTCCTCCAGCCTGAACAGAGCTATTGTTGGAGTTGAGCGGATTAGACGGTGGGATGGGCATCAGGGGTCTCGCTCTATTTCCTAAGCAGAAGAAGAAGAGGGCAGAACTGAGGCTAGGGGTGTGCTGTCTTGGCATTAAACAAGGGCACTGCTTTTCTAAGTTGTGTATGTATTTTCCCTTCTCTGTGTGCAAATACAATGTGTGTGTTTGCAGACTTGATCCTACTCAGTCTGGAGGCAGATTTTGGTGTGACTTGAGTGCAACCCGCTCTTCCTCCGGGCTCAGACTTATTGTTGCGTGGCTAGCTGGGGTAATATGGCTCTTTGGAGGGGAGCTGGAGGGACCGCTGTGCACTGTACCTTTAACAGATAAGCCTCCAGCAGGTTTCCGCACCGCCCTTTGGCCTTTAACGCCATTCACTGGCCGCTCTGCATACTTATGCACCCACACAAACACACAGAGATGGTGTTTACAGCATTCAGTCAACCAGCAGCATGTTTTATGTACTGAGATAAAAGTGCTGTTAAAATTTCCTTAAGAAACAGCAAATTAAATTAGGTTGGATTGGAATATTGTAGTGCTTTTCTTTACAGTATTTACAAGTTGCATCCTGAAAATCATGCAAAATACATTTCATGTTGTGAAAATTTTATTGTGATGTAAAAAGTTTAAAAGGTAAAGGTCTCTGGACTCTTAATGAATGCTAAGTTCTTTGCTTTGAGAAGTAAATGGTGCTTTCAGCTGAAACGCCCCTCACTTAAACAGAGTCCTGTCATCAGGCTTTGGGATTGTGTTACCGAGAGGAATGTGCGGCTCTGTTTGTAAAACAACTGCAGTGTAAACGACTGTATCACTCTTGACTCCTTTAAACAAACCCGTCTCTGAGAAAGTGTTGCTCTTTAACATTTTCAGTTCATCCCTGGTTTTAATGTTTAAAGCTCAACATTACATATATGATGTATGTGCCTAAAAATGATTTTTGACAAAACAATTTTGATTGAGCTATTTTTAAAGCATTTCTATGGTACGTCTGGGTGATGGATGGTTATTCAAAACCCAAGGCAAGGACCTGTGTCTTGAGATAAAATTAACTTTTGAATTGTGTAGTATTTTATTTAAATTTATTTTATTATTTTATTTTAGTGCGTTTAACCAATAACTTTTTCTCAATGAATATGTGATAAGACTCAACTGTATATATGGGATAAGAAGTGAAGCATTACATTAAAACTTTAAATAAAAATGATTTATTGTTTAAAATGTCTGTGATAAGATTCCCATTTAACAGTGTGGTCCTTTATGAATTTCAGTTGACACCCCAGGACAACATATGAACGCACACATAATGTACCTTTATGCCGTCTCAGTGTTGATACAATAAGCCAGCCAGCACAATCCTTTTAGCCAGCCTCAATCTGATCCACGCATCTGACAGCCACCAGGGCGCCAGGGACAGCACAGCGAGAGAACTGATGAGTGGCAGCCAGGGAATGATTGATGGTTAAACTCATACTGATACGATCAATAAGACTGACAGACACAGGCAGCCTGCAGACAGCCTGCAGACTTCAATAAAGTAGCTTTAAGAATGGACCAATTCAAGAGAGTTTAATAATAAGCACTGCTGGGTTGGAAATGAATAGAAATGAATGGAAAAACAACAATGTGTACTGTGGATACAAAGCTCAGCATGGGGCTATTATGAGATCCTGAGTAACACTGAAATAAATAAGGTATTACATTACAATGGTATGTATTTATTATTCCTAGGTAAGTGGAACATAGTTGTCTAATAGTAAAATTGACATTGCAGACTGGAAATTCACATCTCGCATTACCACTTTCTACCGCTTGTGATTACCTACGGAAGCCCAACAAGAACATGCTTTTGTTGATAAACAGCTCAGATAGCTCAGAGTTTGCTTTCCCTTGAAAAATTTGAAACAAAATCTATTTAATCTATTTAATTTATGAATACCACCTCCAGGAGTGCTCAGTTTGTCTGCTATGGGAACAGGAAGTAATGTCTTCTACTATGTCTGTTCAAAGCATTATTCAAAGTGTTATGTGTGTTATGTGTATACGTGTCTGAAAACATTTGGATGTATTCCATTTGTTTAGTTGTATTATAGATTCTGCACACTGTACATTTAAGGCAGGACTTATATATATATATATATAGCATTATGACTTCTCTCTTGTCCTCGATGACCTTGACCTTTGCCCCGCCCTGACTGTCTTTTAGGACCCATATTATTAGTGTAGTTTGTCTTGGAGGGAGCATCTTTATTGGGAGGTGCGTTGGAGTTTTGCGTCGGCTTGATCGGCCCAGTTCTTTTGTGTTCAACCTCACCATTTTGGAAATAGGACGGTTGCACTGTACTGAATCCAGAGCCTCCTCCTCTTGAGTTAAAGTATATGGAGGCTATATATATATATATATATATATATATATATATATATATATATATATATATATATATATATATATATATATAGCCTCCATCTGAATAGTCTCATTCTTCCAAAGGTCACTTTTCCAAAGGTCATTACAATACCTTCCACAAAATCATTGCTGCCTTTTGATTGTATCCTTTGTTTTTCCAAAAGCTTAGCATTACTTTAATTTACTTTTGTGTAAATTAACATTCTTTTTTCATAGCAAAAATGCTGAAATGCAGAAGTGTTTTGTAAATGTGTCATTCATTACTTACTGGCTTTGTCTTGTGAGCCCTATCATAAAAGGACTGGAAAATGTAACGGTCATAAAGTGCCATTTTGAAACTGCAGTGGTTGTCCCCTGTCTACTGTAAGCAGCATTATATTAGAAGCTAAACTGTGTACAGATGTGTTTTTTTTTTAAACCCACAATTCTAACCCGAACCCTCAGAACCAAATAGGGTCCGTCTGTCATTATAAATCTGAGACATTATGTATTTAGTATTTCCAGGCTTCTAAGGTCAAGGTCACGATGACCTCACAAAATACATTTTAATGTCAGCCAAATATGTAATAGGGTCATAGACATTTTGCCTCAAAAGGTCAAACATCTGCTTGACTGTGCTCCCATAGCCCGATCCTCAATTCTCTTTGGGACATGGATGTAAATTAGAACTGGAATGTACTACTTGTCTCAAAAGCCCAGGTATGCACAGTTTTCTCTAGCTTGTCTTGTGCTTATGGGACAATTATGGATATTTGTATACAGTATACAGCACTTATAAATCTTTTTGTATGATGTAGAAAATGAACACTGTGATATATTATTAACAGGGTATAATTGCCCATTGTGGGTAAAAAACATGCAGGGTCACATTCTTTTCAACATTTACTATTTTGTGTTTCTGCTTGCATTTTCGAATGGAAGTTACCAAAATGAATATCTCTGGACACAAAGTCGCATATCATTTATTTCTGTCTCCTGAGCGACTTCTGCTTGTCATCCTTTTGTCGGTAATGCTGCAGGCTACATTTTATAAATGTCTTGAAGGAAACTGTTCCGTGAGCAGTTTCCTTCCACCTTCAGTAAGAGTTAGAGGCTCTCTAATCTCAGCCTTATCATTTATTCCCAGCACAACAGCTTTGGGCACTGTCTGTCTGTCTGCATGTGGCAAATGGACGTTCTGTTTGTGTCCACTCTCAGCATAACCGCCAACCCTTGTCTAACTCACCTTTGGGCCCACAAAGAACAGTTGCCATGGTCACCATAACAGGCAATGTTTGGTGGGACGGGCTTCTATTCAAAGCTTCTCAACAATCCTGAGCCACCTCTCACCCTCCCTATTCTTCTTCCTGGTGGAAAAAATAGTCTACCCTTTTCACAACTGCAGTGAAAAGCTGATAAAAAAGTAGAAACTCCCAGTTGTGGGGCTCAGTTGAAGCCTGAAAGATGTTAGGAGTGGAGTGATGAGTGATATGTCTTTGTTGCTCCGACTCCCACTGAGTGTGCCTTTCTGGGATGCACAGGAAAGATATTCATAGCCCGTCTTCTTCCCATCCACCATCTAAGGCCTTTTAGTCACGAACATACCTGCCAACTGTGCAGCAGCGGCTACTCTTTTGTCCCACGTGTCTTGCATCTGCCGCAATGGAAGAGCTAGAGGCTATATGTTTCTTATTTTAGATGCTAAAATTTGTCATTTCAATTTTACTTTGGTGCCAGATTGAAGCAGCATAATATAAGAATTGTTATTGCTCCTGTCAAAAGTAATCAAAACTGCAATGATTTCATAGTTAATGATACAGAATTTACTATATTACTATAGGATTTTAAGTGGGAGCTCGTTGCTCAGTTGGCATATGCAGTATTTTCAGAGTAAAGATGCTTTAAACAAAATGAAAATGCTGAGATCCTGCGCTGACCTGGTGTCCCACTGATGCATTAATCAGCATAAATCGAGGGTCAACATTTTGTTTACACAATATAATTTTAAATGCTGACTATATTCAAAACTGGGTCCCCATGCATGCATCGGTTTCCTATTATGGATATGACAATAAAATTATTATTAACCTTATTACTCTTGAATTTCGCATAATGCTCCCAGTTTCCGACTGAGTAGTTATAGTTTATGACCAACAAAATGAGACTAGACAAACCAAATCAGAATATTTCCAGGTAATGGCTACAAATGATCCTGTGTAAATAAAATGGTTGATTATTTATATTCAGTAATGCTGTTTTGCTTCTCCTCCCTATGTTTTTGGATTACCCACATCTTCCCATTTTTACTTTTCATCAGGATGTTCTCCACATGCTCAAATCATCTATTAACTCCATCCCCTGTCTCCTCCGGTCGTTTTGGCGGGCCACAGTAAGCTGCCACTGAATGTTTTCGGGGGGTCTGATAGTGGCAAGCAATGGAGCGAACAAGTTATTACAGGACAGTCAAATAGGGAGCCGATGAAGCATGAAAACCTACTTTTCCCAAAGCGCCCTCACACACTCTTAGGCATACAGACGTACAAACAGATAGGACTGGAGGAAATGAATGGAAACCAAACTACATGGAAATAAAGTTTGTAAAGAGAAAAGATACACAGTACACATACAGCACACAGCCTGGTTATTAATTCTATCTATTGCTGTGCATGCTAACCAGAACTGACATGACAGCAACAGGAACAGGGTGACAGCATGGGACATAAATATTAATATGAATATGCCAAAGGGATAAAAAAAAAAAGAAAATAATTCTGGCCACTAAGCACTTTACATGCTTTGATCTTAGCGTGGATTGGCAGAGTAGCTTTTACTCAATCAGTCAATCTTTCATGTCCCAACAGGGGAGAGGGTATTGACAGGAGAGCCTTTTAAAACAGTAACACAGAGCAGAGGACAACCAGGGAGATCACAGGCTAAAGACAAGACCAAGAATTTTAGGGATTGAGACCAAGAATATGTCAGGGCGACACAAAGTCAAGGCCAAAACCAGTGCATGTTACATCAGGATAGATACCAATATCAAATGGTTACAAAATCCAGACAGTCCCAAGACAAGTTTCAAGCAATCCAGACTCATGGATGTTAGGGTTTGGTAAATAAGGCTGAGTTAGAGTGATTTTTGATTGAATATGAAATAATAGAAGTTTTCATCCAATCACAAGAATGATTTGGACAAATGAGCCATTTGTGGTCTTGGTTTGTCTTGATATCTGAGCCTGAGGCAAAACCAAGTATGAGTCTGAGACCAGTACAAGGCATAGTAAAAGTTAGTTCAAGACCAAGACAAGACTTTGCCTCACTTGGAACAATGAATAAATAGAATCACTTTAAAGAAATCTCCATCAAGGTGTCATAGCTGTTCACAAGCATGAGTGTGAAGAATTGCAATGTCCAATTCTGCCACCAGATGTCACTAAATCGATTGGTTTGTGTTATTCATGTTTATATTCATATAAATGTGAGTTAGTTTGGCAACCCCCCTCTAGGCCAGCTTGGCTGGTGCACACTATGGATTAGATTGTAGCATGTGGATGTATTTGAGCAAACCACTACACATTTGTTATAACTAAAGCAAAAAATCAATGTGTGAGTGCCTCCTAATTGACTTTATTTGAATGTACTCATATAACAATTGATTTGTAATTAAATAAATTAAGCAGTAATTGTGCCCTTACTTCTCTGTATGTTTAACGTTGAGTGTTTTAATTTACTTTCAAAAATGCTCTCAGTAAATGTAGTATTAGGCAATAAGCCTGACTTAACTTGACTTTACTTTTTTTTGCTATATAATTTAAAAACTTGGATAAAAATGTTTGTTTCCAATAGAGTTTACCTAAATTGAAGGCCTTGAATTGGGGCCAACCTGGTTTTACTCTGTATTTTAGTAGATCTCAGGTGTCTTGAGCTCAAAAAATGTTAATATGACCACTGCTGAAATAACATGTTAAATCATTTATGTCTGGCCCAACTTTGCAAAAATTAATACAATCAGTCAACTTATTTTTTTTTACAGTTACGGTAGTACTGAGGTGCAAAAGCCCAACCAACCAGAGATGGCATGTTCCTATTGCAACTCACTAGAATTAAATACACCTCCATCCTATTACAGATAATGTAACCAAGTCCTTAACCGTTTCCAGTTTAATTTACAGTTAGTGTTTCTTAAAGCCATAATACATATGCTGTTTTTTGCTGAAATAAAACAGGCCATTTCCAGAGTAACAGCGGCTGTAATCTTTATCTCACATGCAGCGACAACATCTAGTGTTCCACTTCATTGTTAGATAAAGCCTGCTGCGGCACACTGAGCACAGTGGCTGCCTATATTGTTTCTTATTTATTAGCATGAGCGGAAATGTTTCACCATAAGGTCCAGCCCGCAAACAGTGGCCATACATCGTGTTGTGGGACGCAGTGGTGCAACAGTGGAAACATGAGCCGAGTCAGAGGAGAGCCATAGATCCCATTTACACATGGGATTAGAGGCTAATGTTTATCGGCTGTTTTATCTCGATGGAGGGGAGCCTATGTTAATGGAAAATGCACCCAGCGCTGGGGCCATGTGACCGGATCAGAGAGACCACCTCCGGCGCTGGACTTGGTTACAGAATGAACAAATTGTATAAGACAGTATCTGCTCATGATATAAAAATAAAATCACATCAGACTCTGCTTGGGCTCTGGACAAGATAATGTAATGGAAAAAGACATTGTTAATTTTATAAAAAAGACCCAGAAGTTACTGCTGCAACACACTGCTGCAAAGCCTAGTTTGCTTTTCAATAGAGATTGTACTGCAGATGTACTTGTGTATTTTTCAATCAATAGACCTCCCACTTTCACGCCTACACTTTTTCCATATAGTGCCTAAAATCATCATGCAAGCCACTTACATGGACATTTTTCATAAAAGATCTGCCTTTGTTTACAAAATTATCCCTGCCCACACAAAAAGGTTCGGCAAAATATCCCCATCCACACTCGACTAGGATAACACGGAAACAACATTTTCATCTGACAGGGTATTAATGTGTTTGGACAGCTGATGGGGTTGAATAGTGACATGGCCTCAGTGTGGACATGAAAAACTCCATTTTACACAAATACTACCATATCCAGGGTTTTTAACAATCATTCTGTAAGTCCATTCTAAAAACCCAGTTTTTCAATCTAAAATGTGCTCTGCATCGCTTGATTCTCCAGATGTTTCCATTTAATAGCAGGCTTAAATTGTGACAAAAACAATCCACGTTGCATGGTTTCACTTTTATAAACCATTTGTGCCAATTTTACTGCGACCATTTCCACCGCAGTGACTTTAGGAGTTTGTTTTTCCACACCGTAGACTTCAATCCTCTGATTGGGGAATCTGAGGAGAGTGAAGGCACAATGTGCACACCAAGCCACAAGTGGCTGTTTTGTAGCTTTCCCCCAATTTCTTGCACACTTCTTCACCATGTGGCTGCGTTTTTTTAGCAAGCTGGCTTTGGAATACAATGAGAGGCTTGGGTGTTTTTTTTTTTTTTATTTGGTTGTGAAAGTAGTCTGTCTGAACATATATGCACGTATTGCTTTCAACTCATGTGTGATCCGGGGCTTAAAGCCTGTAAGTGTGGTTCTGTGTTAATGGCATGCGTTTGAGGCCAGATGGTTTGTCCCCTCTAACACACCTCTAATGCACCCTCCCTCTCTCCGGATGCACTGGCAACACTAATAACAACTGTATGTGTGTGTGGGAGATGGGTAGCAGAAACGTGTGAATTGTCTGCCCCCTAGTGGTTAATATCAATATATCAGCCCTCACACTGGACCTAAAGGGCTGAAAAATGAGGATGGACAAACACATTCTGGAGCTTAAACTTTTTATGGCTAAAATGGCATTAACAGAGCACCCAATTACACATGCAGTTCACACTTGACTGATGACCTCAAAAAAATATTAGAGTATGACACTTTATCAGTGTTGCAGGAATATTCATAGGTAAATGTTAAAAGGAATGTGTTTTACAGCAGAAAAAAGGTCAGTACTATGTTGTTAATAATCTATAATTACATAACAGCTTTTGCATTTGCTAATTTGTGAAAAACAAATATTTATACAATCAATCTAACTCATTTATTTATGGTTGAACTTCTGACACTCATAATTATACTAGATTGGCGCAGTGACAGTCATACCCTCTTCACTTTTAAAATGCACGGTTAGTCTTTTTGCCCTCAAACCGGGCTGATATTTTATGTACCTTTAACTGCCGGAGCAGACAAACCAAGGCCAAACTGAGCACTGCTGTAGAAGAAGCACATTTATGTTTCCTTTCAGATCACAATCTGGCATTGAGCCCTAGACATTTATTATCAAAATAGATTTGGTAATTTGTAGAAAATTTACTTATTATCCAATCTATTTCTGCTTTGTTTATAGACAGCAACATGTCCCTACAGAGCTACCATAGGTGCTCACAGGCTGTATATGGGAAGGGTGTGGGTATTTATGGTCCATAGTCAATTTCATTTTTGTTGGGCAAACATTTAAAGATTAAGATATTAACTTGAGAAGCAGTTTTGGAAATGTGCCATTCTGTACTTTGCCGTTTTGTATCATCAGCTCATATCACAATGTTTTAATAGTAAATAGTTTAATAGTCCGATGTCAACCGTAGACTCCACAATGAGGAAATAAACTATGAAAAACAACAACTGCAGAATGCAGATGATTAGTTTTTGCCTTTTTCTTCTGGACTCTTTTTAAAGATGGTACTGTGTGAATGTGGAATTAGTCTTCACAGTGTCAGAAGTACACCACATCTGTGCACGCCATATCCTCCCCCTGAGGAGTCAGCTACAGGGGTGGAGGAATATCTCCATCCTTTTATTCTGGGCCTCTTTAAGAGCACCAATTAAGATGTGTGGAGGCTTTTATTTGCCAGATTTCTTTGCATTCGACTTTGCCTATTCATCTTCCCCACTGTGACAGTTGTTACTTTACATATTCAGTGGCAGGTAGCCAATCAGAGCACAGAGAGTGAGAAAAAGCTTGTCTCTCAGCAACCCCGCAGCATGTGTACTGTTGATATGCAACGTTTTTGATTAAAAGCAGACAAAGAAGTGCTTCAGATCTTGCTTTAATTATGGTGCGGTACTCACTAGCCTATTGTGCACTCACGCTGGTCTTCATTTTGCTTCAGTAACAGCAAACATTTTTTAAGTGGAGGTGGGCGTGTATGTGTACACTAATATTCTGTCTCATCTTGTTCTCCCGGATCTCTCAACGGAGTTCTGTTTCATTTGAAATAGGAAATATTTTCATTCGAAGGGAGTCCTTAAGAGGTTTTTCTGTGATGAAAATCTTACATTAGTGTACCGTCTAGACATATCCCGAAAAATTTGACAGAGAAATCAAAGAAATTGGATCGTATGTTATGTAAAAGGAACATAATCTAAATGGTTTATAGCTTGGTTTTCGAAACAGACTGCGCACATATTAAAAGCACTAAACTACCTTACTACATCGTCAACGGGACATCTGTTCTTTGCCGTTCACTGTCTTTGACCTTTCTATGTCCTCATAATTCTGTCTCTCATGCAAACATAGTACAATCGATGCAGGCTGAAGATAATGAAATGGGAAAGCAATGCACTCGAAAATGAAAAAGCCAGATATTTTAGACCGAAATTTTTGCTCCTTTTGCGTTGCTAATGGGGCTTCTAATCCTGGGAGAGCAGTTATACATCATAAAGGGAAACTCCATGGCATCTCCATGACAGAAAATGACCAACAAGGGGATAGCGGTGCACAATAAAGCGTGGAGAAAGGAAGGCGCTTGATGCTAAGGGGGAGGGAGATCCAGGCTTGGGAGAATAAACAAGAGGCCTAACAAAAGCCTGAAGGACCGGAGAGGAGGCACTTGGGTGTAATTAAAGTGGCCAAGTTGAAAGGCTGCACCCTGGTTTCATTTCCAAGGTTCCACATATGGAAGCTTTACGAGTTTGAATACATCCAGCGTAGAAGAACAAAAGAGGTGCCAGAGTCAGCGGGAGAACTGCAGGCAGAGGCTACAAATGTGTATGAACACGAGTGCAACTCTTGTTTATGTCGGCCAGAAATCCTGCTGGAGTGTCCTCGTGGGGGGTTGTACTGGGCCAGTATTCCTTTTGCCAGGAAGCACTGAAAGCAAATGTTTCAATGTTTTAATGTAGCCAGCGTTGCCTTTATTTGGGAACATATTGGAGAAGAATGGCAACATGTTTAACAATGGTAATATTTGGGTCCCCTGTAACCTGTGTGATTAGGACCAGCAGTTATGGCCAAAATGATATCACCTGCTTTCTGTTGCCAAGAAAACTGGGTTTTTAGTATAACTGGGCACTGCAATGTTAGTGTGAGTTCACAACATATTCCAAGCACGTCATCAAAATGCAAAATATATCATTAACGCAAAATTTGCAAATACAAAGCAAATACACACAACATGGAATAATAAATAGATAAAAATGTTTAATAGTAAGCTATGTTAAAAAGGTGAGTTAAATATTTTATTTTAAAAGTACTGAGCAACAATATAACATTTTCCAGACTTCCACAGACTAGCAGCCAAAAAAGTAAATGATGCTTCTCCATCTTTAGTCCGGACGCTGGGAACAACTATAAGTCTGATACCAGTTGATCTTAGGATCCTCTGAGGTTCATATGGAGTTATTAGCTCAGATAAATACTTTGGACGTAAACCTTACAGTGATTTATGGACAAGGAGAAGAATTTATAATAAATTCTTTGTGCAACTAGAAGCCAGTGGAGTGATTTTAGTATTGGAGTGATATGGTGACTTTTTTTGGTTTTTGTAATTAATCATTTTGGGTTAATTGTAGCTGTTTAATGGCTGTCTTTGAAAGACTTCCGTGAAAATTCCATTACAGTAGTCCAGCCATTTATGGACTACTTTTTCCAGGTCCTGTCTGGACATAAAGTCTCTGAGACGCGTAATATTTTTTAAATGATAAAATGCAGATTTTGTTATCGCTTTAATGTGACTTAAAATTCAGGTCAGATTTGAGGATAACACCATAACTTGATGTTTACTTATCAAAGACAGACTGTTTACAGAACATTTGTCTTTCTTTTTATAGATCCAAATAGTTTCAGTTTTATCATCATTTAACTGGAGGAAATTTTGATGCATTCAATGAATTCTTTCATGTACTATAAGAGAGATTCAATAGTAGAGAGATCATCTGGAGTGACGCTTACATATATTTGTGTATCTGCATACATATTATAGGAAACCTTAAGTTTTTCAAATTATATTAGTTAAAGGCTGTATGTAGAGATTAAATAAAAGAGGACCGAGGCTTGAGCCTTGAGGCACTCTGCAAATTACTGATAAACACTCAGATGAACAGTCGCCAAATGACACAAAGCAATCTTTGTCACAGAGATAGTATTTAAACAAGTTAAGGACCATGTCTGAAAAAACAAATATAAGTTCAAACCTATGTAGTAACGTACAGTGGTCAAAGGCCGCAGTGAGATTCACTAAAATCAATCAATCAAATATACTTTATTGTCCTCAAAAGGAAATTTTTCTTAGGCGCAGTGCCAAAGCAGCAGCAGAACAGACAGTACACTGACACACAACAAAAAGTACATCGTAAATGTACAACACAACATACCTACAGCAACAGTACAGTAACCATACGTAACATATATACATAATATATAGGTAGGCTGTATAGGTAGGCTTAAGGCTTGCTCCTTCTAATTAACATAACAAATTTGTCTTAATGGTTTGAGAAATGATAATTAATTTATTCCCTGCCACATGTCTCATCCATATTCAACATTACTGCGCCCCAAAGTTACCACTACCTGCAGGAATCCACGGGAAGCTTTTTACAATTTCCTGAAGACTCCAATAATTGGAACATGTTAAAAGGAAAGCTTCCTTCACTTTGAACTTTGCCCTTGTGAGGTCAGCGCCGTCCAACTAGCTTCCCAGTAAAAAAATTCCTGTGCCTTTCATGTTAAGCTCAACAGACAGAAGAGGCTCCCGTGAACTTTGAAGTTCATCTTTGATCGGCACATCAAATGACTTTGGTGCAAAATAACACTGTCAGAAATGAGATGCATAATTTTGGGGACTGTGGAAGAGCAAGCAATACAGCGCTGGTCCTAAATATGGTGGGCTGCATTTACCAAAGGTTTGTGTGTGCACAAAATAGGTAGCCCATACAAACAAATGGAGAAAATGAGTTTAGTAAGCATGAGCAAGAACTGCATATGTAGCTGATTATGCACCTTTGCTCTAAATAATATTTAAAATAGAGTATATTTCATCAGGCTGTATCATGTACAGATAAAAATGCAAATAAATATTCTTACTTGCAATTAGAAACCACCAGCAAATGTGCTAAAGATGTGTCAAAATATAGCATTATTGCGCCTCTCATGGATTAATATGTGATTGCATAAGCTAAAACTGCATTTAATGTTAGCATGCTGGAAAGTGCAAACTGTTGTGGCTGTGGTATAACGACAGTTGTTGTGCAAAGAGAATGCATAAGAAATATGAAATAATGCAAGAAAAACCCACACCAGTGATGCACGCAAAACCTCATTTTTTTTTAATCATACTCACAATTTACCAATGTTTATTTGCATCATAGTGAAATAGGCCCTTTGTATTTTTTCTTTCTATTTTATACCTAAAGTGAGTTGATGGCTGCCTTTGATATTGAAGAAAACTATATAAAACAATTGCAGCGTTCCCATTTTCCCTAAAATGCATCACTGTCGCCCTTTCTTGTCTGTTTTTTCTATAACGTGTGGCGTTTTCCATCAGAATTACTTGTGTTGTTGAGAAACACTTTTGCATGATCACACCTTCTTTATGCTGTAAGTACATCTGACAGCACCAAATGGGCTAACATAGCGAGTGTGGGGCTCAATCACAAACGCAGCGGGTGGACAGACACCACAAGCAGCAGAATAGGATCTGTCTTTGTGTCTCTTTCTCCCCTGCTTTTCGTCTCCTGTGTGATTTAAAGTGCTCTTTTCAGGCCTCTATCACTAATGTACCCAATGGGATCCTATTGTTAATGTTGCTATTCCCTTTGTGTGTGATTCTATCTGTTCCCAAAAGACTGTCCTGCAAAACGATAGGCGGCAAACAGTGGCGGCTCTGGGATCTCTTTATTTGCGTTTTTTTTACTAGGTAATTATGGAAATAATACTTCTTTGTTTTGGCTTTTCTCTACTGAGCGTCCAGTTCATAATTAATTGGTAGCGTGAAGGACCGGCCAATTTAAAAACCACAAGGGAGGGGTCGAGGTGGCTTGTTTTATTGGCTGGTGTCTGGTCGGGGCAGTAGGCAAGAGGAGCATCTGAATTAGATTAGATTTAATTAAGGCATGGGATCCCCTTGACGACACACTGTTACATATAAATAGGCTGTGTGCCAGGCCGCCTCTTGTTGGGAATTCAAAAGTGCACACTGCTAAATATTCGCCCAGGCCTTGAAGGTCAGGTACTCACAGGAAACATGCAGCACGGTGTCTCAAGAAAGGAAACAGCACAGAAAGACAACCTAGAAGCTTGGATGCCAGATTTCACATTGTTTATGAAGTCTGAGCATAATGAGCTTCACTGAAACTACGCTTTGCAAGACAATCTTAGAAGATTTTTAACAAGCTTCTGTCTTAAGCCTCATGTAAAAGAGTAGTAATTTTTCTTCTTTATGGGTACAGACAGTAATATTCAAAAAGTAAGTTTTCAAAAATGCCTGCGGTAAAAAAATAAAAGTATAATAATAATAATAATAATAATAATAATAATAATAATGATGATGATGATATTTATTTGATTGAGACAGTGCAGACACAGCCACATGAATGTAAACATGCCAGATTGTAGCCTTAGACTAATTTCCATCTGTTGTCCCACATTTCTCACACATTCCTAAACCATTGCTGTGTCATTGGAGGCAAGGTGGGTTCGGTGTCTTGCCCAAGGACACAACAACAATATGAACCGCCAACCTTGCGGTTATAAGACATTTCATTTTATTAAATTTTTATCACTTATTTCAGAAGTGAGTCCACAGATAACCCTTTGCTCCAGGCCTTGACATTAACACCTGCCAAATGCAGGTAGATGTCAGCTTTGGCAGGTGACACAGCCTCTTCCACTAGCCACTTTGGCAGGTGGGATTTTATGCATTTTCCTATAAGCGTTATTTGCAGGGTTTCTGCTTCGTTTGGTGAGACCAGCCCCACCCACAATTAGTACACAACGTCTTGCTTCTTTACTCTTATATCTCTGCATTTAAATAGTCTAAGTGCTGAGTTAAAAAGCGCGGAAACTCTGCATCCCCTTCTTGCGGCTCTGACTTACATGCTCACTCACTGCCGAGCAGCTCGGGGGAAATGCGTGCTCACGCCAGAGCAGAGTGGACTTGGAGAGGTCACAGTGCAGTGGAGGCAAGAGATACGCTGTTTATTTTAGCTGTTGTGTTATATCACTTTGTTTGCAGTGTGACACAATATACTGTATATCAGTAAATTTTAATCAGCAGTGTATCACAGACTGCTGCTGAAAACTTGCTAGTAACAGGAATAATAAATAAAATCCACCTTACTTTTTGAAGACCATTACACCTTTATTTTATAAAATTTCTTACTGTCCTAAGTGTATTCATATTGCCTCATCATCTTCTATAAAAAGGGTGTCTTTTATTGCCACTTTATTTGACGTACAGTTCAAGCCTATAATTTTCAGACTCCCTTTGCTTTACTTTTGTGCTTCTCTGGGCTCTCGTCCTGGCTTGTATACGTTGCAGTAATCGCTGAACAAAATATTCCCCAAGAGCCTGTGAGACTCTTGGATGACTTCAAATGCTCTACAGCGCAGCGTTTTCAGCGAGGTCTGATTCTTACAGATGGATGTAAATTCAGACTATTGATTGAAGTCTGAGATGGCCCTTAATGGTTGTTTTCTGGCAGGATTTTGTGGGCAGTATCCTGGCTGCTGGACAACCCTGCGTGTTTCATGATGCATCAAAAAAAATATTGTTCAGAGGGCAGGAGTGTATGTTCAGCAACAACATACAGTATAAAGGCAAAAACAAAATATAGAAAGCAACCCGACTGTGTTTAAACTTTTTTGAGGCACACAGAGGTTTGATGCTTACAGGCCCCTGAAGCATTAGCGTAATATTAAAACAAAACAGCAAAGTACTTTTATGTAGCTCATTCCTCATTAGCACAGACTCTCTGCAGCTTTTTAATAAGTGCAGCTTTCCTTTGTTAGGACTCCACCTCTCCTTAACCCTTAAACAGCTACAACATGAGAGATAAATACAAATTATATTTTCATAAACGCATGCCAACAAACTAAATTTTTTATTTGATCGCTTCAAATATTTTAACTTATGATGTTTCAGTTTTTTTACATATCCACAATCAATAAATATGACCAACACTTGCAGTAGCTTAACAGACTTGTGTTTCATGTGGCCAGGCCTTAATGTTTTAAGACATTGAATTGTAAATGCGATTAATTGTTCAGCCGTACTTCATACAGTCCTCAAGAGTATGTTTGTTCTATTGCATGTGGTCTGTTGAAGGGTTAACACAATGGTACATGCTGGTACACAGCTAAAACACCATTTACATGTGCCGGACACAAGTGGCTGACTGAAATTATCACTCTGGTATTATCCGTCAGCAGAAATGTTTAAGTGCTATTCCCTGGCCTCATCTGGAATAATAAGCTGCAGTGCTCTCTGGCATCACAGTGGTCCCTTCCCTCATTCCAGCCTCTACATGCAGATGGTTTTTTTACTGCTGGCCACAGCTTTCTTTCATCATTCCATTCCCCAGGCGTCTGTGTAGTGCAGAAAAGCTCTTCCTGTGACAAACATGGTAATCTTTGTCAGCCCCTGGTGCTACTGCACTTTCTCTCCTTTTGAACGAACAACACTTCGCGTCGTGTTTTATCTCATCGGCTGGAAGCGGTTTTGGCCTCACAAAGAATTATTTAGCCCACATGTCTCTATTACTTTCCTTGCGTTAATAATACAAAGTGGGGTCCCTGTTAAAAAGGTCCCAGGAGTAGCCTTTATGTTGAACACAACGTTTCATTTGTTTTTCAGTAGCTCTGGGGACCCACAGCGGTTATATACGGCTCTCATCTATGAGAGTGTCTGCCTGTGTTAAGTCACAAAACATTTCTCTAAAATGAACCTGAAAACAATTTGTTGTTCAATATTTATGTCTTTCACCTTCTCTTCCATCTTCATTCCACAGGGCTCCCATGTGTCTTAAAAAACCTAAAAAACATGATCATTTAGAGCAGAGTTTTTCAAATCATAGAAATAATCCAAACATTATTCAAGTGTGAGAATCTCCTGGCAATAATTTGTATTTACAATTTTTACAACATTACATTTGACCATAAACCAAAATTATTGATTCTTTAAGTCTTTAAGGTGCATTGTGTCAAATGAACACATTACATCAAGCACAGATCAGTCAAATATGTATCTAGGACCTCAAAACAACACACATTTGTCTCTCTAGTAAAACTTGACAGCTGGCCGAAAAGCAAATACTGAGAACTGCTAAAAAAGACCACATGTACAAACGTTTTTACGGTATTAAAACTAAAATAATTTAAGGATAACAGATCCAGAGCATAGTTGTGTTCATTTAGCCATTCTAATTATTTTTCAATTATATACTTTGTATTATAAAAAGATTTAGTTTGAGTTCTGTGGATTCAAGTTGGATTTTCAGGGGACAGCACCAACATATGCCTCTTTGAAAGCCATACACTCAGTCAGAGAAACTGCATACATGCATAAACCTGCCACGTTTTGGATGAACATTTACGATCGGCCTTGAGAATACACATTTGAATGATTTCAAATGTTTGTATTTTGTGGTAAAAAGTTCAACAGTGTTGCTCTAAAAAGAGTACCAACCCTGTTTCCTTCTTTTTACAGAGTCCCCAGGACAGGACTTTGTGACCCTGGACTACCGTCTGCGCTACTATCCCAGCATCACCTACGCAGTCATCGGCAGTGCGGTCATCTTTGTCCTGGTGGTGGCATTATTGGCACTGGTCCTCCACCATCAGAGAAAACGGAGCGTCCTTCTTCCCAGAGGGGTAAGAGGGAGCTCCCTTCCCCATCACCACCAGCCCCTGCTGCTGTCCCGCCTGGTGATCTTAGACCGCAGCCACCTCCATCCTGGAGCTGCAGGTCTGTCTCCCAGCAACAACTCAGCAGTCGGACAGTACAGCTCCACGCCTCAGGCCCTGCAGCTGCTGTCTGGCACGTTATACCCCTCCCGACTCTCACTGGACTCACCGCCGTCGTACTCACAAGCCGTCCTGGATTCCAGGTGAGAATAGGAAATGGGTTCAGACACAGCCTTTTATTTGCTCATGACATGGAGCATGCTTACTGGCCTTGCCTTTTTGAGTTGTGTGTTAGTCAGTATGTTCACATGCAGGTACAGAAATTTTAAGGATTGCCTTGCTGCATGTAAACACCTGGCGTCGACTGGGTTCAGTCATTTGAATTTTGAATGAATCAGGCTTAACGTTAGCTCTTTTTTCTTTTTAACGAAGGCGAAATGCTCTTAAATACAAAGACCACATAAAAGCAGCATTAGCCTGAGTGGAGTGCTGGTGATGCTGAACTTCAGTTCTCTCTTGTGCCTGCACACTCTGACAAGAGGGAGAACTCCAGCTGAGAGTGCTTAATCGAGTTATGAGCACATTAATGTGTCTGTATTTATTCTGTTTTATGTATTTATTTAACATGTTGGTGTGAGTGTGTTTTCTGCTCCTGTCAAACAAATTGCCCCTTGGAGACAATAAAGACCGTTTGAACCTTGAACTTCTGAATGTAAACGAGTAACAAGATCCTGCTCTGGTCAGTGCTGGCACAACACTGTGATGATGCCATAATCTGATTCATTCAGATTATTTTGACTGATAGGACCACATAGAATAGAAATCTAGAATTCTCTCACAGTGCTGAAGTTTGTTTGGTGTTTTACTTTTACAAAATACTATAACCTAGCTATAACTATAAGTGTCTCCCGAGAAACAATTAGTTGTGCAGTGGCAATAACCAAACTAAACCAAATGCACACAACAATAAATAAATTTTAACTACATGGCAATAAAACATTTTAAGTAGCTAAACTGACTCTGTCTATACACTATACCACTTCTCACAGAAACCCAAACCAAGCTTGAGCCTTAACTGCTTATTGAGCAATAACTTTGAGGGAGACTATTGTACCTGTGAAATCACTGCATTGTTCTCTAACATAATATCAAAAAAGTAAAAATATTAACCAGCTGTTATTATATTGTATTCTGACTGTGTTCTGTTGTCGTAGTCGGCCTCCGTGGTTTGACCTGCCCCCTCCTCCTTACAACCCGGACGAAGAGGTTCCTTCCGACTGCGAGCTCCCTCAATATGAAGCCCGGCCTCAGGACCCACCGATACAGCTTTTTGTCCCCTCAACACCCAGAACTGTGAGCTCAGGCAGGGAGCCCAGGACTGACTCCAGACAAGAGTCCAACCAGCTGTAGAGACTGTAAAGACTTGGACTTGGTACTCTGCAGAACCCGAGGACCATAGAGACTGGGCAGCAGCAGCACATTACTGAGGCGTATCTCTCAACTTGTTGCATGGCCCTTTGGCTGTGAGAAGCACTGGACTGAGACTCGCGTTGTAAGTCGGCTCCCCCTTCTGGAGTCAAGGCAGCATTACAGTACATTGTCAGTTGATTGTCTCATTCATTTGAGTAAAATTTAAACAATGCTTTCATCAAGAAGAGTGTTACATGGTATTATAGTTATCTTCAAAAGCAGCTAAATCTATGTTTTGACATATTTTTATAGTGACATATTCCCTTTTGATTAAATTAAATCTACCACTTTTTATAGTAAATGGTTTTAAAACAACAAGCTGTTGCTTTTCTTTATCACTTTTAGAGTAATGTAAACTGAAATCAATGCTCCACAGTGTTTTTTGATGCATACTGATTAGTAATACATACTCTTTTGAGAAATGTAAATGACATTATATTTCACGGGATATTTCATTACTTTTTTAAACTGTATATTGCATTTATTTGATAAAATGTATAATATGTAGGATTGATATTTACAGAAACCCATTTATCCCACATTAGGAACAAACTGTAACCAACGTTCCTCCGTGTTAAGATTTGTGCTTGCAATGTAAGAAAATGTCAAATGATTCAGTTGTAAATGCACAAAAGGTTAAAAAGTAGTACACGTTGTGCTTTTAATACAGAAAAATATGTTAGGGTTTTGCCTTGTTGTGTGTCTATGAATTGTGCATGACGAGGGTTTAGAATAAAAGACAGTAGATGTCAATGAAAACTAACATGCAAAAGACATGATCAAAATGTGATAAATCTAAAAGCATAATGTTTTCATAATTTTGCCAGACATATAATATTAAGTCCTTGTTGTACTTAGCTACTGTGAGTAATGAAAAACCAGCTAGTTTACAGCATCATGGGACATGACAAAAGAGCAAATTACTGCATGCCACAATTTTAAGTTTAAACTCATGACAATTGAACCCTTATTTTTCAGACAAATCTTAAGACGTTTAGCCTATTGTGCTTTACAAATGATTATTTTACACAATCACAAATCTTGACATTCTCTCAATGGGGTTTGCAAACATTCAACTAGAAATCCTGCCTTTAAATTCGAACTCAAATTAGAACAAAGACCATTAACAAGTGACAAAATGAAACTTGCTGCCTATTGTTACATTCCACTCCATCTCTTTGACAAAACAAATGTACGTTTTATTTGTTCAGACCAATAATCATTTTATAGCGCTCTGTTAAGGCCTTGTGTGTCAGTTCGGCCTTAAGTGCCTTTGTTTTGATGGATACCATGCCTTTATATCAAAGCTCACCAGCCTGATCTAATCAAAAGACACCAAAACACATAACAGAATATCTCCAGTGAGATCACATTTCTGCCAGAGATTTATATTTCTTTATTTCCCACAGCCTTTATAGTATTAGACGATGACTGATGACACCCATATCTGAAGGATCTGCTTTTGTAAACATGCTGTGTTTGTAGAGTATTGTTCAACTCTGCTATGTGTGGCTAAAGAAATGTATTTAATAGTGAAAACTACTATGTGTTAAGGATGAATGTGTATCAATGTAAATGTCTTTAGCACTAGCTGTGATTATGCAGGTACAATAAAACAATCAAACCAAAGTTAATCATTACTGTTAGCCTTCTGATCTATTCCACTGTGCATAGGTTTATTGTTTTTGAATTGATTCCATCTCATTTGCTGTAAAACTGGAAACATTTCTCAGGATAAGAACAGCCCTTCCTTGTTTCTGGATTGCCTGTGTGTTGGAGGTTGCTTTCCTTTCCCTAATCATGTTTGTTTATCCTCTGTATATTGTACATTTAAAGTAATATAAAAGTGTAAATCAATTTTCATGTGTGTGGGTTTTCTTTAGGTTTGTAATCAACATGTTAAAGTATTGAGTAGTGTGTATAATCAGCTCAAAATAACTTAATATGCATTTGTCTGTCTCAGAAAAATACACATCTGAAGTTCCATAGAACCTAATGGAAAGTGTAATTTCTAAACTGAACTACTATGTAACTAAATTATTCTGTTCACATCCTCTGTAAGATGTTGATGGAATTGTAATCTACGTAATGTTATTCCCATTCAATCACAAGGGTGGGGTTGATTGGCACTTCAGTTGGACGGACCCTTCCTGAGTCCTGAGCAAGTCGCTCAGATTTTTGCCTCTGACATGATATTTTTCATGTATTTCTTATTCTCTTTATGTTCAGTCATGTTGGACCTAAGAAAGTTCAAGTGTGTCAATGTTCCTGCCTGACACAAAATGTAATAATAAACAGGTTTCTTTATCTCCAGCATCATTGCATCATCAAGAACCACCTGGGGAACCTTTCATGGAGAAATGACAAGAAGCTGTCAATGTAACACAACAGAAGAAAAAAACAATTGATAATTCTTTCATCAAAAACACGTCTTTGTTTTTGTAAAAATATTTATAAAATTGTTTTGTTTTGCAATTGTTGGATAGCTGCATACCCAAAAAATTCATTTATTAAGTAACAAAACTGAGGCCGATATTTATATATATAAATATATATTTTTATATATATATATATATATATATATATATATATATATATATATATATATATATATATATTTTTTCCGCTCAGTGACTGCAGTTTCTATTTTCACCCACAGGTGTCACCATGTCACTAATAGATGAAGCAACAACTGGTTTTGAAATCTCTTTAGCTGTTGTTCTGGCACTTTCTGTAACACTTGCTTATTTACATTTGTTCATACTCACAATTCCATTGTGATTTTATGCAAACATTTACATCTACCTCTACTAGCAACTATATTCATAATAAATGTCACTTATGTAAAATATATAGTCCCCCATGACCCTGCCCCCCATCTTAATATCCGCATGACATTATAATCCATCAGATACGATACTATCGCAGCCTTTTCCACATCACTCTACCTGTCGTATTCTTCTGAGAGGCCATTATGCCGCTCATCTTTTATCACCCCTCCCTTTTTCTCTTTGTGGTTTGCCCCTTGCTCTTTTCCCTCATCTTCAGATCTGATGCTGGAGGCCCATGTTTGCTTAGCCCAAGCCCTTAACTATACAGAGTTTAATTAAAAGGCTGCACACTCCTGTGTGTCCGCCTCACTTTGTCTCTCTCTGCCAGATGGTGAACTGGCCTAAAATTTCAATATTTCTGGAGCAAACAAGGCAAAAAAATCTGTGCTAGAAAGCTTTGAATATGGAAAGGAGAAGTAAGGGATAAAGTCTGCATGTTATTAGGGTAAAATAGTTGAATAGTTAAACAGACATGATGACTGTTATAGAATGAAGTAGAGTAATACGGCTGTCAATGTCTGCTTTTCAACAAACGGCAAATAAAAAAACGTTAAAGAAGTTATTCCCTCCTTTATCCAATCTAAAGGGAAAATTTGTTTATTGAATTACTTTGGATTGACATTACTCCATTTTTTATTTTTTGCTTAAATATTTTTGTGAAGGAGTAAATTTTCTAGTTATTCTTTAAGCTAAAGCAATGTACAGGCACAGACCTTTTTGTCATATTGGGTACAGCAACAGCTTTCGAACAAACAATATTTGATAACAACTTCATACACTTCATATGAAAATACTTTAACTGTAACTGTTCTATTATAAACGTATGTTTCTGTTCCTAAAAACAGCTAGAGGCTACTAGGGCTAAACAGAGGAGGGAAAAGATGATGTTGTTTGGGTAATGTTAATAGGAAAGTGACCATCTGTACTCTGCTGTAGCCTATGCATGCTTTAGTCAGCTGGATGTAGCTAATGTATGGATGTCATTAATTTTACTGAACATCCTTTTAAAGTTAAATTAGCCATCTTTGCTTCTTTGGCTGACATTAAAATGCAATGCTAACCTCAAAATCTGAAAGGGAACTAGCCAAAATGACTAATAGGCTACTGCTCTTTTAAGGTGAGGACACATGTAACAAGTGTAACAACAAGCCAAGATAAATCAGTGAAGCTCTAACTGAGTGCCATACGTAGGGACCATGTTTCCCTATTTAATGGGAACAGTCCCACCTTTGAACAGACCCTGTCCTCGCTGTCCCCATTTTAACAAATACCAACAAATTTCAAAACAATAGTTGGTTACATATACTTATGTCACTTAATTTGTTTGCCATGGTTTGTTTTTACCCATAAACAACAATTACATTAAAGTTTAGGGCTTCACTAGGAACACGGGTGCATATAGTGTACTTATGTTTCAAAAAAGTGCTAGTTCTTTGGATCTTTTTTAATTACTTAGTATCTTCATATTCCCCAATGCAGATATTTGTGTTCAATGTTGATTAAACAATGGAATTATCATTGTTTTATATTGAGCATAGATTTTGGACTCATCAGTTTTGTGGGTTTGAGGAAATTGTCCCAGTTTGGAGCTCTGAGAATATATATGAAAAGTAACTCTAGGAATTACAACAGCAGGCTTGTGCAATGGGATAAATGGTGGCTACTAGTGCAAATGGATTGTTATGTTTTGCATGAAATATATCAGTAACCATGGATTTAGGTAACAGTAATATTATTTAGGCTACATAATGACGTGTAGAGTAAATGTAAGCAAATCCGAGGGATATGAATAGTAGCTGCATGTATTTACAGTGCAATTTAGTCAAGTCAAAAGATAAAAATGTACATATTTCCATTGGGGTGATAAACAATGCAATGTTTTAAATCAGTACTAACCATATGCGCAGATAAGATAACTCTTTTTAGTTACTTTTGTTTTTAATTTGCTTTTAGATAATGCTTCTCAAGAATAAAAATGTATAAATTGCCATGAATCTCAGCTCACTCGTCACAATGCTCACTCTCACTTGGCGGTGGTGCCATAGCTCTAGTGAACTGCAGATAAGACCCGGCTGTTTTCTCATGTAAATGCAGCGAGTTTAAAGGAGAAGGAGACTTCATTGTTAGCACCGAGCAGCTATGAGGAGCTCTGCCGAGGGTTTGGCCAGTGATGCCCTTATCAGATGAAGAGCAGGCCTTTGGAGAGAAGAAGGGGAGGCCCCGGGATGAGGGTCGGGCCCAGGCTGAGTGGGCCAAGGCGCAGAATAGAACAGCTGGCCGAGTCACGCGTGCAACCCCGAAAACACACACAAGCCAGACACGCTGAGCACGGTGGGAATCTCCTCGGCTAAGAGATCCACAAACACACGGCCTCTTGTGTTTTTATCTGCCACTGGCCAGCGAGTCTGAGCACATAATCACACACACAGCAGAAAGATAGAAAAAACAGCTCGCACTATTGCACACAAAATGCAATCTTTGAGCACAGAGTTCACAAATACACATTTCCATACTTCTTTACACATTATTAGGCTAACACACAAATATAGAAAGGAAAGGCTGAGGTTAAACGCTGCCTTGATTTGATCTAAATAAGCAAATCTGAGCTACTTTTGGCACATGGTTTCAGCTTGTGTTCAACTAAATAAAGTATTACAACATTTGAATGTAAGTATGTTTCATCTTCACGTAAGTCTTTATCACACCAGTTTGTTTTCAACATTATTTTTTTCCTTTTACGCCCCATTTTTATGCAACATTTTGTAAATTCACTTCAATAATAATTTGTGCCACTTTGACCTCATTGGCCCATTAAAATTGTTACCCCTGTTTAGTGTCATTTGTCTCCAGTTAAGGTGCAAAGTGTTCGAAATTTGATAGTCTTCAACAATTATTAACATTCCCTGAAAGAAAACTGAAGGTATTTTTATTCAACTGCAGAAACATCTAGACATCATTGGACATATTGGGTCATTGCAAAAAATAAATAGGATCCTCTGTAGCAAATATAACAAAATTATTAACCATAACATTAGACTAAACTATAAATACAACAACACTGTGGCAGGACAAAACTAAGATTAGACTAAATCAGGGTCCATTTATGGCTGAACCCGAAAGAGTGCAAGACTATACCAGGTTTAAATATAGAATCCAGGGTAAACCAGGACTACACCTGTTACTGAAAGTATAAGGCATGAGTTGCACCTCTGCACAAGTGCTACAGTGCAGTAAATGTGAATCAGTGAAGTTATGTACAATGTGTAACATCATGAACAGTACAATATTTTGAATCAGTGAATTGCCCTATTATTAACATTTTTCAAATATAAATTGTCAACTAAAAGGTTCATCAACAGCTCACATACCATAATTTGGTGTAGCCATAATCCAGACTGTTAGCTTTAACTCCATTTACCACTGCATTGTGTCTATTGTCCACATTGTCTCCAAATAAACATTTTAAGTTTAAGAGGCCATTAGCAAACAGCATTTTCTATCAGCAAACACACAATACAAGACTCAGAATTTACTATTAAATCCTTCCGAGTTACCATTTAATCCATCAACAACTCTGTCATTTATGTACATTATGTGTCAGACTACTAGAGTGTAGCCTTTATCCAAACTGTTAGCTTTACCTCCTGGGTACCTATGCATTACCAAACCTCAAACAATGCAACTTAAACGAACATTGACTTTTTGTGAGATGTTTATCATTTACTTTGTCCCCTTAGTTGTTTTAAAGGCCTTTAGCCTTGTTTGACTCAGCCATTATTCATTATATAACCAGTGCCTAACAAAACCTCAAACCTTGCAGGCTAAAGTTAGCAGTTACTTAAGTGTATTGTGGTGTTATGTGTGTGTTTTTTGTCTGCTTTGTCTCCAAATTAACAATTCTGGGGTCATTAGCAAATGCTATTTGTCATGCAGATTTAAAGACATGTTAGAGTCGACAAATGCTGAACACAAAGACAAACACAAAACTCAACTTTTTGTTTGATTGTGCTGTGGAAATTTGCAGGGCAATCATGCTTTTGCATGCATTGTGAGGTTGTAACAGTTTGTGAAAGCAAAAAATTGGCCAGTACTGTGTCTAATTGCATGTTTTCCTTATTCGCAGTGCAGGGAGCTTTCTCAGCCAACAGTTTTTCTTTAAAAAACCTCCTGAAGACGTTCAGCAACTTTAGCATTTTCTATGGCAATGATGTCTCAGCTAAATTTTACACATTATTATTATTTTCTTTAATTCCATAATGAACCTATCGTTGGTCAAATTATACTTAAAACCACTGAGTTAACATTAAAACCACACATACCAGTAGAACTGCACATTCCTCTCATATTTATTTATGCATGTATGCATCTATATGCATAAGTCAGACTGGCATTAGCAGCTGAAACACTAACACTTCCATGCTTAAGAATAGACCAGGCCACTGGCTCTTGTCCTGTCCCATTGAGGCCAGTGTTAAACACACAGACTAGCATGCTAATAAGTAATCCCTGAGGAACGGGCTACCTTTGTTCCGGGATGTCTCTCTCTAGGCCCTGGGTGACAGCTACCAGGCTGCCTGCAATCGGACAGGCAGCATGTTGCCAGATAGTGATCTCAGTGCTGCAGTTGGGATGCCAGCAGGTTGCCAGGCTCTGATAGGTATCTGATGAGCGCAAGATTGGCGTTTGCCCTGCCACACTTTGTTTTTTTCCCCCTCTTTTGGCTGTGATGCTCCATTGGAGGCTTGCTATGTCCTTCTGCTTTCTATGTGGAAAGTAAAAGTGTGGGTATTTGTCATGCAGCAGGTGGTCTGCATGCGTCAACAAAGATTTCTATAGACTCTGATGGACTACAGTAGGAATGGCATGAGGTCGCTACTGTTCCTGTTGGTTCGTGAGCCTCTTTCAGTGACCTCACTAACCATCCTAAGCATTTTAAATCAGGCTTTGAAGGCACAAATAATTGGCTTACATAGTAAAAAAAAAAAAAAAAAGACTGTTCCTATTGATGGAAGCAAGTCACTTTAATCCATTTTTGCAATTATCTGCTAAACGACAAGAACAGCTCACTAGAAGAAGGTTGAATAGGAGTTTGAGTTTTCTTTCCTTAAAATGGAAATATCTAAAAAAGGTGTTCCTGTGGTGATAAGCATTTCGGGGCATTCCGTGCTGCAAGGTGGGCCATGGAAGTGGGGAGCAAGCTGAGAGGACATTCCACAGTGCAAGGTGCAGTAAAGAGGCCATAGGAAGAGGAAAAGCCTAATCCTTTGGGAGTAAGAGTAATCCTTCTGATGGGATGGAATCAACAGGGAGACTAGGAGATGCTTAGGAAATTGATGGCACCCTCGTGCACCTTGTGTGTGGTATTCTGTGTTTTCAGGCAAAGGCAAAGGCAATGATTATTTTAAACAATTTGTCTAGCCCTGGTTCTATACTGTCTATGATGAAAGATGGCAGCCCTATCCCAACTGTGCACCCTCATCTGTCTTTTTTACCCCCAGAGAACTGAGCTCCACATACGGCGGCACCCAGAATGTGGCGCACAGAGCTGTAGAAAAGACGAGCTCACATTAAAAATACCACAAAGACAGAGTTGTTAAATTGAAATATGCTTCAAAGCAAATTGGCATACCGTGAGCTTATCTGAAATACAACTGACCATTCCTTTTACAGAGAGTTGGTTGTCAGACGCAGAAAACATCCTGGACTCCGTGTGGATCCATCAGGGAAAATGGATCTCCCACGATGCACAAAAGTGATTCCTTTTCCTCAATATGAGTACTTGTCTCTAACAATTCCCTCGTTGCAGCTACATTTTGCAGTACGCCTACCGCATGTCTAAATCCACGCACACACTTGTAGTGAGTAAACGGGAATAGAAGTAGCCTTTATGTCCACACTATGGTTTGTCATATTTTTTCCCAACTGTATTACTTATGTACCTACTTGGTTTTCACAATGCCATTGGTTGGTAATGGACAGACAAGTATAAGCACATTGCTAATTTGCATCAAAAACACAAATGCAACATAAATGGCACATGCATATTCTCATTTTTGTGCTTAATACTGCTATGTGTAAACCCAATCCATTAACAGTTTCTTGTAACACTGAGCTGTGTGACGTTTGCTGTCCTTTAAAATAAAAAAACCTCAATGCTGTCCCTGAACCTTGAAACAAGAACCTTGAAGAGTACAAAAGAATGAGCAAAAAATGGTTATTGGTCTGTAATGTAATGGCATTGCTTGGAATACAAAGATGGTCTACAAGGGTAAAGCCATTTTACATTTTCGATATGACATACATATAATAATGTGAGCAGTCTGGTAGTAAGTCACTCTTTTAGTTTGACTCTTCACACAGGATTCTACGCAATGTAAGGTTTGGTATTCTATTTGGATGCTCCTTATAATTTTGTAGAGGAACTTTTCAATACTTAAATGCAAATGCATATGGTAACAGTGTAGGCTCAGTTATTTATTGATTATAAACTTAATAAAGGGTTGCATGGTGACAGAGAGGTTTGTACTTCTGCCTAATGGCAAAAAGGTCAGTGTCATGGATCTTGTATTTTCACTATTACTGGTAATTTCTGTTAAAACTTAACTTATCCCCTGTTTTTATTAATTCGTGCATTTTGTGGCATAACAATCTCCTTTGTAGATTTTTAGCATGTGCCTACACATGGAATGCTAATTTCTTAGTTTTGCAAAAATCCCTACATTCTTCATTCCCAACAATCAGTATACTTTTCAGTAGTCATGTTCATAGTCTCCTTCTCTGCTCACTTTGTTATGAAACTATAAACTCTATACCTCCACGAGTGCACCCACCCGCCAACCGCAGTCACCCCACGCCTCGCACGACAGGGAGCACGACTCGGGGCCCCACCGTGGCCGCCTCCTTTGTGCCTACGACCCCCTCTGCTCCCCTTAGCTCGTCCATGCCCTCTGGTTTCATCCATCATATCTGCCCCCCTCAAGGCTCCATCAGATCTTGACAAAAGCAGCCGAGAAGAAAAGAGTGAAATAAAAAAAAGAAAAAGGCTGGAGGCTGGAAGAATACAGCCGCTGCCATGCAGAACAGTGCGGCGTCTTTTGTCCCTGTTCTTTGCCTGGTCTCTCCTGCAAACACACCCTCTGCTCTGGGGGAACAACAGCGCAGAGACTTGGGGGATGGACCCTGGGTGTGGTGCTATCTAAAGCGGTATAGTTTAGACCCCTTGAAGGCCCCCTGGTCACCAGCAGAAACCATGTGTAGAGCTGTCAAATAGGGCCGTCCTGGAACTCCCACTGCGTCCACGGGCACTCCCTCTGGAGGGCAGTAGGGGCCCCGAACTCTTGACTCCTCGGGTTTTAACCGAAGGCTCTCTGTGCTCTGCTGACTTGACCACTGGTGCTTCTCGGAGTGGAACGTTAAAACTCAGGTGCAGGTGGATTTATGTCAAAAGTTGTGTTTCAGACATTTTGAAATGCCACGAAAAGAAAATGCAAATTGGAGTATTAACGCCTGGGGGAAAATCGATAAAGCTTTCCAGGTGTTTTGTGTGGGAAAACTTACAGGAAACTTGCTATTTCTTATGATATCTTGCACTCTTAATACTGTTTCAAAGCACTTAAAAGAGTGCAAAAGTTCATTTTGTAAATCTAGAAACAGCTGACACGGTGAGTCTGGTGTTCACTTTATTTGTAAAAAAGCTTCCAACAACAAAACAAAATCCAAAATGACTAAGTGAAAGGGCAGCATCCATTTACACAGAACAAAGGCTGGTGCTCTTCAGTTCGTGTGGATGTTCTGTCGTGGGCCGTCCAGCCTTTTGTGGCCCAAGGACGAGAGGGAAGTCCCCGCTTGGTCACGTTCACACCCTCCGCTGATGGAGCACCTCTCACTCGGCCGTCATGGCTGTTAAGAAGGCAGGCAGCTGCGTGGGCACAAATGAAGAGGAGGACAAACAGAAAAAAACACAAGAAACACTGTTGAAGAAGGAAAGTGATGAAGAGAAAATACTCAAGTGGAAAAGCCAGTTGAGGAATGAGGCCAGAACAAAAGGAAGAGTTCAAATATAAAGCAGGAAAGAATAGAGTGTAACGTGGCAGGGTTTTTAATAAGGAAAGGTTAGCATTATTAATGAAGAGAAAGTCCAAAGTCCTGGATCCTGTTGGATTGTCCTTATCCAGTGTGCTACTTTATAAGACCCCAGAGACCCGAGGAGCAGAGTGTGAATGGGAGTGTGCCTTAGGGAAACAAAGAAAGGAACAAACCAGGTTATATGTGACAAGACTCTGTTAATTGGAGCCTTGAGCCAGCATTTCAAGAGTTTTACTGTATAGCCTGTATGTTTAGATTTGTAATGGAAGAAATTCAACTTTTATTGAGTTTTTTTCTTAGCATATGACAGCACCATGTGACATTAGAAAACACATATACAGTACTATTAATATACCTGAAGAATTGGCTGGCACTTTCAATTAATCCAGTGTCTATAATGCATTTTAATCAATTATGATTGCACTTTTTAGGCAATACTAATATGGTTAAAAGTGATTAATATTATAATGTCAGTGCTTGTAAGAAACATAAGCAGCCTTCTTATTTTGGCTGGCGATACATCTTTTGGAAGAGGCCTTTTGTATCCAAATGAAGTGTACAGTAAGTGAGTAGGTAGCGAATGGCTAAATATTTACCTGCTCTTTATATAAAAGCATTTAGGCTACACCAGCTAAAGCTACAAAACTAAAAAGACACTGGGTTTTTAAAACTTTGTTATCCGGAGCTTACAGAACCATGTATGTAAAAAGGAAAAACAACCCATGGAGGAGTCAGAGATTTCCTTGGATTATTTTAGAACTTCATCAGAGACTGTAATCTCACATTTAATCTCAATTTCATATTATAACATGCCAGAAAATTATTATTATAGAAGTTGTGCTCATATGTTTACATACCCTAGCAGAATCTGTGATTTTTTTCAGAGAATATGAATGATAAGACAAGCTTTTTTTCACTCATAGTAAGTGGTTGGGGGGAGCCATTATTTGTCAAACAACTGTCTTTACTCTTTTTAAATCATAATGACAACAGAAACTACCCAAATGACCCTGATCAAAAGTTCACACAAGTGACACAAACAAGTTTGATGGCTACTAAAAGTTGCTTGTAATCTGTGTGTGTGTAGAAAAGGTGAGTTTTTGGGCTCCTGACAGACCCTTGCAAATTTCATCCAGTGCTGCATTGACGTTTCTGTATTCTGAATCATTGGGGAAAGCAATAAGAATTGTCATCTGCTGGAAAAGGTAATTAAACTGTATAAAACAGGAAATGGATATAAAAAGAAATCCACGGAATTGAGAATGCCAATCAGCAGTGTTCAAATGAAACCAAACCAAGGTCAGGTAGACCAACAAAAATGTCAGCCACAACTGCCAGGAAAATTGTTTGAGATGCAAAGTAAAAACCCAAAAATGACTTCAGCTGAAATACAGGACTCTTTGACAGTCCTGTATTTTCAGCTGTATTTCAGTCCTATATTGACAATAAATGGTTTCACCAAACCACTAACTATGAATTAAAGAAAACTTTTTGTGTTATTATTCAGATTTTCTGAAAAATGGCCAAAACAATCTCAAATTCTGCCAGGGTATTATGAGCCCGATTGTAAGATTGGTGAGTGGGATTGTCAAGACATTGAACCTTTCTCCTGAGCGATTAGCTCTAAAGAACAGTGCACTTGATCCAAAGACTTAACATCTGCGTTAGCTTATTGCACACATTAAAAACGTCTCCTCAGCCTTATCAGCCTTAAACAGCCTTCTATGTCTTTTCCTGGGGACAGCATCTGTGTTGTTCCCACTCTACACTCCTCAGTTCCTCGGGGATTTCAGGTTTCTTGCAAAAAGCTTGTGCTCTGGAAAGCTAGCAGTTGTTCCCTTGTATAAAATCATTTTATACAAGAGGACAAATGCCATGGTAACATTTTATTAAAACGTTACCATGGCAATGTGTTTCTCCTGACACACTCAAGATGAGAAGTTACCAGATCCAAACAATTGTATTTTCATTCATCAGCAAAACATTAACAACCATATAATGAATAAATCACATAAGGAGCATAAGCATAAGTTTATCAAAGAAAATAATTACATACTGTAAAAAAAATTAAATGCTGATTCAAAAAACATGACCCAATCGGATGCTTTGACACTCACTGTGATGTAGGACCAGAATGTAAAAGCTGCCTGATTTGTGAAGCATACATTTGTTTCAAGCTGCTCTAATGGTTATGGTTATGGTCTAATGGTTATATTAAAAGCAGTGTTGTGTTTTATTTTCTGAATAAAAAAAAATAAGCCCAAAGAGCTTAAAGAAAGATAACTTACGCATACAGACAGACTCGTCAATGGCCTAATGGAAGCGTGACTGACCACGTTCCAGCTCCATTCACAAACAGGACAATGGTGTGCTGAGGCTGCAAAAAGCCAATTGAATATGTGTTGTTTTTTTTATTCTATGTGTGTGTGTTTGAGTATGTGTTGGTGGGTGGAAGGCTTCGGGGGGAGGGGGGTACGTGTAGGGGGTCTATAGTCTTGGCCTCTGTCCGGTCCTTTCTCGAGTGCACAGATTGTGAATTTCCCAGGTGAACTGCAGCATACGGTGCGCGGTGTCTTCAGGCTCATTAAGGAGCATTTGGAGCCATTAGAAAGCACTGAGCCTGGTTTGCATTCCCTCACACTCACCATGTCAGGGCACTGAGCCATGCCCCCAGGCCCCAGGGTGGAGACCTATCTAAACGGGCCAAGGGAACGCAGCAGACGGAGTGGATTCATTCTGTTCTTGCGGCGTTGTTGGTTGTTGTGTGGCTGGATAGAGAGTAGCAGGGGGTGTTTTGGGGGGGTATGTAACAGCTTGTTGAGTTCCCTTACTTGGGGAATTCATGAAAACTGTTGAATAGAGTAACAGTTGACAGCTTTCCGGCAAGACATTCAAGTCAGTGATATAAAAGGCTTTGTGATTTTAAAGCTATAACATGACTGCACTGACAAAGGGGAAATGATTGCTCTGAATGTTCAAGAAGTAAGACCCTGCATTTCAATCCAGCTTCTCTTTAGCTGGACACGAGGCCAGCTCGGCTTGTTGTATTCACACCTGGTACTTACATGTGTCCTCCTGAGTCTGCAGTAGTTCTCACTTTCCATTTCAATCAGCTTCATTACATTATGACATTATTCATTTTGGCTATGTATAAGCCACTGATACTATTTTGTGTTTTTGACAACAATTATGAATCAACTGTGGTAGCACTTTCTTCTTGATGTTGCCTCTGATAAATCTCTCCCAAAAGTAAAACAGTTCATTGATGATCGCATGTTGTGTGTGAACAAAGATGTCTCACTGACACACTTCCAAACACTACAGCAGAAACTTGTGTTGAATTATAATAGACATGTTTAAATATAACCATTTATAGCACTGTAAAACAGGTAAACAGCCTACTGTCTTTATTATATAAAGAACACTCACCTCCATCATGGTCCATTCAAAGATAAAATTAGGAAGCAACCTGATCAATTTTAACAAAGTAAAAAAATACCTTTTCTTATACACCTATGGCCCTCTTGAACAATGTAGAAGTGAATATATCTAGCTTTCAGCCAATCACTGCTCACAGACGAAGAAAAACACAACAAAACTGATGGGTGATGGTGTCATTAAAAAGTATGTAGTAAATAGTTTCTGAAGTATTAGTGGCCTGTCCTGTCCACATGTAGACAAGTATCTCTGAAAATTTTTGTCTTGTTGTCTTCTTCTTGTTGATGTTTTAGGTGCTACCAGGGTCAAGACTTCTGATAATTCTACTGCATTTCCATGTTGATGTAAAAGTCTACATACAGTAATGGCAGCATAATGGCACAGCAGTTAGCACTGTTGCCTCTCAGTAAGGGTTTGACTCCCGGGTCAGGCAGGGCCTTTCTGAGTGGAGTTTGCATGATCTCCCACCCAAGAACTCGGATTTCCCCCACCAACATAAAAAAAACATGCTGGGACAAATTTCAAAATATAGATAGAAATAAAACAAAGGATAAGACACAGGGCCAGGTTTGTTCATGAAGTTTGTGTCTATAATGTAAAATTATTGCATTTTAGACAAATAGAACAAACACATTATAGTGTGCGAGTTGTCCCTTATGTGGGCAGGAGCCAGATCTTGCAGCATGAGTTGTACATTGAGTCCTCTGACCACAGACTTGGACCAGTGACCAGCGCCATGCCTTTCAGAGCACAGCGTTGTCAGGGAGAGTGCAGCAGTCCATAGTTGGGCAGCGTATGTGTGAGAGAATGGTTGTAAATGGGGAACACGTCAGCACAGGGAGTCCTGTCCATCTGTGATACACATTATCTCACAGTGTGCACATGCAACGTCCATGCAAGTGAAAGCAATACCCTTGGGAAACAGAAACACTGCCTCTCACTGACACAGATATACCAGAGAGCATTCTACTCAAGACGAAAGCCAGTAGATTTGTTGACATCTAGTGGTGAGGTGGCAAACTGTCTGAGCTAAGAAACCTCTGAGAGGTACATCCTGATGAGGACAAAGTCACTACTTTTTGGAGGTTAAGTAAGTATGCAAAAAAAATCTAAGAGTGATTATTAGGACAGTGTACAGATTAAAAGCCTGTGTAAAAGGCAAAGAGGTAAAGTAGATGCCTTGTATACTCAATGTAGGAGCTTAACACAATTTAGTCAACAAAAACTAAGAGATGTCATAAGACTCTTAAAACCAAAAACACCACTATAATTTTTGAAAGAAATGTTACACTATTATGGGTTGCTTGGAGCAGCCGACGGCAACCATGTGTAAATGCTAAAGGGACCAGTAAACAACACTTTGTAACTTTATAACTAACGAGTAGGTTAGTTATAACAGGAACGATAGAAGGTTTTTAAACTACTTGCATTTTCTTTTAAAATACTTTAATACAGTTTTTCTTCTGTTTTTATGGACGTTGTGGTTTCTTCTGTTTGACTATGTTTTGTTTTATTGTATCACTTGGTGTTTTGATTTGAATGTTTAAAGGGGTAGGCAATGATATGTCTTCAACTTTGGTCTACACCCTTTTGGTCAATGTGAGCTTTTGTTTAGAATTTTTATTATTCTTTTTATATTTTTGTTTCTTTCTTGCCTGACTGAATAAACAACAACTTAAAAAACAGTTTCATGATAAAGAAAGAATGAAAGGTTTATTTAAAATAATTTAAAGTGTCTTTGTGGAACTTTTTATCAGAAAATACATCACCATACTCAGTGATATGGATACACTCACTAAATACTGAAATGTGTGGGCACATATCTCGACAGATTAAATCTTATCTGCACATATCTCATAAGATAAATAATTAAATAACAGTCCTGACTTGTACAGTTGAACAGTGTGAGTTTGTAGCGGTGCAGTTGCAAATCCTGAGAAGTTACAGTGCGTTGTATTAATGCCTACTTGAGTGTCTTTTCATTTTTATTATCCCAATGGGAAAATTCCTGTTGGCAGCCACCACCAGGGGGCGTCCAGCCTGTTTCTGATGTTGGTAGGTGGAAACCAGAGTACCTGGAGTAAACCCACTTGAGCATGGGTAGAACATGCAAACTCCAACATGCAAACTCCGCCATCATGTTGTCTTTTTATTGTTAGTACATACTTATAGAACAAAACCACATAAATAACTTTGCAATCCAGTAAACTGTTCTGTTCTGATCTGCTGGTGACATAGGACTGTTGTATACAGTACATTGACGTTTTTACAAGAGTTTGTAAAATTTTTACTGAGATGTTTGTGTATGTCATTTTGGAGTTTGTGTTTAAAGTCTTTTTAGGTTGTGTATTTTATACCCAGTCAGAAATTACCTGTAATCAACTCCCGAGAAACAATATGTGAGGAAGACCAGTTAGTACACTTACCTACCTAACACATGACAACAAATAGAAAACAGCTAAATGAGTCTCATGGTCCCAGTCTGGCTCAGTGCAGACGATACAATGAGGATTATAAGTATGTGAGAAGCAGGGCACTCTGTAGAAGGTGTAATGTTTCACTGCAAACAGGCTCAAATTTACTGCTGAATAAGTACTTCTGTAGGATATAGAGGATAGGCCCAAACTTTTTTTCTAGGTCTCCCCAAAAAACATGATATATGTACACTTTTAGTCGATTAATCAGCCGGCGTGCCACCCTGTTCCCCCCGGTAAGGAGAGCAGGAATAGGCAGAACCTCTTCCAGTGAGGGCCCAACGAAGGAGAGTCAAATATTTATAGAGCCAAGCACCACCATCCATTTCTCTCCCGTGACATTCACTAACTCCTGCTTCAGCGAACAGCGTTTTGTCAGCCATCTCCAGGTAGATAAATAACCAGGCGTCCAATCAGATCGGAATTTATTTTAGCTCCTCCAGAAGTCAAATATAAACATCAAGCGTCCCATATAAGAGAGCCAACCATGAATCATATCCAGAGGGGAAGAATTAAAAGTCAAAGTGACCTTTTGGGGGTGAGACACTGGAGACTAGTGGCCACTTCCTGTGAACTACAGTAGGATTGGTTGAAAGGGGAAAGGCAGGTTGCTAGGGAAACACGTGGAGGTATGTTTTGGTGAATGCCAGACAAAGCAACGTGACAGGCCGGCCGTCCCCCTACAGCTGTGACCTGTCTCCTACCCCAGAGAGAGATGGAAGGACAGGAAAAGGAGAGATGGATGGAGGAGGAGAATGACAAAGTGATGGTTCAGTATTTTGTAAATGTGCTTCTTTGGATACTGCATGAAAGATATTTTATTGCCATAAAAAATAGTTGTCAGCACTCTGTACAACACTACTACAGACCCTAAACCAGGTTCTGGTGTAAATGGGAGCCAGTGAAAATGAATACTTAAATACTAACCTTCCAGTTATTATTTTGCTTTTCTTCACCATTTAATGCAGTTTTGGTCATTTATATCATGCTTCCATCTTCCTTTTAGTGTAGTTTGGATGATTCTTAGCATATTGTCCTCCATTTTGTCATTTTCTTGCAATTTCATCAAATTTCTATTTTTCCTAAATTTTTCTTTTTTGAATTTTTGAAGTAATAGAACATTTGGGTGAATCAAATTAAATCTTCACTGTTTGAGAATTACAGTGTCGGTTGTGTAAATGCACTATTAAACTATTGCTATGTTAGTAGTTTCTGAAGTATTAGAGGCCTGTCCTGTCCACATGGAGACAAGTATATCTAAAAAACGCTGCTATTTCTGTCTTGTTGTCTTTTTCTTGTTGATGTTTTAAGTGCTATACCAAGGTGAAAATATATTTCTGCTGCATTTACATGTTGATGTATAAGTCTACATAATGGCAGCATGATGGTACAGTGTTTAGCCCTGTCACCTCTCAGTAGGGGTTCAAGTAGGAGGTTAGGCGAGGCCTCTCTGAATGGAGTTGGCATGTGTACTCCGGTTTCCCCCACCAACATCAAAAACATGCTGGGCGCCCCCTAATGAGGGCTAAAAATAATAATAATAATAATAATAAAAAAGATAAAGCTATGCATTTTAAATTAAATATATTAAATATTAGCGTTTAAGCTTTTTTAGAGTACATATTTTTTTATACAGAGGGAAATATCTCAACAACAAAGTTAAGAAAAAGTGCTTAAATCTACTGAATATAACCTCATCACTCATTGGTCATTGGTCAACATCCACACACTGGTTTCTAACTCCTCAATCACTACTGTTGCATTATACAGTATAGACTATACAGTATAGTGCACTCAATTAGTGAATGCTTTTGGACACAACACAATTGTTTTTCTGTCGTCGTTAGTCACATGACTCGCTTTTTTTCCCCTGATAATGGACTTTAGTGATAAAGTGTAAATATTACATAATAAGCTTACGTGTTTTATTCCACAACTCTTAATGACCAAAAATGACTGGATTATTGAAGCTCTTTATGCCTCAAGAGGGAATCTCTCATATCTCCATCTGTATGATTGAAGGTTAACTAACATTAGTTATTTTAATATAATAATGGTTTATTAATAACGTATTACAACAGATTACAATTTCACAGAAGTCAAACTTGTGCAGCTGACTTGTTTCATTCAAACCTGTTGTGTACAGTTTAAAGACAAGGCAGAAGTGCTACTCTGACAAGTCACTAAGCATTATGATCTATTTTGACTGTCTAGTGACCATCACTGCGCTTACTTACTAATGCACTGTGGGAAACTTTGAGTGCACTACATTTAAGTTACTAAACATTCAGACACCCCTACAAAAAGGTGTAATCACTATATAGTACGATATATAGTGAACAATGTGTTCTAACAGCCGAGTACTGTATCGTCCACTACATAGTGCAGCCATATGTAGTGATGGAGGGGTTCAAAACTTAGGACTGGTTTTGGACACAGTCCCTTAAAATAAAAATAAAAAGCGCTAATGTAAATCAAAATAATTTTTTTAAAAGTCCAAGTGTGTTGCAGAATTGGGTTTCTCCACCAGTCTCGATGGTCCTGCCCACTTCAACTGGTGCCCCTCCCAACAAGTGATAAACAAAGGGGTCATAAAATGGCTCAAAGTTGTAAAAAACAGAAAGAAAATATGAAAGGGTTGAACTCACACAAAAACCCTTGTGGGGTCAAAATACCATAGGCCCGAACTCTTGACCTCTGCAGTGACCATGTGCTGCCACCTCCTTAAAACAATAGCCTCATCATCTCAGGCCCTTTCACTGGATGTGTGCTTTCTCGTGCCTTTGGATGGAAACACCTCCCGGCCAGTTCAGACCTTCATCACCCCCAATCCTGCCATCCCCCATGTCTTCCTCTACTCTTCGTCGCGGACAGCCTGACTCAAGTGGCCAACAAAAGACGCGTCCTCTGTCTCCTTTGAGGAGATAGAGGAGCATGAGCTCATCCCTTTAATCCAGGGTGGACAGAGCAGCTCTTCAGTGGAGAGCTGGGAAATCCACTGATCAGGGGCTTAAGAAGAAAACGGTCTGAAGAGAGATGCAGCGGGACGGGACAGTGACGGAGGGTTATCGAGCACACACTCCTGTTTTTTCACACTGATAATGCACATTATGCAAATCAGGACATTGTGTGGATTGCATACATACATTTTAATATTTATGTAATGCAACAAATGCTATGTTTCAAATCTGCAAGAATTGTTTTTGCATATGTAATCCCTGACATGTTTATTTATTATTTAAGTATCTTTCATCTTAATATGTCATAAAGCACACATGCAAACCTCAAGGCCAGGGGGACAAATTGCAATTTGTAATGTTTGATGTAGCTCTCCAATAAATTTATTAGGTGATATATTTGGCACTAGGTTTTAGATGGATTTGAATCCGATTTATTTTTATTTGTTCATGAACTCTTAAGCCAATTTTTGCTACAAAGATAAATTAAAACCTGTTTGGATCCATCGAAAACCTCTTCAAATCCAGCTAACACCAGTTTCTATAAAAGGATGAAGTTAATGTTAAAGATTACTTTTGTGAGACTCAATGAAGATGAACCTTCACATTCAAAATATTATGAAAGTTTTGAAGTTTCACAGTCCTTGGCCCCTGAAAGGATTCTTATTTACTATTGCGGCCTCTAACCACTTTTGACACCACTGTACTAAATAATGTGCCTTTATCTTTTGCAGAACAGTACAGGCAATACAGATAAAGCATGGTACAAAACACAGTGAAAAAGTGGACAGTAGATGAGTTATTATCAAGTAACTCACATAAGTTCCTATATAAAATTACCCGTTTGTTTTAGTTCAGGAGACAGAGAGGTTCATAGGTCAGAGAGGGCCAACAGATGCAATGTAGACTCGTATGAGGAATAACATCAAAGTAAAATACAAGGCAATCCTTCTCCATGATGCTGGAGTGAAGCAACTTATAAAGCAAATTTATAAAGCGCCTCGCACAGAAAAAAACAAGAGAGAGTTTTAGGAAACATAAAAAGGTTTCGGCTTGAGGACCGAAGAGCGAGGAAGGACGACCAGGAGATCAGCAGGTTTGTGATGGTGCGATTTTTACAGTGCTCATAAATCAAAATATATAGTATATATATATATATATATATATTTAATAAAAGTACATTGGGACAAGACAAAACAAGAAGAAATAAAAGCATTAATAAACCTCTTCATATCTGCTTTAGACAACACTATATACTTCGTTTTGAGTGCTTCTGATACATTTAATTTGGAATTTGAGCAAAGCTGCAAAAGAGCATCCAACAAGACTGCTTCAAAAAGTTTCATATTCATTGTTATCTTACTAATTATTGTCATAATACTGAAATGTAAGATGATGTAGCTCCATGACTGTTCTCTTATGGAGATATAAGATGATAAACACAAAGTCCTGCCTGTGCCCAGACGTATGCATATGAGATACAAATTGCTGCTGTGCTTCACTATGAGTATGCTCTGAGTCTGTGTGCATCATTGTGCTCCTGGTGAGTGCGTGCGCGGCGTGGAGTGTGCACTTGTATTCAGCGTGTCCCCGCAGCTAATGAGTGGCGGCCCACCTCTCCAGTCGGCCTGCCAGTTCTTGGCTGCGGGGCTGGAGCGAGCTGTTTTCTCATGGTAATCACACGCTTTGTCCCGGGGTGGATAATCCTGCACTGGCTTTGTCTGAGCCCCAGAGGAGTGCCCCACAAGGTCGACCTCGCTTCACGGTAAGCCACAAAGAAACCCAGAGCAGTGAGCGGCACCCCACTTCAGGACTGCAGGGCCCTGTGCTCTCTTCAGTACACAAAAAAAATGAAGGCAAAAAAACACTAGACTCCATTTCAACAGTCCAGCCTGGAGTTATGGGATTCTCAAACTGTACTGAGCAAGTCACAGAGTGGTGATGCAGCAAGGGTTCGCAAAGGTCAGGCTCCAAATGTTGGCTTCACCCATGCCACAGAAATGTAGCCTGCAGCAGTCCAAATAGTCTGTAGAGTCTTTATATGTGTCTTTGCAGCAAATTTTCCCACTAATATCCAATATAACAGTGGAAACCATTAAACTATGCAAAGACTTCACCAAGAAAACAGGAACAGTTTTGATGATACAAAGGTTTTGCCTTTAACATTTTTAAAGGCAAATATTTCTGGCCATGAAAGAGCACATTAATGTATAATCCATAGTCTATGGGGGCCCTTTACATCTTGAGGCAATGTCCTTGTTAGCCCACCCCATTGCAACAACCCTGTAGCCTCCTTTTGTGGGATAAAGGTGGAACACCTTCACACCTCCCATATTAGAACAACCCCTTTGAGGTGAAGGATGGGTGTAAAAATACTCAGCAAGAAAAATGGGTCGTAAAAGGTTTACAGAAGGGTTGGCCCCTAGCTCAGTTGTGTTGAGGGGGAAGTGTTTGGATTTGAGGTGTTGGTAGAGCACATTAGCCTAATGTCATCCCCTTCACTCTCCCCCTGTTTCCTGTCAACTATAAATAAAAGCAAAAAGGCCTGAGAAAAAGTTTTACAGAAACAGAGATACTTACTGTACTAACAGAAAAGGTAAACATTTACATTGAGATCAATTTAATTTGAGCATTAAAAAAGGGTTAGAATAACCTGGAAATACTTTTTTAATATACAAGAGCATACTTTGCATAATTAATAAAACAAACACACACACAATATTCATAACAAATTTTCAAATGCACAGTGTGTGTCATTTAATCTTAGGATAATAGTTATTGATATTCTTGAGTACTTAGAGCAATAATTACAAAAACGCAACATAAATATAGCACTCATTGACCCTTGGAAACAGCCCAACATTCCTATTCCTGAATACTAATATGGAATATGGCTGGAAAGCCAGTAATACGCTCAAGGCACGGTGTGGCGTCAGGTGGGATCAGTTCAGTTGAATATCTGCAGGGCGAGAGCGAAAAGATAAAGACTAGAGCAAAGGAGAGTGGAGACAGGCTCCCACAGGTTTCTGTGTCTCACACTCGGCCTGCTCCAGAATTATTAATGAGGCGGACTGCGAGGAGCACAGCCAACTGTACTTAGCGCTACTCCTTCTCTGGAAGTGTTAGAGCCAGATACATAGGACTAAGCAGCTGAGGCTTGTTGGCTCACTTCAGCATCAGAAAATGTATTGTAACATACATTTTAAACCCCAACATAACTTACATCAATGAGTAGACTTTTTTATTCCTTACAAAGAATTACTCAGTCTGGACAGAACCGGACAGACATGCAACCAATCAACGACACAAACAATTAAGTCTGCAGTGTTTAAAAAAAAACTACTGAGGAAAAGCTACTATACAGGGAAGGGGTTTCAGAACAAAAAGTGAATGGGTATGGTTGGCCAGGCCAAACGTAGTGATAAGCATTGAAAGGAATATGTTCTTTAGCACTTCCCAATTATTCCTAACATTTACTCAGGTTTGATTCTGCCCAAACTAAATTTCTTTTTTTAATTTATATTGTGTTTTAGGACTTTTACATTTCATATGTATTATTTAATTGTCACCTTATTAATTGAATTTGTAGTCTGTAGTTAAATCATTGCTTAAGTTAGACTTTTGTACAGTCTGCATGCTTTTAGAATTGTAATGTTTTAAAAGAGCAAACATTTAGCATCATCACAATCTCCCACCAGTTCCTAGTGATAACTTAGCCCAAACCATCAGGATCCTGGATGGTGTTTTGATGATCAACTACTGACTTGTGATTTTGTCCAATTTGAAGTAAACCAGTGAAATGATGTGAGGTCCGTCTGAAGGAATGAATGTGCCCCAGTGGGTCATGAGCCGGGGGGAGTCCATGGCTCTGTGGGCCAGTGTGAAGAGGCAAAGAGAGGGTTTGTAATCCTCTATGGCCAATGGGACACAGCCAAATGTCTGTCTAGGGACACACTAGGACATTTTTGTTCCACAAACAAGTGAGCGCTGGAAATCCCACTGCTTCCAGTCTAATAATCCTCATTGGGTATTCTGACGGAGTTTTGCTGTGGACACCAAGTTGACAGACAGAGTTAGAGAGTAAAAGAGGAACAGAGGGAGGGAGGAAACAAAAAACATCCCCCTGCTCTGAACCCCTGCTCGTCATTGGTTGATGGCATAGGGTCTATTCTCTCCCTTTTTTGCTAATTGGCCACCCAGGCATTGACTCTGGCGTGAGTTCTAGCCCAAAACACGTGCATGGCCCCCAGGCTGTTCCTCACTCACCTTGCCTCATTTTGCCTTTGCTGTGGGCTGATGCTGGTTGCCATGGCAAACAGAAGACTGGAAAACAGGAAGACTAGAACTACACCACTGTGATCATTATTTAAGCACAATACAGTAGTGACTATTTATTTATATAATTTTTTTGCAAATGTTATAGATAGATCAGCATATAAGTAAACAGTTGGCAGATAGACATGTCAGATAAAGCATGATGTAATTCCATGAAAATCAGAATTAGATCCAAGGTGTCACCATTTGGACATACACAACTGAGCAGAATGAATGTGAAAATGCAGGTTAACAGTCCAAAGTTATGTCCTCCATAAAACATTTTCATATATATCTCAGTAATACAGTTCCCTCTGTCTTTGAATTAATCCCAAAAAATAATAACATGGTTGTAATTTATTTGCTATGAAAGGTGGGTCATGTAGTTTTAAGCTTTGTTTTTTTGGGTAGCATCCTCCTATACTGTGGTATGTGAACAGCTATGTTAGCCCCATGTGAATAAGAAGTTTAGACGTTTTGGTAGATTTTTTTCCACACTTACATTTTCTGTGCTGCACTTTTACCATTTTTAAAGGGCACACTTTTCTGGGAAGTTTTGTGATGTATGACCTTTAAGTTTTGACGTTTCATGGAAGCATTCCCCTCTCCCACAAAAAAGTCTTTAGGGTGTGATCAATAAACCCTAATCGTATTATTTCATTAACTCATTAGGAGCACTGGAATTCAACCACATCTTCCACTTTTGTCTGAAACCCAAAGAGAAGAGAAAGTAATTTGATTGTCTGGGGGCTCCATATGGTTCTGCCGCTTCTCTGCTCACCCTGACTGACTGACTGACTGAAAGCAGACAGAGGCTTGTGTTTTCTTTAAACCAATGACAAACTTTCCTATCCTCCCTTCTTGCATCACTCAATGCTCTGTACCCCACCATCCCCCGTTCAAACACCCCAAAACACCGCAAATTTGGTTTGGGGAGGCTAACAATGAGGAGGCAGAAAGGGAGTGGGGGTAGAGGACGGGGGGGTATATTAAGTGACCCACAGAAAACACTATCAAACAAGACTAGAACTCTAAGGGCTTGACAATAGCTGTGGCCTGCTCTTTTCTTCGCTACGCCACTGGTGGGGCAAGATAAGGGAATTCCACAATACGACAAAAAGGCAAAAGAAAGCCAAGAGGTTGCTTTTGAGATATTCAAGACCTCAAATACAAACACTTCCCCCCCTCAATACATTAGGGCTTGTGTGTTTTAAAGGATGGCTAAAATAAAGCAGCACTTTGTTGGACAAGTTCGCCCGTTCCTGCCGCTGCTGATCTGCGCTCCATGCAGATGACGTAGAGATTAAGGCCCAAACAAAACACAAGGCTCTTTAAAGTTCTCAAACAGCAATAATTCAAAAGGTGGTACAATGGCGCTAACTGCTGCAGCTGTCTGAGTTTATGGAGCTTAAAAAAAAAGGCATCAGAATAAAGAGTTGGGTTTAGAGTCCTTATCGAGGCTCTCAGTGCGTTGCTTGATGCTAAGGGAAAGGAATTGTTTGTGAGGCCATACTATGGTAATGTTATTGATTTGAGTGATCTGAAAGTCAAATATCAGAGTGAGATAGTAAAGTCTACCTCGGGGCGTTTAAAAAGAAATTTGAAGTTGTTGATTTGTAGGAGCATTCACGGTGAAGTGTGATTAAAAAAAAGCGTGCTCAGTGCCAGAGGCCAAAGTGGATGAGCCAGGCAGAGTCACGTCAGACAAGGTACAACATATCACCAAGGTCTGACTGTGCCAACTAACTGTCACCCAACACTCACATATACTCCTTTTACTGTCTTTGAATAAATCAAACCAGAACAGTAAAAGTGAAGAGAAAGCAGCAGCATTAGGGCTGTCAAAGCAAGTCTGACTGAACTAGACCTCATTGTGACCCCATGTTACAGACTTTGTTGGTACATTTTATGGTTGGGGGACTTTGTGAGAAAGTGGTCTGCTGAAAGTTGGATGAATGGGCACCTTCTATGACCAGTAAACAAGAGGGTTAGTTAAGATTAAGGTTAAACAAGATTACGAAAACATGCAATATATGTGCAAACTATGTTGAATATTGCAACAATAATATAAAATATGTGATCTCCTTTGGCATTGCATAGTCAAACTCTATTTTGGTTGCTTAGGTCACTGCGCATGCGCAAACAACGGCACTAAGAGCAGCAAAACTAACAAGCTTCAGTGAGTTACCTCCAGTTTTTAGACCTCAGATTTTTACCTTACACTTAAGATTAAGATTAAGATTAGGTTGGGGAGCTGGACCAAGTAAGAAGACAAAAACGTATAGTTTTCATACAGAATGAGAAGATAACTTTTTTCCACAATGACGTTTTCTAAGTGCATTTGCTTCATCTGTCAGCAGCTACTGTCCAGACAATGCATCCTGGCTGATTCAATTAAGTGCAAGTAAACTCAGGTAATGACAATAAATGTACATAGTTAAATATGTTGTGTTGTGCAATATTGGCTCATACGGTTATGCAGGGTACATCAACATACATTGTACATATAAAGAATCTTCATTATATTTGTAAATAAATATATGTTTTGTATTTTTGTAGTGGGTAAGTCATTTTAACTTGGTCATTTTATTAGTAGTTCACATGCTGAAAAAGTGTGAGCACCCCTGCCTTAAACTGTTTTTATCATACATTTTTGATATTTATTTAATCAAGTGTGTCCTTAGTATTGTATATTATAATAAATAATTTTGTTGTTTCTGATTTCTATCTTTTTCCTAGTTGGCTTTTTATTCATAATTTCCAACAAAGGGTCCCAAGACAATATTGTAAGAAATTGGAAAATGTAAATCAAAAGGCAGACATTGATGGTTAAAAGTTAAAATGTTGTATCTTTTTATTCAAAACTATGATTTCAGTTGTGTTCAGTTCTAATTACACCCAAATTTCTGTACTTGTGTACTTGTGTGTTATCTTAAAAATAGAAATGGAAGTTCAATTACTTCCTGTTCCTACAGCTGCCCGGAGAGGACAAACTGAGTTCTGTTTAATGAGACACACATTCTTGCGTGAAGATTTAGGACATATACAATCTAGGTTGATTTTCCCTGCTCGAGTGTTCACATAAGTGTAAGGTTTGGAATTGCAACCTGTGTGGGGTTTCCCCAAACTACACACTGCACCTTTAAGTACTAGTAGATGATGAATAATTCATGTTTTTCCAACAGCAAAGGTACAGGCATAAGAATTTCGCAATTGGCTCTGTCGGTGCTTGTTGTTTCAGTATTTACAATGGTTAAATGTGTGTTGCATGGCTCCACTGGAATACAAAATGGCATGAAAGCAAAAGGGGGAAAAGGGGAAAAATGACCGTTAAGACATCTTTTTATGCATAACACCAAGCTCAATGCTTATCTCAACGTTTGGGGCAGAAGGGGCTTTACTTAGGAGCAGAGCTGCTCAAATATTCTCTATTTGCACAGCGTACAACTTCCCAGTCAGTGTGGATTAAGCAAACAATACATGCCGCCCCCCTCCTTCTCTGTCCAAAAAAACTCTGTCCAAATTAGTCTTTCTTTGGCCAGTTATAAAGACCTGAGTATGAATGAAGGCCTCTGTTAGTGCACTAGAGATAACACACGCTCACTCCCAACTAGCGCTCTGTAATCTGGCTTCTCTTGACGTCTGATTGGTGGGATGTGATTTATCTTTACTGCCGTGATTGGATAGCCGCCTAACTGACCGGGGCTGATTTGACACCTGCCCAACTGTTGGCTTTTATTGTGAATGCATGCAGTATCCATAGATGTGTATGGCAGAGATGAAAACCTGCAAACTCCTGATTAGGTTTGGTCAATGGGACACACCAGCCAGTCTAAAAAGAAGTGTGTATAAGTAAATTAGAAAGGGACTACAAGCTTTACCATGGCAAGAAACTCACTTTTGAGGTTTCAAATAAATTATAGTCTTGTGTGTGCTTCAGTAATCTACAGGTGCACTTCTATATATTGGCTCATGTGTTGTTTACCATCAGAGAAGAATATTAAAAACCTTAGCCTTCTCTAATTTCTGCATAGCCCTCGTCATATGTGGGTGTTCAATTAAAGGTGACTTGGATTTTATCTTAATGTACTGTACATTTTACGGCTTTAATAATGCATCTCGCAGTGCTAATCTCATCGGGCAGAGCTCAGTTTAATAGTTTTAGGTCTTCAAACCATCCATGCATAACGTGGTGTTATGGTGTTGTATTTGGAGTTCAGCCAAACAACATGCAATCAGTCATAAGTATCCAGTGCTTTCTTCTGGTATAGCCTTAATAATAGTATAGTTATATATAATATCAAACAATTGGCCAATGTTCCCACTCACTGACAGCACTAATACATTAAATCAGTTTCCATTTGCCAAAGCAATTATTTATGCAGATTTATGCAGTCTTTAGATGCATAATCCTGTAATAATTTACTGTTCATCTTCACCTTGTGCAGAAGCTGGATTCTGGCAAAAAATATGAGTTCACAAACTCACAAACATCTATTTTGTACTGCTCCAGGCAAAGTGTCTGTCATGAATTGCTGCCGGTGTGAACCAATGATGTGGCAGTATTAACCATTTTTAATGTTACTAATGTAAACAACATTGCATTGCTCTGATTGGATAAAACCTTATTACTGCAATTAGTTTAATCACTCACCAGGTATTCATCTAAAGAAGTGCCTCTTTTTTTGTCAGACCCCTACTTTGGAGGGAAAAAAATATCCCCCAAGTTATATATGATGACATGATTGGTTTTAATAAATGTTACTTTGATTGTGTCACTAAATTAGAAATGTGCTTTAAAATAGCTTTAAAGTTAACAATAAAACAGTGCAAATTGCAAGTTTAAAAAAATGTCTTATATTATTTCATATGTCATGCATGCGCCTGCCAATACTGTCATAAACAGGAAAATGGACTTTAATTTTAGAGAGCCTCTCTCGTCAATCACAGAAAGGCATATGGCTGTGGGAAGTATTTGCTCTTTTTTTTGCAGACAGCAATTTCCTATGTCACTTTATAGGACACTAAATGTAGCCGCATTGTTCATGGTAGCCACCTTTGTGCTTTGCTGCGTGTTATATTCTTCTGATTTTCTTTGGAAAAACACAAGTGGTTTGTTGTGAGGGATGCAATGTTTGAATGGGCTTTATTAACTTAGAAGGTTTCTTACTGTCAGCAGCAAGTGTTTTGGACATAACACACAAAGCCCAGTGCAATATAAGTGTTGTCATATTTGCGTGAATTAGTCTTTGACATATTTCTGCTGTTTTTGCCATCTGGTTTTGTATGCTCTTTGCTTGCGTTTTGTTTTAGTATTTTTCCATGTTGTTTGTTGCATTTGCCTAAGACTACAATCTGGCATGTTTACATTCATGTGGCTGTGTCTCATGTATGTTCATTAACATGCACTGTCCCAAAACAAGAATAGTGAAATTATAAGGAATTTAAGCCTCGCAGTATCCCACAAAAGGTGACAAATGATCTGGTCAAGAGTGGAGGACTGAAGAGGCTTCTTATATGGTTGCAGGTGAGTCTGATGAGCTGCAGGTGAGCTGCTTTTCACAGATATTTGCTAGAAATGGATCCAAATTAAATATATTTTGTGTAATTACATATTCAGTGTCGATGAATAGGTTATAGTTTGCAAAAATGCTGGGTTCATACCAGTTCAAGCCAAATCATCAAGGAAAACATAAAGGCCAGGAGTTGTGATTATAGGTTTGCTCCAAGTTGAAACACAGTGATCTAATTTATTGGGTTTACTCTTTTTCAGCCATTTAAGGTTGTGAAGGGTGCCATAGAGTAAAGTAGCCTGGAGCAAATTCCTCAGTTAAATAAATTGCTCTGTGCCCGCCTCAAATCACTAAATACTGGAATAAGACAGCCATTTTGTAATATTTCATCTTGTCAGAACTGAGTCGTGAGAGAATCTTTTCCAAAAACACCTGTAATGTGCCACTCACTGCAGTAAAATAAACATACTGTGATTCTATTAAAATGTGCTGGGAAATGGATGTTATTTTTGATAAAACTGTGCAAAGCCTCCTTCCTGTGCTAAATGTATTGTTGATACAACCCTGACCACATTCTGAAGAAAATATATATATACTAATAAACTCAACAATTATCAGACTGTGTAGCTTTTAAATGTCTATACATCATTATAATTTGATTATTGTTTATGTTAAATGTTGTTACAAACAGTACAGTCACTCACTACCTAGACCTAGGAATGTACAATAAAAAAGTTGAAATAATTGTGTTTTTTTTGTTTATTTTTTTATGACTGAACCCAAATTTACAGAACCATATTTGGGGCCTCCTTTGTGTGAGCCTGTGGCCAATTGCCAGGTCTGGTCCTACACTATTGCAGTGCCTCTGGTGCAATTTAAATACTTTGGAAAAACTAATAGCTGGTTAATATGAGGAACATTGTTACTTGCATTTAAAGCCACCCTGTGTTACTTTTAGTCAGTAGACAGCCCAGACTACAGACTTTCTGTGTTGTTACGAAGGCGGCCACCGTCTGAACATTTTTTTCCCCACATGATTAAGTGTCCAAATAGTTTGAATTTCTTGTTTAAATTTTCTTTTCGGCATTAAAGTGCAAACAAACAAAGCCAAAAGTGGCTGAAAACTGTTATTGTAAACCAAGTGGACAACTTTTCCCAGGCTTCATGTTCAATCACAAATAAAATTGACAGAAAGATGGAGACAAAATTGATATTCTTATTGAAAAGGCTTAAGACATTTTTTCTTAGGTGGGGCTTGTTATTGTCAAACTTCACTACAAGTGAACAACATATCAGGACTAACTTGGTCTAGAACAGGACTAAACCAGGACTATACAAGGACTGAACCAGGACTAGACTAGAACTAGACCAGGACTGTTCTGAATTCTAAATCAAAACAGTTTCACTCTAGAACAACAACACCTGAATGTAACAACTAACAACTCTCCTGAGCCTTTACGACTCCCGCATCAGGAGTCACACTCTCCTTTCACGGCCAACGACTATAAGCCCAGAACAGTCTGGTCCCATCAGCTTAAACTCGAGAGATAAAAGTTCAGCTCTTTTAACTAGTTGATGTCAGAATTGAAGAGTCTTTTGGAATTAGAGACGAAACATCTTCATGATGACTGAGAATCCTTCAGACATGTTCAAAAATACAGATTTTGTTTGTCCAGCCCTAGAACAGTAGGGTCATTTTAGCGATTTTGTAGAAATTTGAAAGTTAGGGTTCAGTGTATATGTTTAGTTCTGCTACATCCTTTTGAGCATGTCACATAATGTCTGCAGCAGGAATTATATATAAATTATAATGGACGTTTATGGTCAGCTGAAGGTACTGTGTCAGTGAGAGAGGCATAATTTTCCAATCTCGAACCATTAAATTATTACAAGAATATACAGTAAATGTATATATTTATGAGCTAAAAGTTTTGTATGGCTGCATTTAAGCTAGAAGTTTTTATCCACTTACAAGAATAATACAAACCACTACTTGAACTCCTCCCAGGTCCAAGATTCAGTGGAGATGAAATCTAGCAGGTAATTCTCTATTGATCCATGCAACCCTACCTCAAAAAAATCTAGAAGACAGATTCTCAGATCTCTTGAAGACAGGTCTAACATCATTCTTGAGTACAGTACTTCAGCACTTAGACAGGTAAACATCTCAAGTTTGATATACTTTCACCGACGCATGTTTTATATGACTCTAGCTCAGTGGGCGAATAGAGTGACATAGGAGAGATTTACAAATACATCACAGTGTTGAGGTTGGGATTGAAGAGGACAAAAAGGAGGACTTTAGATTGATGTGTGCGTGTGCATGCTTGCAAAGAGAGAAAGAGCAAAAGTGCAAGGTAACAAGGCGACACCAAGAATGTTTAATTAAATTCTGGAACAGGCTCTCTGTGCTTGTGCTCTAAATGGCCCTCGAGCTGAAAGGAAGGATTAGCACGAAGCATGGACAGGCCCAGAGCTATGGCATGCTCATTACTGCAGAATGGCGAGACAAAACTGACAGGGAGGTGAGGAAGACACAGACAGACGGAAAGTGTGAAAACAGAATAGAACAAAACAAATAAAAATGGCTGGAAAATGGAGACAAGCCAGAACTGTGGTGATTCTCCAACATGGACTTGATGGAGAAGAATAGACCGGTGCTACAGGGATTAGCACTCTTAGCTCAGACAGGCTCTCCTCTGGGCGTCTGAAAGAGTGGGAGTGAGACGAGCCCCCCAGCCCCGGCTCATGTCTGCAGTAAACAGCCAATCGAACTGCGCTCAGTGTCAACAGCTCACAGACAGGACTCACAGGAGGCAGTGTGGTCAACTTGCAGGCTCAGACCTCAGACGCTGTGCTTTCAGCCAGCAGGCAAATACACACATATCCACAGCAGTACATTATAAAGGCCCACGGTTCGAGAGTCTGGTCTGAGAAGAGCCACACAAACACACACGGATTTCCTATTGAGCCACTTTCGTACCGTGTCTTTGGAAACACGCATAAGGAGCATATACGCACTAAACACTGACCACTGGGTAATTGGAAGTCAAAGGTGTTAAGTATGTGAACGCGTGTAAGTCAACATCCTTACACACAGCCAAGTGCAGATACAAGTTCCTACAGACTCAAGTAATTAAGTGCTTTGCTTTTTTGCCACTTAAGGCAAGTAAACCAACCCACAGCCTCATTCACAGGTTCATTAAGTGAGACTAATAATGAATGGAATGTCAATGACACGGAGAGAGGGGCCACCAAAGTCAGGGCCCAAATACACCATCACGCATACACCTTGGTACCAAATGATTGCTGCCATAAGTTTTACCAGTAGCAGATAAGACCTTTAGAGGACGTATATGACATCTGGAAAATATGTTGTGTCACTAAAACTATTATTGCAAAGTAATTTCAATGGTTGCATTGATAGTATTTATTATACAGCTTACCTAAATTGTACAGTATTATACAGTATACAGTATTTAGTCATTCAAAGTAGGTTTATCAAATTGCTGTTACTGTGGAGTATTAAAATAAGGGTTATACTTCCTAACAATTTTACATACTCCATGATTTACGGTGCCCTCTCACACTGGAAGTCCATATTGCTGCAAAGCATGTTTCAGACCTTTAAGTGTGAGTGCTCCCAGTAATGCTCAAGCACAACAGGCTTGCAGGTGTTTTGTGCAGATGGAGGAGGTGGGCCCTGGCACGAGTACAGTCATGCACATGCAGCATTTAAATAGCGTATAACCCGGTTAATTCATTACTTCATCTATAGTTTGACTGACAGAGCACAAGGCGCCTGGTAGATACCTTAGCTAAAAGCATGGTCTTCTCATCAAAAGCAGCACTGTTGTTGGGCTGACATTGATATTCAAAGTAAAAATAAACCTCAAAGACAGTTGGGGATTGTTCTCTCTGTTGTGTTCTCTGAGCTTTCCATTGGAGAGATGGACAATGGGCTTCTAATAAATGCAAGAGCGCTTTACAAGGTAATAAATCTTGATTGGGTACCAAAGGCAATCAAGGCAACCATGCTCTTGTCCAGGACTGTGTGTGGGAAACAGACCTTGACCTGGACTGTTTGGAAGTCAGTTGTTTTTTGAATGATGAAAGCAAAGCACAAAAAAAGTCTCAAAAGGATTAATTCAAAGTCGAAGTGACAGGAAAATCAGAAGCTGGATGTCATTTATCTCCAGGGGTTAATATTGACTTATAAGGAACAAGCAGAATGCTGCACATTGCACGTCTCTTCCCAATCACTCCTAGTTTCCTGACAGCCGTAAAGGTAAAGACGTGTTATCTTTGTTTATCTAGGTGCACATTGGCCACGTCTGAACTGGACCTTTGTTAGTTACCAAGTCTACAAGGCTATACCCGTGGGTCAATGAGGCAGAGGGCATGGTCACCCTTAAACAACTGGCAAGTTCAAAGAAAAATATATTGACACTGAATGGAAAGCCAATGCTCTACTGCTCTATAACCCAATTTGGATTCATATGTTGTAGACTCACCTCAAATACACTTTCCAAACTGGTTACAAGGGTTTGCAAGAAAATCAGGAGAGCATACTTTCATACTATGTTGTATGGATAGGTAGTGTTGGATTCAAGACCACACCAAGTGTCACAAAGCTGATTCACTTTCTATCAAAACAGACCTCTATTAAAACATACTTTCTTTTATTTTTTAATAAATTTATTTATTTGATTGGGACAGTGCATTATAATGAACATGACACACAGCCACATGAATGTAAACATACCGCTAATTTCTATCCCTTGTCCCACATTCATACACCAGTGCCACAGAAACTGGAGGCAAGGTGAGTTAAGTGTGTTGCCCAAGGACACAACAACAGTATGAACTGGGAAGAGTAGGAATCAAACCACCAGCTTTCCAATTATAGGACAACAACTCTACCACTGAGCCACTGCTCCAGAGCACTGCTCCAGAACCTTCTCTGGGACAGTGACTCTTTGTATGGCTTCCATGTAGTGGATAGACAAACAAACAACTTACCAATCAGCAACAAGAAACAAGCTGCCGGTGTCGAGAAGGAGGTAGAGACTCTGCACAAAAAGTGAAAAAAGGAGAAATTTCTGCACAACTGACTGGAGCACAAATGTAGAGCAAACTAGTGACACTGTAAACTGATAGCATAGTCTAACAGGTTTAAACACATGAATGGCATTGTGTTCAGAATGGGTTTTATTGTCAGCATTATGTTGAGATCAACGGATTTATAGGCTCAGTGATATTTATTTTAATGCACCATTTAAAATGAAGACTCCACACTTCTTTTGGTTATTTGTCTTCAGCCAATTAGTGAGTATGTGCCATTCATTCAGTTTTATTGCATGAGTTTAGTGTACTTTTGTGTTATTTCTCTCTGCACATCGCTGTGATAGGTTATTTAATATGGACCCTGCCTGTTTTACACGAACAGAGAAACAAGGGGTGAACTCAACAAGTTGATAACCACATCTGTGATGCCACTTTTCCAGACCGGGATTGTTAGGTTTTCTCTAAGTGGGTAGGTTCAACTAGCTTGAAGGCCCAAGACCAAGACCATAGTTTACCAAAGCAAGACACATTCCAACATCAAGTACAACACAAAAACAAGGTCATGGCAGAGTGAGACTGTCAAGACCAAGACAAGTGTAGAATACATTGGAAGAGATAGTAGAAAAAATTTATACAAGTCCAATCTTTAATCAAGCACAAACTCATGAAGGGTTTGGTGAAGAAAGTTTCAAAGTGTCCGTATCCAACGAGAAGGATGATATAGACAAGTAACTAGTTGTGGTTTTGTTTAGTCTTGATTTTTTAATCCCTGGACCTATAAGTAGAGTAAAAATAAGTCTGTGACAGAATGAGATCTTTAAAAAGAAGCATCAAGTCTTAGGTACTACAACACTAACATACCTTGTAGTGGTTTCTATTATTTGTAAAGGATTTTGATGAAAGGCAGTTTTCTTCTTAAGCCTTTACTGATTGGTCAGTTTAAAGCATACTCAAGTTGTGCATTCAGGAATCTACATTTCATTCCAGCCTTAATCCATGTCCAACATGTGTGTGTGTGCGCCCATCCCACGCATGTAAGCATTTAAAAGGAGCCAAGAGTGGATGTGCCTCTTGCAGTGGGTTGTGGGATTTGGATATAAATGAGCGGAGTGTTGGTGCATTAATGAGTATCACACAACCCTCATTTCTAACAATGCCCCCCTTTCCTTTCCCATCATTCCCCATCGTCAGGAGCATCCTCCCTCTGCTCCGACATTTGAAGGCTGCGTCAGGAGCCAGAGCAGGAACTTCTTCATTTGGAGTGTGAGACAATGTGGCAACCCGGTTGGCTTTGTACGGCTGACATCCCGCCGAGGCACAATATGGCCCTGTCAGGGATCAGTGGCAATACACAATGGCCATTACCCACGGGGCCATGCGGAGGGCCTCAGGGGCATAGCCGGGATGGGCCTGTTTCCAGACTACAGGGTGTCTTGGCCAGACTGAAAGAGAGATGCAAGATCAGATGAGATGAGAGGGGAAAATGGCAGTATGGGGTAATACAAGTCAGGAGTTATACAATCATAACTGGGAAGGGTTATGAGAGACTTAACAAAGGTGATGGGATTAAGAGACACAGAACTTGTGCCAGAGATAAAAAAAAAAAAGAGAAGTCACCCAATCAAGGGGGTGCATCTCTCCAGGGACAGCACACAGCCATAGGCCGGGAGTGTGTGTGTGGGGTCTTGGAGCTGAACTTGGTTGCTTGATTACAGCCGAGCATAATGGCCGCCTTGAACAAACAGGACCCGAGAGGAGAGTTGCGTTTTCACCTTCACTGCTGCCCCATTAACCCTTGGCTTCTTTGAGAGAGAGCAGTGGGTGGACAGCAGCACACAACAGAGGGGCTGTGGGGCCAGAGGTGGTGACCGTAGGGCCATTGGAGGGCACCTACAAGGACAGCCAGATAGATAGATAGGCCGGACGTGGGTCAATGATCCAGCTGAACTTCACCATCAGTCTCCCACGAGAACTTTGACACTTTGCAGAAGGTTTTCACTAAACAGGTTAGCTGGACAAACAGACACAGAGAGTCCCAGTTCAAAACTGTGGGAAAGAGACACAGAAGAGAAGCCATGACCTTTATCATGGATTTATAAGTTTATCAATCAAAGTTGAAAACGGATCCAAATTACAGCACATCCTTGATCATTAAAATCTGCAGGGATATTGAGCTCTACCCACATGCCAAGCGGTGCCAAGATGAAAAAGAGAAACACATAGCATGTACTGGCATTAATTTTTTCTAAAATGTAGGAAACTGGTGCAGCTGTCACAAAGGTTCAGAAAGCTGTGAATAACAAAAAAGAAAAATGTTACTAAGGATTTACTCTCTTCTTGATTCTAATAAATAGCAGTGCATCTAAATTTTGAAAGTTTGCTTCAAATACAACCTTTATAGAAACACAACTTGTATGACGTTACTATTTACATAGCACACAGCCCTGTGGAAATGCAAGCTTCCTCCTGCCTTCCCTTACTAAACTGTCCTGTGTAAATCCAACAGTGTCACTTAGAGTAAACTTGCCTTTCAACACAAAACATTAACAGACGTAGAAAGAAACATACTTGGGAAACATCAAGTGTGTCTTCCATCTCATTTGATTAAAATAACAGAACTAAACAATCAATTGATATCTTTTAAAGCTGCTGGAGACTAAAAACATTCTAAGAAATAACTAGCAATATCTGCAAAAAAGACATACTCTGAAAGTAAACCAATGGAGCTGTAAGAGTCAGTTTTCAATGTTCTGAATAAGTGCAGTGTGTCATATCATTTTGGTAACCCCCTGGCTTTGGTGAACCACTGTCTGTACTGAAACTGTGGATAATTGTGACACCCCTTTAGATTATCTTCCAGCACCAGTCAGACATTACCTGTAATTTTGCCTCCCTATAATTACACTTGAAAGTCTGTCCTGTGATGGTGATGCACTCTGCTTCCTGACCAAACGTTTGCTCTCACCTTAGTTAGGGGTCAGCCCAAGTCTGATTAAATGGGTCAGTGCTCACCTATTTTCAGCCCCTTGCTGACAGGGAGATGCATTGGTAATCTGGGAGTATACTTCTCAGGAAAGAGGGGGAAAAGATAAAAGTGCTGCGCCGGTGGGTTTGCGTGTGCCCCTGGAAGTTTCTCTTCAAACCTCCCAATGGTGCATCTCGCATGTGATAGAGGTGCTCTTATCTATATACGGCTCACTTTGGCAGAAATTAAGTGAATACCAGCTTCAGCGTAGTTTAGACTCATACGTCAGACACTCATTTGGAGCTCTGTGCAGAATCCTTGCTTGCCTTTTTTATGTTGCATCAGCCAGCCAAGTATTGCAACATGCCTTTGTATGGTTCAGTGGTTTTACCTATAGATGATATACCATATATTGTATTGATTAAAGCACAAACAAAATTACCTTTTTAACACAATTCGCGCAAGGTAAGATGACCAACCAGTAATTCAACACTTTTTCTCTTTTGTCATCCTCTTCTACTAAATCTTGGGTATTTCTTGCTCATCTTCCAGTTTTAATAAATCATGTTCTCCTAAAACAATGAAGAATGCTAAACAGACAAGTACTTCTAGAACACGAGTCAGGTGGAGCAGGTGAGGGGTGAGGAGGTCTTGCAAAGATTTAGTAATCTATACTTACAATCTATACATTTTTAAGACTCTAGTTGATTAAACACTGTCATATCTCTGAGCACTCCTCCATTACCACAGTTCTAGCCGTACCTTGCGCTCATCCCTAAAACCTTTAAATCCTTTGGCTGTTTCTCCTTTAAGTTTGCCTTTTTAAGTTGGAAATCACTACAACTGTCACTTAAGCTAAGTTCAATTATTCCAATCTCCACATTTAAGAGTAAACCAGTGCAGCTGCTTTTAGCCACTACAGTATTTATGTTGTAGAACGTACATCTTGATTGTGCTACTCTATGTTTTTGACTGTATGTTTTAGATTGTCAGTTGCATTTCCCATGCTGCTGCCTCTTGCCAAGGTCCCCATTGTAAATGAGAATTGGTTCTCAATGGTCCATCTGTATAAATAAAGGTAAAACAATATAAAAAAATATATAATTAAAAAACACACCTGAACACTGTCAAACATGTAGTAAGCAGGATTTATGTTCTGTTGATGAGGGTTTTACCACCCTCTCCTGCCTTTGTAAAGTTGAAATGTAAAGTGTGAATGCTCCCAAATGTGCTCAAGCAAGATATGCTTCCTAGGGTTTACCTTGAAAAAGGTGGGCCTGGGCTTGGCACAGTGGCACGAGCATAAGCACTTGATCTTGAGATCTAGACATGAGCTAAAAGCTATTCTCATTGTGTTATTCTGTGAAACTCTTAGTTGTACAGTCATACAAAAGAGCACTTCACAATGTTAAAAGATGCTGCTGTGCACAGGCCTGTGTTGGCTGGTAGCAGTGTAAGTGTAGCAGTGGCTCAACTATAGTGTAGTATTTAAACTTACAGTAGGCTCAAGTTGAAGTCACACTAAGATCTAGGTTGTGTAGGAAGTGTTCAACTTGTGACCTTTGTTGACCTCTCTGTTTGGTCTCACTGCAGCTGTTTGTAAATAGCTATCAGTAGTGTCAGTAGTGTATCAGTAGAATTATTAGTATATTGTGCTTTCTTCAGGTGTGAATTAGAATTGTTCATCAGAGGCCAAGCTCAGCGTCTGGTGCAGTGCTAGTACAATGTTAGTGGCACATAGCCATGTTGGTTAATGTCATTAAAACCAATCCGAAATTTTTCTTCAACAGGTTTGAATAAAGTGCACGTGCAGAGTGGTGTGCATGTGTGGTTAGCACTCCTGCCTCACAGCAAGAAGGTCCTCCATGTGGTACTCCGGCTCCCTCCCACCGTCCAAAGACATGCATGTACAAGTTAACTGGCAACTCTAAAGTGTCCCTAGTGAATGAATGTGAGAGTGAATGGTTGTCTGTCACTGTCTGTCTCTATATGTCAACCCTGCAACTAACTGGCCACTGTCCAGGGTGTACCCCGCCTCAGGCCCAAAGCTGCTGGGATAGGCTCCAGTCACCCGCGACCCCTAACGGGACAAAGCGTTGGAAAATGAATGAATGAAAAGGTTTGAAAGAAACAAGTTAGAGACACAAGTTTGACTTTCTGTGGAAAATTATTTCATTGTAAATGTTTATTAATAGGACAAGAGTTGTTGAATAAATGGTTGAATATTGTGCAAGCCTATTTAAATTAAGACTTATTTCAGAAGTCCATTATCAGTGTAATTCAGTTTTTATTACATGTATGTGTAGTGTCCAAAACCGTTCCCTAAATAAGAGCACTATATAGTTATCTAGTGCTACACTATCTAGTGATTAAGGGGTTAAGTCATAGGAAGTGGCCACAGTCTTCCTGTTTGTTTTTGGATAATATAGCCTCTGCTGTTAAGGTTAAATTGATGAGGAAGAGGCAGAAGGCTTTGTGGAGCAATGCTCCTTCTGTCGGGACACAGAAAAGGGAATGCCAAAAGCCAAAAGAAACTCTTAATTCATTATGAAGTATAACAAAGAAAATTTGCATATTTTTAATCAAACTTTGCAAAAAGCAAGAGAAATATTCTTCTCAGAGCTCATCCACAACATCAGTAACAACTCACGTGTCCAGTTTGCCTCAGTGAACACATTTACAAATTTTACATCCATTAATGTCAGAACAACTGAAAAAACTGTCTCCAGCCTGAGTTCATTCACCTGCTGCCTCGATGTTTTACCCACTAGATTTCTAAAATCAGTACTAAGCAGTTTGTTACCACAACTCACTGATATAGTCAATAATTCCTTACAGTCTGGAACATTTCCAAGGGCCTTAAAAAGTGCTGTCATTAAGCCTCTCCTAAAGAAGAGCAGTCTTGATGCTACAGTGCTCAACAACTATCGGCCCATATCAAACCTGCCATTTTTAGGGAAAGTCATCGAAAAAGTTGTATATCAGCAACTTAATGACTTTCTATTACTTCACAGACTGAGACTGCACTCATCAAAGTTAAAAATTACATTGTGCTATAGAAATATAATTGCCTTGCCTTGCTTAGAGGAGCAGCTTATTCTGCTGTTTGGTGTTTTGTGACTACTGTGGATTTAATGGTGTAGAGTTGGTGTAATATGCTGCTGGTTACTTCACAGTAAGAGCATCATGACAGGATCTTTGGTTTAGCGTGTAGCAAATTAGCATGTTCTCCCTTCAATCTGATCTTGTTGCTGCTAGACTGTCCACATGGTACATTGTGTGGCAGAGTGGTTAGCACTCCTGCCTCACAGCATGTTCTCTCTATGTGTTTGTGTAAGTTCTTTCCAGGTGCTCTGGTTTCCCCCACCATCAAAAACATGTACAATATAGGACTACAGCTATAATCTGGTACAATCATCTCTGTATTGGCTAAATGTACATTGTACGCTGTCCAAAAAAGGAATAAAAAAAATAATAATAAGGCTTTTATGATTTCATACACACTTGCAGCATGTAGCCTAACTAATTTTCTTTGAATGAATAAAAAAAAATCACCTCATAATTATACAAAGTTATTTTAAAAAGGGCAAGCCTCTTGTAGGGTCAGACTAAATAGCTAATAAATAAGAAGTCTAGTCACATACTGTGCAGCTATACAGTGTAATGTACAGTGATGTTACACAAAGCCCAGGACAAAATATGTGACAGCACTCAGTGTGCAGCTCCCAGAACCAAACAGTCCCTCATTGTAAAAACTCACATTCATTCACTTTGAGCCTCATATCGACCGCTCCGGGGGCTATAGTGTCCACCCCGGGTGCTGCCACAGGTTTATTTAGAGCTCGAGGCATGTCCACACTGCACAGCTTGTCCTGAATGGGGTCTCACAACATGTGGTGGCCCCCTTCCCACCCTCCGTACCAAAATGCACCATCTGGCCTGTTCCTCTTTGCACAACGAGACCCACGCATCGGACTGCACAGATGTGTGATCAAAAAATTCCCATGGCCATTCTTCCATCACTATTAGCATTTGTTGAACATGGGCAGACTTTGTTCAATTGTAATAAGAAAAAAACATATAGCCTAGCCTTGCAATATCATGTTTCTCTCAATCTCATAATTGAAGTGACAAAATCAAAGAGCTCAGAGTGGACAGACTGTTCCTTCAACAAGAGCTGAATGCCCATAAGCAGACTGACCTTTTGGGGTCAGAAATCATTGTGTCCTCTCCCACCACTGTGTGGTCTCTGGTGTATAATTGACATTTAATGAAGGCCTCCGTTAGTGCAGGGCCATAATGGTACTGGGGAGAAGAATAGAGGAATGGGGTGAAACAGGGCACTATGGATTTATGGAGGAGTTTTGATTAAAACTAAAAAGTCCAAAAAAGTTATATCTGGTTTTAGGAAGAAATTTGGTTGAGAGTATAATGTTAAGGCAATACATGAAAAAGGGTGAATATGAGTTCTTGAAGACAAGAGTGCATCATGGGTTATGCCAGCGTGAGTAACAGACGTTGCAGTCTGTTGTCTGGCTGCCAACTCCATCTGTCTACTTTCACATCACTTCCATCAAACATTCTGGTCAAACAAAACATGGAAATCCACACTGGTGCACCATGTGCGACACGCCCTGATGTCATTGTGAATGTGTGTAAAAAAACAAAACAAACAAAAGTCACCAATTGAATTTGTAAAATATTTGTGCACAGATTTGTTTAATTTTGTACATCTTTCTCTAGAAGACATGGACCACATAATCTGTTGCTGACCAGGTGAGGGTTGTCTTCATAAGACTTGGCTCTCATACAACAATACTTTCCAAGATAAAAGTAATTTTTACAGTCATACCTCTGGTCTCAGTGTTTTTTTATTGAGAACGCTCTTTCACTATTCTAGGTGTCCATTTTATCCCATCCCACAATGTTTTGCTAGACCAACAGTTTGTTTTAATACTAATGCTAAAGTTAATTGTACTTTTTCATAACCCGTGTAGTTTCAACCAACTTGGCAAACATGATGCTTTGTGCATGTCAAAACCGTGGTGCCATTAACACCTGTATTTTTTTATTTGCGCATGACTTGCCAAACAATCATTGTTATAAATATATTTTCTAGCATGCCACCTTATATAAGACACATGATAGAGACTACAACTGTAATCTTCTGAAATTAAGTTTTTCATTGAACATTTTCCCTTTCAACAGAGTTCTCAATGATTGCTTCTTTCCTTTCACATCAAAGTCTTCTCAACAGCATCCACTGTAATAAATAATTGTACATTCATTTTCCAGATCTCATTTGCTTACTGCTGAGCAATGGAGTCAGTGTTTTTAAGGAGTGGCTGGGTTTTATCTACTTCAAACTAACTGAAGTTGGCCCTGTATCAAAGTCTGCTCTTGGGGGAAAACCGAGCTGAATGACAATGGTCCACGAAACGTGAAAAGTAAACAACTGTGCAGCCAGAGGTTAGCCATTGTGGTGTGTGACTTCTTAATGGTGCAATAAAAAAGGTTTTGCCTCAGGTCAGACAACTCCGGTCACACCAACACTACTAAAAATACAACACAAGAAAAAGCTTGACAAAAGAAAAGATGGTTTTATTAGTTTCCCTGATTAATGCTATAACAGTGAGGCTTTTTTAAATTTTAAATATGAAGAGAAGTCTATGATGTTAAAAACTGACTAAATGATACCTGTTGTTTATTGCACAAGAGTGATCAACAATAATTTAATGATCAACAATCAGAATTTATTAACATCCATAAAGCTGCTGGTTTGTTTTTACAGTGAGCTGGAAAATATTATAAACTGTGACATTTTACTGTTTTTGATTTCACCCGTATCACGAGAAAGGGGGCTTAAAAACAGTGTTTGTCTAGGATATAAATGATTTTTATGTGAAAAGACAATGCAACTCTAACTTCTTGTGTACTTTTTAGCCTTATATGTTGCTTAAAATCAGTAACTTTTTTCCCCTGAGTCACACAGTGCACTCATTCACCAGACCCTCTGTTACGCAATTCCAAAGGCATGCTTCCACTGGAGCTGTACTGTAAAGGTCGGGTTGGAACAGCACAGTTACTTCCAAAATGTTTATATATGTATATATATATATATATATATATAATTTATATATAAAAGTAATATATTTTTACAACAATATCACTGTCCCTTAACGAAATAACAGTCACATTATGTAACCTAAAGCCTAATGGCCAAACAAGACACATCTCACCTAAAAAGGAAATTCTGACGTCTTGATTTATATCTCCTTTTTGAGAGAGTCAGCTCGAGTGAACTCAAATTTTAAAAAGTCTCTTATAGAAATACAGGTTAGATACAGGTTATATACATTTGTAACGTGCGTTTTTGTAACGTACTTTTTGTATTTTTATTGCAAAAATGCATAGTAATTATAATTATAATAATTAGTAATTATATTATTATGTTACAGCAAAAACAAATACACTACTATAACACAAATTGAAATAAACACCAACAGAAAAAAATCACATTTTTTTAAAGTTTTTTTTTTTTGTCATTTTTGCCTTTATTTGATAGAAAAGCAGACAGACAGGAAGCAGGGTGGGAGAGAGACCTGAGCAGGAATCAAACCCGTGTCTCCCTTGCATATGGTATGTGCTTTACCAGGTGAGCTACTGGGAGGCTGCCCCCATAAAACAAGTTTAATTGAAGCCTATCTTGTTATTGTGGTAAACAGTCTTATTTTGAAAAAGCACGCTAAATGAATACATTTCTTATCAGCAACTGTTTCTGCTTTTGGCGCCAGCATTGAACAACTCTTGGCTGCTGTCCATCTTTTAACTGGAATCAAACCCACCCCTCCCTTTTTTGGCCTCCATGCACTGGCTTCCTGTCCTTTTAAAAATTGTTTGTAAGATTGTCTTGTTTGTCTTGAAATCATTACAGACCTCATACAAATGCACACTTCAACAAGATCACTGAGGTCCATGGGTCCTCTCCAGCTAGTGGTCTCTAAGACCAGACTTAAAACCAGGCAACCTGATCCTTCCTCTGTGATCGCCCCTAAACTGTAGAACAGACTTGTGAAATAAACCACAAACAATCATCTTCTAACGTTTATTGCTTTAATTGGTTGCAAAGCACTTAGTTTGCCTGGCGTGTTATTATATCCTGTGTTACTCCAGCTGAAAATAGCATGTAGTACACACATTCTGCTGTTGTTAGAAAAACATCTCAAAGAACAAATGTTTTTGTGTCTGGTCTTGGTAGAAACAAACCCCGTAAAGTGCAAGGCTGGCAGAAAACTATTAAATCATGCTTCTCTGGGGTTTAAGGCACTTGAAAATAGAGAGCAGAGCGTCACAGGAGCCCTCAGGGAAGAGTCTGGAGACGGCCGTCACAATCCAAACCTGGGAACTGGGAATAAGAAATGTGAGATATGTTTTTGTTATGTATTAGTTACTAACAAGGTCTTGGGGACTTTCTGGGTCAAGCCATTTCTGTTTAATTCCAACTGTCTTTACTTGTACAAACACATATGACACCCAAAGAGTAATGCCAACTTCCTTTTATCATTTGCTGTGTTCCCGCTTTGTGTCTGCCTTCCATTCCTTTACTCGCTGTAACAATACACTTGAAGCAGTTAACGGTCGCAGCGCGGGGTGTGTGCAATATAAACAGACTTAAGGAGGTCTTTTGCCATCAACGCATGCAAGCAAACCTCAAACACGCCTTGCTTCTCTTCATCTGTCTACTTCTCTGAGATTGGCACGTGAGAGTTAATGTCATGTAAGTAGTGTGTAAAAAATTACCAGCGCTATCAGCACACAATGAAAAAAACGTTAGCTAAAGACACACTAAAGCCTAATAACTTTGCTCCACTCCATCACATTCACAGGTGGAGAAATCAAGGAGACAATGTTGTATTTTATTTTATGTCCACAGAAGTCTGTCGGCTGTCAGTAGAGATCAGATGTTTACACATGTGCAGAGGAGAGTTGTGTGAATACCTGGATGTCTCCCCTGAAGGTGAGCTGTCAATCACATAATATCACCTACTCAAAAATGTTGACAGTAATCATCTCGAGCAGAGTGATAAAAGTCCTATGCAGTGTAATAAATTGGCAGTTGTTTCTTGTTTTTGTGAAAACCTGTTTAATCTAAAAGCATACTGTAGACTAATATGAATGATCTTCAGACCTTAAGATGTCCACTACACTTAATTAGTTAATAAGAAATTGTTACAATGTTAGGTGCAAGCTTTTGCCAATAACATGCTAGCATTTACATATTTAGTCATTTAGCTGACACTTTTTAATCAAACCGACTTACATTAAGCTTCTATTCACCAGTGTTACAGCTGGAACATCACTGGAGGCAAGGTGGGTAAAGTGTCAAGGTAAAGTGCCAAGGACACAACGACAGTATGAACTGTGGGGAGAGCAGGAATCGAACCACCAACTTTCCGGTTGAAGGACGACTGCTCTACCACTGAGCCGCTGCACCCCTTTTATTCATTCATCATTCATTTTCTACCTTTGTCCTGTTTCTACTTTTGCTTTGTCCCGTTAGGGGTCACGGGTGACTGGAGCCTATCCCAGCAGCTTTGGGCCTGAGGCGGGGTACACCCTGGACAGTGGCCAGTTAGTCGCAGGGCTGACATTTAGAGACAGACAGTGACAGACAACCATTCACTCTCACATTCATTCACTAGGGACACTTTAGAGTTTTCCAATTAACCTGTACATGCATGTCTTTGGACGATGGGAGGAAGCCGGAGTACCTGGAGAGAACCCACGGTAACACGTGGAGGACATGCAGACTCTTCACAGAAAGACCGGAGTCGGCCAAGAATGTTTTCGGTCGGCCGGGTTTTGAACTCACAACCTTCTTGCTGTGAGGCAGGAGTGCTAACCACTCTGCCACATGCACCCCTTTTATGTAATCTTGAAAAACTAGTATACTTCTGTGTGCCACACTATGACCTGTGCTAAAAGGAGAAAAGACTGGAGAGCTTCTCTGATTTAGAGGAAAAGGCCCAATGATGCAGAAGACAAGACTGAAAAAGCTGCATTTAAAAAAAGCTAAATTGCTAAACAAAAGAGAATATAAAGCCATCAGAACTACTTTGCCACATTGATACCAAGCACCCTATATACATATACATAAACACACAGACATATATATATATATATATATTGTATAATAATAAGTGCTCTTTGTTTCTTTGTGCACTGTATCCTAAATATAAATCTTAAGTTTTATTTGAGATTTCAAGAATAACTGAATTGTGCGAGTAAAGAAAACAGCATGACCTTTAGTAAGCACACGAGATTGTCAATGATTAATGTCTTGTATAGTGTAACAGCAAAGTAAGTGGAAGTACCCTGTTTTAGCTTATCAAAGGCTTCACAAAAGAAGCTTTGTTATCCATAATTGTCAGTAAAAGAAACCTACTTCTTAACTTAACTTTTAACTTAATTTGATGAGTATAAGGTTGACTGAAACCTGTTATGTTTTTAGCTCGAGAGTCCCCTGTCCTTCTGAATAAACACTTGTTTATAACACGCTTTTATCACACCATCCTGTACTTCCTGCGCAGGCTCTTCTGAGCTGCTCGGGGCTCCTCTCCGCAGCACAGTGGATCTGAAACGTATCCAGGGATGGCCTGTGATGTAGTTCTGCATCGGAGCAGCGGAATTTGGGGGTATTTGCCTTAAATCAATCAACATACACATCTACTTTACAGACCACTGTCTCTTAGACTTAAATTGTTTCTGCCAGCAGTTTTCAGTGAAGAGTTCATTCAAGTCCTGAGGGAAAGTTAAAAGGTCAGAGGCAACACTGTTATCTGTCATTTTCTCACCCTTAGCATACATACTTTACCTTGAGATGTGTTTGGTGGGAGAATAGAGGAAAGCATGCCCAGAGGGACGCACTTCCACCTTTCCTTCTTCTTGTAACTAACACCAAAAGTTTTCTACCACTCCAATTTTTTCCTGGTTATTGTGGATAAGCAACTTTGCATATTTATGAAATCTTTTGTTTCACCATTGGCACTAAAATCCAAACACAGACATTGAGGAAACATTTGAAAGCCATTGCATGTGTCTGGATGTATGAGTCCTAGCCCGCACATTGAAGCATTTCACTTCAGAAAGTCATAACAGAGAAAATTGTACCGCAAACTTGTTGAAATTGATGCTTTGTAATATATAAGAGGAAGCAAAGTTTTTGCAGAGCATTGGAACAGCACCAGGGGATTATAAACAGAGGAGTTAACAGCCAAAAAGTGTTGTTTAATCAAAAGCCAGAGTATTTTACGTATAAAGCAAAAAAGGGTGAACTGGTCTAAGATACATGTATTGATGCCATGTCCTTATGTGACTCTGGTCTGTTTTTTTCTGATGAAGAATGACTTTGGACTTTTTCTACAAAAGGGCTTATTATTTTTGCTCATGGTTTGGTTTCCCAGCCTATTCTATTGAATTAACTCATCCAATTGTGCCAGTTTTTTATACACCTCTATAGAACAGTGGCTATGTCATCAGTTCATCTCTTGGCTTCACATAAAATTGTGTTTTTGCCTGTCCACTGGGCTCATAGGAATACAAGAACAAGGAGGAGAGTAAAGTTTTGCTGGAGATTACACACATGTGCATGAGTGCATACATGTAAATGGTTTGGGGTGTATGAAAGAGACATGGTGCCCAAAAGTATCAGGGGACAGCCAGCAGCCTTTTCTTGCTTGACAGAGCTGTCAGAATGGATTGGCTTACTCCCATTCTCTTTCAGCAGCTCAGGGCATGCATTCTTCCATCGGAGAGTGAAAAGGATGAGACCTGGGAGGTGTCCACGAGGACAGACAGACACAAGAAGAGGTAGTGACTTGTAAACATACATAATGTGACAGTGCAAATCAGCATAGCTGGGCACAGAGTGAGGAAGTCACACTGATGCATCTATGCACTGGAGGTAAACGCTAAGGCATAGAGCTAAGTCAATAGACAATGGCTGGAGTTCTACATACTTGTGTGCTTTAATTATTGTACTGTTTTCACCCAAAAGTACAGTGCACAGTACTTACAGCAACAGTGGCAAAACTGCTGTAATATTAATTCAAAGAGCATGTCCTTAAAATGTTAGAAATATTTTAAATCCCATGGATAACATTTACTAAGCTGCAGAATTTTAAATGAGGTTGTAATTTGCAATTGTGTGCACAAATTATGGGTCTGAGCTGGCAGCCAGTGCATTTTAAAACCACAAAGTCATATAACGCACAACTGCTCTAACACATTAGATACTGACACAAAATGTCAACATGTACCTCTTCTCTGACACAGGACAGGAGGACACCAATGTACACAAACGCATTTACCTTGTGCTGCAGCTGGAGTTTACAAATTCACAAAATTCCATCTTGAACTGCTTTAAACAAAGATTTCACGGCCAGACCATGGACTAACCGGCTTATTGTGACCAATGATGTGGCAGCACTCACAGGTCCGGACGTTCTTAAGGTTTGAAGATGTAGTGTCATGGCATTGCTCTGTTTGGATTAAACAGCAGTTTAAACAGATGAAAAATCAAATCACTGACTATATAGTAATTTTAAGAACCTGCCCTTGGCAAACACTTTCTATGGGCGCTTTCATTCTGAGCACAGACAAGAGCAGACTTGTCTGCCTGTCACATCCCACGCCAAATTATAGAACACTGCATGTGCCTCTAACCGCCAAATACTCCCAACATATAACTTATGGTACACCACCACAGCTATGTACATGAGATCAGCTCATGTAATTAGGACATTGTAAGACATCTAAAGACTTTTAACACAATATAACTATCTATTCTAGTGACAGACATATGCCATAACCTATGCATAAACCACTTTATGAATGTATATAAATCATGCACACATCATAACACATTCCTTAAAGTTTTCCACAGCTGTAACATAGAACTCATAACTCATCTGTATTTGGTTGCATGCCAGCTTCAGAGTATAAATTATTTTCTCCTTATCAGTGAGCAAAATGAAAATACAAAGGCGTTGAAACCAGTATCAGACTTGTTCTTGATATGCTTGATGTAAATAATGGATGAATGGTTTGGCCTACAAACATCTGGCTGTCCGTTGCCAGGCTGTTGTCGGCTGTTGACTGTACAGTGAGATAAGCTGAACCCAAAACATTGTAGGAAACTCAGCAAGTTCTAACGCTCCTAATTTTTCTTGGAATCAATTCCAGCTTTGAGAGAGCTCTAACTGTGCACTAATGGGAGGAGGCCCCCACGAGGGAGAACAGGAAATGTCTTAGTGTTCTTTTGGATGATCAGGAGAAAGAGAGAGCATCTCTCACTTTTATCGCACAACCTAGAAACTTGAATAAAAAAGTAATTTTCAAACTTTTCTGTATGAGTACTATCACTTAAAACATTTGTCTCTCCACGTAGTACCGACTCTTATTATAAGCAGCAAAGCAATATTGTGAGGAATTTTCTTTTATGTAAAAAGTCCTGCACTATTCTACATTAAATCTTATTGAAAACAAATCTACACCAGTGTGTAAGAGAAAACAACAATGGCCTTCCTGATAATATACTTTTTAACTTAGTCTGCAACTCTAACCTACTGCCTGAGTACCACTCAAAAAAAACAAAGTGGTACTTGTAGTTGTAGAACCATTGGAATAGTATAATGTACTTAAGGCTATTCACCGTCTCAGGAACAACCAGATTATATGTAATGGGATTATTTAACAAGAATATAAAATAAAGTAACCATATGGCATTACTAATGTCTAATGTGATACGCATTATGGAAAATTAGACCATAATAAACATTTTACTGTTTACCGTAAACCCGAATAAGTTACCAGAACTCAAAATTTTGATAGCCTCAAAATTCTTGATTTGATTAGTGAACATGATTTTGATTAGTAAAGAAACTTAACTATTTTAATTACATTCTACTAAAATTTCCTTTCCATAAGTCATTGCAATTAGGTAAAGAAAGCCAATAAGATTGAGAATGGAAAAATCAACATTTTGCGTTAAATGGACATTAAATTAGAACAACAGTTGTCATGATAAAACTCTAAATAGCCAACAAAATACATTACCATCAATTCCCATGCACATCCCTGATGTGTGTATTTATTGTATTTTAGTGGTGAGTGATGATATCAAAATGTTGTCGTTAACCCTGATTAGATGGTGCTCAAGCAGAGTCAGAAAAAGTCTTTCAAATACCTCAAAGGTTTTAGAAAGTTTGGAAGAATACTGTAGATTCAGGACATCTGTCAAGCAAAGGAGCAGGCAGCAGGCTCTGAACAGGTTGGCAATGGCAAGATTGATAAGCACAGGGATTTCCTTGATGATTTCCTTGGCTTACGAAAAAAACTAAGATCCTCATATAAGCATTTCAGGTAATCAAGGCCCTGGCCTCTACTGCTCCCTAAAAAAAGAATTTAGATTCTATACATCTGTTTTAATAAATGGGATATCTCTCTACTTATACTAAATCAAATATTTGGCTTCCCCTTCAGACAAAAATAAATACTTACAGAGTAGTAAGAAATTAGCTCCTTGTCACTGTCTCAACATGAGACATCTCAATGTTGTATCTCTTTTCAACAGAGTCATGTGGACGCCTGAGTTGATTAAAAAACAACATTACCTTTAAATCTGTTTAATACAATAGGCTACAACTCCAGATAATATACTGTACTAAAACAAGACTAAACAATATCAGAAACATCATCCTTAGAAAACAGAATATAGTTAATAAGTTAATTTATGACAATATCTAAGGAATTATAGCATATCAATATATAAGTGTGCTTCGGAAAACTCAGAACTATAAGCTTGCTATTATTATCTGTTTGGTAAAAGGCTAAAAATGCCCCATGTTGTAAAAGATTTGTTTAGAGATGGAGACATTAGATAAATTAGGCCAGACCGTTTTATGTAATTATGTTTTTTTTTTTTTGTTTTTTTTTTCAAAAACACAACAGTCTGATCCCTTCTCTCACGCGGCTAGTCCAAAACATTCAACATGGCGGACACTGCTACTGAGAGGCAGTTTATTTCTGCTCTCAGTTTTGGATAACCCTCAAAGTATAAAACTATGAAACCGCTCTGCTGTCCGCTCTACTGCTGGCCATGTTAACTAGCGGCGCTAACAAAAGCGGTGTTAACAAAGCGGTGTTAACAAAAGCTTGTGTGGTTTCACCTTTTTTCACATCACGCCGTTTCTCTTATGTTTAATGTTCTAGAGAACATTAAACATAAACCTCGCCCTTAAAATCGAATGCAAGCAACTGGGTACTTCTTTTGTTTAGAATGAGAAAAGAGTTAGTTGCGGCTTGCCAGACTAATCAGACCATGGTGCTCACTTGTACATTTGAATAAACATTATGACACAAATGACAAACTGTAAACTGTAAAAATATAGTCTCAAATTATGAACTTTAGACTAGGCTACATATTTAACTGACTTTAAAGTAAGCACACCAAAGCTGTTCTTTGCTAGAGTTAACAAGTTTGCCAAAACTGTGCTTACAGAGCCATGCTTTGGATATTACACAAAACTGTCAAGGACTCTTAAGTAAAATCTAACTTTTAACAATTCAGATACTGACGGGTTGGGTGACGTATACTTTGATTCCCTTTGAGATGGATGAAAAACTTTCTGGAATTTACCCTGGCATGTTCTACCATTAGGCAAGTGGGCGTATCCAATCTTTTAATTCTGATATTGGCTGAAAATTTTAGTTTTGTTGTTTGTTATTTTTGTGAAATCAGTTTTGCAAAAGAATAATGATTTAAAACCTTAAAATAGTAACTCATGGTCACAGTTCTTACTTTCAGGCAAAATAAGAAGAAAACAAAATAACAAAATGACTTGTTAGTCTGGGTATACGTATAAAAATAACCTAATGAATACTTAACCACATTTTACTTTGTATCTTGACAAATAAATACTCAGTGGTCATTCTGTAGATTACAGGCAATATTGACTGTTTTTTTAAATTATAAAAGAACAATAGCTATGTTAGAATTTCTGTGCTTTAGGTTAATGTAAATTTAGCATTTTAATTACTGTTTACTTAAATTAATTTTAAGTTAATAAATTAATAAATCTTCTTAATTCAAGGAGAGAGAGGGCAGGGAAATGGAAATCCTCTTGAAGTCTCTCCAAGCCACGCCCCCTTCTCCACTGCTTTGTCTGGGACGTTTACATCTATGCCATCTTAACTTGTCAGCTAATGCCCCTAACTGAGGTAAAGTTGTCTTTTAAAACTGCTTTTTACCTGTTACTTTCACTTTCACACTGTTATAAGGTTAGTTTTAAGTGTGAACAGTAAAGCTTTTATGATTTATTTGTGAGAAAATTACTCATTACAGCCAAAGTTGCTGAACAGTGGGACATGCTAACTCTGCTAGCGCTGTATTTCAGCTCATTCTAAACATTTTCTTATGGATCCTCTTCTGGTATAAATCTGAGTGAGTAACATAATATATTTGGTTTTAAATGTTCAGCTGTGTTTAGAGTCAACAACCTACAACGAGCATGCCCCCCCTCTCTGTCCTTACCATTGATTGTTTATATAGTGGATGTAATCCGCCCATTGGTCCCCTATTTATTCATATAAAGTTGTTACGATTCGGCAATACGATGGTTGTTACATCTGGGATTTTTGGCTTTTACTCGCCGCCATATGCCATGACGCAACGACCATTTAGGAGGTTCCATGGGAGACGCTTGGTCCTTCCCCTCACTCATCTGCGATGAGAAAATGGATGTAATTCGTCCATTGGTCCCCTATTCACCAATACTGTCATTATAACAGGGCAATAATATGGCGAGTACATCCGGGTTTTTCGGCTTTTACGTCATAGTAAAACAATAGTTTAACTATGGAGTTGTCACGTAGTAAAAACGTAGCTCTAGAGACCGAAGCCATCTTTTTAAACATGATTTTTACAATTACACTTTACACAAAGTCGCCATTGGGTTTCTCCTTATATTTCTGCTTTTGGAGCCTGCCCTCTGGTGGACAGTGAAATATCACTGTATTTCGCTGTATTTCGCTGTATTTCGCCGTATGGCGGCGCCCTTACTTAACAGAATTTACCTTAATTTACATAATTTTAAAAAAAAGTTTGTACATGTGTTACCAGGTAAAGCTTTTAATATTTTATATCTGCATATACCTTCATATCTAAACATCTATCATTTTCGCAATATCCTTTAGAGTAACTTAACACATAATATGGTTTATAATATAATTCTAGTAAAAGTAAACATACCTCGTAAACATACAGTTAAATCATGAAAACAAATAGTTTTTTAAAAAATAACTGAATAACTTGAAGCAGAGCTTTGTCTAAAACAATGACTTATATGTGTCATGAGAGGATTAGTCATGCAGCAGTATAATGTGCACAAACACAACATGATTATTCATAAAAACAGGATGACAGTTCACTGACTTTTATCAGAAAATGTGAAAAGTAAAGAGACGTATTACCAACAGAATTTTGCCATATACACTGCATTTATATTTCCTGAACTGCAACAACAGTGAGATAGCATTTTTTCTCAGCTAACTGGCTCACACGGCTGTTTCTCTGACTGTTTTTCTGTTCTTATGTGACACTGAGCATCCCTAACACAGAACTAAATAGTGTTAAATTATTTTATCTGAACGTACAGCTGCTGCATAGCTCGTAGCTACACAGACATGCTGTTTTCTATTAACAAACCCAATGAAAATACATCTGATTAGTTCATAAATGCCCAAAACCTTTAAAGAGTGTGCTTAAAAAAAATGAACCGGTTATAAAATCAGTATTTCAAAATAAGGACTAACTACCTGTCATTTTGACTAACTTCAATTATTTCTAAATCATTTTTTTTAATTCAGAGATGAAAAAAAATAAGTTTATGTACTGCATTACATAAAAGTGTTTTATGATTCAAGCTTATAATGTTCAGTAATCTGCCGTTAAAAATCCTTGAATATATAAACAGCTGATTTGTATTTCTTCCTTTTATAGTCCAATTTGTTGTATTAGTTGTTATGACTGCCTGGAGGCTAAAGATTAGGAGCTTTTACATCTTCAACCGTCTCTTCTGTTGTGACGACTGATGCCAAAGACCTTATCTAAATCACTCCACACAAGGCTGCATACTTTCACACAAATCCACCACACAATCCGCTTTTTTTTTTTTTTTTTTTTGGCTCAAGTCTTTTTAATTGTACATTGCTTGCATCTCGGCTGGTGTATTTACAGAGAGCGTAACAAGGCCATTGGAGCCAATTATACAAAAAAAACAAAAAACAACCCGGCCTCCGAACCCCTCAGTCCGGGCGGAGGAATCACAGAAATATTTATCCTGTTTAAAAGTTTAGGGACAAGAGAAAGGGCCTTGGCACTAAACCCTTTAGTGAGGCAAGAGGAATGAAAACCTCCAGTGTAAAAGGACCTATTAGTCTCAGGACATGGGCATTAGCATGATAGTAGACTTATCCTCCAGGCTTGAAGGAGAGGGACGCTGTCTTTGCGCTTTCAGCCCAACGGGGAAGAAGAAAGGGGGGTACTTTCTATACCACGGGCTCACTGATAGGCAGGGAAATGCAAAGTGGGCCCCTACACACTGCACACCAGCAAACCCTGTAAATACGATGGAGGGCGGGTCCAGAAAGGGGAAGGAGGGCGATAGGGAGAAGAATTCAGCCTCCACAACAGCCGCAGAGATGCAAGAGCCATTAAAAAGAGGCAATTTGTAAAACTGCAAAGGACAACAATGACTTTATAACTTCTTTTTTGTGCAAGGAAAGACTCTGTAAAAGTGCAAATGTGCCATTCTGTTCCGGATTGTGATACTAAACCGCTGAATAGTTTGCAATCTTTTGTCGCAATAAAACCTGCCGTATGTTTGAATTCTTCACATTGTACTCAAAGACATAAGGTGCAGGATTTCCATAAACTAATCTTCAAGCAGTAGAAAGAACTTGTATTCCACACCTATGTATCTGTAGAAGAATGTGAACCAACTGCACTCCCCCTCTACTTTACCATTTAATTTTTGGGTTTACACGGGTGTTTTTGAGTTGAGCAACTCTCAGCCAATCACAGTGCACAGAAATGACTGACTGCTAGAGTTCATTCAAAGGGTAGAGTAAACATAGATTTGACTTTCTTTGACATTTATAAACTTTAAAAAGCCACTTTATACTTCTTTCAATGATATATATTGTAAATTTGTTCCACTAATATTACACTAGTGTGTCCTATTTATGCTCAAAGAGCAATACACCTAGAAACTGAGCCAGTGCCTTCTTTTTGTGTCAATAAATAATAAAATTAAAAAAAAATCCCTTGTTTGATTTTGTATTATGTGAAAGAGGATATAGAGCAGAGTTTTTAGATTAAAGTCAGAATTCTGAGATTTTGGGAAAGAAATAAAGTTGCGTAATCCGTACGATAAACTATATAAATTCATTTAAACACTTATTGATGAGGTGGTGACGTTGCATTTGTTTCTTTCGCTCACTTTATTTTTCAGAAAATATATTTTAATGTGATCTTGCGGACTTTCTCTTGCACCGTTGCCACAGCGACAGTTTATCTTAGAAATTGAATAAGCAAGCATGTGGAGTGGGGAGTCAGAGCTTATATTAATGATGACATAAACTAAACACCCACATTAATGTTTAAATATCTAATATTTTATTTTTTGTATGTATTTTTTGACATGTTTTTTGTAATCTCCTCAGACAAGATCTTTTCTTTTGACCTCGGAATAATCATGCGTATGACTATTGTGCTCCCATTTATGCTTAGGCCATCATGTTCTGTCTCACCTCTGTCATGATTGTGACCACCTCACAGCCCCCAGTGCACCTAAGAGGATTAGGTTTGATTAAAAAAAAAGGAAGGAAAAATTGACCAGGTGTACAAGCATTCTCCGTAAAATCCTGCATAGTATCCCTTTGAAATGTAGATGTAGGATCTCCCTTGAGCTGAGCCACCAGCCTAGTCTTAACCCTAACCAGAAGAAAGATGCACTCCCAGACATCACTATTCTGGACACACACAACAAACTAACATTGAAAGTGGCACTGATACAAGCGCAGTCATGTGTAGTCATGTCAACATGCAAATGCATGTTTATGTGCGAGGAAGCGATGGGGGGATGGGGGACCAGTTGAAGAGAGTTGGCCCAGTCCGGGGTCACAGAGAGCAGTCATGTACAAAGCAAGTGTTGATATAGTGTAAAGATAGAGGACACACAAACAACTCATGCAGAGAGAGGGCAACAAGTGGAGAGAATGACCATCATTGTGCGTCCGTTAGGGAGATGCAGCGTGGCAGCAGCAAAAAGGCAAGAGGGAGGGGTGGCTGTTCAAAAACAAACCATAAAATAGAAGGTTGTGGCATTGAACTGTGCCCTGACAAAACAATCAGCTCGGCCAAAGAAGGGAGGCAAATGAGATGCTGCCAAAGAGTCCCTGAAAATATGATGTATGACCTGTTTAATGTTAGCATTCAGAGTTCTGAGACAACGCAAGACATTGAGGGATTAGGTGGTAAGAGTCAATATTAGTGCTGGTGGCTTGAGGAAAGCCCTGTCTGGTCAAACAAAGCGGCGAATAAAGCGCTTACAGCTGATGTTTGAACAATGTTTTTAATCATTTGCACAAAGATGAAGTCTGGTTTATCTAACAGATCAGGTGCAGGCGTGGGAATGATGGATAGATCGATAGACGGAGCAGGCAGATGGTTTTACTGTACAAACTAATAGAGACTAATACAATCACTATTAACAGTATTTCAGAGTAAATTATCACTTTTTATAACTCATAATCACCCAAACTGTCAATGCGGGGAAAAAAATTTTCAAACCTTTAGCAACATTTTAAATACGAAAAAAAAACTGCTTTCATGAGATGACTCTAATTTAAAACACACTATAGATTAAAAGATGAATTACTTCTGTTGCTGCTGTTCATGTCGTTGCTTTTTCAACAGTTTTTTACATGCAATTAGCTTTCACAATGGGGTGTTGGGGGCTGGAGGGATTAATCAATTAACTGCCAATGTTGGGCTCTAAATATGTACAATGTGAACTTTAAATGTCCATCACTAATTGCAATAGGAGCAAAGATGGTATTTTGTTATTGATAGAGAGAACTCATTCTATGTACAGAGATATTTGGGAGTATATTTTTTGCAAATCCTTTGCTCCATCATTGCTTATTGTGAATATTTGTAGCCACATTATAGATGTCTTATTAATACAGTTGAGTATCGTTACAAATGGCTGCTGTTGATTTTAATGGATGTTGCTCATTAGTGCATACTCTTTCACATACAGTATATTTCACTGTTATGCAGCCCATATAGAACACAGTCTTGTGCGCGTGTGCATGTGGCTAAATGTATTTACAATGCAGCAAGCCAGATTTGTGTATAGAGTTTAAATTTAAAACGCATCATAAAATGTTATAGCCATAGGCACAGGTGACACAGCCTAAATCAAAGTTGTATGGGAAGACATTTGAAAGAAACTCACAATTGACATTGGGTAGGCGTGTTTGTTTTGTCTTAACAGTGTACTGAGACTTCACATTAAAACTTCTTCACAGTCAGGCAAATAACACTAGATTTGCCAGATATACAAATGTCAGTGCAGTCCAGATCCAGTGATAAGGCTTCAGTGGTGGAGGATTTTCATGAGTCAACATGTTGTAGTATTATGTCACAGGGAATAACTGCCAGCCATGTTTTTTGCATACACAAGGCAGTTATGTGTATGTGTTTGTACAGTTTTACTCATAAGTAACCCTGGCAGAATTTGTGATTTTTGTGGGGGCCATTTTTCAGAGAATATGAATAACACAAAAAAAAAAAATTCACTTATACTTAGTGGTTGGGTGAATCAATTTATTGTCAAACAATTGTATTTACTCTTTTTAAATTCATAATGACAACAGAAACTACCCAAATGACCCTGATCAATACCTATTCATTTTAGCCTGAAATACATGCACACAAGTGACACAAACAGGTTTGAATGGCTACTAAAGGTAACCCTCCTCACCTGTGATCTGTTTGTAATCAGTGTGTTTGTAAAAGGTCAGTGAGTTACTGGGCTCCTGACAGACCCTTGCATCTTTTATCTAGTGCTGCATTGATGTTTTTGTATTTTTAATCATGGGGAAAGCAAAACAATTGTCAAAGGATCTGCAGGTAAAGGTAATTGAACTGTATAAAACAGGAAAGGGACATAAAAAAATTGAGAAAAAAAAATAATAAAAAATAATGTGAATTTTTTGGCCACAACCATAAATCTTATACTGTATTTGGAGAGGAGTCAACAAGGCCTATGATGAAAGGTACACATTCCTACTGTGAAACATGGAGGTGGATCGCTGATGTTTTGGGGATGAGTGAGCTACAAAGTCACAGGAAACTTGGTCAAAATTGAATGCAAGATTTATGTAGCATGTTATCAGAAAATACTGTAGGAACATTTGCACTCATCAGCCCGATGAAGCTGCGCGTGGGACGTACTTTCCAACATGACAGCAAGCCAAAGCACAAGGCCAAGTCGACCTGTCATTGACTACAGCAGCATAAAGTGAAGGTTCTGGACTGGCCACCTCAGTCTCCTGACCTCAGTCTCATTGAGCCACTCTGAAGAGATCTCAACTGTGCAGTTCATGCAAGATAACCAAGATTTTACAGGAACTGGAGGCTTTTTATCAAGAAGAATGGGCAGCTTTACCATCTGAGAAAATAAAGAGCCTCATCCTCATGGTGCTTTGTTCAGTTCTCTGATCAATTTCAATTTACTATCAAATCTCAATTTAACCAATCACAACCACCAAAAGCTTTGAGAGGATTTCCACAAAGCGCCTCAGGAAACAGGGGTGATCAGGGTGAGCTAAATGTAAAGGAATTGTTCAGGCCTAGGAGGTTCCATAAGTTCTACTTCAGTTTTGCTTTACTTCAACACCACCTTCAACATACAGTATATGTAATAAATATAAGGTATAAGGTAAGTCAAGTTATATTCATCTTTTTTTTTAACAAAAAGAACTGCTGTAACAATTAATGTTTCAGAAACCTTTGCACGTGAGCAAAGTGGAACATAATATGATCCGCAGCTCCCTGTCATGTGACACTATTTTTGGAAGAAATGAAGGGTATGTGGCTATGTAATTTGTCATCCCAAGACGTGATGTAACCACTTTTAGTAGCTTAATATGACTTATTTTTCAGCATCCATAATTATTTACATTACATTGTACAATATTTACAATATCTGAAATGTCATTGGATTATACAGTGGTTACAGTATTTGGTAGATTGTTCTCTTGGAATAAGTGTTGGTCTTCAGTTTCATCAGAGTTATTGGTAACCTCAGGGGTTTATAGTCACAGTCGTTACAAGATTATGGCTAATCTACCCACCACTGCTTTTAACTCCACAGTAAGGCTAAAGTTATACTTAAGTTAGGGCCACTCTCCATGACATTAATGTAAGTCAATGGCCTGTCCTTAAAAACATAGAAGCATAGCATATGTGTGTGTGTAGAGGTATCCCTATAAGACGGGGAAAATATTCTTAGCCTGCCCACCACAGTGATGAATGGGTCTGAGGCTTTGTCCCACAATGCCCCTCACTTCATTACTGTCACACGGAACAGATGGCGCCTTTCACCGCGGCATCACACTCTCTTTCCGGGGATGCCGTCGCTATGTGATGTGCGCAGGGGACAAGCTGCCTTAATGAATTCTCCACCACATGCCGCATCTGCACTCAGCTGAGCTATTAATTTACAGATCTGAAGAGCAACCAAACACAAAATTAGATCATGAGTACAAAGTGCTAAACAAACCAACCAGGGCTAATTGAACGAAACGGGGGATAAACAAAGAGCTGTGTTCCATGTTCCAAGAGGAAAATAGTTTGGGGATTCTTATTTGCCAGCACAGCAAGATGAAAAAAATCACAAGGAAAACAACTAAACATGTGGTTATCCTTCTTCTAACCCAAATAGCTTTCTGCTTTCATGACAAACACAGTGCAGAATGAGATCAGTTCTTTTAAAAACGGCTGTAAACACATTTCCTAAACTAAACATGAGGTATGCCAAAAATCACACTGGGTGTTGCATTCATTTTCATAGTAAAAGGAAATCAGATGCACATATATTAACCTAAATTAAAACTTGAAAAAAATCCCTTGGGATAGCCATGTGGTAAGAGCCCATAATAAAAATATTCTATTTAGATTCTTTATTTGCTGGAATCTCCTACTTTTACTGTCTGCAATCAAACCCCTCAAATGAAGGCACATAAATTGGCACAATTATATTTTATGTATTTTTTTTCTGAATGTTGTGACAGGAGTGTTGCCTTGGGGATTTCCTCATGTGTGTCAAATGCCTCACTGCCCCCAGTGCTATAAAATGCCTCCAATAAACTCTTTTATGATCAAACAGGAAGTAAAGTAGATATTAAAATCCTGTTGACTGTAGAATGTCACCTAGAGACTGATAATAGTTTTTGCTGAATTTATTCAATTTCTTTAAGATATGATTTGAGAAGCAATTAAATGATTAAAATATAACCATTCATACTTAATTTAAAGTAAAAAAATATTTTTTTGTTAAAACTTAATTAATCCCAACTAATCCTATGCCACACCCTAAAACAATGTATTTTATAACATATACATGATGCATTGACATTGACTTTGACATTTTCTTTTATTGTTGAGCAATATGTCAGAAAATCAAATGAATCAATACCTAATTGTTCTCATGCACCAGGTGGTCAAGAAACCTTTTTTTAAATATTGTTTAGACCATGAATACATTTTTGTTTCTATGTTTGATTGTAAATTGTTTTGTAATGATTTTTGCACAAATAATAACAGTATTTATTTATGCTAATTAGCCATATGCTATTTGGTTTCAATAGCCACATTTCCACTATGGGTACGGTACAGGTTGGGTCAATGCGGGACAGTTTGTGTAAATTTAAATTCATGAAGCAAGAGCCGTAAGGGAATGACTCTTTTTAAAAACAGAAACAGCTGTTGTTAGCTGCTAGTTAGCTTTGTCGTTGGGAAAAAGTACAACATTTTGCAGGTGTTCATGTTAGAATATGACTGTTTCTCACATTTAAGTTGAACGTTTTTATTTTAACTTCTAGTTTTTGCTGGAGTGAGGATATTTCTTTTGTCCAATCAGCTGGCTTCAGTGTTGAACTACACTCCTCCCAAAGCCATATCCACTTGGGACCCTAGCTGAAGGGTTCAGGACCTTTTTGGTAAAGGAAACATGCCAGAACCGACCCAAACGGCACCTTTCATTGTGGAAACACAAAATTTCACTATGACATTTCATGGTGTATATTTTGTACATAGGCTGTAGAAATGAATCTGTTAGTATGTCCATAATACAGCTCACTAGTTACCAGTTAACTATTATTGTAGACACAGATTGCTGAAAATAATCTAAAGATATCATCTTTTTGCCCTGTGTTTACTTCTGTTTAAACGGGAGACAAAGATGTATTAAGTTGACACTTTACTACAAATTTAATGGAAACCTTGTGAAAACTGACAATATGTACAGACTTTTTTTTAATACTATAGATTCTTCAGCATTTTCTTCCACAGCTATAAACGATCACCTGTCCCATAAAAAGAAATCTTGTGGCCTGCTGAACAAAGTTCAGATGGTCTGCTTTACAGTCCACCTGCCAAGAAGTGAGCACTGTAAACACTATTTGAAACTTAAAGCGTGCACATGGCTAACTAAATTATCTAACCGAACATCAGAGCCAAGCAGCGTTCAGCCCGAGCCCTATCGGCGGATGGAGCGAGCCCAGACTGTATTATCTTATTGGTTTTACACTGTGCAAACTTTGGCAGCACACAGGACCACCCCGACTATTGGTTCCTCTTTGCTTTATCATATTTTTGTTTACCTTGCTTTGCTCTTGCTATCTCGAAGGGAGCCATTAAAGATGCATCTCTATTTACAAACGAGTGTACATTGCTGTGTCTAAAAGCGCTCGAGCAAAGTCAAGAAGATGAAGTAAATAAAAGGAAGAGTTAAGTTTACGGGACAAGAGTGTAGCTGATAAAGGCAAAAGAATCCATTGTAGGTACAGCAGATAGGCTGTCAGTAGTTTATAATGTCAAAATTTGCTTGGTACACCCTTCCACAAGCAAAAAATTCACACCCACATAAACATCAAAAGCATTGTGGCTAGCATTGTCCTATGTTTGACTCCGAGTTAAGATAAAGTGGAGAAGATAAAAATAGTAGTAGTTGAAGCAGTGTTAGTGTCTTGGTATGTGTTTTTTATGTTGGCGTATACAGTGTACATCTGCGCGTAAAATAAGATGATGGTAATAACCATTAAATACCTATATTACTGGCAAAAAAAATTCAGACATATCATGTTGATCACTGTATAATAATAAAAGTTATGTATCAAGTATGATGTACGTAATGTTAAAACACATTGAAATCAAATAGTGCTGAGACAAATTCAAGCAGAAAATTCTCAATGAATCAAATTACTTTTTTCTATATTCATATGTTAACACATTGGTGTATCTTATTGTGCAAACAATGGCTGGATGAACTGAGTATTTTGTTGAAGTAATGGCCCCTGTGGGCAACAGATGCAAAGTAACCTCACGACTGTGTAACAATAGCTCCCAGTCAGCACTGCCCATCCATCTGTATTTCGTCCAATACAGTAAAGCATCCCTGCAGGAAAACCAACTGGCTTTCTTCTGGGCTCCATTGTCATGAAACTGTCACAGCCTTGCATCACTGCCAACACAATCCAAACTAATTGATCTGATCCCAAAGCAAAAAGGAAGGACAGGACTGGACTTTGATTGATTGCAGAACAAATGGGTGCAGGTTCCCCATCGGCGGTCTGCCTTTTGCAGCGGACTATCATGCGAATGGCTAACTTGGTTAATATCAGCCGCCTGTGGCTTCATCCCTGATGGGGTGTGATGGAGTGGCTGGTTCCAGGAGGTCGCTGCCATAACAAGCCAGGAGGTTCCGGCAGGCTACTGTTTTACTGCAGGGGGTCTCTGAGGTGGGTGAAAGCAGACCCCCCCAGAGAAGGTGAAAGCATGTCGCACATTCCTACACCACTGTAAGTGGGTTAGTTATCACTGCAGAGACCCAGGGGGCCTTGAGGCCAGACGTAGATGAACACTACTGCTGTAGTACAGGACTCAAAGCATCAGGTAGATTAAACAGTTCTGTATTTGGCTTTAGGAAAACGGTACTAAAATACATAGTACAGAGACCTTTAACAATGCAATTGCAAGTTTGTTAAGTTATGTTACAGTTGTGTAGGTGTTGAGTTTAAGCAATAAAACAGTTTTGTTCAAGTTTAGGTATAGGAAAAGTATTTAAAATATTCCTACTAATAATAATACTAAAAGTTTTTTTTCTAAAATGTTAGCTTGCATTAATGTACAATGTTCAAATCCACAAAAAATGTGTTACCCATTCTGGAATGGTCACTACACACAGATATTATTTAACTCCATTTCTCCAGATCCCAAATGAAGATTGAAAAGGTAACACTCTTCAATCAACTTCTTACATCTGTCACTTTTGTGGACAACTATTTTGGGAACTTCATTTACCAGCAGCTTCAGAAGAAAAATCACTGCTTGCATCTACAATTTGAACCACAGCATCTCCAGGAAATCATGTCAAGTGCAAACAAGCTTTTATGTCACCATGAAATTTGTTGGAGAGGAGATTGTAGACTGTGATGTATACAGTATTACCATACTTTGGTTGAAAGCAGTGAAAATGGATAGGTAGTGTGTTCATGGTCATCTGGGCACCTGTGGAGTTTGCAGATAAATGAGTGTCATGTGCCCCATCTCACAATTTTGAGGACTTTACAGATAGGTGCATATACCTATACATATACCTTATACCTCTATGCACATTTTATTATTTGAGTTAATATGAGTAAAAATCTGTTTGTATACACCATGCTTATGGGCTTTTAATGCCTGACATAAGGTCAAAAATTCACAAAACAAAATTTCTTGAATACTTCAATAAGATAGCCCACATTACAAAATATTAAAGGATTATACCAGTTGGATGGTCTAATTTGCAAAATTCATGCACATATGAAAGCCAGGTCTGGACTCTGGACAAGCAGTGGACAGAGAAAAGAAGGGCTTGATCCTTTATTGGTCATAAAGACCTCCGAGTGGAGACACTGTTGTGCAGTAAAAAGCGCCCGACACCTGCCGGCATGTTGACTTTATCTTTTATCACCAATATCTAATCGCCGGCCTTCTTCCCCCTGATAAATGGGCTCACGTCGGAATTTACCCCTGTCCAGCTACAAGCACCAAGACGTACGACACACAGGTGTTTGTTGGGAGATAGAGAGGATATATGTGCATTTATTCACTTATAGCTGACGTGGTTAATGCTTAAACTGCTGTAGGTGTGTGGGTTAACACCTGCAAATCTTATATACCTGAGTGGGACATTAAACGGATCAGAAGGCCAAAAGTGTTATCTACATAGTTGCAACAGAGCAAACTGTCGGCCACGCGCCAGTACATGTTTCTTTTACAGAATGACATTGTTTTTTTTTTCTAACAGTCCCACACTCACCATATGGGGCTTGATGTACAGTCTTTTCCTTGTATTTGAGGAAAACTGTTGAATCCCCTAATTTTATATTGCAATAGGAATGATGTGTGACATGAAAGACTTTCAACAGATAGACTTTCAACATAGTCTGTACCAGCAAGCTTTGGCTCACATGTATACAATGGGCTCCCAAAATAACACTCCCATTCTACACTAGTCAAACATCGAATCTGTGGTAGCAGGAAAGACTACATAAATTGAGAAAAGGGACTCAGTGAAACAAAAAAAAATTGCATTGCATTTACACATGCAGTGATTAAGAAGATGGAGATAATTGCTGGATGGCTTCAGTCTAATGCAGAAAGCTTAATGGCAAAGTGGCAGGGCCTTTCTGGGTAGAGTTTGCATGTTCTCCCTGTCCTCCAGTGTTTGTTTTTTGTCAGGTATTCAGCTTTTCCCCACCAAAACTGAAAAACATGCTCACTCTAGGCTAATCCGCCAGTTTTATCACAGCTTTGAAATCTGTAATAGACTATATGTCATGTTAATGTGTTAACTTAGGTTCGGGAGCAAGGCCACGCCTCAACTACAGAGACAGAGAGGGGGGGTCTGCCATACACACGGCGCTCACAGCCTTCTCCAACCACCACCAAACTCACCTCTAACAGTCTCACACATTCATACACCAGAGCTGTGGCACGAGAGGTAAGTTGGGTTAAGTGTCTTGCCCAAGGACACAACCAAAGTATAAACCAGGAATGGAGCGGGAATCAAACCACCAATCTACTGGTTATGAGATGATTGTCTGGATTTGGAGTAATAAACTACATATTGTAATAACAAAACATAAATGCGAACGAGATTAAATTAAAGGATTACAATAAATAACTTCTTCACTTCACATGAGAGACAATTTAGAATGGATCTGGAAATGAGACAGAATGATATTCACATGCAGTACATTCTGGACATGACAAAAATAAAAAAAAAGGGAGGAGCTGGAATACCAACATTGACACAGGGTTTACAGAGGTATTGGCATCAGGACAGGTATGAAGAGGAACTAATCGAAATGGATGCAAATTAACTATATTTTGTGTAATTATAGTAACTGTACAGATGAACCGGTTACACAACCCAGTAGGTTGTGCAGATATTAGGTTCTATGTTTCTGATATTAAAAGGTTTCTGCTGTTAAAAACAAAGCTACAGTTGTGCTCATAGTATTGAGGGTATTTACATATCCTGGCAGAATTTGTAAATGTTTGGCCATTTTTCAGAGAATATAAATATTAACACAAAAAACGTTTTCACTCATAGTTAGTGGTTTGGTAAAGCCAACTAAAAAACTGTGTTTACTCTTTTTAAGTGATAATGACAACCGAAACTACCCAAATGACCCTGATCAAAAGTTTACATACCCTGGAGATTTTGGCCTGATAACTTACACACACAGACTTGAGTTTCTGGGCTCCTGACAGACTTTCACATCTCTCATTCAGTGCTGCACTGACATTTCTGTATTCTGAGTCATGGGGAAAGCAAAAGAATTGTCAAAAGATCTGCGGGAAAAGGTAATTGAACTGTATAAAACAGGAAAGAGATTTAAAAAGATATCTAAGGGAAGAGAAGGCCAATCAGTAGTGTTTAAACTCTACTTAAGAAGTGGAAAATGAGGGATTCTGTTGTCTGTGAAGGTTTTCAGTCATCCAGGACATCTTGAAGAAAAGCTTAAAGGTATCTGGACTTAGTTTTCAAGGTGAGGATATTTTGTCTCTTGTCCAAAGAGACTTTTTCAATTCAAGTAAGAGAGTTGACCATACTACTTACAATACACCAAACAGCACAGAGACAAGCCCCAAAACTTATGGAACAAAGTCATTTGGAGTGATGACACCAAAATTGATTTTTTTTGGCCACAACCATAAACCTTACATTTGGAGAGGAGTCAACAAGGCCTATGATGAAAGGTACACTATTCCTACTGTGAAACATGGAGGATCACTGATGTTTTGGGGACGTGTGAGCTACGAAGTCACAGGAAATATGGTCAAAATTGATGGCAAGATTTATGCAACATGTTATCAAAAAATACTGAAGGAAAATTTTCATTTATTAGCCTGGAAGCTGCGCATGGGACGTACTTTGACTTTCCAACATGACAAGCACAAGGCCAAGTCGACCTGTCATTGGCTACAGCAGCAAAAAGTGAAGGTTCTGGACTGACCTCAGTCTCATTGAGCCACTCTGGAGAGATCTCAAAGCTGCAGTTCATGTAAGACAGCCCAAGAATTACAGGAACTGGAGGCTTTTTGCCAAAAAGAATGGGCAGCTTTACTATGTGAGAAAATACTACAAAAGACTTCAAGTATTAACAACTGTAACTGTAAACTTTTGATCAGGGTCTTTTGGTTAATTTCTGTTGTCATTATGATTTTAAAAGGGTAAACACAATTGTTAGACAATAAATGGCTTCACCCAACCACTAACTGAGTGAAAGAATATTTTTTGTGTTATGATTTATATTCTCTAAAAATGGCAAACAAATTCTGCCAGGGTATGTAAACATATGAACACAACTGTATTTTAGGCATTTGTTTATTTTTTCTAAATATATTATGAAAGCAATAAATGGAGTAAACGTCATCATTTTTTCCAAGGTCTGGGTGGTGCTTGCTTTTTGATATTATCTTGTGGCATAAAGGCATGGCCAAAATGTTCAACATTTAAACAGCACCTACTCATTAACAAGAATTCAAAGAGACATGCCTTTATTCTTACTATGAGGAGGGTAATTCATCTGATGAAAACGTAGGTTCAGTTTTCTTTGTTCTATCAAAAAAAAAAACACCAGTGAAGAAGAAAGTATGGATCAAAGCTAAAAGTACTTAGTGGTTTTCTTTAGATACGTAACAAAAGGCAGGCACTTTTGTCTATGATGTAAGACGCCGAGATCTTACACATTTCAAAGTGTTTGCATTACACTCTTAATCCCAGGAGTCGAATTACAAGAGCCGTCTGTCCTGTTTGGCTCACAATACCAACCTCAAAACTGTTACTGCAGGCAACAAGAACACATGCTGTGCTTGGAAAGCCTTGTAGCCCTCTACCTGAGTCTAAACACTGACTCGTGTGCTTTTGACTGGTTGGGAACAAGGTGAGGCCAGATAAAAGAAAAGCTCTTGAGGACAGCAATGATTAGGATGGATATGGACTGAAGCTTTAAGTATACTCAATGTTCAGTAAAAGGGTGTTATGAAAATTATGATTGATCTTTAATTTCAGTGTTTATTATGAATATGGCCAGCACTGTCAGTGTCACTCTATTGGTCAAGTGTACAATTAGGCAGGATCATGGCAACTGTCAATAGTCAGTGTGTGGGTTATAATAACATTGTCTTTAAACTAAGAGTTAACAAAAATAATACAAAAATAAATAAATAGATTAGATTTTTTTATGTATAGTGTGACGTAGTCTATGGAGTTGGGTTTTTAGCACTATAGCTATGTGTTTCCATTTAAGCAGTTAAAACTACACCATGTTCAGGTAAAATGTTAACCTCTACCACACCGCGCCAGTGGAAATATACATAAAGATTACTCTGCTGAAATCTTAGTGCCAGATCCCACAGCTATGCCTTGAGGTTTTGTCCAGTCCGATCAACCTTAAAGACACAAGACTGCGTTGTACATTTCTGTCATTCTTGCATTGGGATCAATACCATTTTGAAAACAGTTGAAAACAAAAATCTTACTATTAAGTACAGTGACCAAAGCCAAGATTCATACCCAGGGCATTTGCACACAGGTACAACACTTTACTAGTGTTGTACCTGTGTGTGTAGGCTTTATAATGTGATATCTTTGAAGTCAGATTTTGTTAAGCCTGTGCTGTGGACCTAAAAAAACTGAGAAGAGGGATTGTTTCATTTTCTCTGTTCATATCATGATTTATTTGTGATGTTACTTTCACAGCTCTACCTTAATTTAACAAACTCAGTTTTGGGATTGGCCTTCAATATGTGTTTCATTTTAATGAATGCGATTCTACAGTAGTAATACAACACCAGCTTATTATCAAAGCTCACCTGATATAGATCATATTGGTGAGTAAAGGCCCTTGTCTGGATCTCCATGGTAATGCTGAGAGGGAGGAGTTTGTAAAACTAAGATAAACTGTTGCTACATGAAGTTGGGTTTTCTTTGTATAGCTGCTAACAACATCCTTTGCTTTTACCAAAACTTATGAATAAGAGTAATACTCATAAATTATTCATGAGTCTGTGTTGTGGGGGTGCGAGGTCAGGGAGTTACATCGTGAATATCCCAGATTAAGGGAGTAAATTGATAAAAAAAATTCTTTGATCTTTCGCTACATTACAGCTTAATGGATAACAACTGCTTATCAGAGTCAAGTGTATTACAAAAATATTTACTTTGTTTATATTTTCAAGGCTACAGTTACAATTCCATTTTTATTTATGTTTCTAAGCTTATGTTTACGCTTCCAGGTTTACAATTCCAATTCCTTTCTTTTGTTGACAATTAATGTGACCCTGTATTGAGGCCACAGAGGCTCTGTTTCTAATAATTCAGACTACAGCGTTATAAATCTCCATAACTAGGCACTTTTCACAGGGGATACCTCTCAAGGTAGTTCAATGGTCTTTTACAGAGACTGACGGTTATTGAGAAGTGATGTTATTTATGTTAAAAATGTCATTGCATTAAGTTCTGCAGCACAACCTGAAGGATAACACAGGCTGTACCTGTTAACTGTGCCACTGTCAGTAGATGTAATGTCTCGTCTATGCAGAGGTGCATGTTGGGACACTCCAAATGCAATGTGAACAGATTACATTCTCTCACACAGAAACACAAACATGGAAGGTACTTTTGTTCTGTTTGAACTGTAATTGCTAATGTGAACTAAATCTTTCTTTTTATGACTTCCATAAATTACGAGCCCTTTTAGGGCCTTTTACTGTTACAGTTTTGCAATGTCCAGTTGAAATCTCTTTAGTAGCTTTTACAGCATTCTTTAAAAAAAGCTAATGTAGCCTAATTACTTTTCTTACCCACGTGTGACCCCTCTGCTTTACAGGATGTGTTTGCTTAGTTATCTCCAAGTGCTGCAATTAACAACAACTCACACCAGCTCAGAAGCTGCCCACACAGGCAGATCTCAAAGTGGTGAGCTGATAGGAGTTGTTACCAGAACAATAGAAAACATGTAGGCTGATACTGGGCGACCTGATGAATAAAGATAGAAAGATAAGGAAGACCTCCTACTTAGAAATCCACACATTTCTCTAGGGCCCCCTTAAGACAAAGCATTTCAATCTGTCTTCTCTCTATCTGGATACAGCTTGTTTTATGTTCACACCTGGTATTTACCATGAGTCTACACTAAATCAACTCTTACCTCTCCGCTTTAGATGGAAACATACACCTGCTTTCGATAAAAAACTTAAATTATGCACCAATCTGACCCTGTCCCTGACATAAAAATAACAGATCAAGTATCTGTCATTTGGGCTAATACATGTGGCGCTCCACTTTATTTTAAAACCTGCCACTTCTATCTGATAAAGCTCAAAATGAAGTCCCTGTTTGATGACACACATTTTGTTATTGTGGAAACTATGTCTGTTCAACAATAATCTCGTGTTGAACATAAGGGGGCGGCAGTAGCTCAGTGGGTAGAGCAGTCGTCTTTCAACCGGAAGGTAGGTGGTTCGATTCCCCACAGTTCATACTGTCGTTGTGTCCTTGGGCAAGACACTTAACCCACCTTGCCTCCAGTGTCTGCAACACTGGTAATTACTGTAAAACAATGTAAGTCGCTTTGGATAAAAGCGTCAGCTAAATGAATGAATGTAAATGTAAATGTAAATGTAAAGGTTTATGTTAATGAAAATAACAGGACACTTAATTGCATAAATCTATTTGTGTAATCAACGCAAATGCTGTAAGACACACATTTGGGGTTTTTATGTACAAGCTGGATAAAGTAGGCTCATCTAAGGAGCTCAAACAAGACCCTGCTACAGACCGCTACATAAAGTGTATGAGGAACACCTTGCATGTGTGACCCCCCCTTTGCCTTCAGAACTGCCTTAATTTTTCGTGCCATAGATTCAACAAGTTGTTGGAAAGATTTCTCACATTTTGGTCCATATTGATATGATAGCATCAAATTTTTTGGACTGCACATCCATGATGTGACTGTCCCGTTCCACAACATCCCAAAAGTGCTCTATTGGGTTGAGATCTGGAGACTGTGGAGGCCATATGAGTAAAGTGAACTCATTGTCATGTTCAAGAAAACAGTCTGAGATGATTTGAGCTTTGTGACATGGTGCATTATCCTGCTGGAAGTAGCCTTTAGAAGATGGGTACACTGTAGTTATAAAGGGATGGGGACAACCGCTCTACCACTGAGCCACTGCGCCCCCTCTGGCATCAACAGGGCATTTTTGTCCACACAACTGCCACTCACCAGATATTTTCTCTTTTTCGGACCATTCTCTGTAAACCCTAGAGATGGTTGTGTGTGAAAATTCCAGTAGATTAGTGGTTTTTGAAATCCTCAGACCAGCCCGTCTGACACCAACAACTATTCCACGTTCAAAGTCACTTAGATCCCCTTTCTTCCCCATTCTGATGCTCGGTTTGAACTTCAGAAAGTCCACTTCACCACAATTAGATGCCTAAAACCATTGAGTTGCTGCCATTTGATTGGCTGATTAGAAATTTGTGTTACCAAGCAATTGAACTGATGTACCTAATAAAGTGGCCAGTGAGTGTATATGACCAAGGCCACTTTCAAAAGTGTCCTAAGATCTGATATCTCAGAATGCATTTCAGGACCATACAGTGCATTCATACTTTGCATTAAGATTGGCCATATTAGACGCAATCACTGTCTGGATTTTAGTGCCAGGTCTAATTCCTCCAACCTCTGACTGGCTTTGGCTCCTGTGTGTTTGTTTTCAGTATGCCAGTCCTAACAAAATGTTGTGCTTTATGTGAATTACTGAACATTTCTAAATGGGATTATGCTGCAAGTCGATGGTTAATCTGAGTCATTTTTTTCCTCTTCACTCGAGTTGACAAAGCCATGCTGATGAGCCTGACTAGCCCTGGCTCTGAGGGCCAGTAATAATCTCTCTTTAGGAGGCTGAGAGGCTGAAGTGAGCTGTAAGAACCCACTTTGTCAGCTTTAACCAGCCAGCAGAAAGGAAAAGTCATAATTATAGTGCTCTTTCTCTCTCTGGCTGGATTTAAATAAAGCTTCCTGACCAGGCCCCTATAGACACACACTCTATTTTTTTCGCTCACTTTAATAAAGAGGCACAAATCAATCAGGGGTCCCCCTAGGCATGGCTTCATTGGAGTCCGCTGTCTGAAAGGAGTGACACCCCTCAACCTCCCCACATTGTCAGACAAGACTGATTAGGCTTCTGACTGGCTACCTCAGCCACCAGCTCCAAAAGCACAAGGGTTAAAGGGTCTCCATTTGAAATCGACAAGCACTGAAAAGTTGTAGACACCTGCTTTTTAAAGTGATGCTTGTCCCTGTGCTCCTGTCCTCCCTTTTTTGTTACGTGCAATTTCAGGGAGAGGGTTTGAGGGAGTAAAATAAGGGGTGTGTGGCTTAAGTTTTGAAGGAGGAGCTTGGCTATGGGCCCAAGGTTGGAACAAAGAAGGGACACTCTTTACATGCACAGCCAGACAGCATAAACTGGCCAGTGGTACTGTTAGCAAAATTCGAGGCACAAAAAACACAGCTGGAAACAGAACAGGGACCTGGAAGAAGACAAATAATAATTCTCCAACAATTCTGAAACGTTTAAACACCTTGTTGTGTTCAAATGTATTGACGCTGCGAGATATGTTTATAAGCTGCATAGATTTTATTACATTTTTGTGTTTGCACTCAATATGGAGCAGTGCGCCATGACTAAACTGAAGCTATCCCTCTGCAAACAACCAAGATGAGCAAATAAAGGCAATTGGCAGGAAGGGGACAGGTGGGCATGGGCAAGGAAAGAGTAAGCCATGTGGCGCTCAAGAGGTATAATTAAAAAATGTCAGTTGTGTGTACTTTAAACACCCATATGCACTTAAAGTATAAGGTGACAAGTTTAGAAAATACCCTTTATCTTTATCTGGCATTTTGTACTCAGATGAAATTGGTACAATTTATTTTTTTGCAGCAATAACAGAGGTGGGTAGTAAGTAGTTCAATTTATACCATTCCATTTACTAATTTATATCTATGCATCTATTTTACTTAATAGCACCTTGCAACCATTCCTCAGACGTACTTAAAGGGAAAGTCTAGTCTTTTAAATGTGGTTCTATTATGTACTTGCGTATACACAGTTGCTAATGCATAGTCCCTACAGTAGCTTTGGAAAAGCCATATGGACTAAACCCTTTTTAAAACCATATTTAGAAGCTTAAAGGAGAGTGCTAAGTTCTGGGATTGTATAAGGTTGTATAAATGATGAACAGAATAATAAGCAGGCTTTGTAAAACACAGGTTTGCAATGACGTTTGAAGGTTTTTTTGTTTGTTGTAAAAGTGTATTTTTCTTGTCCTATTAGCAGCCATACATACATGCCATACATGAAATCCAATAATCCATTCATCCAAACATTTTATTGCATTATGTTTTAAAGGCCTTAATTCTTAAATGATCAAAGAATAAATCATGTTTTCAGGAGTGTAAACTATGACAATAAATATCTTGTTGGTCTATTTGGTTTATAGTCAATGTTAAATTATATAATAACTACCTTTTGTCACTAAACTATTGTCTTTCAGTAACTTCAGTTCCCAACAATGAGGCCGTAAACAACACTTTTTCCTGAAATTAGCTTTTCCTCTGCTACGTTTCCACCATGCAAAAAGAGGAGCCACTCCATCACTGTGAAACAATAGTATATCCTGACAAAATAAAGAAGAGTGTGAGGGCGGTCCGCCACCCTGCCATCGCGGCGTTTCCTTCTCCACAGCCTCCACCGGTGACTGGTAAATGCCACTTTCAATCTTTCCTCTTTTCTCCCCTCTTTTCCTTTTCACTCCTCCTTTAGCGTGCCCTCAATGGGTGTGTTAAGTATTGTGCCTGGTGATGGGGGCGGTGAGTCAGCCAGGATCATTAAAAGCAGACCAAGCCTTTGGCCAGATCAAAATAATTAACTGGAGAGGTCACAAGCTAATCAAATAAAATGGGGGGCCTGAAAGGAGCCCTAAATGGTGCTCACTAATCCTCCCTTTACCTTGTCTTAGGAAGGAGGGGGCGTCGCGCTGGGAGCCAGGGCATTGCTGCTCATAATAGGTTCTGGGGTGATGGGAGCCTATGCTATGGGTTAGGTGTGGGTTTATGTATGTGTGACCCTTTGCCTTTAAACAATGTCGTAGAAGCTTAAAATGACATATATTTAAACATTTTATTTTCTGTATTGGGTTATTTTCCAAGAAATTATTTGACAATGCCATAGACTAGAATTAGGCCAAAGCATTAAACAATTAAATGGAGACAAACAACTCAACACAATTCGAAAGAAAGAAAGAAAGAAAGAAAGAAAGAAAGAAAGAAAGAAAGAAAGAAAGAAAGAAAGATATGCTAATAATATCAAAATAAAATTATTGATTTAATACAATTGTGTCACCTTTATCTATAACCAGACTATAATTGACTGAGAGTTTCTTAAGTTTTATGAAGTTTTATGTTTGGACAAGAGCAAAGCATTGTGTTGAAAACCTGACCCCATTGTAAATGTTGAACTTTTCAGCAATTTAGATTTGTACGTAATACAAGTATGTAGCTACACTTTTACCAGAAAATTGCTAGTTTTCAAGCCATTAAAATAGTTAGCCTTGGAAGTTGTTTTGATGGTTCCCTAACATGAAAAAGAGAAAAGCTCATTGTTCATAACCAGTGCACCTAGTTGACCTAATCTGTTGAGTTATGTGGCATGTTACCATCTTGTAATGTCATATAAACTAGGGTGAACATACGTCCCGTTTTACCCGGGACAGTCCTGATTTTAAGCTCCCTGTCCCGTGTCTCGGTGGTTTTTTGGTTTGAAAATGTGGTCACCCTATTATGAAAACCACTTTCTGTACAAATGATTTTTAAGAGACATAATATAACCATAATAGAGTGATGCTGTTTGCTGCAGACAGTGGCCAACTTTGCCTAAGGTCTGTTAATAGAGAATCGCAAACAATTTTTTTCATAATATTAGATCACGATCTGTTGGGAATGTGAAGGATTCTAAAAAATATTATAGACTCATGTCATACATGATTATATGCCCTTTCACATTCTCCGTCTGTAACTGTATCTGTAATGTCACTGATTCAAAAATCTGATGTGGTAATATTTATAGTAGTCGACAATTACAGGAAACAATACAAAGTAACAAAAAGTACAAAAGAAATAATCTCATAGGACTGCCCGCTGGCTTGCTGCCAGTTCCACCTGTGGCCACTTGTGGAATTACAGCAAGAAAATGATAATTGGCCCAGGAAGGACTTTCCCCATTGACCACAAGATAACAATAGACACGACTGGTGTACATTGACCACTTCCTAAACTGTGAGGATATTGTGTTGTTCATTGCCAGTTTTCACATCATGTATTTTTTATATATTAAAAATTGTCTCTAATAAAAAAAAATGTATTACATCAGCATTCTGTCCCTTGTTGAAGCCAATTTATGACTTGTTCTTGGCGAATGTGAAGGCAAAACACACGAGCCGTAGTGTGCCTTGTGTCTCCATGAACGACTCAGGGTGGTGTTGTACTATTGTAACTACACATCAAAAACTATAAGTTAAAATCTGTGTTAAGTCAATAATAATAATAAACAAACTAATCAGAATAATACAAAGAGGACCATTAGGACCTCCAGAAGAGGTGTGATTTAGGCCCTCTTTTAGGTAGTAAAGGAACCAATTTTCTGTAAACCTTAATATTATTTCTTATTGTCTATGTAAAACCCTTTTAGGTAATTGCTGCAATATTGAATAATTACAATGTCCTGTGACTCAAACTAACATCAAGGCTTTGGAACTATTCAATCGTTGGTTTAACATTAGTGCACCAACAGAGCCTGACTTGTTTTTAGCCTAATCCTACAAGTGCTTTCATGTCTCAATCCTGAGGCCTTCCACACAAGGCTTTCATAACCTGAAGTTAGTGTACACCGTGCTTCAATAGCATAAAAACAGCATGTCTATTGTGTCGGCCCCAGATATTCACAAGACGTATAAAAGAAAATATCCAAGTGTCCCACTGTCTGTGCACATGAGACAATGGAAGAATGAAGCATGAGGCTGCAGCTGAGGGCGATGCACGTCAAAGACTCATGAATCCATGGTGTGACACTGCGAACAGGTTCCTTCAGGGGCACGCTCCAACCTGCAGAGGACCCTGGGACATGACTCTCTGAATGCCAGTGTGATTGTATTGAGAGGGACAGAATGTAGGAAAAAAAGACATAAAAAACTTTGAAGAAGTGACCTTTGACAAATAGATGATGCACACTTGCACACGAAAGGTAATAGGACAGAGTACAAGAGAATGACGAGTTAATTTGCTGGCACAACTTAAAGGTAGATGTATTGTTACAGGATAGAATGGTTTGGGAATTGTTCTGTGTGATCTTGATAATGCATGTTGTTATATCAAAGTGGGGTTTGAAGGCTTGTGCAATAAACGCCCAAAAAGTACATTCATTTTTAGACAAGAGTTTGCCTTTCATTCATGATTTAGATTTAAAGTTAAAAATGTATTACCAATATACCAATGTCTTAATATTGCTATTAGAAAAGACAGTGATCTAAAAATAGACAAACTCTCTGTGCTGCGTGATGAGATATTTGATATTTTAAGAAAAGACCATATAAATAACGTGGCATAGCCGTGTCAGAAAACTGTAGAAAGCTGAAATGATCATGAAGGTTTTACAAATGCATGAATGAACAGATGTATGAATAGACAAGCCAACGAGCAGCGAGACAAAGATGCAGACAGCTGCCATAGTAGTCTAAAGAGACAATAAATCAAAACTTCATGATTTATAGAGTTGCCGCAAAAGGAGACTTGAAAGACCAAGTCACAAAAGGCAGGAATATCCCAGGCACTCTGAATGATTTAATGAAACCAACGTGTTTTAAGTCTAAATAACTTCATTAGGTCACAATGATCATTATAATATTAAATGGTGCATCATGTGACCTTAACTATGTTAAAAATGTAGCTAGCAAACCAAATGGAGAATAATCTATATTAGAAAACAATTGTTTCAAGAAAGTTTGGAATGAAATAAGTCAATTGTTTTTATAAGCTGTCATTTTGTCAATTTGTAATATTTCCATTGGGTTTTGTTGGACAGGCTGCTGCTTGATTGGAATCCAACTTTGATACAGGTCCAATAACAGAGATCTTCATGGATTCCAATCAAATGACCAAAATGGGATTGTATGCCTTGTATGTGCATAAATGCTAAGGACAAGATGTCTGAAACTCTCCAGCTACAAATAAATGCTTTTAGTGTTTACACTGATTTGTACAATATGATTATCGCCTTATAATTATCTTATGATGATACTGTAACACATTTAATTTTAAGTTTTTTATTATTTCACTACACTTTTTGAATTGTCCTCAAACTTTTGTCACATCTGCTGTGACTAAAAAGTGTTCATCTGACACCACGCTTACTGCTTAATTTATTTGAACCCAAAATTACCCATGTCCCAGGCCGTCTTTCTCTTAACAGGACACACATCTCTCCACAACAGTCCACTCCAGCCTCTGGACCATCATTACAGTCATTAGGCCAGAATAAGCTCTGTATCACAGGAGTCCACCAGCATCCAGTTTAACCCAGCACAATTAGCACATCCGTTGGAGTTGAATTACCCTGTAAAATGAGAATGCAGCGGACAAAAGAGGCAGGAGAGTCGAATTTGAAAAAAAAGGGTAAGTGTGAGAGAAAGGGGGAGTGAGGAGGAGAGGAGAAATAACAGGACAGCGAGAGATTAAAATTGTTTGAATTGAGTCCACGCTCACCCCATTCATTTGGTATTCTGCTTAAATCAGGGCTTTTGTTCAGCCTGGCGTAAAGTAGTGTCAATCATCTCGACCCGGTTTTGTAGAATGGGGAAATTTATTATGAATTTGCTCCAGCAAATAATGAGGACTACCCCCTGCCTGCTCGCCCTCGCCCACCCCTCCTTCCCTGAATCGCCGCCTCCACCCCCATATCAATGCCGCAGAATAGGCAATAGAGAGTGAAGTTAGCAATCTCAGGGCCACTCGCACTCTGGACCCACATCAAAGTGACAGAGACGTCCAATCAGATTTGTCTTACAGGCATTACATGATGAATATGGTGAGGCCAGAGTACAAAAGCGCCTTTGTGTCTCTTCCGAGCAGAGACTATTCACAGCCCGCCACAGCCAGCCAGAGTGGAAGTAAATGGCCAAAAGGGTCCAGGGCAAAAAAAAAGCACCCAAACTTGTGTGCAGCACAATGGACCATGCAAATGACTGCCCCCGCCGCCTCCACTCTCGCGCTCATGCCTCCACCGCCTCTGCCTCCACACATCAGGCCCAAGTGGGGTCCTCCTCTGCTGGGTCGCCCCAAGTTTAGGCCTTTTCAAACACGCCGAGGTGTCACTTTAAAGTGCTGAGCTGCACACAGTCGAACTGTTTTTTTTTTTTTGTTCTACTTGTTTGAAATGTTAAAGGAAAAACATGAATGACGGAGTGTTTTGTGAGAAAATTAATTCATCTATGTAAGGCCTTTCAGAGCAGGGAGAGAAAACGTAAGTGTTATAATGATAAGCCTGATGCAGCTAACAGGTAGGCACCTATTCCATTGACAGCTCGCAGCAGCAACAGCGTGCAAAACAAGCCAGCATTAGCTTTGTATTCCAATAATGGGTTACACTGTGGACTAAAAATGAGTTGACTTGACATGTTAAATTCAGCATAATTAACGTGCATACATGATGACATAAAACTAAAAATCTTAAAGAAGAGTGTCTTAGAGAATGTGTAATAACTGCATCACACACACAATCAGCTGAGGTCAAAAGAGTCGAGTAAGTTTTCCTCTGCCTGCTGTGCCCATACAGTGCTGTGTTTGAATGTGTCATGTGACTACCTGTGCTTACACATTAACACCTCTGTAAGCATTGCTGAAGGTTGTGCACATCACTTTCCTTGTCTGCACGACTGCTCTATCTTTGAGCCAATCTATATCTATTCCCCTGAAACACATTTATCTATCTGTGTATCTCCCGAGCTGTGACTCTCATTCAAAGAAGAAGTTAAAGAATAGATTGGTAATAAAAAAAATTAAAAAAACAAGCGACAAAATGCCAGATGCCACAGAAAAATACAAAATGTTCCCCTGCTAGAATCACAAGTTCAGGGGAGGAGCCAAATTACAATGACAGGTAATTTGTTGCAGAATCCAGTTTTAGGATAATCTCTACAGTATAAATGCAATATTTCATGAAAACTGAACCATTCACAAGCCAACAAAAGCAAGTTTCCAGGTGTAATTACACGAGCTGTGTCAAGCCAAGACAATTCATCAACAACACAACCTGCATTTTGTGAAGTGAATTGCCTTGGGGTTAAGACCCGCTGCCTCATTTACACAGTAGCGGGTGGATCATGTCTGACTTACCGCTATACTGCCAGATTACAAACAACCATAAATTCCAGGAAACATTGTAGCCAGTTCAAGCTGCCAGCAAAAAGGTGAAAAGTTTATATGTCTGTAAAAAAGATTATATATAAAAAATACAAAAAAACTATAGCCGATTTGTGGTCAAAAGTGGTCAAAAAGACACGGTTGCATCTGACCCAGTGTTACAACATTCCCTGGTCTCACTATGAGATTTCCCAGTCAGGTCACCAGTGTCAGACCCATTAGCTAGCACGGAGCTCAAGGTCATGTTTGCACCTGTTGCAGCTGGCTTTATGGGTGAAATTGAAATTGGACACATTTCAACACCATAAAATGACTTTTGATCAATCCAGCATGTCATATATATCAAAGTCACCAACTGTCCAAATTGTCATATTGGAGTTTCAAATGTGTAGAATATTGCTAAACATATAATGCAAACCCTGTAACACACATAACCATAGACAGGCAGTTGAGCTGTTATGATATAAATATGTTCTCTGTATAAAAGAGCTTCTGTTGTGGGTTACTCGCTGATTAACGTATTTTGCCAGTGGCGTCAAAACAGAAAAAAGGACTGCTGAACGTTTAGCAGTGCGCACAAAAATGTATCACAGCACGCCATGAATGACGAGATGGACAAAGCAGCATTAAGAATCCAAAGTGCACTCTAGTGGCTTTGCTAAGAGCGGCTCATGACCTCTCACCACCACCCTTTTCACTCCACTCGCCAATTTAGCCACATTTGATTCATGCGTAAACGGCGCACTCCAATTACCATACCAAATCCATACATCATGGCGCATGCGTCAGTGAGCAGGATCTGATTGCGTTGAATAACCGAAATTAAGGCTGCCTCCGGCTTTGTCAAAGTGAAAATAGCCCGTGGACATAATAACAAGGGTAAATGTGTTCCCTTATAAAGCTGGAGAGAATGGCGCGTATCCATCTTCGGGACAAGACACAAACGCGTATCCTCGCTCTAGGCCCTGGCCTCTGTCTGACTCCAAAGACCCCAGAAACACCATTTCAACTTGACCATAATGGAACAGCAGGGTAGAACTCCACCAACATTGGTTTGTCTTTCTTGGAGATCCCAATGACGCAGGAGGGTATAAAGCAAGCCATAATTAATGTCATTTATCACAAGTTTGATATTGTCACTTGCTCATGAAGTGCTCACATACGCGAGCCTTCAGCCAATGGCAGTGCAGGACGCTTTGTCAAAGAGCACAGGCACGTGGCCTGCTCACACCTGCAGGCTGCAGCAGTGTGTGTCACCGAGACAAATAAAACCCAAAGAAAGAAAGCACTTGTGGCACACTTTCAGCTGCAAGAAACGTGTTGTGATGACTGTACAGGTTTTTGTGTCCTCAAATAGAAAAGTATTTGTGCAGCCTCAAACCGTATAAAATACATCCAGTAACATTTCAACTTTTTCTAACTCCTCTAACTGTGATGAAATCCAGCATTCCTGTCTCTAAGGACTTCCGTGAGTTTTGCCTAGTGTTTATTTACAATAGAGAATCTTTCATAATTCGCATAATGAGGCGCAAAGACTCCCACAATAGCTCTCACAGTGGGGCGTTGTGCTCCCCATTTCGCAGGAGATGTGCTTTTTTGATTAGCCTGTGAAAAACACAGTCGGGGATACAACCAGTCTACAAGACCCAGCTTTTTATTTAGATTGATCACAATCGACCAATAAGAATTTTGACCCGCTGGTATTGTGTGGCTGACTTTCCCCGGGCCGTATTTCAAAGTGTCTATAGCCTTTGAGAGTAAGTGAATTGCACTCCCCCCTCCTCCCCCTCCTCCCTTTAGGGCTGTTGGGTAAAAGCAGAGTACGCAAAAGAAACAATGCGACGCATGAAACGTAATATTAATCTCCCCGTCCCCAGTGCGCACAAAGCGCAGGAGAAGCTGTGCGTCTAGAATGGTTATTGAGTGCTCAACCCAGCTGCGCAATTTTCCCCCGTGCACTCAACCAACTCGGGAAAAGGTCATCCTGGGGCTTTGAATGGAAACGCACAGTTTGCTCAATTAACGCCGCTCACACCCCCTCACTCTTATGTGTGTCACACATTTAAAGAAGAAGCAAACCAGAACAACTGTGTATAATATAAATAGAGTTATTTTATTTATAAAAAAATGTTTTACACAAAATAGATCTGTTAAAATCGACTGTTTTAGGTTGTAGGCTACAGCAAATGGAGAACAAGTGCATACATTAATGAATATCTCCTTACCACCTAGTTAAAAACTACAGTCTGTCACAGGTAGTAGTCTTTATATTGCTGTCCTGTCACTCACTCACTGGCCACTGACAGCCAGCTCTCAGCACAAGCACCAACAGGCAGTGACAACAACATGTCTCAATGTACAAAAATAAGTCTTCATATTTAACAGTTTAGTTATCATACAGGTTTGATGTACTCTTCAAAAAGTCCATCATCTTTGTTTCTGTCCCAGAGGACGCTGAGGAAGGCAGTCCTGCTCTGCATAAAGTCCAGCCGCTGCACCGTCTCTGCAGAGCCCGCTGCTGGAACCCGATAATTGCACTTTTTGTCAAACGTAACACTGTCACACGTCAACCTGTCCGTTTGGTTCTTCCAAGAGAAGAAGCTCTGCCGTCTGTTGCTCCTGCAGAAGCTCTACAGACTGTCCCTGCGTCGAGGGACTGCTCTTGCGTACAGTCTTTGAGACTCAAAGCCATCTGAAGCTCAATACCTGTCAAACCAGGTGGTAAAGTCCAACAGCTCCTGCTCCTCTGAGCTCAGTGGCTCGTAGCTGCCTTCATCTGATGAGTACGTGGAGTGAGGTGATTCGGGGTCCGCGGAGTAGCTGTTGGACAGAGTGGGCGAAGGTAGGCCGCACTGGAATGCGGCGGACACAGCGTCGTGCTCATCCAGGAGTTGCTGGAGCGCTCTGATGTACTCCACCGCGGACCGCAGCGTCTCCACTTTGCTCATCTTCTTGTTGGCGGCGCCGTTGGGCACGTGCTGGCGCAGCGTCTGGAAGCCCATGTTGACCTGTTTGACCCGGTTTCGTTCGCGCTCGTTGCGGCGCGCCACGGCCACAGGCTGCTGCTGTGGGATGGAATAGCTTAAACCGTTGAAGCTGAGGCGCCTTTTACAGCGCAGCAGCTCGGGCGAACTGGAGCGCTGTCTCTTCAGCACCTTGGTCTTGCTCTGAAAACCGGGCGCCCCTGCGCTGGAGGCGGTCTCCTGAGCTGAAGCGTGAAGCGTAAGTCCAAAAGTGAAGGCGGTCTGCGTGCTGCTGCTGGTTTCCATGTCTGACAGCAGGACAGAGTGATGGATGCAGTGAATGGACAGAGAAAGAAGAGGCAGAAGCTGGCAGTGTACAGCTCTCGTGTCCTTCGCGTGGGGACCGTGTGGCTAACTCTAGTCCAAGTCTCTCTTGACTGCTTACTCCACGAGCCGATCTGACCCAAACTTTGGCAGCACTCCTCTTTTTCAACACGCGCCCCGCACACACCCCACCCACCCCTTTTCTTTTGCACTTTTTGGGACGCACGCTCTGCGTCGAGGCCCCGCCCCAGCTGTGTGATTCTTGTGCTCGCCGACTCCCCCGGGCCAGGCGCGTGGCTCCGGTAGCTCAATAAACAATCCCGAGCTTTCACTGCGCCGGGAGCACGCGCTGGGCTCATTTACATTCCAATGTCTCCAACTTGCGGAGCCATTGGTGGATTCAAACGGCCTGCCACCGAGCGAGGAGAAAGAAGGGCAAGGAGAGGCAGAAAAAGAACGAAGGAGAAAAGACAGAATGGAAAAGTGAATAGGTTGGTTTTCTGAAATGCCTTTTGAATTTGACAATGTACCCCTGGCATGTCTTCAAATTATCAGTGTCCCCCCCTCCCCACTCCTATCGCGCTCCTCCAGCTCTTTACACTCACAAATACCAAGGACGCTGTGCGCTGTATCCCGGCTACACACCGCAAATACATTGTAAGCGTGTCTCCTGCACAATCGCGACCTATCAGAGCACGTCGAAGCTAGGGACGCCATTCATTCAAAAGTAAATATGCCGTGTTTGAGACGCAGGAACTCGCTCACAACTTGTCCGCATTAGTCGGCAGTGGGGTGCACAGCAGTTTGCCTACAGTGAACATTTCATCTGCATGGTTAGTTACTATGTTTTTTATTATTTTTTGAACGGCAACAATACTTAAACGCTACCTTTTTTTCTGGTCACTAACATTTCAGCACCACCTCCCACTGGACAGTGAACACAGGCGTCGTTTGGAGACAGGAGTTTGTTCTACAAAAGTTTTGACCCAGTCTTTACGATATATACAATTTATAACTTATTGTTTTATTTTTTTCTCAATACCTAAGAGTTGTGCAGTGACTTTATTGACAGTTAGAGTTGGAGTAAGTGGAATCCAGTGTCACACATTAAAAGATGTGACACTTGGGCCATCTGATGGTGAAAGTTGGTCATTACAACTTAAGAGTTTGGCTGTGGTATAATAAAGTCATTACACTATTATAAGTATATTATACTTATATATTTACAACCTATCCATCTGACATACAGTATAGGCTATCTTTGTAAAATGAGCTGGATCTACACTAATTGTGACATAGTGAGGTCACATGATGGTGGCAAGCCTCTGCATGTGTTGCTGCGTGAGCAGACAGCAGAGGGCGTTCGATCAACTTGATGTCTGTAATCCAACCCACAAACTGAGGTCAATGATTTCTAAAGACTGCTGTGGAGCACTATGGAATTTCCTTAACCTGAGTGGCAGAATCTTGTTAGGGATCTTTTACATTGTAAATCCCCTGCTGTCTAAGGGTTGTTAAACATAGTTTAGTCATGTTTTGCGTGTTTGTTTTTTCACTGATTCTCGTCTAGTACAATTTGCTTTTGTTAATGCTCCCCAGCCCTTTGTTTAAGCCTGCCAGAAAGACAGGTGACTCACCTGTGAGGGTGTGTCTGTTTATGAGAATCAAACAGATTTTCTGAATACACTTCACACTTCTAAGACTTGTCTTAAGTGTGACATGCAGGCCGGAATCATGACCATATCCAAACAATAATCAAATGTGACACTGCCTCATAGTCCAAAAATAGTACTGGATCAAGTATTGTATTAAAGGCATTCTTGGCCAAACACAATCTCGACTGACGTTTACTAATGAAACCAAACTGACTTTTAACAGAAAGCAAACAAATACCAAACTCATACAATAATCTGTTTGGAAACAGCTCAGTTATGTAGTGCTAAATGTCTTGATACACATGTCAATATTCTTTATTATGCCAGAGTATCTAACATTATATATAGTGAAAATACACAAAATAGACAAAATGGTAGAAGTGAAGAATTCATAAGCGGAGATTTCATAAAATAAAAAAAAAATGCTGAGTTCAGGAGATAAATGACTTGCATGTGATTTGTTATTTATGAATGGGTCTGTGAAGGTACTCAGTCATCCAGGAAAAAAGATTTAAGTAAAAGTTTCTGGGCTCAGTTTTCAAGGTGAAGACGTTTCGTCTCTAATTCCAAGAGACTTTATCAATTCTGAGTTCAACTGAGTTGTTATGGCACAGGAGAGTTGTTAGTAACACTGCTCTGTTCAGGTGCAAAGTTAGTGCCACTCCTCCATTCAGGTGCAGAGTCGTTAGTGTCACTGTTCTATTCAGGTGCTGTGTTGGTTGTTCTAGGGTGAGGCTCTTTTGTTTTAGGTTTCAGAACACTGTTATAAATACTAGGCAACATAAATCTGAGGCCACCTCAGATGAGACATTGCTGTCCTCAAAGGAATGTTCTTTGTCTTTGAGGTGGAGGTGAACTGCAGACTCAGGTCCTCCAGGATTGGCTCTTCTGTGCTGATACATCCTCTTGTGAAGCTGTTGTATAGTTTCACCGACATAACTGGGGGGCGCAGTGGCTCAGTGGTTGAGTGGTCGTCCTTCAACCGGAAGGTTGGTGGTTCGATTCCAGGTCTCCCCACAGTTCATACTGTCGTTGTGTCCTTGGGCAAGACACTTAACCCACCAGCTGTAACACTGGTAGGTGAATGGAAGATTAATGTTAAAGCGCTTTGAGTGCCTTCTAGGTGGAAAAGCGCTATCTAAAACCAATGCCATGCCATTTGCCATAGAAGTTACCTCTGAACTGGAAACAAGTAGTGTTCAATCATATCTCCAGTAAACTGCAAATATGGTCTGGGGTGAGGTTTGTGCCGTCCTGTAAAAATGTGTCCTGTAGTAGTCTCTTCCTTACAACCACGAGTGCTTCATTGGTGAGTATACAAGCAAAGAGTGATGTGACGTCAAAGGAGACAATTGTCTCATCTGTGTCTAGTTGTAGAGGTTTGATTTTGTTTATAAAGTCCTGTGAGTTGATGATATGAATGGGAGTGAAAAGGGAAGTGAACTGTCAAACTACATCCATCCTCAGTGGTGCTAATGAAATCTGTTTTTTTCAATAGGACTGAGATTCTTCCATTAAGTGATAAAAGAGAAGTGCTCGAGCAGACTGTGTCTCATTTCCCTATTAGCGATATGCACACAACATGCTTTACTTCAGATGAATTCCTCAAATACATCACTGTTGTTGCTTTGCTCACGCACTCTGTGGCCAAAAAGCTGTTGCTCAGTAAAAAACTTTTGGGTATAGAGATTTTCATTTTAGTGACTTTTAACACAGAAACCTATGTACTGTATGTGTGTGTGTGCGTGTTATTTTTAGTGTAGTTCTTTGATGAATGATTATATTAGTCACAACTAAAATATTCATTGACATGAGGGCTTCCCCATTGCACTCTCAGGTTATTTTCAATATTGGACAGCTTCCCCAAGTTCCAAGTGAGAGCAGGTGCATCACTTTTAGTAATTTAAGCTTTGAGGTTTTGCCTTACAAATGACGGGGCAAATAGTTTTATTAAACAGCTGTGAAACCAACTGAAATGGGTAGCACAGTATTACATTCAGAAATAGTATTTAAGCTCAAACATTTGGCAGTGTTTTCTATACAGATGCCTGTAACTTTACACCAGACTGGAACTTACCACAGTAGACTGTAAGATTACTATTTTATTATATTATTGCATCACTAATAATGCATAGTCTTTTACAAAGTTCCACAAATGTAGGCAACTAGGCATTGTCCAGGGTTGAATTTCCGAATAACAAAGCCTATAAAGTGAATAACTACACAATGATTTTGGAAAAGGGACCACTATTAATATTTTACCAGCTGGGTATTTGCTCAAGAAGGTAGTGATAAATTAAATCAAAATATAGCACAAACCCTCCCTCAAAACTACTTTTCTGGATCTCTTCCACTTTATGTGCCAAGTAGTACCTAGGCTTAAAATGTACTATCAACCTAGGCCTACTAGTAAGGTATTGTTGTTACCTTTATTAGCTTACAGAGGAAAGTAATAGTTTCTCAAACTAGGCTTGGTCTTTTCGATTTTTAATGTGGTGATGAAATGGCAAGAAGGTGGTGATGCAACAATATGGGTTTACACTTTCAGTTTCAATTTTCAATTTGTTCAACTCAGCCAAAACCATGGCCAAAACTCCCACCTACAGTGCGCTTCCGGGAAGCAGGAGTGCGCAGCCGGCCCTCACGCACCTATTAACGAATCAAATCTCTCCAGGCATTGTCACGTGGACACCCCAGCGTCATAGGCCTCAGCGACGTCCCTGTTAAAAGGAGCCCGAGCGACAGAATTTGGCAAAGTTTTAGGATTACCTGAGCAAAGGTAACACCGACATGCAAAGGTAGGGAATCCAAAATTATAGACATTATACAGCTTTTTGTTTGGTTGTGTTTATTAAAGGAAAAGTGTAGATATAGTTATGGTTGAATTGGACAGCAAAAGCTACAGTAGGCTACTGTAAAGGTAACACCCATGGTTCGTTATCTCTCTTAAGGTGCTGATTCCGCAAACATTGCACACTCAATGTCTGCATATCTTTCTTCAGATCAGGCTAAGGTCGAAACGTCGTCATTGATTAAATGCCTTGACATATGAAGACATTGAGTGTGCGATGTTACAGTAGCTTACTGAAGCCACCATAATAGGAATTCTTTCCAAGAAAAAATGAATGTTCATCGTTTCCTCTATTGGCCATTGAATACTGCACACATAACAGTAACTTGTTTCCTCCTTTTAGCCCTCCGAAACCCCAGTTTGCCAACTGGCTCATAGAGCAGGTGGAGACTGGCCAATACCCTGGACTGTCCTTTGTGGGGCACAACAAGTTCAGAGTGCCATGGAAACATAACTCCAGGAAGGACTGCAAGGATGAGGACGGGAAGATATTCAAGGTAATATCTTCCCGACTAAGGAATCTAACTTTCACATGGCATCTTGGTTACAGCTTATAAAAAAGATAGGAGCCTAATAACTGTCTGTGCATATACTCGTGTGGCATGTTCTTAGACTATAATGTGTAATCAATGCTGTTCATGCATTACAATGTTATTGAGTGAGTTACAAAGCCTGTCTTATTCACAGGCATGGGCCGTGGCCAGTGGTAAAATTAACGAGTTCCCCCATGATAAGGCAAGGTGGAAAACCAACTTCCGCTGTGCTCTTAATAACCTCTCCATCCGCTTCAAGATGATTGAGGATAACTCCAAGAACACAGATGACCCTCATAAAATCTATGAAATCAATACCCCCAAAAGTAAGTAAGGCAGAGTTTAAAGTTTGATTTGAGTAAAATCCATTGAATTGTGCTAATAATTGTCAAAATTTTCAAGAAGAAGATCCTGACTTGACTCCAGAAATCTACTGCTCCCCCACTGAGTACTTCCCCTCAGGGAGTGAGGTACACAGTCACACTTTCACTTCTCTCTGATATTGTGTTAGGAGCTGACACATTTGCAGCTGGGTGTTATAGGGAATTACTTTACTGATGTTTCTTATTTCCTTTCAACAGAACAATCTACTAAATACCCTCAAGGATTTGGAAATTAGCGACAATCCAACAAGTAGGTCTACCATTGACAATATACTATAGGCTGTCTGATCTGTACTTTGCTCTCAATTCATGGCTTAATCAAGTGAATGATTTTATGATGATTTATTTTTAGTGTGGGGAGAGGACCTCCCACAGTCGAGCCCTGCTGTTATTAAAAACTACCCTGCTGCTTTATCACCAAACAACATGCAACTTCTACCAGAGCAACCATGTTATGAGGGTATGTCATTGTTTACATCTTACTACATGACTATTAAGTTATAATAACTGTGTTTTTCCAGTTTTGTTATCATATATTTTTTTTTATTTAACTTAATAGGGATAGGCATACAAAAAAGTTTAGGACTTTTGTCTACAACCATCTCAGTCAATGTTTAATTCTGCTTGTTTGATTGACCGAAATAAACTTAAACTAAAAAAAATAAGTTGAACACCACCCTTTTATTCCTTGTCTCATTGTTTGTTTTCCTACAGTAAATCCTCCACAGTTTAATGAAATGGAGCAGCCAACCATCTTTGACTTGGAAATCTCCATTAACTACAGAAAAAAGGAAATGTTGAAAACCGTCCGGAGGTGTCATCGTCTGCAGTTGCACTACCCGCATGAAGCCCGCGAGTTAAACTTTGAACACATCTGCTTCCCCTCTACCGATGGCCTCATAGACCACAAACAGGTATTGGACGTAGTGTTTTTTTTTCTTTAGTATTGTTATGTAGCAGCTTACTGATGCTAAATGCTTTTTTTTCTCCAGATTGAATACACCAATCGCATCCTTAACAGCATCCAGAAAGGTTTACTGCTGGAGGTGCAGGACACTGGTATCTATGCCTACAGACAGGACCGGTGCCATGTGTTCGCCAGCACCAGTGATCCCAGTCAGGCCCACCCAGACCCGAGTAAATTACCCCCGAACACTCCAGTGCAGCTCCTAAGCTTTGAAAAATATATTAACGGTAGGTGTTGAAAGAATAGTAAAAGAACTTCAAGCTAAGTCTAAGTGTTATTTATGTAAGCTTCTATTCATTTAAAAACTGTGTTTCCTTTAGAGCTGAAACACTTTAAAGAAAATAATGGCTGCTCTCCAGAGTACACTATCAACATGTGCTTTGGGGAGAAGTTTCCCGATGGCAGGCCTTTGGAGAAAAAGCTCATTGTTGTAAAGGTACTACCGTTTTTCATTCGCCTTCAACTTCACACTAGTCTCCTCTTTTTTTCACAATCTTCTGCTTCCCTCACAGGTGGTCCCGTTGATCTGCCGGTATTTTCACGAGATGGCTCAGATGGAAGGCGCGTCGTCTCTTCACAGCGATAATGTCAGCCTGCAGATTTCCCACAACAGTCTGTATGATCTCATTAACTCCATCTTTAGCCTGCCCACAGTGGAGGACCCGGCACTCATGATTGAACCTACTCTTTATTAGTTCAGAGATCCTGCTTGAATGGAACACAGTGCTTCTAAAGTCATGTAGGTGGCATGTAACAGATTGTAATTTTACATATTCTCTGGCACTTTTTTGCACTACAATGTATATAAAGTTATTCTAGTACTGCACTGATATCTCAAATATCTATAAATAATTGCATCATCAAACAACCTATAAACAAAACTGTAAATGTAATAAGCGGACCTTAAATGATAATGCACTTAATAGTTACTCTTACTTTTTCTGTGTCATACTAAATGCGTCTGTATTTTTTTTATTGTTTTATATTAACTGTAATATGTTTTGAGGCTAAATAAATAATTTAAATCCATAAGACTTTACTTGATTATTAGCTTAAGTCCTGTTTGAAATATTAGTATCTAAGGCAACTTGTGGGTCTGCTAAAGTAAGTTTAAGTAAACCAAAATCATAAATTTTGGATTAGTTTTTATTGTCTGTGTTTTTCTTGTGTCTGTGAAACAAAATAAAACAAATGTAGAAAAAGTAAATACATTTATGAGCACCAAACAACAAACATGAGCACCTCTTTTATATATCCTGGAAAAAGTTCTGCTATTTCAAGCCCAATGAAACATTACAATACACAATTCAAGTCTTCATCACTTACTCTTTATGGCTATAATCAAAAGAATTTGTACACAAATATGACTTAAGGGTTCCAATGACATTTTCTTCAACAATAGCAATATGAAAGAGTGCGCCTTTAAAGGGTACAAGAGGCCATCTACTGCTTCATGTATGCAATGTTCCCAAATGAAGGAATGAGTTCACTTATAACGACAGGGATAAGTATGTGGTTGACCAGAATATGTGTGTTTGGAAACAGACAAATAATATGGACTGCCCATTCTATATCATCACTCTAACGTTAACTCAAACATTTTTAAAGATAAATGAGATAGAATGCCAGCCATAAGAAGATGGTTTTTAATTTATTTCAGGCTAAATGTGCAGCAATAATCTAAGTCTTTTTTTATTTATTTTTTTTATCTAAATGTCAATCATTCAGGGTAGTGTTGCATTTCATTAACATTTTTTAATTTTTTGGCACAAAAGAAAATCATTCCCTCATTTTACAAACCTTTTTTGTACAAAACAGCCACATGGTCTATTTTTAACCAGTGTGTATAGTTACATTAATTGACAAACAGAGCCCAACTTATGTCTAATGTTAGATTAGTTTTACCTCAATATTAGACACATATAAGATAAATGTGGAAAACAAACAGAGAATTTCCAATACAAACAAAAATGAACAAAGCTACTTTTATAAACTAGTAGCACTTTCTGTCATCTGCTGAAAACAATGGATGGACCAGAATATCTCAAATCTATATTACAACAAATACAACAAATCTAAAACTGCATTTTTCTACAAAAGTTGCATAACAGTTTCTTTCTTCAATGTGAGAAAAAGACTCTGCATACTTTTAGACAACTTCTTATCCAACAAAATGTCTTATGCCACTGATAAATACCCTTCCCTCTTACAAATCAAAACAGAGAAAACCAAAGCTTCCCTTTCAGTCCCAGTCCAACTCAATAGATACATCTTTAAAATGTCTGTCTATGCCTCTTTAAGACACCATAGACTATATCAGCGCCAAACACCATTAAAGACTTTTCAAATTATCAAATAAATGTCCTCAAAATAATGTTACCAAATGGACATGACTGATTTCCTCTGACACATTAAGTCTGGATCCAGTCGTTCCACCCCTCTCTATGGGCTATCATAAAATCTCATGGACTCTGCTTGTAGCCTCCCTAAATCCTCCCCTTTCCTGTGTTTCCTAGCATGTTTGTATTTGTCCACGTACGCTTTGACTAGATTGCCCACCTTCACCGGGTTGATCTCTCCACTCTTACTGTGGCACACCTGACGGACATCATTAGAAGAGATCCTTAGAAAATTGGTAAATACACTTTTAATATTCATGAACAAATGGTTGCTGTACCTTCTGGACTGCTTTGCGTAGGATCTCTTTGTATTCA